>OX335797.1:11782500-12520000 GCA_946896805.1 Scutellaria galericulata
ACATACACATACAACAACTCATCAAGTACGCGTGGTAATAGTTCATAGCATAGTTGTTACGAGATATACCAAACATTTCATTATTTACAAGTTTATCTTTGATTAAATATTGTTGTATGTGTGATATATATATATTTTTTTAATGAGTTACCAGGGATGGATGGATGGAAAGGAACCTAGTCATCACAATTATATAAGTTTAATTTCAGGATAATGGCTAGATTGCAATTTTTGGATAATTGACTTTTGACCATGGTCCATGGTTTCAAATCTACAATGTTTTAAAATTTGACTTTGACCTAAATTAAGGGCTAAATCACAAAACTCTAATTTACTTTTAGGTTCTTGGACTAATTATTTGAAAACAAGGAGAAATCAAAGTCAAATTATAAGAAAATGATATTTACAAAAAAAGTCCCTAGACTCTATCTTAACTCTTAAGGATCTCCTCTTAAATACTATTCTACAATTGTACCTTAAAAACCCAAGCCCATGAAATATGATCTCTTAACTTTTACTGTATGGACCAAATGGGATTGGGCCTAGGCATGTAATTCAATTGCAATATTAGTTGTCTAAGTCCCAAATTAAACTCGAAAAATAATAATAATAATAATAATAATAATAATAATAATATATTTGGAGATAATGAATTGTTTTTCAGGATGGATCGATATTATAGAAAGACTTCCATTTTTAGTAATCCACACTTGTAAAAACAACCAACAAACAAAAGACCGAAATTTTATCATACTCACATCGATATGAGTTGCCTTTTATTTGTAGGATATGTGACATTTGATACATCTTGAAAAAAAAAAATTGATCATTGATTTTATTTTTGTAAATGTGTCACTTATCACATATAAAAGTAATATGTGTAGATTAAAATTAGCCTCAAAATTGGAAAGGATACTGGATAACTATCGTACACTACTAATGTTTTCAAAATCGAATCGGATCAGTCGGTTTGATCTATTGAATAAAAAATTGGATGGTCGGATCCAAATACCCCATAGAGAACTGGAACTGAAATTGAATTGGAAAATCTTGGTTTAAATCGGGTAGAGTGATAATAAGCCGATAAACTGCTAGTGCTAGATTTTAATTATTCATTAATTGTTGCGATTTTATGACATTTTTAATATTTCCTAATCATGCTTTTGAGTTTTATCACCCTCCCTTTCAAGAACTAATATTTCCAACACACTTCTATTATGTATCAATAATGATTTCCTTGAAAAAATTGGTCCCTTTCATGTAATTTTGTGTGATATTTTTATCTGAAACGTTAATATTGTAGACCTTTCAATTAACACATCTATATACTTATGGATTATGGTTAAGTTTAAATTATGTTTATTTAGTTTGAAGTTTGTTACTTATGATTTTTAAGTGATTATTTATTTTGTGCACAATAAATGTTACAAAAATGATATAACACGAAAGAAAAAATATAATTGACTGTCATTTAAATGTTTGAACTGAGAACCAGTAACGTGACATGTTAATTGCCGATTCAATTATGAGAACAGCAGATACACAATATATTTGTACCTTTATTAAAAGAAAAACGGATTTTGTATTAATTACTATCCACGTTTCTTTTAAATATATAGACTCTCATCACTTCCTAAATACACCAACACGTTTTAAATTATATATTACTACATTTTTACTTAATACACCCCTCTTTCATTTTTTATTTTTTTTACCAATATAAACCCTTTGTGGACCCAAACCCCAATCCTAATTCCTAAATCAGCTTCTTCGTTCCCTACAGTAATTGAAAATCTGCAGACTCAAGTTGTTTCCTTCTGGAAATCCAAGTGACTAGTTTCAATTAATTCATACTTTTGTCTGATTGATAAACAAATTTATAAGTGAGATTTCAAGGAATTTGGTGATGGATTATGGATTTTACATTAGGATTTCAAGTCTTTAATTACAACTCCTGAACGATTTTTTTTGTCCTCAGCCAAAATTAATCTGAATGGGCCCCACAATCCCTATTCATTAAATGGCCCCACTAACCATTTTATTTAAAATATTAATTGTTTCACTCATAATAGATGGGGAAGCGTTCATATGTTTAGCTGTTAGAAGATAAATAGTTCATTTGATCCGATTTTACAGAAAAAGGTTTATTTGAATATATATATATATATATATATATATATATATATATATATGAAGGGTCTATTTTGCTCCAGATGATAAGATAAGGGGAATAATTTAACCTCTTTTAGAATTAATTATAAAAAAGCTAGATTTTATGAAGATATTAAATATTAAAATCTGGATAATTTAGTGGTACATGATATCTCTATTTTATCCTGGATTGGATCCTCTATTACATTTCATATTATATTTCATGTTTCATTATACTCATACATGACAATTTGTGGAATACACGTGGCATGTGTTGATTATTTTGGAAAATGAGATGTAACGTCAAGTGCAGTAGAAAATCTCATTTGATTTTATTGTGTGTTATATTTAACATTCCAAAATATCATCAAATTTATTGGAATAGATACAGTCAAAGATTAGATATTATAAATATCTCTTTGTATATTTGTATATATTTGTTTCCATATTTGTTGAGATATGATTGTACTCTGTAATCTCTTTATATTGCCAATACACACGTTCAATCCTCAATTGAGGATTTACCCCAATCACGTTTCCTCACATGGTATCAGCCATTTACTGAGAGAAGCCCTAACCTACCCTCCTCACGCAAACATACAGCCTCCATCCCTCATCTTTCTCTCGTTTCTTTTTCCGGCGTTCCAATAACGGGAACCTCATCATCTGTCTTTGATTCCACACTGACTCTTCAGGCTATGGCACATATGGTCACCATCAAGCTTAAATCCACAAATTACTTGATGTGGCACGGTCAAAATTTTCCTCTTCTTGTGACCCAACGTTTCCTTCCATATGTCGACGGTTCCAAACCAGCTCCGGCAAAAACTACCATTGTTGATGGCAAGTTTGGTCCTAATCCAGATTTTGAAGAATGGTACGACAAGGATCAGATTGTCCGTGTGTTTCTTGTTTCCACGCTTACTGAAGAAGCAATGGCAGTGGTCGTCGGGTGCCACACTTCTGCCGACGTTTGGGCCACTCTTGATGCGGCTTTCAATCAGCCTTCGAAGGCTCGCGAACTTCGTCTCAAAGACGAATTACAGTTCATCAAGAAAGGTACTCGCTCCATTGCTGAATATGGGGCGGTCTTCAAAGGCCTTTGCGATCAACTCACCTATTTGGGATGCTTGATCGATGACACGAACAAATCTCACTGGTTTCTCCCTGGCTTGGGATCAGACTATCATAGTTTCTCTACCTCTCAGATTAACTTGGTTCCTCTTCCTACTTTCCCAGAGTTATTATCAAAGGCAGCCAGTCACGAGTTGTTTACCAAGTCTCTTGAATCCTCTTCGGATGCATCTCAGGTCACAGCCTTCTCGGTCCATACTCAATCTAATAACCGATCCACCTCGAACTCTTCTCGTGGTGGTGGTTCTCACTCTGGTGGTCGCCAGACTCAAGGCCGTGGTGGATCAAATTCCAGTGGACGTGGACCTCAAAATCAGCCTGGAAACGGTGGAGGCCGTGGTAGGGAGCGAGGTCGTTTTCCACCCAAATGTCAGATTTGTCATTATTCTGGTCATTATGCTGATGCTTGTCCGCAACGCTATACATCTGCACCTACTGCTCCTCGCGAGGCGCATCTCGCTGAAGCTTTTAACACATCATGCTCGCTATAACAACCTAACACCTCCGATTGGTACATGGACACAGGTGCTACTGCTCATATAGCCGGTAATCCATTTGTTCTTGATTCTGCATCTCAATATAATGGATCTGATTGTGTTGTTGTGGGAAATGGTAATTCTCTATGTATTTCTCATACTGGCACTCGTTCAATTTCGTCTGATTTATCCCTTTTGGATGTGTTGGTTGTACCACACATAACCAAAAACCTTTTGTCCGTCAGTAAACTTACACGTGATTTCCCTGTTAATGTGGTTTTTACTAACAATGTCTTTGAAATTCAGACTCGAGCAACAGGGATGCCTTTGGCAAGGGGTAGACGTGAAAATAATCTCTACATTCTTGAGCATGGACATGCAGCTCTAGTTGCTGCTTTACGGACAAAAAGGTTGAGAGAGTCTTTTGAGCTGTGGCATCGTCGTCTTGGTCATGTTGTTTTTGACACTATTTCTGTTTTACATGAGTTAGGTTGTTTGTCAGTGACTTCTGTGTTACCAAAGCCTATTATGTGTCATTCATGTCAGCTTGCTAAAAGCAAGAGATTGTCTTTTTCTATTAATGATAAGCGTTCTTCTCATGTGTTGGACATTATACACTGTGATTTGTGGGGACCGGCTCCCGTTAAATCGTCTGATGGGTATTCTTACAATGCGGTTTTTATTGACGATTTTTCTCGATATACTTGGTTTTATCCCTTACGCCTGAAATCAGATTTTTATAATGTTTTTGTGCAATTTAAAACCTTGGTGGAAAATCAATTTTCATGCACAATCAAACAGTTCCAATCTGATGAGGGTACAAAATTCACTAATAACAGACTTCAGGATTTATTTCATCACTGTGGTATTCGTCACAGCATGTCTTGTCCTTACACCCCTGCTCAAAATGGGCGTGCTGAGCGCAAACACCGACATATCACAGAAATGGGATTATCGATGTTTTTTCATTCATCTGTGCCTTTGAAATATTGGGTTGAGGCTTTTGGTATAGCTGCTTATACCATCAACAGGTCACCCTCTTTTATTTTGAACAATAAATCTCCTTATGAATTATTGTTCTCTATTAAACCAGCTTATGATAATTTTCACATCTTTGGGTGCCGTGTATATCCCTGTTTACGAGATTATGTGGCTAACAAGTTTTCTCCACGCAGTATTCCATGTGTTTTTCTCGGTTACAGTTTGCGCCATAAGGGATTTTACTGCTTGGATCCTACGAATTCTCGTGCATACATTAGCCGCCATGTTCGTTTTGATAAGGATAATTTTCCCTTCTTCGGGCAGTCTTCATCAACTCCACCTACTGATCTAGAGTTCTCTGCTTTTTTAGAACCGAATTCTTATGGGATTACCTCACCCTCTTTGCACTCGACTCCGCAGTTCTTGCCATCTACTGCCTCAGACCATGGCTCATGTCCCTTATGCATTGACTCTCACACGGAAGACAATATTGTAGCTGCTCCTACTGCTTCCCCGCATGATTCCCCACCTACATCACCTTTTGATTCACCTCACCAAGGCAATGACACGGCTAATGTACCTCCAATGCATCTTTCGCCAGCCCAGCGCCTATTCAGTCTGCTCCACCACAGGCGACCATACAATCTACCCATCTGATGCGTACACGAGCCAAGAACGGTATATTTAAAATTAAGCATCCCCCGTCCCTTGCTCATTTGATTCACAATGCACTTCTTTCTACTATTCATGCTGCAAAAGAACTTAAAGGATTTAAATCAGCCGTAAAATCTCTTAAATGGGTTGCAGCTATGGATAGTGAACTTCGTGCCTTACGTGATAATAATACTTGGGATTTAGTTCCTCGACCCCCGAGTGAAAATGTTGTGGGCTCCAAATGGGTCTTCCGCACAAAATTTATAGCAGATGGGTCTATTGATCGATATAAGGCTCGTCTCGTTGCTCAGGGTTTCACTCAGCTTCCTGGTTTCGACTATGATTACACATTTAGTCCTGTGGTAAAGGCATCTACAGTCCGCATAATACTCTCTCTTGCTGTTATGAACAAGTGGTCTCTGCATCAGCTCGATGTAAACAATGCTTTCCTTCATGGGGTTTTGACGAAGCCTGTTTACATGGAACAACCTCCTGGCTATTCTGATCCTCGGTGTCAATCTTATGTTTGTCGCTTGAACAAGGCGATTTATGGTCTTAAGCAGGCCCCACGAGCCTGGTTTCAGCGGTTCTGTGATTTCTTGATTAGTCTGGGTTTTCTTGGCAGGCTGGCAGCAAGGCTGACACATCGCTTTTCATCTTTAAAAAAGGTCGAAATCTCCTTTACTTGTTAGTTTATGTGGACGATATTATTGTCACTGGAAGTGATACTTCCCTCATTACTCGTCTTATTTTCCGGATTCGTCAGGAATTTGCCATTAAGGATCTCGGTCGTCTTAATTATTTTCTTGGGCTTGAGGTTACCTACACGGATGATGGACTTTTTCTTGGTCAATCTAAGTATGCTCGTGATATATTACTGAGGTCCGACATGCTTGATGCCAAGCCGATCAGCACTCCTCTAGCACCTACTGATGAGCTTCGGGTTAATGGGGACCCTTTTTCGGATCCGACATTATACAGATCCTTGGTTGGAGCTCTTCAATACTTGATGGTTTCTCGCCCGGATCTCTCTTACGCGGTTAACACCGTAAGTCAGTTTCAAGTCATCCCACCACTGATCATTTCTTAGCCGTTAAATGCATTTTGCGTTATGTGAAAGGAACAATTGATTTTGGTGTTCATTTCACCCGCGGTCGTCCTAACATTTTGGGCTACTCGGATGCTGATTGGGCCCGCTGCTTGGATACGCGACGATCTACCTATGGGTATTCCATTTCCTTGGGCCCTAATCTCGTCTCTTGGAGTGCAAAGAAGCAACCCACAGTCTCTCGTTCAAGTTGTGAGTCCGAATATAGGGCCCTTGCTAATGTTGCCTCAGAAGTGATTTGGGTCACCTATCTTCTTCGTGAACTTCATGTGTCTCCATCAGCTTTGCCTACCTTGTTGTGTGACAACAAAAGTGCACTCTTCCTTAGCCAAAATCCAGTAGCACACAAAAGAGCCAAACATATTGATATTGATTACCATTTTGTTCGTGAGATGGTTTCTGCAGGACGATTGTCCACTCAGTTCGTACCTTCTCATCTCCAATTGGCGGATATCTTCACCAAGGGTCTATCTCGTCCGCTATTTGAATTTTTTCGTTCCAAGCTCTGCGTGTAGCCGCACCCGCTTCGCTTGAGGGGGTATTGGAATAGATACAGTCAAAGATTAGATATTATAAATATCTCTTTGTATATTTGTATATATTTGTTTCCATATTTGTTGAGATATGATTGTACTCTGTAATCTCTTTATATTGTCAATACACACGTTCAATCCTCAATTGAGGATTTACCCCAATCACGTTTCCTCACAAAATTCAACGTGGATCAAATAATATCATTAATTAATATGTAATTAATGATAATTGAGTAGGAAACAATACATCAAATTGAATCGATTAAATTACTTGTACTGTGTACCCAGTGTACAGTACGATTCAATTGTTGGGTCCTAGGTAGCCAATATAACAGTGGAGACTATATGATGACATTTGAATTTATTCAATTATAATTAAGAGTGCAGAATGAATTAAATCCATAGGTGGAAGAGTCCAAAAAGAATAGAAAAAAGCAAAAATCTTACAACGGCTTTTCAGAGAAAGTACTACATAGCCAGAAATTAAAAGCTACTCTTCCATCTTCAACTTTATATTAATACACAAGACTTCTTCCCTTGTTTCTCCCCAACCACAAACATATCTATCAATGGAGCCTCATGATGCATTCTTGTTCAAGTGGGACCCACGCCCCACCGCCTTCACCCCGCCCCCCAACCGCCTGCTTGAGGCGGTGGCGCCACCCCCTCCGCCGCCCTACTCCATGCGGCCAAGAGAGCTGGGTGGGCTGGAGGAGCTGTTCCAAGCCTATGGGATCAGATACTTCACAGCAGCTAAAATAGCGGAGCTTGGATTCACAGTCAACACACTCTTGGACATGAGGGATGAAGAGCTCGACGAGATGATGAACAGCCTTTCCCAGATTTTCCGCTGGGACCTCCTCGTCGGCGAGAGGTACGGCGTCAAAGCCGCCGTCAGAGCCGAGCGCCGCCGCCTCGATGACGAGGAGGCGCGCCGCCGCCACCTCCTCTCCGCCGACGCTACGCATGCGCTCGACGCCTTGTCTCAAGAAGGTAATATTAATAGTAATAATAATTACCTTTTTGAATTAATTAATGACGTGATGGAATATTTAATAATGCATGCGATGCATGGAAATGAAATAAGTAGGGTTGTCGGAGGAGGGAGTGCAGCAGCAGGAGAAGGAGGCGGCCGGCAGCGGCGGCGGCGGGGTCCGGGAGATGGTGGCCGTCGCCGGCGGAAGGAAGCAGCAGCAGCAGCGGCGGCGGAAGAGTACTCTGAAGGGGCGGTCGAGGATGGCTGCTGCTTCCATGGATGAGGATGACGACGACGACGATGAAACCGAGGGGGCGGAGGACGACGACAACTGCGGCGGCGGTGGAAGCGAGCGGCAGAGGGAGCATCCGTTCATAGTGACGGAGCCGGGGGAGGTGGCGCGTGGGAAGAAGAATGGCCTTGATTATCTCTTCCATCTCTATGAGCAATGCAGAGAGTTTTTGATCCAAGTCCAAAACATTGCAAAGGAGAGAGGAGAAAAATGTCCCACCAAGGTTAGTATATATATATATATCTCTTCTTAATTCATTACAATCTCTAGATATTAACTTAATTAAATGATCAATTTACTAATCTTCATGTTAAATCAAGCTCTGCACGTTATTGAAAAATGCAACTTAGAAGAATCAATTGACTAATAAGAATTAATGATTAGATGTAATTAAGTCAAATTTCAATTTTCTAGCTAGCATGTTCTACTCTAATGATTTATATGACTAAAACTACTATGGTTGATTCAAAGATTTAAACCTTAATCATAATTTTTTAAAAATATTATAAATAAATTTTATCCTGAATTCACTTTAAAAAAATGGTTCAGAATCGAAATTAAATATTTTTATCTCATTTTTCCAATATTTGACCATTACTATTCACCTCAACACCAATTACCACATCCTTTATTAAAAACCCCCAAATTTCAACATGGTCTAAATCTCGAAATTCTATGGTGATATGATTAATTTTATCCGACTTGGGTAACTTAGAAAGAAATTTGGGTTGAATTAAAATATTAGAGGATTAGTTTTTGATAAAAATAAAATTAAAGATAAATAAGAAAAAGGTTGATAAAGAAAGATGAGTAGGTAGAGATTGTCCGTACGGGGTGTCTGAGAGAGGTTGAGAAATAAAGAGGTGTCCACATGAGAATTCGACAAGTCGTGTACGGACATTGCTGGGCCACCCTGCAAATACAAAAGCTCTGCTCTAAACAAAGAATCAATGATTCACACCATACAATCAACTGACACCTCTCTCCACACACACACACGCTCTAAACACTCAAATTATTACAAGTTGAGTGCATTTTAATTTGTTATTAAAATAAAATTATGAATGATAATAGATCCGAGCTAACACATCCGAATTAAAAATGTTTGTTGACTGTTAAACTTTATTCAGATCAAACCTCTTTCTTAATAATAATTTTTGTATCAAATTGAATTGTACCAAACAAAAGAAAATCAACTTAGGGAAGTAATTACACAAACCACTAATTTACGTTGATAGTAAATACGGTAAATTGATGTAACTATGGTCCTAATTCCTGCCATATACACGGTAATAAAAAAAAACAGGTGACAAACCAAGTGTTTAGATACGCGAAGAAGGCGGGGGCGAACTACATAAACAAGCCGAAAATGCGACACTATGTCCACTGCTACGCGTTGCATTGCCTGGACGAGGAGACATCCAATGCTCTGAGAAGAGGTTTCAAAGAGAGGGGTGAGAATGTGGGTGCCTGGAGGCAAGCTTGCTACAAGCCTTTGGTGGCTCTGGCTGCCACCCAGGGTTGGGACATTGACGTAATCTTCAATGCTCATCCACGACTCTCCATCTGGTACGTCCCCACCAAGCTCCGCCAGCTCTGCCATGCCGAGCGCAGCACCGCCGCCGCCATCTCCGGTGGTGGAGGGGTGGTTGATCACTTGCATTTCTAGTTTCTTCGTTTCTTTTAGTTTTACTAATGATCAAGGAACTTT
Organism: Scutellaria galericulata; assembly: GCA_946896805.1. Taxonomy (NCBI): domain Eukaryota; kingdom Viridiplantae; phylum Streptophyta; class Magnoliopsida; order Lamiales; family Lamiaceae; genus Scutellaria; species Scutellaria galericulata. Next base: position 11,792,517 of record OX335797.1, read on the forward strand.
TAACCTTATTAATTAGCTAGTGCTACTGCTTTTACTTCTCTCGTTTCTATTCCCAGGAAGTGTTGGTTTTTTTTTTTTTTTTTTTAAGCAGAATATTGCTGAATTTAAAAAAAAAAAAAAAGTTGTCAAAATGTGGAAAATTTTAGTGTGTTCATTGTATGGTAAGTCCCATTACCGCGACTTCACTAGTGTTTTTTTTTTTTTTTTTTTTGTAATAATTAATTTGGATTGCGACCTCATATTTTATTGGGTTACTTAGGTAAAAATAACAGTTTTTAGTCGTTTAATGGATTAGAGAGAATGGAAGTGAGGAAATATATAATTACAATCTTTCATTAAATTGTCGTTTTTAACCAAATTTTTGGATATTTATAAAAATTATACGACCTTTTATATATATATATATATATATATATATATATATATACGAGTTTTAGATTAAGTACGTTGTACGTGGAGATCAATTCAAATTAAGGAAAGAAATAATAATACGAATACCTTATATATAACACTTTTATATTAGAGTTCTAATTATAATAGGATTTTATAAGATTTTGAATTAGCTAGAATTCTAATACAAAATTATTTAAATATAAAAATTTAAATTACTATTATAACCTTAAATAATAATCTTTCATAGGGATATATTCGGCAATCCATATTTTATAAGAAACATCCACAGTTTTATATATGTAATTTAATAATAATAATAATAATAATAATAATAATAATATAGGTGAAATTTCAATCATCAAACAGTATTTGACTTTTTTCTTGTTGGCGTCAACTATGAACATGGATAATAAAAAAAATAAGTCACTACCTTTAAATACAATTGCAGTAAAAATCATCATCTTTACTTAAATTGCGATTTTAATCAAAACTTTGAATTATCAATGTTGATATTTAAAAAATCATCACATTTACAATCATCATCAAAATACCCCCATTAATGAAACTACTTGGTTTTCATCTAACATAAAAAAAATTATAGACAAAGAACCGTGAATTTGTTTTTTCTAATTAAATATCTAAGTTGATGCCCGAATAACAAACTGAAGACGCCATCTATGAAAAAGTCAAATTCAAACATTGACTGGTAATCAAAATAACTTTGCATGAATTCTCTAATCTATATTTGTTTCCATTTTTGTAGGATCCATGATGTTGCACAGAACTCCCATCTTGATAAGATTCGAAAGTGGTTGTTGAAGGAAGTTGTACATCGTTTCAAACTTCTGGGATGGGAATCGTTAACCAAGCTCTCAAATTAAACAACATTTTGCTGGACTATGAGATGATTCCTAAAATCCCTGATTTTCATTATGCTAGAATCCCCCTGTTGAAGATGTAAGTGTAGATGATTTTTCAAATCCAACGTCCATATAGACAGAAATTATAATCAGACCAAAATTAAAAGGAAAAATAACACAATATTTAAAAGACCAAAATTAAAACACATGAAATTGATAGTAAAAAAGAAAACAAGCCTGACTCTCTTGTTGCTCGAGTTTTCAAAGCAAGGTACTTTAAACATCTTGATGTTATGGAAGCGCATTTGGGATCAAACCCATCTTATGTTTGGCGATCTTTGCTTTGGGGCAGGGATCTTCTTGATCGAGGTATTAAATGGCGTGTTGGGGATGGATCTAATGTTGATATTTTCCATCATAAATGGCTCCCTTCAAGTTTGCAAATCATACCCCATGCAAACACTCCCTTGCCTCCTGATGTGAAAGTTGATCTTTTGATTGAAAATGGCGTTTGGAATACTCAGAAGGTGAGAGAGAACTTTCCTAAATATATTGCAGATGATATCCTTGCTATTTTGTTGCGTTCAAACCCTTGTGATGACTCTCGGTTTTGGCATTTTGAACGGAAAGGCTCCTTTTTGGTTAGAGATGGATACAAAGTTGCTAGTGGAGTTTTCGACTCTCTAGAACATCAATCAGCCTATTCCTTATCACATTGGTGGAATTTTATTTGGGCCCTTAATTTACCTCCGAAAATTCGCATTTTTTGGTGGAAGATATCTCACGACATTATTCCCTCAGAAGCAAATTTGTTATTACACCATGTCCCTTCTAATGGTTTTTGCAAATTGTGTGGCTTTTACTGGTACTCAACGATTCATTCCCTTTTCCAATGTTCATGGGCTCGAAAGTGGTGGAAAATTTCTCAATTCTATTCGTTGATCAAGTCACGAGTTTATGGAAGTATCCTTGATTTTTGTCTATTCTTGAGATCTCAAGTTGATGGTGCTGATTTTGTGAAACTTGTTGTTGCTACATGGCATTGGTGGAAGGAGAAACAACGTTTTTGCCACGATTCAAAGGAGAATTTTTGTGTGGGTAAGGTGGGTGAAGTTGAGAATTTCTTGGAGACCTTTCATCAAGCAAAAAAAGCTCTTATCTCACCTCAAACACAGGTACAAAGATGTGGACAAATTAAATGGACAAAGCCTGATTCGGAGAAATATCGTCTGGATGTGGATGTTTGCTTTGATGGGGTTAATGGTCGTTTTGGGATTGGTGGAATTATTCGCGACTCGACAGGTGCCCCTATGATTATTTTTTGTAGAAAAGTTGGTCTTTTGCACTCGGTACTCAAAGGGGAACTTCTAGCTATTAAAGAGGGGTTGTCTTTGGCCTCAAATCGTGATTTTTCTTCACTCTCTGTTTTCACGGACTCTTTAGTTGCAGTACAAGCAGTTACTAAGACTAAGGAGTTTCTTGGCTACCCGGGTTTCTGGGCTACAGATATTTGCTACATGCTTTCTAGGTTGAATGACTCTAATCTTTCTCATTGTAAAAGATCTGCCAATATAGTAGCTCATTCTGTTGCTTCTTTTGCTAGTTCTCTTGCCTCTCCTTTTTGTTGGGATGATGGTAATTACCCTCAATGGGTGTCTAAACTTGTAAGCTCTGATTGTTACTAATGAAGTTTGAAGTTTGTTATCAAAAAAAGAAAAAAGAAAACAAGCCTTATAAGCTACCGACGAAAATTGAGCATTCAAGAAAGAAAAGTAAAAGCAAGTAGTACTAGCAATGTTAAAGGTTAAACGTTTCCTTGTACATTAGTAAAACTAAAAGAAACCAAGAAACTAGAAATGCAAGTGATCAACCACCCCTCCACCACCGGAGATGGCGGTGGCGGTGCTGCGCTCGGCATGGCAGAGCTGGCGGAGCTTGGTGGGGACGTACCAGATGGAGAGTCGTGGATGAGCATTGAAGATTGCGTCAATGTCCCAACCCTGGGTGGCAGCCAGAACCACCAAAGGCTTGTAGCAAGCTTGCCTCCAGGCACCCACATTCTCACCCCTCTCTTTGAAACCTCTTCTCAGAGCATTGGATGTCTCCTCGTCCAGGCAATGCAACGCGTAGCAGTGGACATAGTGTCGCATTTTCGGCTTGTTTATGTAGTTCGCCCCCGCCTTCTTCGCGTATCTAAACACTTGGTTTGTCACCTGTTTTTTTTTATTACCATATAACATGAATTAGTACTCATGTATTAGGATCTTACATTCATCAAATTACACTATTTTTACTATGAAGGTAATAAGTGGTGTATGTAGCATGTATTGAGTTTGATTATGAATGTTTGATGGTAATTCAAGAAATGTTCCAACTCATTCAGTACTCATATATATGATATAATCTCGTAAGCTAGTTGAACTAGCCATTATATAACTAATCACACACACATATTTATTTATCATAAATAAATTTAGATAATTAATATTTAAAATATATGTATTTATAATGTAACGTTACATTATGGATACAAAAGTAAATCTTCATATAAAAATGGGTTTAAAAACACACTTATAATATCAACATACAGGTTCCAAAAAATTGATCTAATTTGCATTAGTCGTATGTGTGTAGGTTGAGGGTAAAGTCAAACTGTTTGTAGCACACTCTATGACATGCTATGTCCAGTCAATGAATGACCATTGATTTACTATTGAACACATCAAATTAATTCAAACACTTCGTAAAGCCCCCCCTTTTTTATTTAAAGAAAGACAAAAAAGCCTAATTAATAAACAAGTCCCAAAATATAATAACATGGATAGAGTACTGTAGAACATGAGATATATCTCGTACTAAATAAGAAGAGTTAGTTATTTTCTCTTGCAATTGAATTGAGGAATTCCTTGCAAGTGAGACATTGACTGTGGTGGAAGGAAATTAACAAAAAGAAACTGAAAGATTCCATGTTAGAATTGACTGTACTCTCTACACTACCCCAAAACGCCAAAGGAAAAAAAAAAAAAAAAACAAAAACAAAACGAACAAAGGGCAGAAGAAAGTTGAAAGCAAAGATTTTGCATGATTATTAGTTTTTTGAACAAAGGTCTTAAATACCCAAAGTTTGGTATGATGTATAATATTATTAACATAATTATAGTTTCACAAAAACTAAAATGAGACTGATCTCATGATCACGATATATAGTTATCATAAGATGGAGCCATGTTACCCACGAACAAAATTCATTTTTATAAAGTTATATGTAATTTTGTGGAGTATGGGTTGTAAGTTATAAAGTTTTTAGAATACCTAAATTTATCATAATATTATAATTTACTCTCTTTTAAACAGGATCAGCCTTGAGCTAAGGGAGAAAGGCTTGGGCCTAGGACCCCAATTTTTTATCCAACCTAAATATATATAATTATTATATTTATTATGCTACATCTAACATATTATAATTCATAATAAAACATTTTTGACCCAATTTTTGTGTTTTTTTTTTTTAAATCAAATAAGGCGCATTCAACTTTTAAAAATATAGTACACATTAAAACTTGATCTATGCGACAATTTGTTGAATGTGAATTTTTTTTATTATTTAAAAATATTTAAATTATATTTATTGTTCACGTAAAAATATTTATTTTTTCTTCATATGACCCATTTTTTTCTATTTTCGCAGTGGGTATCGGAAATGTCAAGGTGGCCCTGCTTTTAAATTATATGTTTCTACATGAAATATTTAAGGCAAACTTAAAATTATAGCACTTGATAAAAGTGGTCTATTATATGGTATTAATCAGTGTTCAAATTATTTCATCGTATAGTAACAAATATTATACTAAATTTAGAGAGAGAGAGAGAGAGAGAGTTGAAATTAACAGGTGGCAGTAGGTTAGTATGGTGTGATGATGTGCAGCATTGATTCTTTGGTTAGGGCAGAGCTTGAATATTTACAGAGTGGCCCAGCAATGTCCGTACACGAGTTGTCGAGCTCTCATCTTGACACCTCTCTCTCTCTCTCTGAACCTGACTGTTTCATCTTCCAACCATGACTCATTAATTTATATTATTATATTTATTTTGTTCTGTCTCATGTTTCATTATCAATCCTTTTCTTTTCTATCTTTTCATCTTTCTTATATCAATTACTCCTGAAACTAATCCTCCACCTTTTGAATTCAACTCCAGATTTCTTTCTAACTTACACAAGTCAGCTGGTGAAATTAGTCATATCATCATTGTATTTGAGATTTAGACCATGTTGAAATTTAATAAAACATGCTAGCTAAAAATATTGAATTTTAATTTAATTCTAATTAGTCAATTGATTCTTATTTGAGTTAAGTAACATTTGTTAATATTATGCAGAGTTTGATTAATGCAAACATGGAGTTGTTAGAATTAGAAATTAGATAGTCCATATATATATATAACATGAAGAGTAGTAACTCAATCATTTAATTATATATGTTAATAGTCAGAGATTGTAATGAATTAAGAAGAGATATATATATATATATATACTAACCTTGGTGGGACATTTTTCTCCTCTCTCCTTTGCAATGTTTTGGACTTGGATCAAAAACTCTCTGCATTGCTCATAGAGATGGAAGAGATAATCAAGGCCATTCTTCTTCCCACGCGCCACCTCCCCCGGCTCCGTCACTATGAACGGATGCTCCCTCTGCCGCTCGCTTCCACCGCCGCCGCAGTTGTCGTCATCCTCCGCCCCCTCGGTTTCATCGTCGTCGTCGTCATCCTCATCCATGGAAGCAGCAGCCATCCTCGACCGCCCCTTCAGAGTACTCTTCCGCCGCCGCTGCTGCTGCTGCTTCCTTCCGCCGGCGACGGCCACCATCTCCCAGACCCCGCCGCCGCCGCTGCCGGCCGCCTCCTTCTCCTGCTGCTGCACTCCCTCCTCCGACAACCCTACTTATTTCATTTCCATGCATCGCATGCATTATTAAATATTCCATCACGTCATTAATTAATTCAAAAAGGTAATTATTATTACTATTAATATTACCTTCTTGAGACAAGGCGTCGAGCGCATGCGTAGCGTCGGCGGAGAGGAGGTGGCGGCGGCGCGCCTCCTCGTCATCGAGGCGGCGGCGCTCGGCTCTGACGGCGGCTTTGACGCCGTACCTCTCGCCGACGAGGAGGTCCCAGCGGAAAATCTGGGAAAGGCTGTTCATCATCTCGTCGAGCTCTTCATCCCTCATGTCCAAGAGTGTGTTGACTGTGAATCCAAGCTCCGCTATTTTAGCTGCTGTGAAGTATCTGATCCCATAGGCTTGGAACAGCTCCTCCAGCCCACCCAGCTCTCTTGGCCGCATGGAGTAGGGCGGCGGAGGGGGTGGCGCCACCGCCTCAAGCAGGCGGTTGGGGGGCGGGGTGAAGGCGGTGGGGCGTGGGTCCCACTTGAACAAGAATGCATCATGAGGCTCCATTGATAGATATGTTTGTGGTTGGGGAGAAACAAGGGAAGAAGTCTTGTGTATTAATATAAAGTTGAAGATGGAAGAGTAGCTTTTAATTTCTGGCTATGTAGTACTTTCTCTGAAAAGCCGTTGTAAGATTTTTGCTTTTTTCTATTCTTTTTGGACTCTTCCACCTATGGATTTAATTCATTCTGCTCATCAAATTATAACTCAATAAATTCAAATGTCATCATGTATGTATGTATGTATGTATGTACCCAATGCACTGTTATATTGGCTGTCCTAGTACACAATTGAATACTCATGGACACTACCAGTATATCGATTCCAACTTGTTTTACTTTTTTCATTTATAATCACTCGTGCAAAGTTCATATTTAGCCACAACTTATAATTTATTTTCTTAGCCAATATCTATTATGTTTGCTTTCAATTCCATACTACCTATCATCCAAAACACAGTCGATGCTCATCTTGTACCAATAGAATTGTTAGTTTATCAGCGAAAATTAATAGCAGTCGCTGGAATTTCATTGTATCATGTTGAAGACACAAATCGATGTTAATTAATGATTATACATGTCACATATGATAATTATTTAGAAATATTAAATGTAACACACAATATAGTAGAATAAAGATCTCATGTGCAGATTTTTTTGCTTTAATATCTTCGTAAAATCTAAGTACTACATTGAAATGGCATAATCATTTATCATTAATTGCACTACATAAATAAGAAAAACAGTTTTCCAACCTAAATTTTCGACAAATCGTCTTTCCATTCCAATTTGAATAATGGATTGTGGAAATATTTCATGGAATTACCAACAAAAAAAAAACATTATTACTGAATAAAATTTTAAATAGAAAATATTAATATTAAAATTGCATAATACCTAGGGGTGGAAATCGGACGGATCGGATCGGAAATAGGGTGTTTCGGAAATGAAAAACCAATTCCAATTTCCATCCAAAAATTTTCGGAAATGTGAAATCCAATCCGATTTCGGAATTTTCGGAAATTTCGGAATTTTCGGATTTTTCGGAATTTTTCGGAATTTTTTCGGAATTTTTCGGAATTTTCGGAATTTTTTTCAGAAATTTTCGGAATTAATTAGTTGGTCTATTAGCTATATAGCCTTTTCTAATATCCTAAGAAATAATAGGACCTTGAATCTGATATTCCAAGCATTTAACATCAATATAATATCTACCAAAGACATGAGAGATTAATTATACTGCTGATGTACTATAGTATATAAATAGTTATAAAATAAAATTATAAAATAAATAGTTATAAAATAAAATTATAAATAGTATATCAATACTATATTAAATTTTTTTACTTTTTTCACCTTTAGTTTTTGAGTCATATTTTATATTTAATATATACTATAGTATATAGTATAAAATAAAACTATAAAATTTATATGAATAGTATATAGTATATAGTATAAAATAAAATTATAAAATTTATATGAATAGTATATAATATATAGTATAAAATAAAACTATAAAACTATATTATAAACTATTATCATTTTGTAAGTAATTATACTTATTAATTCATATTTATTAAGTTATTTTTCTTTTAGGAAGCTCAAATCAAATGAATATTTGAATTTATATTATGATTTATGATAATGCTTTGTTCGAAATCCTTCGATATTTAAAATACTTGTTTTATAATTTGTATAATTTTCTTTGTCATTATTCCTATTATATAAAATGTTATCATTTTTAATGAAATTTATGATATATTTACCTTTGAAATTAGATATTCACTTTTTATTTTATATAATATATAGTATATAGTGTTCTTATATAGCATATAATATATAGTATATAGTATATAATATATGGTATATGGTATGTAGTATAAAGTATTCTTTTATAGCATGTAGTATATAGTATGTAGTATATAGTATGCAGTATATAATATAGTATAATTCTAAAACTACAGTATGAACTATAGTATATAGTATAAAATAAAACTATAGTATAAAATGAACTATATACATATAGTATATAGTATATATATAGCATAAAGTATATAATATATAGTATATAGTATTCTTCTATAGCATATAGTATATAGTATATAGTATATAATATAATATAATTAAAAAACTACAGTATAAACTATAATATATAGTATATATTATAAAATAATACTAAACAACTACAAATACTACAATATAAACTATAGTATATAGTATATATTATAAAATAATACTAAAAAACTACAATATAAACTATAGACTATATTATATAGTATAAAATAAAACTATAGTATAAACTATACTATATACATATAGTATATAATATATTTATATACTATCATATAGTATAAAGTATATAAAATATATTATATAGTATATAGTATTATAAAGTATATTATAATATGTATATTTATATTTACACATAGTATAAAGTATATAAAATATATTATATAGTATATAGTATTATAGTATTCGATTCTCAAATGCCTCTACTAATTCTACATTTTATCATTTTGTAAGTAATTATACTTATTAATTCATATTTATTAAGTTATTTTTCTTTTAGGAAGCTCAAATCAAATGAATATTTGAATTTATATTATGATTTATGATAATGCTTTGTTCGAAATCCTTCGATATTTAAAATACTTGTTTTATAATTTGTATAATTTTCTTTGTCATTATTCCTATTATATAAATTGTTATCATTTTTAATGAAATTTATGATATATTTACCTTTAAAATTAGATATTCACTTTTTATTTTATATAATATATAGTATATAGTATGTAGTATATAGTATGTAGTATATATTATGCAGTATATAATATAGTATAATTAAAAAACTACAGTATAAACTATAGTATATAGTATAAAATAAAATTATAGTATAAACTGTACTATATACATATAGTATATAGTATATAGCATAAAGTATATAATATTATTGTATAGCATATAGTATATAGTATATAGTATAATTAAAAAACTATACTATAAACTATAATGTATAGTATATATTATAAAATAATACTAAAAAACTACAGTATAAACTATAGTATATAGTATATATTATAAAATAATACAAAAAAACTACAATATAAACTATAGTATATAGTATAAAATAAAACTATAGTATAAACTATACTATATACATATAGTATAAAGTATATAAAATATATTATATAGTATTATAAAGTATACTATAATATGTATATTTATATTTACATATAGTAAATGTATATATAATATATTATATAGTATTCTTCTATAGCAAATAGTATATAGTATAAAATGTTTGAATTATTTACAACAATTACTATTCTTCTAAAATGTTTGATGCTACAACAATTACTATTCTTCTAAAATGTTTGATGCTACAACAATTCTCATGTTCGATTCTCAAATGTCTCTACTCACTCTACATTTTATAATTTCGGAAATCGAAAATTCGGATCGGAATTTCGGATCGGATCGGAAATCGGATTCGGCGGATATCGGATATTCCGTTCCAATTTCCACCCCTAGTCGTGACAACTTGATACATCATTTGTCAATGTATAATTAAAAAACTAAACAAAAGCAAATGACACAAATGACATCATTTGCCAATTAAATCACGACATTTACTATAATTGCAATTTTGATCAAAATTTTGGATATTACACGATTCTTTCTAAAACTTCACAAATCGAGTAGGAGTAGGTCTTATGTAAAACTATCTCACGGATCCCATTTCGTAAGATTGGTCAACTTGATTCGGTCAACAGTCAAAATCAAAAAGTCAACGGTCAAAGTTAAAAAGTCAACGGTCGGTCAACATCGTTGACTCAAAAGTATTATATGATACACATAAAAGTATTATCTCATATACATGAAAGTATTACATGATACTTTTATGTTTATTATGTGATATTTTCAAATAGTATTACATGATATATATATATATATATATAAAAGTATTAAATGATGTTTTATTCTTATAATGTAATAATTTCATGTGTACCATGTAATACTTTTATGTATAGCATATGAAACTTTCAAAAAGTATCACATAATATACATAAAAGTATTACATGATATATATAAAAGTATTACATGGTGATACTTTCAAAAAGTATTATATGATATATACAAAAGTATTACTTCATATACATAAAAGTATTACATGATACTTTTATGCGTGTTATGTGATATTTTCAAAAGGTATTACATGATATACATAAAAGTATTACATAGTGATATTTTTAAAAAGTATTACATGATATACATAAAAGTATTACATGATGTTTTATTCTCATAATGTAATACTTTTTGGAAGTATCACCATGTAATACTTTTATGTATATCATGTGATACTTTCAAAAACTATTACATGATATACATAAAAGTATTACATGGTGATACTTTCAAAAAGTATTACATGATATATACAAAAGTATTATATGATATACATAAAAATACTACCTAATACACACAAAAGTACTACATATTACACAATTCACGCACGAGGAAGAAGAACACATGGGCACCCTAGGATCTGCACGTTTTTGTAGAGACCCGACCCGACCCAATTCGGGTCCTTATCCCATAATACAAAAGTATTACTTGATATACATAAAAGTATTACCTAATACACATAAAAGTACTACATATTTTCTTATAGTATGACCAAATCCAAAATGTATCATATAATACTAACGTATCACCTAATATATAGAAAAATATTACATAACACACACAAAAGTATTACATAATTTTTATATTTGACCCGACCCAACCTGTCTCACGGAATGAGATTCATGAGACGGTCTAACCCAAGACTTTGTCATCGAGTAGTAATCTATTAAACGTCATTTCCTTTTCATTTTTAATAGAAACCACGACCAAAACACCACCAAAATATTACACTCGCCACCACTTAAGTGTTAGAAAACTCTTTAAGCTTAAAAATATTTCTTCAAATGTCAATCAAAGTGAACGAATCATATTCAAAAATGATCATATTCTCAAGCTAAATAGAATCTCCAAGTCAATTCTATGATTTGCATTCGAACACTACAACAAAATTAGGCTATTAGAACACTTTTCTTAGGACGCAATTATTATAAGCGTCCTATTAGATATGTAACTAAAACAAGAGAGTATACTGTATATATGTAAGGTGTTTTTACCCAATTGATTATTAACTACTTTAAAATTTAACAAAAATAATTTATTAAAAATATATCATCTTAAACTCAAGTCTCATCTCATTTATTTAGGGAGGTCATCGGCGACATCTACAACGACGATGGCGACGGCGTCGATGACGACTGAGCGAATGAAGGAAGGACTAGAGTAGAGCGACTTCCACCGATAATTATCCACAATAATAGCCTAACATCGCTCGATGCTCACTCATGGATCAGATCTCACTCAATTTCAGTGGTGGAGATAATTGACAACAACGCCAGTGCAAACGAAGGACGGGACTAGAGTTTCCGCCGTCGAATATCAACCATAGTGGTCTATGATTGCTTGGTGAGGTTCTCGTACGTTGTTTGAATTAAATTTTTTATTTAGGGTTGATCTAGTGTTTGTTTTCTGCAATTTTTTTTTAGACAAATTCGCTATTGTAAGCTGTGAATTGTGATACATTATTGAGTTTGTTGCTTTTTTTTTTTTTATTCCCACATTATTAGACGAGGTTTTATCGGTTTGTTTCTTCATAATTATCAGAGGTCTGTCTTTTTTATTCTCCTTAACATTCAACCTAGATATCATATGGAAAGCTTTGTCTAACATATGTATTTAAGATTTTGCATTTTCAAGTCGAAATTTCATAGAGCCACCTCTAAAGTCTGAAAGAGGTCCACAAACAGAACTGAACCATATCTACTTTTTCTATTTGGTAAGCCTTAATATACTCTTCTGCTGAACTGAACTTTAATATACTCTTGATTTAATTTCCTGCACTGTCAACTCTTCTGCTGATTGAAGTTAAATATCAGTGTATTGCAATAGTTGTATGCATTAGTCACATGCTATCTATTTTGTGTATACTAGTCCTAAAGTTCTGTTTCTAGAAGTTGGCGTGATAGGTGTACAGAGTTCATCAGTTCAATCCATTTTCCCCTTGACATATGAATTTCTTCTCCAAGGTCTCTTAAAGTTTTTCTGATATTCCATTTTTGCTGAATATTTACAGTTCTCCACTCTGGGGATTCATTATAACTTTTATGCTGTTCAATATAAAAAGGTGAGCAAGTTAAAAGCTTCAATGATTTTTCTCACTTTCTTTTGTGTAATGAGCATGCATGTGGCTTAACCTTTGAGTCATTGTGGTTTTAGTTTTTTTTTTTTGTTCCTTTCAATAGTAGATCATGCATTGGATATTTAGTGAATTGTTACTGACCCTGCACTAGTTACGGAACATTTTATTTTATTTTTTTATATTTATTTGTTGCAACAATGCTGTTGAGTGAAGGTTTGGTTACATGCTAATTTGTTCTTCGGTGGGATCCTTGATTAGTCTAAGTGTACAAACTTGTTGATTTGTAGTTGAGGGATAATAAGTTTACTGGTATTGCGCCACCTTCTTTGATTGCAGGGGCCTTATCCTGTGTGTCCTAGCAAAGTTAATGCTACTATTGAAACAACTAATAGCTTTTGTTTGGATAAACCAGGACCTGTGATCCTCAGATGAGTATTATTTTCGCGCTTCTTGATATAAACCTCAAGTGAGGTTTATAAACTGTGATTCTCAGAGGAAGAATATAACTGTTGTGAGCACGAGTAGGCAGGGTTTTCGGGTACTATTTCACCTGCATTTTGAATCTTACTTCTTTAAGGAATTTGTTGTTGAATGATAATAATCTCTCTGGTGTGATTCCTAGTGGATTGATCACTTTACCTGAGCTTCAGATTCTTGACGTGTCTAATAATAACCTATCGGGCCGATTCCTGTTTCTCCTCCTGGTGTGAGGTTTATGTATAGTGGTAATATGTTGTTTGGTAAGAATGGAGGTGATGGTGGTGGTGGTGGTTGAATTTCTTGGCGATTGTTAGAAGTCTTTGGCGATTTTCTATGTTGTATTTGCATGTTTTTATGGAATTTGCAATAATGAAACTGGGTGTTTAGTTGTCTTGAGGACCAAGTCATGAACTGCAGTAGGTAAGTAGTTATGATGGCCTTATGTTTCTGGAAACCATTTTCACAGAGTACTCGATGTGGAAATGAAGCGAGACTATGCCTTGTTGTATGCACCATCCCTCTCTCTCCTCCCCCTCCCCCTCCCCCCAATCTCTCTGAATGTTTTAACACTCTGTCTCTCTTCTTAAGATTAAACTTCACTATATGTTTGTTAAGTACACAATGTGGGTTGCTTGTGTTGGGTTTTCTTTTTTCCTCTACTTCCACAAGAACTCAGTATCCACAGGACCTAGATGATGCGTCATGTTGACGGACGTCATATTATTGTGGAATTTGCCAAGGGGTAAGTTACAATTTGGTTTCCTCGTAATTGTTGCAACCATTCTTCATGAATTAATTAGCTTATCTTCTAAAAAGTATGTGCTCTCAGCTTGAGTCTTCTCTACTAAATGTAACTCCTCAGCAGGTATCTCTAGTTGAGCTTCAGAGGTATCATCTTAGTAGCCTGGAAAGTAGTGTAAGTCCCCCTGAACTTGTGCTTCATTAGATTTAGCACTTTGAATCATCTGCCTAGCAACAGGTATAAGCTAGTAGAATGAAGATGACTTTGATTTAGATATTGGCAAGAGAAGCATCATGCTCTCAGCTAAGGACTGCCAGAAACTGTTTAATTGATGTTGATATTGCTATGTGATATTAATTCCATGTATATGTGCATTCCTTCTATATTATATTTTTTAGAAGTACTTAAATCTATTCATCCTATTTAATTGTGTTTATTTTGAATTGTTATATATTATCTATGTCTAACAATGTTCTTTTTCCATGTTTATGTCATACCATTAATAGTGAAGTGAGGATAGAGGTTTAGACACACAGTCAAAGAGAACTTTTTACCGAATAAGGCGATGCCATAACATTTGAATCAAAGGTAAAATCTTTTCATCTCTCTGTGAATTTACATTTATGCTCTTTTAAAATCTTTACACCGACTTGAAGAAATTTGTTCTAGCCATTTTCTCTACTTATATTGTAAAATCTTAATATCTTGCCGTTCCTTTTACTTCTTTGTGACGAGAATGCTTCGTTGTCTTCAGATAGACCATGTTTATATAAGTTCTCCCAAGTGTGTCAAACGTATCTAATTAGAAAGGAAGGACTGCCTGATATGGGTAAATGTATAGACATCCCCTGATCTTGATCAGCTCTTCTTGCTCTATATACTTATAGATTAACCTTTAGGAAATTACAAATATTTTTACCACTGATTTTGATGTTAAATTTATGATATGTTAGCTTTCTGTTGATATTATTCATTGTCTTTGCAAGATACTGATTTGAACATGTCTTGTTATGCATTAGCAGAGCATTATTTGTTGTCATGAATTTTCTGCTTGGTAGAGACACATGAATAGTCATGTTCAACTCATTTCTTCTATGAGCATATCATTCACAATAACTATTAGTTGAATTAGGTCTTGCTTTAAAAAAATGTTTGGAACATTATGTAATTTTGAAATTAATAGTGAGCTATTTTTGTTTTGATTTTAGGTGTTCACACTAATGACGAAGAATGATTTGCAACTTGGAGACTTTACGTGAATTTGAAAGAACTTCGAAGAATGATTTGCAACTTGGAGACTTTACGTGAATTTTAAAGAACTTCGAACCGGACAAAAGTTACTCTTTTATGTTTCATTAATTATATGTGTATTTTATTATTAGAGCTAATATCTAGTACACATAAATTGGTTGATAGTTGATGAATGGTCAGATTTATCATTTATGAGATATCATTAGTGTATTTGCTGTTAATCATATTTGTTATGAAGTATCAAATCACTATTTTGGTTTATATTAGATTCTTATGTTTCATATTTAAAAACTATATATACTAAATAGATTTAAATATTATTGGACATATTAGGACTCTTGAAAGTGTCTCAGTATCCAATTGACTTAACATATTATAGGACGCTTATAAGTGTCCTATTAAGTAAAGCGTCCTAATACATCTATTGTGACTCGAGCAAATAGGACACAACTTAAAAGAGTCCTTTTATAAAAGGTGTCCTATTATACAACATAATAGGACGCTTAAAAGTGTCCTATTAAATGAATTTTGTTGTAGTGGAACCAAATTTCATTAGATGTAAAATTGTATGAAACATTCAAATCAAAACCCTTTTCTTTATTTGTCAAACTCAAATCACCAAATAATACACAAATGACTCTCTTCTAAGCCAAAAAAAAAACACCACAAATCATTTATGATTTTCGTTCTATCCAAACCCAATTGGACGAAGAATCGTTGAAAATATCAAACCCAACACATTTCTTTGACTCCAAAATTAATGTAAAATTAAGTTGCAATATAGTTAAAATGACGTCATCTTGGGCATGTGGTTTTTCTTAATTACATTATGGCAGCTGACGAGCCGCTCCACATGACTCGTGAGCAACTTCAAAATAGAAAAGTAAAGTAAGTGATTCGAATTGCACAATGTGTCGAAGCTCATATTTATTTTGTTAATATCCAAAAGTTAGGTTAACCGTCAAGTATAAAATAATGTCGTTTTTTCCACGTGGAAATTTTTTTTTTTAATACATGTTGGCAAATGACGTATATAATTGCTTGGACACATCAATACCTTTAAAACCAAATTTTGTCTGTTGTTCAATTTGCATGAGATATATAAGGTTATGTAATACTTGATATTATTCAAGAGTTTAGTTAATCATTATTATGTAAAGTTGGTAATTTTAATGGTAATTAACCCAAAATCTATACCTCTCTATCCATAGTTATGAAAATTAATAAAGTATTTGCTCATTTTATTGTTAATATAATCACACATTCAGTATAGAGATAATAATCTTATACGAAAAAATATAATATTTATTAAAACATCCACACTCATTTTACCTAATAGATGGAATTCATGACATTACATATTTAGCCACTCCACTTGACCTTAATTAATTTTAAATTTCCTCGCACATTTGTTAATTATAAGTTGTTCTAGGGTGTAATGGCATGTGTTTCTTATGAGAATCTTGAATAATAGGAGAGTTTATGAACATACAAATATAACTGAATTATGATTATAAAGAATTTAAAAAAATACAATTTATTTTGATAATATATACACTATTTGGTTGGTTTCTAAATAAAAATTTTATTTGAATCTAATACAATTTTGAAGTTGAAAAAAGAAAAATAAGCAAAAAAAAAAAAAAAACAATCGGCAAAACCTGAAAAAAAATCCAAATATTGGAAATAACAAGCAGAAAAATTAATGGGAAAAGAAAAAAATTTAACGTGCAGGCGATGGGCCCAATTATCAGGTCACCTGCATGTGCTTACGCTCGAATTTATTTATTTATTATTATTATTATTATTTCTTTTTATATTTGGATTTGATTTACTGGATCCATTGCACTCTCTTTTCTTCAACATGTATGGACTCAATTAATAGCCCACAATGCCATGGATCCAAATCCAAAAATCCACCACCATTTTGGATGCTCTTCATATTGATACTTGAATCTATATCGAATCTAATATACATAACTTACTTTTTGAGGTTAAAAGATTTTAAATTTCAACTACTATGTAATGTAATGATACAATAAGATTCTTTTTGCTGTATATAACTAATTAGTTTATTGTTATTTTTACGTAATTATTTGGTGTACGACGAGTCGATAATGAACTGAACGTTTTTATTTGTGACAACTAGAAATGGTTCAACTAGAAATGTTATGTATAAAAGAGTTTTAAATTTTCTTTAACATTAATTGTTCAAATTTTTCACTTATAACTACCTTATAATTAATTCTAATATATATTAATTGTTTAAGTTATATAATATTTATACACATATATATAAGTGTGTTATAATTGGTTGTTTTTTTATAAAATTTCTATTGTAAAATACAGTTACTTAAAAGAGTGTTCATCTAAAAATGTAGTACATAAGTATTTAATTGTTGTGTTAAAGTTTTTAATTTGAGACAACGATAATTTATAGAGTAATTCAACTAGGTGTACATAAATAATAATAATAATAATAATAATCTTTCAAAATTGATATTCTTAATTGGTCAGATTTGTCACATATAACTATCTCAAATTAATTTCGAATATTAATTCTTCAATTTGTTGTTTAGTAGCTATAAATTCGGTGTAATGTTATTATTTATATTCCAATTTTTTAATATTATCAAATACAATTATTTAGAATAAATTTATTTAAAGTTAAAATATATTAATTTTTACAAATATAAATAGTAAAAGTATTATATATTTTCGTGTTAAAGAATATATCATTATATTATATTATCAAAATTTTAACACTGTTAAATCTAATAAGACGAACCATGTAACACACAGGTACACGATTACTGCTATATAATAATAAAAGTAAATAAACATAAAAAATTTAAAATCATTAGAAACTAGTCACACACTTCATTGGCTGTTAGACATCCTATATATCTAGGCTCCGAATACAAATTAAACGTGCATGACTTCTTATATTTAGTTTATGTACTAGGATGCGCGGATTGTTATATAAAATCTAATAATCTTTAATATTGATGACATAATATAATGATATATCATTTAAATGTAAAATATATATTGCTTTAATATCTATATTAATAAAAATGTTAATACTTCAACTTTAAAATTATGTTATTTTAAATAATTGTATTCGATAAAATTAGAAATTTTGAATGCACACAATTTTGAAACTCAACATTTTAAATTCGATATAATTATATATGCAATGTAAATAATAGATTATGAATTTTAAAATAGATATGAATTTGATATAACATGCATTATAAATGAAATTACAAATATTATTAATTTATAAATATATACACAATACAATATAAAATAGTAAAATCTGAATAATAAAATAATAAATTGAACATCAATATTCAATAATTAAATTTGAAAATAAAATTGAACACAATATAAAATAATAATAATAATAGTTTTGTGTTTGTTAGTTTTAATTTCTGAATAATTAAGAAGTGATTTATTATACTTACTAATATGTTTTGTTCATATTTTTGTTCTTTACATTTTAGAATTATTTTTAGAATTTGTAAATAATTTTATGCATTGTTTGTTAGATGGATTTGTTCAAAAAGGTTTAAATTTATTCCAAAATTTAGTTTATATTTAAAATATTTAGCTTCCAAATTATTTTTACATTTTAAAATAATAATTTTTAGATTTTTGAAACCATGTTTCAGATTATTTTAGAACAAATTCTAGTTTTTTAAAACAACTTTTAAATTAGTTATATCTCTTTATTTGAAATAATTTCGAATAAATTACCAAATATTTTTATTAAGCTGTTTTTTATTCAAATTATTGATATTTATATCTTTCAAAATTAATATTACATATATATTTGAATTAATTTTAAAATTTTATTTGTTGATTTTAAATTGTTAAACCTTATTATTATTATTAATTTTAAATTTTATTATTATTTTGATATTTTATGATAGTTTTCAAACTTTTATACATTTTATAACACCTCGTAAAATTAATTTTCATTTTTAAAACTATTTTCCACATTTATATATTAAAATTTTAAACTAATTTTCCAAATTTTTAATTTTTGACATAATGTTTAAATATCATTATTTTCAAATTTTAATCATATCATTAAAATATAATCATATGATTCATATCCTTAAAGTATATGATTACCAAAGTGAATATGTATGAAATTATGTTGGTGTATAGTGCTAAACTTCTCCGCAATTTATAAATGTGGACAAATCTTGTTTAGTACTTTTCTTACTCTTTTTTATTTCCTAAAAAATGTATTGAGTAAATTCAAAATTAGGATGCAAGGAAATGAATTCTATTGGAATATAGCTCACAATTGAATTTTTAAATATTATTATCGTAACATTTTCTTGTAAATGACAAAAAAACAAATGCAAGATTATATATAAAATATTTTTTTTAGAGCCTACAAAAAAAATCAAAAAGAAAATATTTATACAATCATCAATTTGATGTGACAATTTTAGGAGGAAAAATGGCAAATTAGTAAATTTTGCCAACTTCTCTCATTTTATATATAGTATAGATGAGGGGAAAATTCAATTTTAGTTCATTTAAAATGTTACTGTCTAATTTCAGTCCACTACGATTTTTTTTTTCAATTTGTGTCAACTTAATCAAAAAATCGTCACTATTTGGTCCTTTTTTCCCAATTTTAGTCCATTTCTCCGGCGATTGTATCACAATCGCCCCCAATTTTAATGTTTTCCCCACTCGTGCTACCGCCGCGGCCGCCAGAGCCACCGTTTCTCCTCCCCCATTTTCTCTCTCCTCCAATCTCTTCATCCGGCCACTGATCGGAGCCAATCTTATACCCAAATCGAAGCCCTCGCTGAGCCCGTCGTGAATCCGGGCTCAGATCACCGATCGGACTTGCCGATCGCCGGCAATCGGCCTATAACAGTTCACTTTTTCTCTCACCTCTCCCCCATTTTCTCTATCCTCCAACTCTTCATCCGACCATCGATCGGAGCCGATCTTATACCCAAATCGAAGCCCTCGCCGAGCCCGTCACGAATCTGGGCTCGAATCGCCGATCGGCCATGCTGATCGCCAGCAATCGGCCGATAACAATTCGCTTCTCTCTATTCTCTCTCTCAACGTGTCATCCGATGAGAATTGGGGGTGATATACAATCGCCAGAGAAATGGGCTAAAATTGGGAAAAAGGACCAACTAGTGACGATTTTTTGATTAAGTGGACAAAAATTGAAAAAAAAATTCATAGTGGACTAAAATTGGACAGTAGCGTTTTAAATGGATTAAAATTGAATTTTCCCCTTTATGTATGACATAGGTAATATATTTCTAAAAATTATTTTGGAATTCCTATATTGTTTTATCTTTTAGTTTATGTTGGAGGACAAATAGAAACTTAATATCACATTAAATTATATTTTGTATACAAGATTTTCAGTGATTATAAAATATCTTTTTATTTGTATTTCTCAAATTGTTGATTTCCTATATATTGTAATCTATAATAATAATAATAATTATTATTTAATAGAAACCTATAATAAAATAAGAACAACACAATTTTGATAACAAATTTTAAAAAAACGAAAAAAAAAATTATTATATGTCGCCTAAGACTGTTTAGGACGAATAACTACAATTAACCCCACCTACAACTCTTTGATGCCTAAAGTAACCAAGTAAACTAAAAAGGGTTGGATAACCTAGCCTCATTTGTAAAACACAACTATTCATAAAAAATTCACTATTTTAATTTTTTTTTTTAAGTTTGAATTTTCCCCAATCCAATTTATTCTTAATACAACCACACCCTCAAGAACATTGAAATAGCTGATTGATGGCATTGTTGACTTTTCAGTCTAGAATGGTCGGTCAAACTTTTTTTTTTTTTTTTTTCTTCTATATCAGATTTAATTTTCTTGAAAAGGAATATCGTTTCAGTTTTACTACATTAGTTCGTCGCGCATTCTAGAACTATGGACTAGGTATGCAGAAAAAATAACAAAAAACAAAGGAAAATGTCTCCACACACACACACACACACACACATATATATATATATATATATATATTATCAATCAGTCAAAGGAAACCATGTAAGACTATTACCAGCATATCGTGTATTATCCGGTGGATGATATAATGATTTCATATTCACTTTGTTTGTTTCTAACAACAGTTTGGATGCCTTGAAACAATGGTAAAATCAATTTTCAATTGAAGGGAAAAAAAAAAAATTTAATGCTGTTTACTATATTTACAGGGCTACTAAAAAATGAAATGATCATCAGGCCATTCAATGTTTAAATATAAATTGATATACTTGGGAACTCTATTCTTTAATAATTTATAATCATCATCTTCTTCGGTATTTGAGTTTGGGATTAGAGTTGTTTTACTGTGCATTGTGCATCAGTTGCCATGAATTCTGATCCGACTAGTTATGTGTATGCTTTTTTTTTTTTCCTTTTCAAAAATACTTTTATACTCCCTCCCTTCCAAATTAATTGTCATTTTAGCATTTGAGATTTATCCCAAAATATTTATCATTATAGGAATTCGCGAAACATTTTCCTAAATTCTTCCAAAATTGCCCCTATTTATTTTTCCTTATTAAATGTTTTATTATCTCATAATGAATATTGAAAATATAAAAAGGAAGAAAAAAATTATGGGTAGATCGGTCATTTTGTAGGTCTCTTTAATTTGTATGAAAAATGTTAAAACATCAATTAATTTGGGACGGAGGGAGTATTGTTAAACTTCTTTTTACACACACCATTTCCAGTATATTTGTATTTTGTTGAACAAATAATATATTTTAGTCATATAATACATATTACTTTAGTATAATGAGCTAAGACCTCTATGTAAATGAAATAATATTTTTATGTGATACAATTAATATATTTCTGTAAAGTGATCAAACCAATTTTTTAAGTATACTAAAATAAAGAAAATTTATTAGTGACAACAAAGTGTTGTCGCAAAAATATTGATAGTTGTTGTAATTACATTTTGCGACAACATTTTGTTATTAAGTTATGTCTCAAAAGCCTTCTCGCAAATATTCTTTTTGCGACAATGTTGTTGTTGCTAATACATTAATAACAACAATCATGTTTTTGTAAATATTTTTTTAATTGATTTTAATTATTTTTTGTGACAATTTGTTGTCAATTTACATTAATTTATTTTTGTGACAAAATGTTGTCGCAAAAATGGACTTTTTACGAAAACTTTTGTTATCACAAAACACTCATTGTAAATACTCATTTTAATAATAGTGGTAAAAAATAGGGTAATAATTTTGATAAATGTAGTAATACCTTTACATTATATGTTTAATATCTTTGCATGATATAAATAATACTCTTATGTTATATTTCAGTAAATTGAGGTGATGACTTTATGTAAATGAGTAGCACTCATGTGCACCTGATGCACACATGCACTCGGGTCTAGTCTGGGTGTGGGTTGACCCCGTGCACTTTTACTTTTTTTTTCCCTGACCTCTATGTTATGTTAGTTATATCTTTATATATATATTAGTCATACATTTATGTTATATCAGTCATATCTTTATGTCCAAATATTATATCTTTATTTAATACTTTTAACTCTAAAAAACCCTAATTTCACCACAATTTGTACATGTTTACCTTTATATGATAATACTCATACCTTTATGTAATACTCTCTCCGTCCCGACTAATTTTGCACACCCTTCCCGGCACGTGGAATAAGAAAATGTTGCTTTTTGCTTTTTGATTTGAAAAGTTAACCATAATTAAGAATAATTAAATTCTGATTAGTGTATTAAAAATCCTGATTTTTTAAATCAAGAGGGAGCTGTTGTACAGTAAATTCAAATCTCCCTCCTAAAACATCAAAATGAAAACATACACCCTTCTATAAATTCTGATCAAATCTCCCTCTTAAAACATCAAAATTCAAACATGCACCCTTCTATAAATGCTGATCAAATCTCCCTTCTAAAACATCAAAATTCAAACATACACCCTTCTATAAATGTTGATCAGTCAGTATTTATACCTACATTTATTGTTCAACAACCAACAAGCAAAAATTACAAATATGACAAACACTAGGAGGGGACCACATTTGTCCCCATCAGACTGTAACCGAATCGCACAGTATCTGTTAGCCAACAACACGGACGGGGTAGTCCACCATGGCAAGATCCAGTCAATGGCTACATCATTTGGAGTTAGTCGCCGGACGATCCATTACATTTGGGCAACTGCAAAAAAAATAGATTGAGCAGGGGTTATCAATGGCTTTTTTACAGTCAACAAGAACAAACAGACCTGGTCCAATGTCTATAGATTCATCAAAATTCAAAGCAATACCGTTTTGTCGACGGGGCAGCATAAGAAGGTTAGCAAAGGAGTTGAGTACCTTCAAAAGTTCAGTTTGAAGGTGGGTAAAAACTGGGGTGATAAAACCCCACACAAATGCTGTCAAACCAACTTTAACCAATGCAAACAAGGTAAAAAGGTTAAAATTCAGTCTGAGCCATTAGCCGGGACATCTCGAAAAGGAAAGTGTGCAAATTTACCCGAGACATCCCGAAAAGGAAAGTGTGCAAAATTAGCCGGGACGGAGGGAGTATTACTTATACATTTATATCAACATAGTCATATCTTTATGTAATATATAAAGGTACAACTAACATAACTAAAATATATATCTAATATAACTAAAAGGTATGACTGTTATAACTAAAATGAATGAAAGGTTAATATGTCTGACTAAAAAAAATGTTAATGTACAACTAGTCTTACAAAATGTATGACTAACATAACTAAAATATATGACTAACACTACTAAAATGTATAGTTAACATAACATAAATGTCTGGCACCTGGGAGCATGTTTGAGCGGATTTTGTCCGCGATCGGGTGTCGCGTGGCGGGCCAGGTCGACTCGAGTGTACAGATTTAGAGTCCGTGCACCAAGTGTACAAAAGTTTTTGTCTATGTAAATTAAGTAATAGTTTTATGTAAACCACATAAAGGTAATACAGTTATATATGTAACACAACTAATTATATCTTTATGTGATAAAGACATAAAGTTTTTTGTTGGATAAAGACATAATTTAATAAGGATACCACAATTAATATAGTGGTTTACTTTTCTACTACACAAGATAATTAAATAAATATTTCCTTGATCCCACAAAAATAGACTTGTTACTATATTAATATGGTTTTTCATTTATAATTCAATATATGCCCTTAATTAAATGTATATTAAATTAGCACACTTCAACTTCCTATTTACTTTTTCAAAAAATAAAAGGTTACATTCAATGCTTGAATTAATAAAAGATAAAGTTATAAATGGAATTTCAAATATTTTCTTAATTTGTGTGAAAATTAGGTCTATATTTGTGGGACAGAGCTACAAAGATAGTATGTTTTTCTACCACAATCCAACAAAATGACAATTTTACCCTCAAATTTAAAACAAAGATAAAATGTATTTCAAGACATTTTATGGTAAAAAAAAAAAATTATTTAGAACATTTTATGGTAAAAATGTAAATAAACTATATTGTGTGGTAAAAAAAAAATCTTTTTTAAAACGTTTGATGGTATTTCAAGGTATTTTACCTAATTTTATATAGGTGTATCAATCTAGTTGAATTTGAATGAATTATAATTTGACCAAACCCTAGGTAGCTTTTTCTTTAAAAAAACATTTTTTTTTCTTTAATGCAAGTTGAAATTTCCGCTGTTCAGCATTGAATTTTCATAAACATGTTTTTATTAATTGTCACACTTATTTGGTGTGTTGATTGAATATTAATGCTCGATTAATTACATTATTAACCAACAATATCGTGCCAACCACCTTGAGGAATTAGATTTGATTTTAATGTCAAATTTAACCAAACAATTGCTATATGATTAAAATATACTTCACACACGCAAATATAATATATATACACACACACACACATATGGTGATAGTAGTTGATATTTCCTATCAGGAAGTCACCCACCTATAAGTGTGATATAAATGATTAGATCACAATCAGAAAGCCATTAAATTCTGTACCTTTCTTCACTCACCTTCCATTCCATCTCACACTATATAGATCAATGCCTCTCTCTCTCTTCTCTACACATAAACAAAAGGGTTTCTGAGTAAACCATCAATGGAGAAAAACGAAGAAAAAGATGTTTTCTATTCTCCAGAAAAAGTAATGTTTGAAGAGAAAGATCATGGTGAAACTAATAGTGAGGAATTGAAGAAGCTTGATCTTATGAGAGCTACTCTTGAGAAGAAAGATCCCTCTTGCAAGGTGCATTTCCTTTTCATTAATTATTCTTTTACACACACACACACACACACACACACACACACACACACATATATATATATATATATATATATATATATATTGCAGTTTATGTTAATTCAAAGAAATTAATATAATTTTGATTATTAATTCTTTTTTTTAAATAGTGCTCGTCATAATTTATTAGTACAACGATTGGTGCGTGTCATTAATTTGTTAATTAATGGTAGAATTATAGT
Organism: Scutellaria galericulata; assembly: GCA_946896805.1. Classification (NCBI taxonomy): domain Eukaryota; kingdom Viridiplantae; phylum Streptophyta; class Magnoliopsida; order Lamiales; family Lamiaceae; genus Scutellaria; species Scutellaria galericulata. The sequence goes on from OX335797.1 coordinate 11,818,509, forward strand.
GACTATTTAGATATGGTGTGAGAGAATCTACAAATCTATGTTCAAGCAATTTAATGAAAGGGGAGAGCACAATAAAAAGGTAATATTGATATCTTATTTTTAGTACAAAAAGGAAAATATTATTTTGATACTCTAAAAAGCCTTAAATCACTGTTTTCTAATAGATATATTCTTCTATTTATGGATAGAGCCTCCTAACTTTGTGGATGACTTTCTTAATATTTGTCACTCTTGTTTTTCTTGATTAATATTTCATTTTTCCCTCAAAAAAAGGTATATAATTCTTTTATTCTTTTGTTTACTTAAAGAATTAAATTAATAATAACTTATAGGATTTGTATTCGACTTCGTTGAAGATTGTTGTATTGGGATACATGTATTAGTAAAACATAAATTCGAGCTGAGATTTTAGTTTTTGAATAAGTAATAGGTTAGGTTGGAAGATATATATATATATATATATATATATATAAATATAAATAATAGAGATGATAACCCAGTTTTAGATATTCTTATCTAAAGATGAATTTAATTAATTTATGGACCTTAATTAATTTGTTGACTTCAATGTAGAGCTATCATCATTGTCAGGTCTACATTTATTGCTCAACTTACCTAAAGAATAAAAATAATAGAATAAAAATGTAGAGCTATCATCATTGTCAGGTCTACATTTATTTCTCAACTTACCTAAAGAATAAAAATAATAGAATAAAATAATAGAATAAAAATGTAGAGCTATCATCATTGTCAGGTCTATTTAGTGGTTTGGGGGTGGTTTGAATTCAACGATTTTTTAATGTGTGAGATATATTCAATAAAAATAATCAACCCTGTAAATCTATCTATTTTGTTCATATTAATAAGTGTTTATTGCTAATGCATGTGTCAGCTATTTAATATAAGTAATTTTAGATTTCATAATTTCAATTTAATATATATCATATTAAGATTTATCACAATGTATTTTAACATTTTCCTAATAAGTCAATCATATACAAAACTCAAAGATGAAAATTTTCTTTTTTTTCCTAAAAAATATATTACAGTGTCACATATACTCTGAAATTAAGACATGACATGAACGTTGTGGCATTTTTTCAAAACAATTTGTCAGAAATTTATGTAGTAAAATGTGACGGTTAAAAAAATCATGTCAAGTCGCCTTTGGCGACTCTACATTAAGCCGACACTCTGCATTTCATTTTTTCGTTTTTTTAACCAAGTTTCGTCATAAATTTTCCAAGTTTAATATGTTTCAATTACGTATTTACGTGGTTAATTCTGGAATTCAGCTTTTTTTTTTTTTTATCTACATAATCTTTTGTTGAATGTTGTAGACTTTCACAATAGTTTTCAATTTTGATCTTAATTTTTATTTATTTAAATATTTCTTAAATTTATTTTCTAATTTTGAGTTGAACTTTTTTTTTTTTTTTTTTTAATTTACCACCTTTAGTTTTGCCATATTGTAAGGCGCTAATGTGGCACAAATTGCCAATATGGGGTCCAAATCTGCCAAAATCCTAAATTGGACTATGGTTTCTTCCATCCTACACCCGATAAAATGCATTCACTAGATGTATGTGTAATTTGACATTTTTTTTAATATTTTTATGCGACATATATAAGCCAAGGTCAAATAATATGAAATCACGACAATAAAAACTATTGTCCTAATTAAGAAGCCTGAAAATTTAATGTCTGAAATTTCTTTTGTCAACCCCGAAATTGAGTGCCCTGATTTTGAATTTTGATACGTATATATATGAACAACAAATCATCACGAACATAATACATGAGTAAATAACATCTTCATCTTAAAATAAAAAGAAGTTATTATAATGATTGATGACAAGTCACAAATAAGAGATATTAAGTTGATAGTTTTATTGAAATTGGGTTAGCAGGATATAGTAGATGAATCAACAATGAGAAGGTTTCTTCGTGCTCGTGATCTTGATGTGGAGAAAGCTTCGACAATGTTGATGAAATATGTAAGCTGGAGAAGAAGCTTTGTTCCAAAGGGTTATATTTCAGAATCAGAAGTAGCAAATGATATAGCTCAGAATAAAATGTTTGCTCAAGGCCATGATAAACAAGGTCGCCCAATTTCAGTTGTTTTTGGTGCTAAACATTTTCAAATCCAAGGAGGCCTTCATGAATTCAAGCGTTTCTTGGTCTTTGCTTTCGATAAACTATGCCAAAGGTACTAATTACTATATCTACTTTTCCACCACTTTTTTAAGGATAAAAGATGATTGTGCGTGCATTTGGGAATATCAATGTTAGCGTGTGGATTTCAATTTCGGTCCTCTAGTTATTACTTTTCTGATATAGATCTGATTTTGTTCGTAATGTCAACTTCTGTCTGTGTGGATGTCGAAATTGAAAAATCCACGTCAACAATTTCTACGTCCATATAGAAAAATGTCAGCATTTTGAAGGAAAAAAACAGATGAAAATTGAAAACAATGATGGTTGAAGGGTTAAAAATGGAATATGAAAAATTGATGGTGAAAATATGGATAAAAAACTAACTTAAAGGATGAAAATTGCATTAGAGACGGAGAGAGAAAGGAAGACTAGGTAGAAACTTTTTTTTAGTTTTGGTAATATTCATTTTAACCACTTTACACTTATAATTATAGGATTTCTATAATTGTTCTTCAAATTTCAAAATTTTCCAAATTTCTAATTTTTATCGAATTTTTTATTTTCTGCAACATGGACATCAATATTGTTGATACATTGTGTTGCTCGAGTTGATGATTTTAGGTTATACGATGATAAATTAATATATATGCGACACAAAATAAAGGGAAAATCCCCAATTTGAGGTGCTTAAATTAATATATTAATTGCTTCAATTTAGTCACATAAAAATCAGAATTCCTATTGAACTCAAACTAATTTGGAAAATTTATTTTAAACCTATAAATTATTATAAAATCGATGTTGATGATAAAAAAATGAATTGAGGAAAAGTTGTTGAACTAAAATTATAGGATTAAACCACCCTAATTAAATATATGTTAATGTTAAATATACTTTTGAATGCAGGAATATTGGTGGACAAGAAAAGTTCACTATTATAGGAGATCTTCAAGGATATGGATATCGAAACAGCGATTTCCGTGCAAACCTTGCTGCTCTTACCATTTTGCAGGTTCTAATTCATTTTTGACTCTTTAATTCATTCATTGTGAAAATTAGAAAAATTCGTTCTATAATTTATGTTTTATATAATGTATTTCAATTTTAATCTTCTAACAAACTTTTCTTTTTCATCCGATTTCGTTAGGAGTTTTGATGTTTATATGCAAGGACGTCGAAACCATAGACGGGTATCTTTCAATTTCGATGTCCACATAAACAGAATTGATACTCCAAAAAAAATAGGGCCAAAATTTAGAAAAATGACAGTAATGTCACCAAAATTGAATTATATAAAATTAATGACAAAAAGTGAACAAAACCTAAGTTACATACGAATTTGAGGTTTTCCTGTCAAAATCAATAGAAAACCATAGTAAGAATATATGCTCGTTCATTATGAAAATGATCGATATTTAATTTTTTTTTTTTTTGGTTGAAACACAGGAATACTACCCAGAAAGACTTGGAAAATTATTTATAATTCACGCTCCATATGTATTCATGACAATGTGGAAGATTGTGTATCCATTTATCGACAAAAATACCAAGAAAAAGGTGAGCAATCAAGTTAAATTAGCTTATAATTAATTATTTTTTGAGGGCATATATATAATATATGTTTTGTTGTCCCAATCAGATTGTATTTGTAGAAGATAAGAAACTAGAAGAAACTCTGTTGGAGGAGATAGACAAAAGCCAACTTCCAGAGATTTATGGAGGCACACTACAATTGGTTCCTATACAAAATGCCTAGCTGCCTTATCATGCACCCATATTTCTCAGACACCTAAATATTAGTTTGTATTATTAATTAATTAAAATTAATTACTTAGTGACACTTATGTTAACTTTAGCTTTCTTTGCAAGTACACTAGAATATATTTCCTCTGTGTTCCAAAAAATATATATAGTCGTGTATTTTAGGACGTATAATCTTTTATTTTCCAGAATGTACAATCTTTTGGGGCACTTTCATTTAGTCACTTTCTCTCTCTATTTATTTATGGGGCACTTTCATTTATAGTCACTTGTAGAGGGAAATGTTCATTTGTAGACATAGTTTATAACATTCATTATTTTGTAGTCAAACTTTGAACATTATTATCCTTCTTGTCTGAATTTCTGAATTATCTAGATTAGTCTGTACTCTATACCATTAAAATTAAGGTCACAATACTATCTCATAACAATAGAATTGATATGTTCCATTTACAATAATATGTAGCATTAAAATTTAGGTTGTATCATTATATTTTGTAGCAACAAAATCATATCATTCCATTTTCATGAGTTTGTAACATTCTATATATATAGTGAATCAATTTGCAACAAAAGAATAATTGATTCCTCAAGATTCATTATTATCTCAATCTACGAGCCTCTTTACAACAATTTGAACTCACAAACTCATGAATATAGCTTCCCTATGGTGGTGAATATCTATTAAAGTTATTTACATGTATGCACATCTCACATCCCGGAGTCCATAGTGATTCTAAACAAAGTTTGTTATTTAAATCTGTGAGATTGGAGGAAGTAGTTAAAATGTATCGGAATTATAGGTAACATGTGCTATGTGCAAATACATTTCAACATTTTATAGATTTATTTAGTTTGACAATTATATGAGGTTGTCTTAATTGAATGATCTGCGGAAGAAATCAAAATGAATGGGGTTATACACACCTCAAAAATTGTAATTTTATAGTCTTTTGTTTTTAAAAAAATGGGGTGTGTTTAATAAGTTTTGGTTATATTAGGTAACAAAATACTTGAGTATTTGAGGAAAAAAAAAACAAATTTGGTACTTCATGCATCCCGAATAATTAGACCGTTTTTTAGCTTCATTGTGTTGACGTGCTCGAGGAAAAAAATACAACATTTTTTATTGAACTCGATTTAATACATACATATCTTTAAATTGTTTTAGAGGTTCTAATCTTTCTATTTAATTTTTTTAAATGCATGCATGACTTGAATAAGAAGAAGAATAAAATGTATGTTTGGAAAGGGTTTATGTGGGTTTAAGAAAAACCCGTCATTGAAACTCTGCATTTTGTAATAAAGGTGAGTAGTGAAAATGTATGTTTGTTTGAGGATTTTATACGGTGAGATTATACTGTAAATGTCAAATCAATGCTGGAAAAAGTGGGTTGTAATAATATTTTATTGTGAAAATGTGGGTTGATGTGATATTTTTTATGAAAAAATGTATTTGATAATGATTGATGATTGTAATATAGAAAGTAATGATTATGTCCGGATTTTGTGATCCAAATTTAAATGAGGAAACAAACATACATTTGGATTTTGAAGTTTAAAATCCTTCCATACTAAATCTCTTCCAAACATTTAGAGGATTTTTGCAACCAAAAAAAAAAACTCAAGTCATTTTATCACGCGAGAACTTTCTTTATTCCCCATATTACAATTGATGTATCAAATAGTCCAAACATGTCATCACAATGAAACTCAAAAGTTGTTGGATGATTGTTTGCATGAAGTATAAAAAGTCATGTATAACTTTTATCGATATCCACATGTTTGATTAAAAATGCTATCAAAATAAAAGACTTTTTATATTTAACAATTAAGCTAATATGAATAAGATGATTTACTTTTAAATTGATCATTGAATTGTCAAGTTGTTAGGATACATCAACAAGGATAAAGTTAAAATTTGTTTGGTAATTAAAATCGGACGATGTAGCTAAGATTTATGTTTATTTTATGGGTGCGGCTATCCGCACCCCATAAATTTCTAAACACACCCCATTTTTTATTTTTTATTTAAAAATTTCAAAAAATAACAAAATTACAATTTTACCCTTATGCAAAGAAGTGTGTTCGACTGGTGTTCGAAAACAGAGAGGTGTGTTCGAACACCAGTCGAACACACCTCTTTGCATTCGACAAACCAGGGTCGAATGGGTCCCAGATTTGTTGTTTTTTTTCGTTCTTTTTACACGATTATTATATAGTTTGTTAACTCGTAGATTGGTTTTTCATACATTATCCCATTACAATTTTAAGGTTTGAGTAATGAAAGAAAGAAAGAAAAAAAAAAAAGGAAGTGAGAAGCAAGGGGAAGAAAGGGGAGAAATGGGAGAAATTTTTTTAATTTTTTTTTATTGATAAGGGTAAAATAAGAATTTTATTATTTTTTGAATTTTTTAAATCATTTTTTTTAAAACTGGGGTGTGTTTAAAAGAATTTGGGGTGCGGATAGCCGCACCCATATTTTATAGTTAAAATTTGTTCGGTAATTTTTTATATATTTTTCTTATATAAAAGACAGTACTTTGATTTTACATGGTGAATCTGGCGATTAAATTTCCAATTTGAACGAATAAAACAACTCCCACACACAATTCTCACTAACAGCACTCTACAGATCAAACCAATCCCTTCTTCTTCCATAGCCACCCTTTTGCTGTTTCTTCAAGCTAATAATTCGAAAAGGGTATGAACTTGTAGCACTTTTTGTGTTGTCTAGATTTGGAGAAAAGCCACTCTTGCAACAACTCTCTGTGATGTGATTTCAACAATAATAGTCTGTTAACTGAATATAGGTTTCCTTATTTGTTTCTTGCGCCTTTCCCTTTTCCACTTTCTGTCGATTCGCGGAGCTGTATTTGTGGGGAGTTTTAAATGAGGAATTGGAGATGGGTATTTGCTGGGCTTCTTTATTTTTTGCTTAGTTCGAGAATTGAAGGTTTCAAGTTCCATAGAGCTCAAAAAACTGAGAGGATCTCTGGTAAGAATTATGTTCTCTTTTTTGGCTGGATTTAATTCAGTATTGGTCATTTTATTGTTTATTTTCCTTGCTTCAATCGATTCGTCTACTTAGGGTTTCAATGCTGAAATTGGGCTTTATTTCTGGGATTTGCCTTAGATTTAAGCTGAGTTACTGTTCTGAATACACAAAAAAAGTGTTAGTAAATTTATAAAAATCTGATGATAATGAAGTTTTATTTTGGGTATATTGCTTGAAGAGAATTGAGGAGACATGTTGTTCAGTTTGCCACAGTCTACTATCAAATGTGACTTGCTTTGACCGATGTTGAGACTAGTTTTACTTAGCTTGTTTAGTATAAGATTCATGTAGGTGTATGATTGAAAACTTCAAAACCCTGTTCATTTCATTCATTGGAGAAGGATGAGGAAAATGGAGTTCATAGAATTTTTCTACTGTTCTGCTGTTTGCAGTTGAGATCCAAATGAGAGAAGAAACACCGGTAGAACAAGATATTCAATTGCAAGTTTTTGTTTTTGATGACTAACTATTCCATTTCTTAATTCGGTAGATTCAATTTTGAGAACATCATAAGAACTTTTAATATGGGATGCAGTTGATTACTCTATTTTTGATTATATTACAGGGCTTCAATCAAATGACAAGAATGTACTATTCAAATCGTATGCCATCAGTTTATACCTTTTAGAAAACCCAATGGTTCTGTTTTCGGATGTGGGGTCCATGCTTAGGAAAAAAAGATGTGGTTGTTTCATGAGTTTTTTGATTTAGATCAGTATCCAGTTTTTGTTTTGATGATTTAGGATCAGTCTCCAGATTTTGTTTTGATGGTTAACTTACTAGCAGTCCAATCTCAGTTGGGACCATCGTTTAGTTTGTCCTCTTCAATCTAGGCTTATTGAAAACCTGACTTTACCTAAATGAAGATGAATGTTGGGGCATATTCAGCAGAAATATAAGATGTGTTATTGCTTTGACAGACATATGCTTGTAGAATAAAGTTACATTTGGATCGAGTATTGAAATTTAAGGATTTGAAATGAATAAATTTTAAATCTACTTAAATTAGAATGGATGTTAAATCCATCCAAATCACTCCAAGAATAGCTCAAATGAGTCTGCTACAAAGGATTTCAAATCCAATTCAAAATCTTCATATGCAACTGAAACAACCACTAATGGGTCTGCTATGAAGGATTTCAAATGCAAATGCAACCTGAGTGAATTAACTGTTTTACTTGCAACTGAAATTTTGTTCAAAGAAGGAGTCCAGTCTTCAATTTGGAAATAGCAGTAATAGATGACCCTTATGTGGATTTCCTTTCTTTTCCATAGCAATAACATACAAAAGAATTCATTGGTGCCTTGTGATAAGTTATGAACTAATGGGCCAAGTATACGTCTCCTCTGTCCATAGTTCCTTCTTCCTCATGTGTGAATTCCTTGTGTGTATCTATACAGGATTAGATTTAAATTTAAAAATGATGATTTATGTCCCTTCACCTGACTGCCTGGTTGAACTGATACAAAACAGTCAAAGTGCATACTGTTTGGCAACTAATTCACCGAGCAGTGCAGTTTAGGCCTAGACCTAGAGCAAGATAGAAAGCATGAGATCATATTCGAAAAGTACTAAGATAACATGTCTTTTGAGCATTAATATCCTATAAACAAGAAATTCATCTCAATAGATTAATCTTGTAACACTTAAATGAACTGCTATTTTGTGAATTGCAGACATCAACCTCAATACATATGCATTGTGATAATACTTTGTACAAATTTTACCAAGTATTCTGCTCTATTACCATTACTTGTGGCCTGTGGGTATACAAAGGACATAGAAAAATCACATCATATCTTTCAATAATACAATGATACCATAAAATGTTGGCTTAGGAAATGACACCCTGCCTGTTTCTTTGTTTTAGTGTGTATTTTGTTTGTTTTTATCTTTGCTTTTTTTTTTTTTTTGGGTGAATAAGTCTTGCATCGTGCCTGGGTTTGTTATGAACTTAAATCATGGTTTAAAATGTTCTGATAGTTATCAAATTGAGCATTCTCAAATTTTTTATCAGCTTTCGACCTTTAATCAATTGATGATATGTCACTTTTTACAAGATTAAAATAAGTACTCACATATTGCAGTTGCACCTTCAAAATTTAGGTAGTGCTGGTGATGTCTTGGAAGATGATCCAGTAGGAAGGTTGAAGGTCTTTGTTTATGAACTTCCCAGCAAATACAACAAAAAGATTTTACAAAAGGACCCAAGATGCCTCACCCATATGTTTGCGGCAGAGATTTTTATGCACCGTTTCCTCATGTCAAGTCCTGTTCGTACTCTTAATCCCGAAGAGGCGGATTGGTTCTACACACCTGTGTATACTACTTGTGATCTGACACCAAATGGTCTCCCTTTACCATTTAAATCACCACGAATGATGAGGAGTGCTATACAACTAATCTCTTCCAACTGGCCTTATTGGAATAGAACTGAAGGGGCTGATCACTTCTTTATTGTGCCTCATGATTTTGGGGCTTGCTTTCATTATCAAGTAAGAACTCTCATTGTATTCTCGCTTTATCAGTTAAATTCTTGAAGTTCTCATCCACTTTTGCAAATTATGTGCATGGACGATATGGAATCTTCCACAGGGTAATATCCTTAATGTTTCCATAAATTAACTGAATATGTCATGTGTATTGCAGGAAGAGAAAGCTATTGAGAGAGGGATCCTTCCTTTGCTCCAACGGGCTACCTTGGTCCAGACCTTTGGACAGCGCAACCATGTTTGCTTAAAAGACGACTCAATCATAATCCCCCCTTATGCCCCTCCCCAGAAAATGCAGTCACATCTAATTTCTCCCACCACCCCCAGATCCATCTTTGTTTACTTCCGAGGTCTGTTTTATGATGTTGGAAATGACCCTGAAGGCGGTTATTATGCAAGGTATGTCTTCTTCAGCTCAATTCTTGTGGAAGTCACTTGTTCTTTGTTTGTACATACTTTTATAAGTACGAAAATATTTCATTAATTGATTACATCCGTTGTGGATATTGCAGAGGTGCACGAGCATCAGTGTGGGAGAACTTTAAGGACAACCCTCTGTTCGACATTTCAACAGAGCACCCAACTACATACTATGAAGACATGCAGAGAGCTATCTTCTGCTTATGCCCACTTGGATGGGCCCCATGGAGTCCCAGACTCGTTGAAGCAGTGGTATTTGGCTGTATTCCTGTGATTATAGCTGACGACATTGTTTTACCATTTGCTGATGCTATCCCATGGGAAGATATCGGTGTTTTTGTAGCAGAGAAGGATGTTCCTAATCTGGATACGATCCTCACCTCGATTCCAATAGATGAAATACTAAGGAAGCAAAGAGTACTTGCCAATCCTTCTATGAAACAGGCAATGTTGTTTCCACAGCCAGCTCAGCCAAGGGATGCATTCCACCAGATTTTGAACGGGCTCGCTCGTAAGTTACCCCATGACAAGAGTATTTACTTGAGACCAAATGAGAAGATGTTGAATTGGACAGCAGGACCAGTGGGTGACCTTAAACCATGGTAGTCTTTTTGAAATGTTCAAACTCACTTGTATTAGTCACATTCATGCCCTATTAAGTGTAATATGTATTGATCTTCCTAATCCTCTGTGAATGTAAATTTGCCATTCAAGTTCACATCCTTTTTTGTAGTGTGGCTGCTCTGTTGTATGTAGTTAAAACAGTACAGATGGTGATGAACATATGTAACTTTTGAAATGTTCTCATTCAGCTACTTTAATCTTTGCTTTCATGGAAATGCAATATTTGATTGATTTTATTAGGATATTTTAACTTGATATCAATTTTTTTTTCCTTGTACTTATTAATATAGTATCACTGTACTATTAACAGTTCAGATCCTCTGTACACAAAATCTCTGTTTCACTTATGTAAACTATATAACCTTGAATAAATCGGAGATTTTTGGTACATAGAATTTGAACTGCATAAACTTAACCTAAATGAAATTTTTTTTCTTTTCCTCACAATAAATCCCAGAAAATAAAATAAAAGAGTGTAGTTGCATAAGAAGGTAGTAGAAAGATAAGAAGGGTACAAAAAGTGGGTGTGGGCCCTTATTTGTGGCGACGTATGACAGCCACGCTTCCACGAAATGATATTAAGCCCTCAATTCAATTCATTGCTCAAACAAATACTCTTATCACCATCATCGTCTCATAATATCATCCATCTGATTCTCATCTCATGGCCTTGGCATCCACCAGTGTTCATGGAGCCAAGTCCATGGCATTACCACCGCCGTCTCCGCCGGGCCTCCGCCTCCCTTCCCACCGGAATATGCCTCTCAAGTCCTCATTCTTCTCGCCGTCTCTCCACCTGTTGATGCCCGCCTCTCAAGTCTCCACAATTCCAGCAACCGCGCCTAAATTCTCCATGCGCGTGGCTTCCAAGCAAGCTTACATTTGCCGTGATTGCGGGTGACTCTCTCTCTCTCTCTCTAGAATGATGAATTAATGTGAATATTATTAATTGTGTATTGGGGGAACTGAAATGCAGGTATATCTACAATGATAGAACCCCTTTTGAGAAGGTGCCTGATAATTACTTCTGTCCTGGTTAGTATGCTACTACCATCCTAATTATATTTGCTTTTTTCATACCCATTTTAATATATGAATTTTGATCCTTTTAACTGTATATTTCAATTTTCATCTTTTAAGTTTTAACTATATATTTCAATTTTGTTCCGTTAATTATCAATTTGTTTCGCTTTTCATTTAATTTTGTTTGGAATTTCGATATTACTTCCGTGGATTTTCAAATTCAGGCTTACATGTAGGCAGAAATTGACATCTACAAAATCGAATTTAAATTAGAAAAAAATAATAGTCATAGAATCAAAATTAAAACACCTAAACTTAGTAGTAAAATAGTAGATAAGACCTAAAATTATAGGACGAAAAATGAGATTTTCTTCAATTATATATATATTTTTTGGAGGTTTGTTAAATTTCAATATAGAGAAAGATAATTTTTTGCATCTACACCAATCAATATTGAGCTTGTCTTATAAATTGTTGGAAACATTTTATAAGATATTTTAAAGTTTATAGGTTCTCTAAAATTGTTAAAGTTTAATCTTATGTAAAAAATGTTATGAGCTAATAAACATTTCATTCTGTAAAAAATGTTAGAAGCTTTCTATTATTGTAAAATGTTATGAGCTAATAAACAACAATTTTTTTTTTTTATGTATAAACCTCATATTAATAATAAAATAAAATGTAATCTTGAATTTTTTTTTATAAAATTTATCGTTTAAATTACAAAATTGATGTGAAAACATCTTATAATTATCATTATTTTACTTTATCTAAACACTTTAACAACTTATTATGAAAATATATCTATCAATATTAGTTTATAAATTGTGAAAAAACATCAATAATCTTATAAAAATAGGCCTAATGAAAAAAAATATATCTCCACTTTTTTCTAAAATTGCAATTTAAAACTAACTTTTTATATTTAGCAAAATAAAATGATCACATTTTCAAAAATTACAACTAAATCTCAACTCTTAAAAAAAAAAAAAATACAATTGCAATTTAAAGATCAATAACATTCTTCGAGTTCACGTGTCAAGTACAATAGTTTATTAGAATGAAATTGCAATAGTATGTTAATGTCATGATTTTGTATGTAAATACTATAGTGGTGAGATCTTCAAATTGAGATTCTAAAAAAGTATATAATGCAATTAAGCCAATAAAATCTGTAAAATGAAGTTAGTCAAGCATCCTCTAGATCAGAGTTAGTAGCAATCTGCTTGATTAATTATACAAAGCTGAAAATAATTGTTGAGTCCTAGGAAAGAATGACATAAAAAGAAGAGCAGGACTCTTCTAAGACCGTCTCATTCACATGAGTTTGTGAAAATGGATTTGGTTGATGGGTTATGCGATTCTGTCTCACGAATATATCCATGAGATCATATCATATAAATTTTTGTGTAAAATAAATAGTTTTATTGAGAAAGAAGAAGAAAATGATTTATTGTAAAATAAATGTTAATGTTGGCAGTGTGTGGTGCCCCAAAACGAAGGTTTAGGTCATATCAACCTGCAGTGACCAAAGATGTGAATGACCCCAAAGTTCGAAAAGCCAGGAAAGAACAGCTCAAAAGAGATAATGCTATTGGGTACAATACAAGTCTTTTTTCTTTAATTTTAAAGACAAATGCATTGATTTTTCCTTTGTTTTGTGTGACAAGTAATTGTTTATTATGTTGTGGTTTTGCAGGCAGGCTTTGCCATTTGCAATAGCACTTGGAGTTGCTGCTTTACTGGGTTTATATTTCTACCTCAACAGTACCTACTAATATTGTTAAGTAACTAATAACTCATTCTCTACTTCATTTTTGTTTCTTGTAATTCCTTTCTTTATATACTCTATGTTCAAGTCCTTGTAGCCCCATTAAATGGTGATTTTACATAAATTCTATATCTTGAAACCAAATTAATTTTGGGGACACCTTATGATAATGAAACCAACCAGCAAAAAGCTGAGTATTTGTCTCCTACATTAAATTTCCCAACATACTCGTTCAATTTCAACACAAATTACTAGTTTTAGTTTGACAGTCATATGAAAAACCTAAATAACATCAATTATTTACCCTCAGTATGTACTCCCTTTCAGCCATCAACCGTTATATGAGTTTGCAATGGTCGGCTTACCCTAGCTTTGCACTACATTATGATACTAGCTAGTTGTTGGGTTATTAGAAGAATTAACAATTGTTCTCATATATCAAAACGAATATTTGCTAATTTGCTTATATTCATCATTCACACACTTCGTGTAAAATTTTCCCAGAAGTTTACTTATCTTTACCCCCTAAATTGCATGGTTAATTTGAGAGTTCTCAAGAAATGAACAAAAAAACCTACTTGGTATGTGTAGTTGACGGGACCATCCAAACTGTCTAAACCAAATACAAAGGATCATCTTGAAATTTAGGAAGGGCCGATGACAAGAGCACAACCTAAACAACCTAAAGGACATTGATAATCCTTAAAGTTAAAATGAGAGAAAATATAAAAGAGAATTCTAAAGAAGACCTATTAATGCATGTTATTGGGTTGGAACTTGGAAGCTCTCTTAATGATTTGGGCAGCTGCAAAATTGGGAGAAACCTATAAACATTTTATAACATGACATTGTTTTTATGTAAATAAGAAAATATATATATATATAACAATAATGAGATAATGTTTTTGTATATAACATTTATATAACTTTATGTGTAATTGATTAATAAAAATTAATCATCTACTAAAAGTATGAATAAAGCTTTTGTAATATAATCCAGACTTTTTGTAAAATTGGCAAAAAACAAAACAAACAAAAATTTGTTGCAATTCAATTCACAATTCTATTTTGTGATTGTCTAAATTCATGTGTTTAAATAAATTTCCACGTGAAATGTCCCATAAGCCACATAATCAGAAAAATAAAATTATTTACATTAAAATAATGTCATTTCGGGTATATTAATTTATTGATTTAATTTATTAAAACACTTATGAATAAACAACCTAAGCAACTTAAAGAGACATTTATAAATATTAATATATTCAAAGCACTTAAATATTCAATAAATAATAATATATCCAAAATTTTATTTTCAAAAAGAGGAATTTTATGAAGAAAAAAAAAACATGAATAAATATTAACATATTTAAATATTGAAGAAATTGACATATATGAATAAATAATAATATATTAAAAAGAGGAATTTGATGAAAAAACATGGGTCTTTAATAAGAGCCCTACACCACAATATTACACGTTACAACCATAGCCACAGGCCCACAGCTCCCAAAATTTCTGAAAAACTAATAAAACGAAATTGAAAATCAAAATCCCTTACTACACAGCTTTTCCCAAAGGAAGACGATGATGGATGTCCCTGCGCCGATTGAGTAGAGCTACAGCATGCGCACGGGCTCAGTTTCGGGTTCGGGCTCCGACTCAGACTCAGACTCTAACGGTTGGAGCAAAGCCCGAGGAGTTGTGCTCAAGACTCTGGTGTTAATCGGCGGCGCCTTGTTGCTCAAGCGTTTCACCAAGTCCACCACTCGTTGGGACCATGCACGCATCGTCGCCGACTCACTCGCCGGCGATAAGGTACAATTTGTGTTTTTGCACTGCCTTTTTTCAAAACTCGAGTGTTGGGATTGGATTCGTAACAGTGGTTTGTTTGAATTTCGAATGGGTAGTTTTCGAGGGAGCAAGCTGCTAGGGACCCGGACAACTATTTCAATTTGAGGTATGTTTTATTGTTTTGAGAGCTTTTATCATTGGAGTGGAATTGATTACCAATCTATACTGTTGTTTGCTGTTATTTTTTGAAGCTTGAGATCTCTAGGAATTTTGGTTTCGTTTTTAGGAGGTGAACATGGGGAATTGGGGATTGCTCTTTTGTGGAGAAATGAGATAACATAGTTTGGGAGACATTCTTACTGCATATGCTTTGTTAATTTTTCATTATAGCTAGTGAGTGTCATTTCGAACTTTAGAAATTTTAACAATATTTTTCTGTTGTAATTTCTAGGTTATAATAGAATACATGATGATTTTACCATTTGGTATTTTAGAAGAATGAACTATTATTTCTTCATAATGGAAATGTTGGGAGAAAGAAAGTTTTGGAGAAGGAAACCAAAGACAGAATTATATTTTCCTATAGTGTGGGGCTTGGGGGCTTGGGGGCTTGGGGCCTTGGGCAATGTTTGTTAAAGTTTAAGCAAGTCGGGAATCCAATTTTCTGGAACTTGGATTGGAAAATCATGAAGTATACAAGATCAATGTTTGTTTTGAGATTGTGTATGGTAGGATTTGTGTAGAGATCTATCAATATTGATAAAGTATGCATTGATGTATTATCATATTATAAAAAGATGTTTTATTAATGTGTTAGATTCGGGGAGTGGAAAAATTAGAGTAGGTGATTTTTTAAATTTAGGAGTGGATATTTAAATCTGGCCTATTATATCTAGAAAAAGAAAAAAAAAGTGTAGATTGTAAAATCCCTAAATCCTTCCAGATGAGACTCATAACAAACATAGCCTTGAGGATTGAGATTCTTAAAATATGTTCTGAAATGTTTTCTTTTCGGCATTTGAGGTTCATTTACTGCTTGCTTTGAGGAAAAATCTGTCACAGTTTTTCTTGGTTCATTCTACAGAAACGGGTGTTTAGTGAATTTTACCTATATGCTTAAGAAAATGTCGAGTTATTTATTGGCCTTGTTGTTTAAAATCATTTCATTTCCTTCTTATGTTATTTCTAGATGGCTTGCGTGCCCTGCAGCAGAAATGGTGGATGGGTCAAGAGTTTTGTACTATGAACAGGTAGAATATGTGAAATCATTTAGAATATGTTTGCCTTTTTCCATGACTTTTTGGCCCTTAAAATGATTTTCGATTCATTCTTCTTCTGTGGACAGGCTTTCTGGAGAACTCCTCAGAAACCTTTTCGTCAGGTACTTGATTGAACTATCTGAAGAATTTAAATCTTGAAAAATGTTGAAATCTATCAGTTTGTTCTGGCAGGATTTTTGCATATGGAAATCTAGATACTCTATGATCAAGCTGTTTTGTTGTCACAACTAGGCTTGCTTTGTTTTCTGCTTCCATCTTATGTTTCATATTGTTATCTGAATGATGGAAATATGAAATATTTGGAATTTGTAAATATTGCATTTCTTTCTACTAATTAATTATTCTAACAGCATGCTTGATGCAGAGATTTTTCACAGTAAAGCCTTGTTCAAAGGAGATGAAGTGTGACGTTGAGGTTAGATTAAAGCATGTGTTTCCCTTACTCTCTAGTCTCAATGAGCTTGATATGATAATAATTAATATCTTTCACATTTAAGATTTGGCATAGAATAATCTTCCTTCTGTCCACTTGACAGCTGAGCACTTATGCAATCCCAGACTCAGAGGAATACAAGAACTTTTGTGATAGGTCAAAGGATCAAAGGCCACAACCTGAAGAAGTAATCGGTGTAAGTTTTATCATAGCTACTTTTTGGTTGGATTTTATATGTTGACCTGAAGAATCCTTTTCCTAGGAAGATTTATGAAATGATTTTGCTGTTCCCTATGTTACTTCTGAAGATCTCATCTTTGCTAAGCTGCATCACATTTTACATGCACTGCAGATACATTCTTCTTTATCAGGAGTTTTTATATATGTGATCTATCAAATTATGTCGCTCGTTAGTTTTTTGAACTTTGATGCACAAACTCTTGATTTCTGTTGGGAATCAAGATGGAATTAGGAAAAATACATACGGAATATTATGAATAATCAATAATCAAGGGTAAAACTGATTTACAATTTCCAGAGGTACCTCTCTTGTGGAAACTTATTAACCTAGAAGCTTAATAATTCCCAGCATAAAAAGAGGTAAATGACTGCTTGACTCTTTTTATTTGAACCCTAATAAAATAAAACACGACACTAGTGTAAATGACTGCTTGACTCCCTATTTATTCAAAACCGTAATAAAACACTATTTGACTGCATCATACCTAAGTTTGTCCTTACACATCAAACTCCCTAGTAAGTATGGTCTACAGTCTTCACTTTTGTATAGCTAACACAATTGCCACGAGTTCGTGAGTATAAACAGACTTAACCCCCGACCTTGCTGATAACACCTGACTGAAATAGGCAATGGACTACTGGTTTTGCATGAGGACTTACCCTCCGTCTCCATGACAAATGGTTGGCTAAATTCTAGTGAGGCCAACAGTAGAAACCTCTGTCTCCATGATAATAAATGTTGACTCACTCAGCACCTAGAGTCTCTAGGTGCCCAACATTGCTTTCAGTGTGTTACCATACACCAAGATATCATAAAAAAAAAAGATCAATACAAACTCACACAAATAAGACTGAAATACCTTGTTCATCAAGGATTTAAAAGTTTCCGGAGCATTAGTAAAGTCAATAGGCATGACCAAAAACTTATAGTATCCCTTGTGCGTACGAAAAGCAGTCTTATGGATGTCTTCTAGAGTTCTAGTTGTATATGTATCTGGTGGCCAAGTCTGGTGGTAGCTTGACTTAACATCAATCTTGGTGAACACGATCATGAGCTCATCAATCATTGGGACTCCTATCTTTCTTCTTCACTAACACTAACAGAATCAATCTGTACAGCCAGCATATCCCTAACCATCCTCTCTATCCCATCCTTTTGTATCTGATTGTACTTGTAAGGTATAGGAAAATTTTCTTCAAGACTTTAGCATGCTTATGATCACACCGTGGAGGTAGACCCTGTGCCATATGGAAACACCCCCTTAAACTGAACCAAGAGCTGTTGTACTTGCAATGCCTCAACTATTTCTGGTTGCTTCTTATCCAGGCTATGCAAGTCTACCAAAAATCCTCACCCCAGACTCTTTATTACTTCCACCATGGTTTTCTGTGATACGGAGGTATGACATAGACTTGGACCTCCTTGAACTAAAACTGGCTGGCCTCCCAGCCCTCATCTACCCCAATGACTTCAACCACTTCATTATGAGGTTTCTGTTTGAACTTCTTAGATCAAGAGGGAGAAAATGAGTGAGCCAACCAATGCACAAGAACTTGCTTACATGTTTAGGAACCATATTATTGTCTTGGTATTTGATAAGAATTTTATATTCCGTAACATGCTCTCTCATTGACTTGGTCATCCGCTGCAATAATTCATACATGGTTCCATGTTGATCCTTGGTTGGAATCCAGGAAACCAGTTTTTTACTTCTTTAACTTCTCTTATGAAGTAGCACCACACAAGCTTTCGATTTCTTAGAAATAGTGGGTCGAGTTGTGTCCAAATGTCTGGGTGGATATCAAAGGGAAGGCCTAGGATAGACATTAGAAGAGAAGCAGAGCACTTTTCTCTGTAAAAATGCTATTCACAAAGCAGAATGACTTCCTTAATGTATTCGCTTTGGCTTCAAACTGCACTGCCCATGTCAGAGTAACTGAGTGTATCAGTTATTGTGCCATGATGAATGAATTGTTAAACTTTTGAAATTGAGGGCAGCTGAAGAATTCATGCAATCGGCAGTGATCTACTGTGTTTTTATTGCATGTGAATGATCTGTGCATGCAATTAAATGATAAGCTATACAGTTGGAACTGTCCTGTCCCAGGAAACTTTCATCAAATGATTCTTCTCTTGTTACATTGATGCCCCATCAAAGATTTTATTATGGGGAGCCTTGTTTGTAGCTCTATCACGAGATTGAAACAGAATGTAACATTGTAAGAAATAGTAATAGAACATTCCCAAGGACATGTCAGCTAGTAATGTAAATAGTTCTGCTTCCTCAAAGTTCAGCCAACTATATGATAGGGATATTGTTTATCAGCGTAGGAAAGGAAGAGTCATGGTTGAGGAACTGGAACTCATGGGAGAGTAAGAGTCATTCAAGGAGAAATTATGAGAATTTAAGAGTTGGTCAATGAGTTATTAATTATGTGCCTAGTTATCTTAATTCCAGTCAAGTCATTTAGTTCCAGTCATTAGTATTGTTTTGGATATAAGTGTTTTGAAATCCTTAGTTAGGATCATCTGGGATCATTGAACTTTATCAGCCTTTGGCTTGGGCGGGAGGTTTCCCGATTATCATTGTTTCAGATTACCTATTAATCAAATCTTCTTGTGGGTTATTGTTCTGCAACTCCTTTGTCTCTAACACTATAGATCTGCATGGTTTTCCCCGAACTAGATTATTTATTGTCTTGTTGATCATAGATATCTTATTAAAAACCATTATTTACACCTCCATTGTGATTAGGATATATTGTGGGGAAGGCTGAGGTAGAATGTAAATGGTACCAGGGGATGATCATAGAAGATGAGGATAATAAATACTGCAGTAATGTTAGCTTGTACATGAAAATATAGGTTTTAGGTTAGGGATGCTCACCTGCAATTAATTCATCTCTTGTGACATAGTTCCTGCTACCTAAAAGTTCAGCTAAACTATGGATCTGCACTATTTTCCTCAAACTAGATATGTCATTGTCTAGTTGATCGTAGAGAACTGACTAAAAACCATTATTTATAACTCTATTGTTGTAATTTTATAGTGCGGCTGGGATTGAAGTAGAAATGAATGATACTAGGGGATGATTAAGAAAGCTGAGGATGATAGTTTATGTAGTGAGGTTGGCTTCTGAACAAAGATTTGTGCTTTTCCTTGAACTATAAGTTTGTTTAACCTTTCGTATTCTCATCTTCCATTGGCACTTTTGAGGGAGAGGGGTGTAAGAGAGGAGAGGAATGAGGTGGAGGGGTGGTAGGAGTGGAACTGATGCGAAAAGACTGAACCAATTACTGGCAAGAGATTTGAAGGACCTGAATTGAGACATGTAACCTTGAATATTCAAAGCATACTTCTGCTTGAATATCGGTTTTCATATGCCTTTTGATTTGATTGATTGGAACTAAAACTATTAGCTTAGCTAGCGGTCTAGAGAAATCTAGTTATTTTGTCACTTCGTAACAATATATATAAAGTGCTAAAGCTTTTCCCCAGGCAGATCGTTTTTTGAGCTTGTTCGTTCAGCCTGAAGCTTGTAGGTAGGATTGAGTAGCTAGATTGAACTCTGTAGTTCAAGCTTTTTTTTTTTTTTGCCATACGAGGACTTTTTATTGCCAGCTAAATTATGCATTAAATATGTTCTCAACTATGCTCTGTGTTGGCATATCTGTATGGCATGATTGGCATCCGATTCATGAAATTATGATGCAGGACATCGCGGAGCATTTGACCACAATATATCTAAAACGCTGTGATCGAGGGAAACGTTGTTTATATGAAGGCTCAACTCCTGCTGATGGATTTCCTAATACATGGGTATTCCTACTGATCCTATCGCTGCTTCACATCAACACTTACGGTTTTCCCTTACTTTATGTGCTTTATTTACTGCAGAATGGAGCTTCATATTGTACCTCAGAACTTACCATTTTAAAGAACAGTGAGATACACACATGGGACAGAGGCTATGATGACGAGGGAAATCAAGTCAGTTTTAACTAAAGATATTGTTTTATTGAATGTAGTCGCTTCCAACTGTGGTTTGGTCCAAACTTAGATCCTCTCTTTCGTCCGTTTTTCAGGTTTGGGGCGTTAAAGGTAGTCCGTACGAGTTTAAACCTGCTCCAGCATCGAGTTTTAATGATCCATTTTCATCTATAAACTTTCCTGTCCAATTCATGGAGAAACGGATCGAGGGTTCGTTTGTCCTCCAAGAATGATTGCTTGTTTATTCCGTAGTTCAAAATTATGTATATTAAGTGCAACTTTTGAGATACCTCAGTATACATTTCTTTTTCACCTGCTCTGCATTTGCTCGCAATATATGTATAGAAGTGAGATTCAATTTAGCTAAGTAGAAGAAAATGGATCCCAACAAAGGTAATTGAATTATTATTAAGAAAATGATACCGGTTATATAAAATATACTGTCAACCTTATATTCAAACTAAGTAATATTCTTAATAAATCCTTCTAAAACTTAAATGTCTATAAAATGGGGAAATTCTTCTTTGCAAAAGGAAAAATGATAGTTAAATATTTTTCCTTTCTAATAATTATTAAGATTTAAGATATACCCAAAATAACGACTGAAGATGTAAAATCTAAATGTTGACTTTTAAAAGCTTTCCTTTTAATTTGGCAAGTCCCGGTATCTTATGAAATAATTTTAATAGATTGGTTTTCCAAGCTGAAAAACATCCCTAAATTTTGAAAATTTGATTAATAACATGACTAGTCAGATTCAGCAAGATGAAAATGCTCAATGTTTCTGTTTTACACATTATTGTCACTACAGTAGTACAATATCAAAGCTAATTTGTAGTGCTAATTTGTAGTTGGTGGGGCGTCTCACTAAACTATATATCTCAATAAGTTATATATCACATGAGTTTTAGAGACTAACTATAATATATGATGCAAAATACACTATCTAATATATGATGCAAAATACACTATCAAAGCTAATTTGTAGTTGGCGGGCGCCTCACTAAACTATATCATCTCAATAAGTTATATATCATTAGAGACACTATAATATATGATGCAAAATACACGGTTGCCTTTTAGAATATTTTCTTATCCAAGTTTGTAGCCAACAACAAAACTGGAAGCAACTCAACATTCTTTATCAATCATCATCAATAAAAAAATAAAAAATAAAAACTCTCCAATCTTCATAATATAACCTTATTAAATATGTAATCAACCATTTATAATTGCAAAAACACAAGGCCTCAATTGCACAAAGCAACACCACCAAATTTACCAGACAACCTAAGATTACCCAGTCAATTGGATACTGTACTCAGTGCATCATCAGATTGCATGTAACATCTTAACTTCTGAATGTTAAAGCGAAGTACACTTCTATAACAGAAAGCTAATGAAAAAGACCAAGTATGTCCTCCGCAAAATTAACTCAGAACAAACCAATGATTCATCAAAACTACACTCTCCACTCACAGTCGAGAATTTGATAGAACTAAGATCTGGGCTTCTCCTTTTTCTCCTTGAAAAGAGCCAGGAGTGATACACCAGAAACCTTCACCACCTTAAATCTAACACCGGGAATATCTCCCACAGCATGCCCTTTACGTCCAAATCCAGCAATCAACACTTCATCCTGTAACAATTAGATCAAAAGTTTATTCAATACCGAAAACAGATGGTAGAATAAATCATGGTGATGGAAAAATGATGAAGGGGACTCACATTCTCTTCAATATAGTTTAGACATCCATCATTAGGAACAAAAGCAGCAATCTTCTTGCCATTCTTGATCAGTTGAACTCGAGCACATTTACGGATGGCAGAGTTAGGCTGCTTGGCTTCAATTCCTCTGCAAAAGTTACCAAGCTAGTTATAACAAAACCAACAGGGGCAAACAACATAACAATGACAAGAAGATATAATGGAGAGAGCAAAAATTGTACATCTTTTCAAGTACAATGCCTTTGGCATGAGATGACCCGGCAAATGGTTTCTTCCACTCATTCCCAAGGTGAGATTTCTTGTAAGCCTTGTCAGCCCATCTTTGCCTAATACGGTGGGACTTGAGCTTGCGACCAGCTCCCATACCACGTGTCTTCCTGCAAGATCATAAAGCAGGCCATGAATCAAGTAACAAAACATAGATGGGATGGTGTTTGGGTGAGCTTGTAAGCTCTTAAACATATAAGCTCTCAAAAAGTGTGGTAAAGATTTAATTAAAAATAAGATCTTAATGTTAGGAGCTAATAAGCTTCTTTTTTTTTTTTTTGAAAAGTAAGTAGATCCCAACTTATTTCTAAAATAAGATCTTATTTTTCATAAACTTCTTCAAATTTGATCATTTAATTTATATAATTGTCATTACTAACATTTTATAACCTCCACCATCTTATTTTATCCAAACACTTTCACTTATTTTTAAAATTAGATAAAACATATTATAAACTCTAAAAACATCTAATAAGTTCTTTCAAATAAGCATAGCCAAACACTTTCATATATCAAGTAAAAGACACTAATCACCAGCATTGCCAAGAAATTCTACAACAGCAAGCACTTTCACAAAAGCAGCTAAAAACATCATTGCTCAACTATAGTTTCAAGCACTTCCACTTTCGTCCAGTTTATTGTTTAAAACAATGGAAAAATTCTAGATTAAAAACAAAGAAATTCCACTGGCTGTGAGCTTCTCTTTCCTATCGGCCTAGGAGCTACCAAACTACTGAGCACTGCTAATGAACTAATGCAGCTACTCTAGCTACACCAACTTTCAATTGAGCTATATCATGATTAATTATCGTATATAATATAATAGGGGTCAAGCGTTTACAAATACTGCAGCAACCATTGTGCAAGATTGGTATCATAGCAGGGAAGTTGAATCAGATGTTGCATAAAAGCATTTTTCCAATTATATGAGTTCTAAAATATTGATTGAGTTTAGAACACATCTCATGGACAATCATTTAAAGAGAACTGCAAACATGCATTTATATAGGACCATTCAAAGATGTCAAATCGACAAATATTTTAGGACAATTACGCAAAACATCAAAGTGTTCCATATCATACTCAGAATCATAACCAGAAAAATCTATAGCTACAGAACAATTGAAATTAAATCCACGCCGAGCCACACAAAAAAGCATAATTCATAAAAACCAGTAAAAATGAAGACAACGTATGCTTACCCCATGATTGCAGAAAAGAGAGAATGGAAAGGAGATTAGGGATTGATAGGAGTGCAGGAAACGCAGCTGAGCCGCAACGCTAAAACCCTAATCCAATAAATACAATAGAAACGAGTGGATTGATGAATGTAGATATATATAATATATTAGTACCCAAATTTGGGGCTCATGTTTGTAGATATTTTTCTTACAAGTCCAGCATGGATAGTTCAGCCCAAATATTTGATTCGGATTGGGCCCGATGTCTTTATGGTTAAATGATATATTTACATGTACAAAAATTCAGATATATATATATATATATATATATATATATATATATATATACACAAACTTCCAAGTAATAATTTTGTGTTATGATTAAATTATGGGCGGGGCTATACATATCCCGCCCATTACTACACACCCCCATTAAAAATAAATAAAATATGACTGAAATAAATATCTTATTATTTATTATTTGTTTAATTTTATATTTTATAATTAAAAGGGTAGAATGATAATGTTGTGGGGTTTGTTTAGAAATTCGATAATATTAAATATTTTAAAGTGGGTGTGTTTAGTAATGGTTGGTTGTGTACATGTTTAAATTATATGTACATGTTTGGGGATATATTTTTAATGTCATTTTGACATTTTTTTTATCCACTTTCAATCTAAATTACTCCTAAAAAATGGCTAAAAAAATGTTTTCTTATATATATATTTTTTAGGCAAATTGAAGTGTTTTTTTCTACCCATAAAGTATAAAGTGACTAAAAACATCTTACCTAATATTTATATTTATTGGTAGAAAACATCTTATTAAAAGATTAGGAAATCATCAAGACTTGTTTACATCTTTGATATATTCTACAAGAGTCCCAAGATTAACAAATATCAATTTGTAGTTCAATCTTTTCTCTCCTAGAAATAAAGTAATAAAAAAAATATAAAAATAATAAAAGGACTAATTAGTTTGAACTAGAAGTTTACAAAAGGAGGAAAAAAATAGGTGGAGGGGGATCAATTTATTCCCAAGCTTTAATTAAGAAAATAGTGTCAAACTGCCAACTAAAATTGATGTAATATCCGTCGATATAATTTGTTACCAGCATATGGTACAACTGAGCAGAGCGAGCACAACTGCACGAGTCACTTGGCAACTACACATTTAGATTTCTATTAAAAATAAAAAATAAAAAATGAAACTATGAACCATATTTACATCAACTGAGGAATATTTCATGAAACACACAAGATATGAAACCATATTTAGTAGTACAATATGTAGCCAAAGCAAGGTGAAAATTCAACAGGTTTGTGAAGAATCATCCACTTGGCTCCAAAGTTTCTCAGCATAAACCTTTTCATTTTCATCTTCCTTTTCCTCAATACATTCAGAGATTTCCACAACCTGTTCATCCTCCTCTTCTGGCATCCACTCATCCTCCATAGCCAACACAGCTTCATTTATCGCTCTTTCTTTCTCCGAGACCTCTTTCAAAGCTTCCCTAACTGCTTGCGCACTAGCTGGCTTGTCTGTTGCTCTGTATTTCGGTGGAGGCACAACAAAAGGCAAAACAATATCGTCCAAATCTCTGATTGTGTTTTGTTTGGGACGGTTTAGTGCATCATCTGGTGGGGGGACAATGAAAATGATACCAAGTTCATAATTAGATATGTGAAGCCTCGAACCTAACACAGAATCATTTCTCACGTTCCTATCTGTTCGTCTGTCTGAGATTGGACGTCCCCAGGCAGCAGCGCTGAGATTATGCGATCCACAGTAGACCCATCCAAAGGAAAGTCCATCCTTGGATTGGAATCGTCTTCGTCCTACCTGCTCACACCACTCATAATCTTAAAACATAAGTATAAATATCATCAAATCTCATTCTATAGAGGGAATGCACGATTGGTATGTACTTGTAAATGTGCGGCCAAATTGGTCCTATTTATTTTAAGATTGGCTATTTGGCCGTGCATCTCTTAATCTTCATGAATTAGTCCCAAAAAAAAAAAAAAAAACAAATCCTCCATTTTCACCAGAAATTGTCACATGTACACATGACTGCGACAACTTCAAAATTTATTATTGATTTTCATTAATTAGTTAAAATAATTGGAAATTTTAAATTATTTTTAACATTATATATAATTAACTTAATTGAATATGTTTTTTCAAGACTTAATTAAATAAGTAATTGTTTCAATATCAAGATATAAAAAATGGACATATGTATGTACATATTTAAATAACTTTTTGAAATTGATTCTTCGGTTTGGTTTGGTACAATTCAATTTAGTTCTCAGTTCGGATAATTGGAAAACATGCAGAACTGATATTGCAGTACATAACTATGTTCCTGCACAACTTAGGATAAACAATACCCAACTTTAAGAATGGAAAACCACTTTGATGTTTCCATGAACAATTCCTTCAAGTATCCGAAAAAAATCATACCTTGACGTGCATAGGAAACCCAACTCGATCATGCGGATGAGGAATTGCATCATGGAGTATCCCAACATTTTCCAGTCTTTGCCATGTTTTCTGTGGAAAATAACTACATTAAGATTGCTAGTTCCAACTATAAAGAGAAATCTTATTTACCCAAATTGAAATGCATGGCCTGAATTACCCACCTATACTACACAAGACTTGATTAATCAATCAAAACCAGAATAGAAAAATTGTACTGTCACATTGCTTCATTTCGTTCAAAGATAAAAGGCAAAAACATGCATAGCCTTTTATAGTCTACAAGATGAGTGGAAAAGTGCAACCGAATATTATGTAAACATTCTAGATTTTGATTTCACTTGATAAAACTAATCAAATATGTTAAAATTTACAGATTGTTGAGAGCAGACAGCAGAAGAAATGCATTTCACTTTATCATTTTTTTTTTATACAATATAGGTATCAAACTAAAGATCCTTTTAAAGGGGATTAATTTGGTATATTATAATATTACAAAACTATTTATAAGATAATAATTATTACCATTTTCAAAATTTTGGTACAAATATAAATACCCCAACTACCACCACCCACACCCCTCCCCCATCACAACACATCTTCCTTTTCTTTTCTTTTTTTATTTCTATATTTAGTGACATTAGGAGGGAAAAATTTTATACTTAGCTCTTAAAGCTGTGGTTTTGTTTATATATATAGCATGGATGATAAATCATAGGTAGCAGACAAGGGGGCACTCTAGTGACAAAAGTGTTTGAGTTTATGCATGTTCCACTACCTGTGAGAAGCATAAGATGCGACTTGAAGCCATGATTCCATTTCTGTTGGTCTTCACTCTCTCAATGGTAGGGAAAATAATACGTATGGAAGGATTTTTTAGCTCTTGACTGGCAGTCCAACAGCCCCACTGGCAGAAGCAAGAGCAAACCACTCAATACACATGCAATATGGTAAAATACAACCTTACAAATTATATTGTCATACATCTGGATCAGATTCGTCAGAGTCATGAAATGGCACCGATGTTTTTCCTGCTGCTGCTGCAAATGCAGCTAGGAATTGGGCATTTACACTTCCAACTGAGGATGAACCTTCAACAGAAAGGAAAAGCAAAGACAAGATTAGAAGCCATTGTAATTTAATTTCATCTTCAAAGAGCATTAATTACTCAGAACCCAGTACACGCACCAAAAAGGAATTCTGACTCCAAATGTTCAGGCCACTTGTACTGACCCAAAACCTGGAAACAAACAGAGGTGACGAAATCAGTTGATAGCCGATTATTTGGACACATTCAATTGTACTTCCAGCTCTAACACAAAACATCAAAATGGCGAAAACTGTGTCTATTCCAATTGTCAGAACCACTGAATCTTTGCTGTCATCAGAGAAGGGATTTGGCTGATTGTTGAAGTATAATGCTTTTAAGTGACAAATATTTCTCCACATGTTAGAATTAAATTCTATGATTTGCCACATATTTGCCTAATTCCATCTCCGTTCAAAGGAAATACATAACTATGTCATTATACAAACATATGATATACAGTGCACCACTAATTCCATTTCGAAAGTTCTTCACTAAGGATGCCTCCACTCTTTAAATCAATGGATTACAATTAGGACGGTCAGAATTACATAGGGACCAAGTCCAGATAAGTTTTGAAGTATCTGACGTGTAAAATAGTCTGATGCATGAAAGCTTTAAAACATAAAATGACAAATTAACTCAATGGTTCAAGAGGTTTACCTCCTTAATGCGCCAGAGCCCTGCACACCTCTGACTTGATGCAACAAGGGAGCATATTGCAGAAGCATATTCAAGTAGTGTAACTTCCGAAATAGTAGAAAAGGAAGGGCCCTGCAAAGGCAAAATCACATTGACAACTGACTACCAAAGACCTATAATATATATGCCATGGGTAAGCAAAAACTAATCCTAAGCATTTTGGGAAAATAATGATGATGAATCAACTTCAGGGTTTTGCATCATACCGCATACACATATAGAATCAGTTTTACTTTCTTGTTGATTCCTTCTAAAGCAGTTTCAAGGACTTCTTTAGGACGAATATATGCAGAAAATGCAAAAAGACCAATGTCTGAAAGTGGAGCCACCCATTGTGCAACATTCCTTGGTAGAAACCCAAGTTGAACAAAATCTAGATCAAGAAGACAGTAGAAAGTTACTTGACATAATTAATAAATGACCTGGCTGATATTGACCTTAATTGTGGGACAGAGTGTTTCCAGAAAAAAGAAAGATTTCTCTATTAGAGAATAAGCAAAGAAGCACAAGAAATGACTTGATCAACAGACAGTTAATGAATTTCAAATGGTACTGCCAGCTTACTATATAAGGAACACCTACCTTTGGCCACAAGGATTTTCTAACATAGATACAAATATCAAAACTGAAACATCTCCAGTTTCAGATACTATAGTAGGACTAGGATAGCAAATCATTGGGTCAACTCTAGCTCTTGGGAGTGAAGGCTATGGGTATCCTAAACCACAACAAAGAGTAGAAAACTGTTTCTTGACGACCAGTTAATCAACATTTAGGTTGATGACAAAATAGGATAAATAAACACAATTAAGATTGTTATCCATCTACAATCGCATGTATATATTTTGTGTTCACTGGCATGTAGCAAGAAGAGGCAACACACAATCAACTTCCAGAATTATATACACTATTGCTGTGTATTTTGATTCAAGGCCTTCAATCACCTCAACTGAAAGAGGTAGCAATATTGTGTGCTGTGTTGTTCTACATAATGCTTCAACTCAATAATTGCTCAATTAGCAGAAATTTTTGACCCACGTGAGAAATAAAATGAATAGTAATCTATGTAATCCATTTTCCAGTGGTCTTCATCTAGAACCAAAAAGTATATTGACCTATTCAAGCTAGGACCCTGAGATTAGATGTGCAAGGCAAGATCTGCTGAGCATAGGCAGGGTATTAGGAAGTTCATTGTAGAAGATTTGACATCAACACAATGAACATACAATTAGTTAAAAATACAACTATATAATCATTTGCATATCTTATGATGGTTATACGAGTATGTTAAAATAAAACTATTTTAAAGACGGCACAAAATATGGCAACTTAAAAAAAAGAGAGAAGATTTTTACCTCCCACGTGAAACTCTACTGGGTCAGGAATAAGCACACTCACAGCATTCACATCAGCTGTTATATTTGTCTCTCTCCTCAAAACAACCTCTGACATCCCATCCATGTTCTCATGGCATTTTCCAAGAAACAGTGCCAACTTCTTCAAATGCTCTCCATTAGAATCGGCAGATGCTCGATAAATATGGCTTAAACCAACTACAGATGCTTCGACTGAAGACAGAAATTTTGCACCATATGACTGTAGATTGTTTCTGTTATTCTGAGATAGGAATTGGTTATTAACAGAAAAGGATTTCAATTTTCGGAATTTATTTTCTAACAGAGAAGTGGATAGATCATACCACGGAATATCACTTCAGCAGTAAAAGTGAATAAATTAGGAATTGTAATGTACAATAATATTAAGTGTGAGTAGAACATAAACTGAAAAACTAAAAAGTTTGTCCAAACTCAAATATTAATAGAAATACCCCAAGTATATAAATCTTAACCAATTCAAATGGTGCTACGATATTTTTCATATATGACAACCACAGGACTAATATAGAACCCTTCATAAAATCTTATGCCTTGTTTGGGTTCACCAGCAGCACAAAATAATTCTCTCAATTCCCAAATGTTGTTACTTGTTTGTGCTGGTTCCTGAAAAACAAAGTTGAGGGATGACATGGGTAGACACTGGTTTAAGGCATCTGTCACATCTTGTTTATAACAACCCTGTATCCTCATTTTTTTCAAACATGATGTGACATCTATGGTAGAGTTTCACCACCACCACCCCCCAAAAAAAAATCTACAACAAACCCTAATTCTTATTATGAGTAAAAATTTCCCAATACTGATTCTCCCAATTCCAAACAGAATATTTGTTCCCCAATTCCAGACCAAACATGGAATTAATAACACGAGAAAGGCAAAGAACCAAGAATTCAATCTTAGTAAGCAAACAACATTAAGAAATTTTACAAAATAAATCAAAAAATAACTGAAAGTTAAGAGCACAAGAATCAGAATAAATTAGAATGGCTAGTATATAGCAGAGCCCACATCATCTAAGAGCAATAAAAGCTACTCACCAAGTGATATTTTGACGCATACATAAAAGGACTTCTATGCAAATGAATTCCTGGAACAGAAGCTACCAAGTATCCCGCAGCTTTTTCAAAATCATATTGAATCAACTCCAAGATCCAGGAGGCCTGGCTAGGCACGTCAACTAGTAGAGACGCCATAAATCCAGCCAACTGAGCAGCAAAATCACATTTTGAACCTTTATTGATTTCCCCCACGCTTAATTGGGTGAAAAGAGATGAACAATTCGGTAAACTTAATCGTGGGAAGTCCTGCCACCAGACTGTATTGGTTATATCACGCCACTGCAGAAATACAGCACAAACTTAATCAAACTCAGATGATCTAGATAAAGTAATCCAAGAAAGAAGCTTTTCCTAAAATGTATACAGTGCTCGGGACAAATTCTCAAGAAAAACAGCATGGTTATTCACATATTTGTCAAGGTAACACGGCCTTGACACAACTACGGAATAACTTACTAGGAGAAGTTTGCTCCAATTGCTAAGATGAACACTATTAGGCTTTGATATCGCCAGCTGCTAAAAAGGGATTGGTTTCTGAATCAAATTGATGTGAAAACACCT
Source organism: Scutellaria galericulata (assembly GCA_946896805.1). Taxonomy (NCBI): domain Eukaryota; kingdom Viridiplantae; phylum Streptophyta; class Magnoliopsida; order Lamiales; family Lamiaceae; genus Scutellaria; species Scutellaria galericulata. Next base: position 11,850,021 of record OX335797.1, read on the forward strand.
TATTGCATGGAGATTTAGAGGAGGTATAAATGGATATGTCACCAAGTGGGGAGATATTTCTGAGTAAATTTTGATGAGACAAAACAGTAATGTATAGGGATTTGGAGGAAACTTAGTTTTCCTTAAGTTTCTGCTTTGAGTTGAAATTAAATGTATCATGGAAATTAGAAAGATGGAGATTTCTAATAGCAGCAGGATTCTGCAAGGAAACGCTATTGGATAGTGCTTTCAGGGTTCTATGGTCGGTCCGTGACCCCTGGATTTCTCAACTTCTTTGGTACACGGAACACTTTTTAAATATTTCAAAACAAAAAGCTGGCGCAGAACAGGAAGTGGTTACTGCATTCTGATCAGGAAGCAGGAAGACAACATTATTTATGATGCAGTACGAGGAAGATCAATTTATACGAGGATTGTGTCTTATCAAAGTAGCCGGTAGATAGAAGCATGGACTAAAAAATCACGATATATCGGATTTTTGGGACCCCCGATACAAAAAACCACTTACATATATATCTGTTGTAATATCGGCGATTTATCGGCGATAAATCGCCAATTTTCTGTTATCGGATACTTGCAGCTCACTTTTGTCAAAAAATAGCGAGAAATCGCCGAAAAATCGGCGCCGATATTGCACAGTGCAACTTTTCAAATTTCTGCAAATTTTTCTTTTGTTTCTTGGTTTCCACTTTCCCGTCTTTGTCGCCTGTCACTGTCAGTGGCTTTTCAGTGTTGAGAGTCTTGAGACTTGAGATGCATCATGCATGCACATGTATTAATAATATATTAAATTATTAATATGGAGTGGAGTACATTTGTTTGGATTTAATTGGATTATGAATATTTTTTGTTCCCCCAATATCAATACTCACATGTGGGTAAAGAATGATGCATTTTCAATATCTGTCGGTGCATTTTCCATATTCTGTAAAAAAAAAAAAATTTAATTGCCTCATTCCTTGCATGTATTATTAGAGGATATGAAGATAAAAAATGATACCAAATTATTAGGTCATGTATTAATTTTGTATGATAATTTGTCATGTTATCATATGAGACAACATTTATATAATAGTTTATTTCTAAATTTGTTGTAAACATATCTTTTTATTTGAAATTTAAGTTCAATATATGTATTAATGTTACTTATAATATTATATAAAGTACTAGATATTTTTTTCAATTTTTTTTACAAATTTTTAAATTTTTTTGCGTAAAAAAACGATATATCCACCGATATCGATATATCCGTAAAATCAAGGTACCGATATTTTAGTCCTTGGATAGAAGTGATCAAAGAGTCAATGTCTCGTTGACACCTGGACCAAAAACCTACAAAAGACCTAATGCCGAAGAGTGCCGCCATTAATGCTCTGCAGAGCAGGACATATACGTTTCCCCAATTTTCCAGAATCATTTAATGTGAAGAGCAAATGAGATCAAGGATTTCAAATTCAAGATGGAGTGTGTCTCTCTTCAACAGACACATTTTCCTACAAGTATTTAAGAATGAAGAGTTGACTAGAGAAACTACTGAAACATTATCTCTAATATTCTCTCAAGCAAACTCAAAGTTTCTCTCAAAAAGTTTCAGACACTCAACTTTACTGAAGCAGCCAAGCCGATGAGATTTTTAGATCTTCAAAGACTCCAAGGTTGTCTTCGAAGCACCAATTGAAAACCCATATATTTTTAACCATTGTGCTGTGTGCTGGGTTGTTTTATCGGTGTCCTTAGTAGGAAGGATTTAGATCCTCACTGAGTGTTAGTCTTAAATGTTTTTAAGGTTTGTAACTCTGTGTGAGTTTGTTAAACCCTTGTGTGGGTTAGCCTAAGAATCTCTCTGATTCTTGTAAGTGTTAACTTGTTGGGAGTTAGTTTGTATAGACGAGTCTTGTAAAGCAAACTTTCCTAAAGAAGTTCCTCTTTAGTGAAGAGAATAGAGGACGTAAAAAACCTCTATAAACCCTTTGTGTGCTTTATCGCTTTATCTTTACGTGCTACATATATATTTATCTGCTCATTCTGCATAAACAAGTTTGAAAAAACCATACTTTGAAAAGAAAATGTTTTTCTAAAAGAAACTCTATCTTAGTATTCTCCGCTGCATACTGTAACTCTGAAATAGTAAGCTGAAACAGCATTCTGCCAACTTACTGATTCTGCTCAGTTGTTGTATTCTATTATAGAATTCAATAGCGATCTTACAGAAAGTTTTAAAAAGTAAAAATTTGATAGAGGTTCATTCAACCCCTCTGAACCACTTGGGACCAACACCAAGCTTTGAAGAAATGATAGGATTAAACAAGACATGCAAATTGAAGAATTATAAACTTAATTATTCTCCAAGAGCTTGATTCAAAACGATTAAAAAAATTATTCGAAGCAAAGGATTAAAGTAAAGCAAAGGAGATGGCACCTTGTCCATCAAACATGGAGGGATGGTAGAAATCACCATCTTAGTAGTATAAATAGACAATATCATCCTTATATGATATGATGGTGAAGAAGCACACAGATTGGAGGAACAAAATAAAGAGTAAGGAATCCAGGACATTGGTAATTTAAGGTACGTTGTAGGAATTGAAGCACCAAGGTTGGGAAGAGGAATCTTTTTATTGCTAAGTACATACATATTTCATCTTTTGAATAAAACTAGTATGATTGCATTAAACGAATGGATGATCCTATTGAAATAAACCATTAAGTTGGAAATCTCAATGGTGGAATAGTGGCTACAGAACAATATCTTCCATATTGTTTAGATTGGTAGGACAGCTTATAATTAAACACCATAATTATGTGCATATTAAACTATTCGACAATTGCACTACGCATAGCTCTTGTATACATGTTGTTCATGTTGAACTGATAAACTGTTAAAAAATCGTAAACTTGTAGAAGCAGGTGATTCGACACACGAGCTCAACAAACATGATTATGTGCATATTAAATTCAAAAGTTGCACTATGCCTGGCTATTTACTGGAAATGGTTTCTACAGACTTGATATTATTTCCCTATTCATTTGCATAAAAATTAGGACCTTGTATTAAACCATTACTCTCTAGTTAGTTAAGAATGAAAAGTTAACATTCTTGACAAGACCGATCATCTTTTTTTGGGGTTCTAAAGTTAAGTTTAGGGGTTTTGTAGCAGAAAATTATTGCTTAAACCAGATTCTTGAATTTTTGGGCATTATAAATTTAACAGCTAGCAGAACACATAAAAAGTGCATATCATTTGTCATTATTTTGATAAATATAAAATGCATCAAGATAGAGAACCTGTTTTTCCACCAAATTTGCAGATGTGATGACGACACGCAGTCTATCTTCTCTTTGCAGCACAATTAACTTCGGATGATGGCAACCAATGCCTGAGTTCTTATTATTGAAAGCTATAGCTTCAGGAAATGGAGGATACCTATTATTATGAATAGAACCCATTACCTCACTGTTAATAAATCACATGCAGCAGCAAATTCATGATCCTACAAATGCAATATTCTGTTATGTAACTTACACCACAGTTAAGTTTGGGAATTCTGAGAATGGAACTGATGTTCTTTTATCAGTGTCTAAACTCCAACACCTTTCAGCACTGTGACAAGCAATTGTGACTGGTAGATGAGGAGGAATCTTGCAATAAGTTAGGAACCTGCACAGAAAAGGCTTTGAAATGAATTTGCCATGCATATTGGACATAGCACAAACATGCAAATATTTAATATGTGATATGCATAAGGTAATACCACAAAAGAAAATGAACAAATGGCTTAATCCAATAAAAGAACTCGGGAGTATTGCATAATGAAATAAAAGTGTAAAAACTTAGTAGCCACAGCCTTCTACTATTGCTTACCATAATATATCACTGGTAAATGTTGCAATAAATACTCGCTTGAGGGTTTCAATAGGATGAAAGAGCTCTGGCAATGAAACAACATCACCAGTTTTCTCAAAATCCTGACCTCTAAACTGGAGATGGTTAAGATAGAACTTCCTTCCTGGTGGAATAATACGATCACCAGATTTGTTTGGATCTAATACTTCTCTACCAGATGAATAACTACTAACAACAGCGGCATGTTGAATGTCAACAGAATTGCCACTCTTTTGCCTTTCAGGGTCAGCAATAGCTACACCAAAAAAATTAGAACATTCAAGCTTGTTGTTTTCCTCAGAGACCACTATGGTCTCTTTCTGGGGCCTACATCTACTGTTACCACTTTCTACAGCTTCAACCCCCCTAGAGTACACCCTCTTCCGTTTAGGACATCCAATTTGAAGCCTGTTACCTGAATAAAATTTGAAACCATTATCCAAAAACAACCCAGAACACTTCTTGATTCCTTTAGTCAAAGAAAGATCGATTCTATTTTCCTGGTTGAGAATAACAAACTTCTGGATATAAGATACAGGATCATCACTGCATAGTATATCCCTACACCAACTTAGAAGCACACTCATATCCCTCATACTATCTTTAACTCTACAGCATTTCAATGTAAAACTAGTTTGTTTTGAATATACACTAAATGGACTCGACAGAATCAAATTTTTGTAATCAACTTCCTCCATAAAAACAGCCTTTTCCACCATAAATCCAATGCTAGCCCCCAACCGACAAGCTTTTTCGTTCCCGCATACAAGCCAAACAACATCACCAACCCGCAACTCAACAAATCCATTAATCCTAATACCATTCACGAAAACCCCATTCGTTGAATTCTTAGCCCTAAGATTAGAAAAAGAACCATTACATCCACTATAACCAAGGAACAACCCATCAGACAAATAAATCTTCTTCACCAGAGAATCAAAGTACAATTGACAATGTGTATTGCTAACTCTACGGTCAGTGAAAATAAAATCACAGAATTCAAATTTGCGGCCAATCGCGTAGGGTTTATAGGGTTCCAAACAAAGGGACTCGCATGATTGACCAGTAGATCGTGAAATCAAAGGGAGACTAAGGGTTTTGATATGCAATACTGCTTCTTTAACAGTGTTATTCCTGCGCTTTTTCTGTGGCTGTGGCTGTACAGGTAATTTGAATTGCCGCTCGTTTTTGCATTGGAATGAAAAAGAAGAATCTGAATAACTGCTCATATTACATACAATTCCACAAAATTAAGAGAAAACAAAAATAAAAAATTCAGGGGAGTATTTTCACTTCTCGAATTTGGAGAATACACAGAACATTTCTTCAATTAATGAATCGAATGAATGAATGAATGAGAATGAAGAAAAAGTTATGGTTTAGGAATTTGATTATAGGAAATGAAGGTTGAAATCTTCCCTCCAAAGTTCCAACAGCCAACTCTGTACGTTTTATATTTGAGGGTTGGGCTTTTTTAGCTTCATATTGGGTTGGGCCTTGCAAAATAAGAGAGGCCTTAGGGTTGGACATCTTCTTTTAGATTCAATAAAGTCCTTTGTCTATTTATATTCTTTTGGGTTGGACATCTTCTTTTAGATGATTTTGGGTCAAAAATACTATTGAATCTAAAATTACAATTCTCAAATTTTAAGAGAGAGGGAGTGTGTATGTGTGTCCTCTGTTTTATTTTTTTTCTATTATTTTTATTATAAATTATGTATTATTTATAAGTTGATTTTTTTTTATTATGTAGAATAGAGATCTATATTACTTTGTATATTGCATATAATATATAATTTTTTTAAATGTCACACAAAAAGATATTTTTTTGTAGAATAAGGGAAAAAATATAATTATTTATCAGTATATGACAAAAGACACATGAATATAAATCCAAAACTACACATTCCTAACAATATCTATTTTACACCACTGCAATTCATTTTAATGAATAAATGTATGTAATTTTTAAAACATTGTTATTGAATCATTGTATATATAGTTAGATTTATGCATTCCATCACCACATTATTGTACCACAACCACTAGATATGTTGCAATTGAGTATAACCATATAATGCTTACACTGGATAAATCCAACAACATTGTTGTTCCATTACACCATTGCAGTTGTCTATTATTACCATGCATCATTGTATTAGATTCTATTGTTGCATCATTGAATCATTGTACCAATTATCGATAATTACTATGTTGTTATGATATTTGCATTGCATGCCATCACACAATTGCAATAGAGTGTGTAATTACAATGATGCTGACGTTGGATTATATCCATTTTAGTTATTTAAATAGCAATGGTTGCATATATGACATATTGATTATATAGTTGTATAATTGTACATGGATCAATTTTACACTATGCATGGAAACAAACATTGTATCGCAATGAAAATGAATTAATGGTAAAAGTATTAAGAGATTGTCTCTTGTGAGACAGTCTCACATGCGACGAGATTTGAGTATGTGTTTTTCAGGTATAAGTATGTGTTTTTTAAGTATGTTTTTTCCAGTAAAAACATGAATTATTCAGGTATGTCTTTAATAGCCATAAATATATCATTTTCTGCTATAAGTATGGTCGTTGCATGTGCAACAGTCTCATGTGAGTTATTCAATGCATGGCTTAGATAACGACACCACAACAAAATGTTAAAATAATGGTGGAAATTAGTGGCGAAAGTATTATTTGTCGCTAATATAAACTTTAACGTGGAAATTATAAAATTTCTTGCTATTGTTAGTGACGAATTAAGGATTTTCATTGCTAAATTACCCTAGGAATTTTAATAATAAATTTCGAACGTTTAACAGTAAATCTAAAAAAAAAAAAAACCCGTAACTTAGCAATGGATGTTTTATATTTCATTCACTAAACAATTAATCTACATTTAAAAAAATCGAAAAATCTTGGCAACAAATCAATCAACCAAAAAACTAGTTGACTTCCACATACAACATAAACGATATACAACTAGTTTATATGAAAAATATCATAATAGTACTATAAAGCTAATAAAGCTAACTTAGACTTAAGGTGGTAATATTTTGTCTCATGACGTCATTTTTCTTATAACACAAAATATTACTACTTTTATTTGAAGTTAGTTCCATAATAAATCAAATATGAGATTACATATTTCCTAGTGAAGCCAAGGTAATATGGCAAACACTGTAATCATCGGATAAAATCTTTTTTTTTTCCTTAAAATTTTGTTACGATAATATGCAAATACCACATCTATATATTGGGCTCTATAAAGAAATCAAAATATAATAGATAAACAAATATCAAGTACCCTTTGAAACCACCATTTTTGTCGACAACCACAATAGAACAATCATGTTATCTAGAATATTACTAGTGTACCAATCCACTTGTTTATCATATATAGAAGGGTCCAAAAACATTATTGATGAAATTAAAAAAAAAAAAAGGCGTATTTTAAACGAAGTAAAAATACAATTTGTTCCTATATTACTCACAGGATTCGTATAAATAAAATAAAGACAAATTTAAAAAGGCCAACCATCATTTGACTAATCAGAGAAAACTATTCTTTAGTATATACTTAAAAGTCAAAACAAATAAAAAATAAAAATTCAGTTGGTACAATTTAGATGAATCCGCGTGAAAGAATGAGCTCAATTCTTTGAAGTACAGCTTTACCAATTCTGGCCCCACCATATATGATAAAATAAAGTGCAATTATAATTGAAGAAAAAAATGCTACTCCTGGTTATTGACCAAATCAAATCTTAAATATATGTATATTTGAATCTTGTACCCCTTGATTTATGCAAGTGATATAGGTTGGTTTCAACTTAAAATGTTTACGTACATTCAAGATCTATTTTTAACATGATGACAATCTATTCAATAATATAACACTATCTAACCTTGGAATAACACAACAGTCCAAATTACCGAGCATTTCATGCAGCCTAAATTAAATATTTTTCTAAATTAATACAATTGAACGGTAAAAGGAGTTGCTAATTATTTCAAGCCAAAGTACTCATGTTAAATAATGTATTATTTGTTTGTTTGATTGAATTATAAAAGTCTATGAGTTGATCATATGCATTTACACTTTTATTAATACATTATCATCATTTCTACTTAATTATTACAATCATTGCAATAACTTTTTAGGTAAGGTTTTTTTCCTAGTAGTAATAAAGAAATTAAGCTTTTTTATATAAGATGTATGTGTATATTAAAAGCTATGTGTATGTTAGAAGGCATTAATAATGCAACTTAGAATGTTTGGATAAACTTATTTAAAAGAGTTATAAGCTCCTACGTTTTATAAAATATTTTATCTTATATTAGAAATGAGTTTTTCAAATGGTTGGATTAGTTTAGATGATGAAACTTATAAAATGTTGGTATAATATAACTTAAATTATAAATTTAAAGTTTGCCAAAAACAAGATCTGATTTTAAAAATAAAAAATGTTCTTTTTTTTTTAGAGGTATGAACTTTAAAAACATTTATTACATTTTTGAGGAACTTATAATTATAATCTCGTATAATGAGCTTATAAACTCGTCCAACACCCTCTAAATGTAAAACACGATTAATTTAGAATATATATATATATATATATATATAAAATTATATATAAAAATATGTGTGTGTGTATATGTGTGTATAAATATAAGATATTTATGTAAAATATTTATAATATATATATTAATTCCAAGTATTATTTACTTATTAAATTGAATTAATTAGTTTGAATTTTATTTTATTTTATTTTGTCTAGGTGAGAAAAAAAATATTAAAATTAACTAGTTCAGGGAGTCAAAGAAAAGTTACTTTTGTTTATAATAAAAACATAAGGGAAGTATTTAATGTTTTTATTCGTCAGTGTGATACTGAGGGTCAAAATTGCATTTGAATTGAGAATTTGAAAAATATTAAGGATTCGAAATGAAATAATTTCAAAATATATATTTATCTTAAGTTTAAAGTGAATTAAAATCACTTAAAATTAATTCAAAATGTGAGTGACAAATTTTCATACAAATAAATTAATCTAATTAATAATAAGCTATCATAGATTTGCAATTCTTCCAAGTTCCATCTATATGTCCTTTTTGTTTGATTAAAAAATAAATATATGTCCTTTTTCGAGTTAGTAGCAAATAAACAATACCACCAACCGCCAATTAACGGCTACGTACCCGCCAATAATATTTAATCTTTCATGTCTAATTGGATTTCATTGAGTAACGGTAACATGATAATACACTTTTAGAAAGAAAGTGAGAATTCTATCCCAGAAAAAAAGTTATATAGTCACTCTATTTAAATTAACTTTGTAACATAATCTAAAATATAAAAATATTGAGATATATATTCATTTATAAATTCTCGTGATTGGTGTTCTCATTCTCCGAGGAATCCCTACTCCCATATTTAAGGACTGGTCATTCCCTCCAACCCATGGTACTTATTAGTTATTTTCTAATCCACAATTATAATATTTCAAGGACAAAATCCATAGTACTAAAACAATAATAATAATAATAATAATAATAATAATAATAATAATAATAATATGCCAACAATTTAGGAACATTAAACAATAATTGTAAATAGTACTATTAAATAATTATTTGATATCGTTAATATTCAGTAATTAATATATTAATTAATTAATTAATAATAATCATTTAAAATTTTAAAAGGTTGAATAATAATAAATATTAATATATTAATAATCATGAAGATTCATAAATAATAATAAAAGTATTAATAACGCAATTAGGAATATTAAACAATACAAAAATGCCACTTTCACATACAAAAATATGTTTTTTACCGCTAACATTAGAAAATATGTTTGTTTACCCTAATTTCTCGTAAAAAAACCAAAACACCCCCCAAAGGTGGGTAAAAAGGATGTTTCCTTGCATCATTTTAAATCAAATTTAATGGTATTTTGTTCAAACGTAGGAAGTGGTAAAACAACATGTTTCTAAAAATAATCGAACTGAGTCAAATCGAATTATTGAGTGTTTGAGTTTGATTTATTTAGTTATTGAATGAATTTGAACTTAAATTAACAAATACATTTATAGTTCATGAACTTACTCGAGTTTTAATCGAGTCTTAACTAACTTAATAAGTACTAATAATAAATTATATTGTTCATCAATTGTTTAACATAATAAATTATATATTCTTAAAAAAAAATATAATATACTATCTAAAATTTATAATTTAATTAAAAAATATCTATATTTAGAAATTTATATATTTATATATTTATCATAAGTAAAAGTATAAAAAAAAATTTATATTAGAATGTCAAATATTAGTATTATACCTTACGAACTAGCTCACGAGCCTTCTAACGAACTTGTTCACGAACTATTGAGTCGACTAACGTCAAATTTGAGTTGTTTGTTTACCTTATTAGTCACAATAAACGTATTCGAACGAACTTTTATCGAATCGAGTTGCGAATAGTTCACGAACGGCTTGTTTCATTTACATCCCTATGTTTCTTTATATTTGTGAATAAAAAATATAAATTAGAAAATCCACTAGACTCTTCATTAAAATCTAGAAACTGGAAATCTAAATTTTCACATGTCCAAATATGTAGAAATTACTTGATTTCTTAGGGAGTAACTGTAAAATATTGACAAGGTTTTTGTTTAGATGATTTTACAAAATTACATTATGTGAGAGAACACCTAATGAACCATTTAACTATTAAGAACGAGAAGGATACGTGCATAAAAGGGGTTGAAGCATGACCCATTTCAAGAACATTAATTTATAAAAATATTTTTCCTTGTATATATTAGGTAGAAACCACCTTCCAATTCTTCTTTTCAATAAATTACAATTTTTATTTAATCATATAATCGATTGATTGAGATTGGAACACATTAAACGTGTGATTGACCACAACGACAATCATCTTAGAATCGAAAAATAGAAAGAAAAAAAAAATGAAGAAGAAGAAGAAAATAGAAAGGAAACAAAGACTACGTTACGTGTGTGAATATTGAACATAATATCCAGATAATGAGACGAAGCAAATGGGAAGGTCAAAGCATCCATTTCCCATGGTTGACCAAACCACCACTTTTTATCTCTCTAGACTATATGTATATATATACACCTTTCTGCTCCTCATAATTTTCTCTAACACAACACAACTAAATCAAAAAGGGCTGGAAGACTTGGTAAAAGAGAGAGAAACTCACCAAACATTCGAGGAAAAGTCCCTTCCATCTACACACCTTTTCTCTCTCTAAAAATTTCCTCAATATATCCCACTTTTCACCCACTTTCAATTCAATCGCACAAACCACTTCACAAATTCATTGATTTTCGTTAATTTATTCAACATTGTAGCTACAAATCCACTAATCAAATGCAGAATCCGGAGAGCAGCCAGCACCACCACTCCGACACGGAGGTGGTGGGCGGCAGCAGCAGGCGGAGCCGGAGCAGCAGCAGCGACAGAACGACGTCGTTCAGCGGTCCCCTCAGCGGGCCCCTCAACAAGCGGCCGGCCGGGAGAAAGAGCGCGCGGTTCAACATCCCCGACGCGGCCGAGGACTACGTGGAGATCACGCTCGACGTGAGAGAGGACTCCGTGGCGGTGCACAGCGTCAAGACCGCCGGCGGCGGCGAGGTGGAGGATCCCGAGCTGGCACTCCTCGCCAAGGGCTTGGAGAAGAAATCCTCCTCGTTTGGATCATCTGTTGTCAGAAATGCCTCCTCCAGGATCAAGCAGGTGTCGCAGGAGCTCAAGCGATTGGCCTCCCTCACGCGCCGCCCCCACGCTCCGGGGACGTTCGACCGGAACAAGTCCGCGGCGGCGCACGCGCTCAAGGGGCTTAAGTTTATTAGTAAGACCGACGGTGGCGCCGCCTGGGCTGGGGTGGAGAACCGCTTCAACAACCTCACCGCCGCCACCAATGGATTGCTGCCTAGATCTCAATTTGGGGAATGCATTGGTAATTAATTGTTTAATTAATTAAATTAGTGTTAAATTAGTTTAATATAATCTAATATTTATATGTATATTTCAGGTATGAACAAGGAGTCGAAGGAGTTTGCTGGGGAGCTGTTCGACGCGCTAGCTCGGAGAAGGAACATCAATGACGGTTCCATTAATAAAGCACAGTTGAAGGAGTTTTGGGAGCAAATCGCTGATCAAAGCTTTGATTCTCGACTTCAAACCTTCTTTGACATGTAAGGATATATTAATAATAATTAAGAAACAAAAAGAATCTATTAATGATTTCAAATCATTAATTTATTAATCTTTATTATTCAATACACGCACTTGACCTGCATTATTAACCATTCATTTTTTCAACTCAGGGTTGATAAAGATGCTGATGGCAGGATCACGGAGGAGGAAGTAAAAGAGGTATAACATAACTCCTCTTACTATTTATTTATTAATTGAACCATTAATCAATTTCCTTTGAAATGTCTACTTGCATGGATTAAGTAAATGATTTATTAATGTAACATTGCAGATTATTACGTTAAGTGCTTCTGCGAACAAGTTGTCGACTATTCAGAAACAATCAGATGAATACGCAAGATTGATCATGGAAGAATTGGACCCGAACGAGCTTGGCTACATTATGGTAAGCACACTTCCATATAATATAAATTGAATCAAATTGTCGACGTACAATAATATTAATCAAGTGAAAACATGTTAACAGATAGAGAATCTGGAAATGCTATTACTACAAGGGCCGATCCAGACAGTACGAGGGAGTGGCGAAAGCCGGAATCTGAGCAAAATGCTGAGTGAAAAGCTGAAGTCGACACAAGACCACTTCATAAAGAGGTGGTACAGAGGCTTGCATTACTTCGTGCTCGACAATTGGCAGAGAGTTTGGGTGATGGCTTTGTGGATTGGAGTAATGGCTGGACTTTTTACTTACAAGTACATTCAATACAAGAACAGAGCTGCTTTTGATGTAATGGGGCATTGCGTGTGCTTCGCCAAGGGGGCTGCTGAGACTCTCAAACTCAACATGGCTCTCATTTTGATGCCTGTTTGTAGGAACACAATCACCTGGCTTAGGAACAAGACCAAGCTTGGCCTTGCTGTTCCATTTGACGACAACCTTAACTTCCACAAAGTACGTGTTTCATCTCTTATTCTATGTTTCTCGCTTCATATCTTATTCTATGTTTCTCGCTTCATATACATTTTCCATGAAATAGAGTTATAAATAGCCTACTAGTCTGCGAGTTCGAAGATATTCTTTTTAAGTTACGAAAATATATTTTTGGAATATGATATCCTTAATGAAGTCAACCAAAAAAGTTGACTTTGACCAGCCCATACCACCATATAGTTAAAGTCAGTACAATCATTTATGTATTATGTTACACCATATACTACAACCCATATACATCATATGCTTAATTCCGTGTTATTAAATGTCAAAAGGGTATAATTAGAAAAAAAAACATTTATGTTTTTAAGTAAGGATGGTTAAGAATGAATGTTTCCTCTGAATTAATTGATTGATGTATTGTTTGGATGATTGAAGGTGATTGCGGTGGCGATTGGGCTCGGAGTAGGAATACATGGGATTAGCCATTTAGCGTGTGATTTCCCGCGTCTACTAAACGCGAGCCCTGATGATTACGAGCCAATGGAACGTTTCTTTGGCGATCAACCAACGAGCTATTGGTGGTTCGTAAAAGGGTGGGAAGGAGTGACTGGGGTTGTGATGGTGGTTCTAATGGCAATAGCATTCACACTTGCAACTCCATGGTTTAGGAGAAACAGAATAAACTTACCTAAACCATTGAACAAACTAACTGGCTTCAATGCCTTTTGGTATTCACACCACCTTTTTGTAATTGTCTATGCTGCTCTCATTATTCATGGTATCAAGCTTTATTTGACCAAGGAATGGTACAAGAAAACTGTAAGTCCTTAATTTTTCTTGGTGATCCTCTAATTCTTTGTATTTTTACTTTTTTATTTATGATAATTTTGATGATTAATTTCTACTTTAATTTGATCAGACATGGATGTATTTGGCAATACCAGTTGCACTCTATGCTGGTGAAAGATTGATTAGGGCATTCAGGTCCAGTATCAAGGCTGTTAGGATCTTAAAGGTACGTGTGCATTACATTTTGGGAAATTTGCAAATTAGTCCTTTAGTTCTATATTTCTTTTATTTAAAGTGCATTTTGAGAGCCAATTATGAAATCAACATTTTAGATTAATTCATATAAATTAAGATAACATTTAAAAGTTGTGTAATTAATTGTATTTCTTATAAAATAAAAAAATACACGATTAAAGTTAATATTTGAAACAAACAAGATCAAAAATACTACCCTCTATTAATAAATAAATAAAAATACCAGCTCCCTTAATCACGGAACCAACTTAATTTAAAATTAGGCATCACATATAAAAATACATGAGTGGGAATTGAACGAAGAAGATATTTCAATCTTGAAAGCAACAATTGAGCATAAAATAATTAATAATTGTTTATTTGGAAATGAAGGTGGCAGTATACCCAGGAAATGTGCTAGCACTTCACATGTCAAAACCCCAAGGATTCAAATACAAAAGTGGACAATACATCTTTGTCAACTGCGCAGCTGTTTCACCATTTGAGTGGTAGGTGCCATGCATGCCACTTTTATTTTTATTATTATTATATATCATATTTTATTGCATTATTATCGATCCTAGATCGACAGTTTAGATTTTAGTCGAAACACACAATAATGGAATGAAGTGGTCCCCACCAAATTGCATTGCAGGCACCCATTCTCAATAACTTCAGCACCCAGGGATGACTACGTGAGCGTTCACATAAGAACTCTTGGTGATTGGACCAGACAGCTTAAATCTGTTTTCTCTGAGGTAATTATCATTTCATTTTATTTAATTCACTAAACTTCTAGAATATGTTGTTGTTGGCCAACCTTTTCCTTTTTCATATTATCATGAATCCACTATCATCTAGTTGCAATTTATTTCAGGAAAATTATTGGTATATTAATTATTTAACACATGGCGCTATAAGTTTTTTTTTTTTTTTAATATTTATGTTACTATACTTAATCCTATCAATTTTCTGATAGTTGTGCACGATTAATATCTTAGACAAATATCAGTAGTTGATTTTTAAGTAATGTTTATCCTCAAACTTTAAAAACAAGTTTTAGTGCACATGAGATCCTTTTCATAGAGGAATATTACAAAACTTTGTTTCACATCATAAGTGATGTTTCTTATCCATTAATATTAGAAAATATATGCTTTTTTTATGCTCGTTTTATATAAAAGACCAAAATACCCCTAAAAATGAGAAAATAAATAATTCACCAAAAAAGCAAAATATACTAAATGACAATATTTACACGTGTGACCTATACTAGGTTTGTCAGCCGCCACCAAATGGAAAGAGCGGACTTCTACGAGCCGAGTACTTGCAAGGAGAGAACAACCCCAAGTAAGTGACACATGCAAAACATGTTTAATTAATTCATATCTATATATTCCACAAAATCACGAGTAATAACATACACGCGACATACGATGATCATACAGCTTCCCAAAAGTGTTGATCGACGGTCCATATGGAGCGCCGACACAGGATTACAAGAAGTACGACGTGGTGCTCCTCGTGGGATTGGGAATCGGCGCGACCCCCATGATCAGCGTGGTGAAGGACATAATGAACAACATAAAGGAAAAGGAGGAAGACGAGAAGGCACTAGAGAATGGAGTTAGAGGTGACCAATCATATGGTAGTGGAAGACACAACTTCAAGACAACAAGGGCGTACTTCTATTGGGTGACACGAGAGCAAGGGTCTTTCGAGTGGTTTAAGGGTGTAATGAATGAGGTGGCAGAAACGGACCAAAAGGGGGTGATTGAGATGCACAATTACTGCACCAGTGTGTACGAGGAAGGGGA
Organism: Scutellaria galericulata; assembly: GCA_946896805.1. NCBI lineage: Eukaryota > Viridiplantae > Streptophyta > Magnoliopsida > Lamiales > Lamiaceae > Scutellaria > Scutellaria galericulata. The sequence continues at coordinate 11,865,893 of OX335797.1, forward strand.
TGCTAGGTCTGCCCTAATTACCATGCTTCAGTCCCTTAACCATGCTAAGAATGGAGTCGACGTCGTTTCGGGGACACGTGTCAAGTCCCACTTCGCCAAGCCTAATTGGCGCACGGTGTATAAGCGCATCGCACTGAATCATCCTAATGCCAGAGTTGGGGTGTTCTACTGTGGGGCCCCACCACCGGTGAAGGAGCTGAGACAGCTGGCATCTGATTTTTCTCACAAGACCAATACCAAGTTTGAGTTCCATAAGGAGAACTTTTGACCGAATGGTCAAACGTGTATTTATATATTTTCCTTTTTTTTTTTCCTTAATTTATTTTAATTTATAGTGTACAGAGACGTGGCATTTTCGTGGATGTGGCCCCACCCCACCAAAGTTTCTTTATATCCTATTTTTGTTTATTCTTTTCTTTTAGAACAGTATTATTAGATGAAGTGATTGTGACATCACCAGGAATCATGCTTGCATCATTTTGTTAGTTTTTTTTATGTACAACAGTATTACATGATAATATAATAGATTTTATTTTTATAAATGTGTGTATATATTGTTTATTGCTTCTTGATTTTCTTTTTCTTTGATAAATATGATTATATGGCCCTTGTGTACTATTTTTCATTACTGATAGTCACATGTGATTCACATTTCACAACAATTTTCTCTTACCAACAACGGCTAAGCACCTTTCCATCTTATAATTAATTCTCTAAATATAAATGTTTAAATTAATTTATGTATGTCGAAAAGAGAGTTAATTATCTTCCATAACAAGCAGAATTTATTTCCTTTTATATAAATCACGTGAGATATTCTCTTATACCATATCTTCCATATTTGCATCAAAATAATTAATACATATAAAGTATATTAATTATCAAATGCAATCATTATTTAACATGTAATATGTATTCAATGTTATAAGATACAAGATGACATGCTCATATAAAGTGACTTATAATATATCTGCTTCTTTTGGTTCCGAATCAATCCCAGCAATAGTTTTTTTTTTTTTTTTTAACAGAATAATAAAATATATTTCACTTTATTTTAATATCGGGTCTATGGTGAAGCTTAAAAGTTTTGCATCTGCTTTAGTGTACTGGAAATTCAATTATGTGCCGAACATATATGGCCACAAATTTAAAAAAGTTAGGACAATGACATATACATATCAAATATTTTGGCCCCATATATAGTTCTTTAAATTGTTCAGTTTTTGTTTTAACATATATCAAAAAATTCAAAGAGTCATTGTAGAATCGTACCTAGTTATCACATATCATCTAATTGAGATCATATCAATTTAATTGAGAGTCTTCATCTATTTTAAATTTTTTATTGATATGAAATGGTCACTATTTTCATCAATTTAGAAAATTATAGGACTAAAATTACTAAATCCCATACTTATGGATAACTAAATTACAACCGAACCTAAGTTATAGGGTGGGAAATACAAATTCCCCACTAGTTGTAGTTTGGGATAATTAATTGTCCTATATATCCCTATAGAAAGTTAAATTCGTATCATTATCAATATATTGAAATTTCAAACATTCTTTTAGAAATTTAATATTTGAGACCGTCAAACATAGTTGATCAAAGTGGAAGAAATAATGAATAAAATAATGAAACTTGTTGAGTGCTAAATGGAGACAGTTTGATACCAAACCCACTAATTTTTTTCAACAATCTAAACGGATGACATGAACAAAATTTCATGATTAAATCTAAAGGCATTGCATATCTAAAAGAAAATCTTAATCATCGGTCAATTATCAAATTAAATATCGAGTGGTCAGTCAATAGGTGTGTGTATATATATATCCCTTTTGAGTTTACTTTTTTATTTTTATCTCCTATACCTTTTTTTTTTCCCCTAATTTCTTGCTTCCCTTTACTTGTCTTTAGCCCCTCAAAGAAAAAACATAAAAATTGAAAGTCAAAATGGAAAATAGTAGTAGTGTACATAAAAATAGAGGGGTATACGAGTCAAAACCATGAGAACCAAAGGAGTAAAAAAAATGAAATTACAAGGAGTGCAATATATGTTTTCCCTATATACATTTGCAAAATTCATGCATACCTTCAAACTAACATTTGATTCTAAAGTAATCCCTAAAGTTACTCATTATAAAAACTTAAATCATTATTAAAAAAACTAATATGTGATAGGTCAAATATTAAATAGTGGATTTTGTTTTTGGTAAAGGTCATGCATACACACCCCGAAGTTATCCTTAATTTTGAATCATAAATTCCTTAATTAATTAATGGTATATTTCTCCAATTTTTATGTTTTTTAATATATGAAAAAAAAAATCAGACATTTATTAGAAAAATACCTCATAGGCTCATACTACAAACGTGCCGTGACAACTTACAATGGACTTAGTAGTGGGTTTAGCATTGGTGGTCCAAACAAAAATTTTCCAACTTCAACAATATTGAGTTAATTGCAGAAAACTGCATGACTTTTACTACTATCTACACTTTAATAATATCTCTATAAAGATTGCAATTTAATTCATATTGCCATTCAATGCATGAATTTTCTGCATGACTTTTACTACTATCTGCAATTTAATAATATTCCAATAAGATTATATTTATTGGTGACACATGGGCGGTAACAAACAATAATTTATTATAGTTACGGTGTCACAACCTTTCGCTCAATCTTTATGGTGACAATTGTCATAATTTCAGTGGTGAAAATAGATTTTTTTGATATAATTTAAATTGTTGATATTGAAGATAAATTTTATTAAAAAAATAAAACAATCATGAAATTCATGTTTTTTTTTTCTCTACAAATAGAATCCAATTTTCACATATTTGAAGTACAATCTAAAGTTCTTTCTTTTCTCCCAATTTGAAAATTCTCTCTTTGTTTTTTCTATTATGAATCTAAACAATCCAAATTATATTTCAATTTCCAAGATTATCCAAACTTTTAATCTTTTCCGAACTCTGAAGATGATCCAAACTCTCAATATATGATTTGTATATTCTATATTTGTAATTTAGTAATTCATGCATTTATTTGTAACTTGATTTATTTCTTTTCGATTTTGCATTCCAAATTTCCAACTATTGTAATTTTAATTTAATTATTGTGTTAGTAGCTTATTTTAAGTGTATGGTAAAAAACAATTTCTTATTATAATTATGGATTTAGAATATCAAATATTTTTTAAATTATTTATTACAACTTTTAAAAATAATAAAATTTGATTATAAATAATATGCAATTAATATATATTGAGAAAAACATTATTTTAAAGGTTAAGTTGGATTTCACTTATAAAGTAAAAAGAATTGGAGTTAGGTTGAGTATGTGATGAGAGAGAAATAAATATTTTATTAAAAAATTGGATTGGATTACCAATAAATATATAGTCTAAAGATTGCAATTTCATTCATGAACTTTTTATCATTGTCGTTCAATGCATGAAGGAACTTTCCGATTGAACTTTGAGAATGTGGCTTCCATAGCTTGACCAAAATCCCATCAGAATAAATTTTTGCACCAAAAATACAAAAAACTAAAAAGCTAGTGCTTACATTGCTATCTTAAAAAAAAAAAAAAAAAAAAAAGGATCAAATTGCAAAATGATGTAAAATTCCTTACATCTTTTTACAATTAACCTATCAATATTCCATCAAAACAGTTTCTAGTATTACCATACAGCCAACAAGGCCTGTGGTTCTGGGGATTTGTATGAACAATGGTAACAGTAAAAAGAAACTTAGTATCGCATATTTTCAGTGTTGAAGTAAAACCAAATGGTCCAAAGAATGATACAGGTTTCTTCTATACAAACCATGCCCATCATTACAGTTAAATTGAAGATTTACATGCTTTATCTGTACAGTATGTTAGGCTAATATTCATACAATTTTTAAGATGACTAACCGGTATATATATCGTGTGGAACCCTATAAATTCGATGCCGAATCAGATAATTGGATTCTCTTGTTTGATTTGTTGGTTACCACAGGATTACCAGAATCATCCAAATGAATAACGGCAATGTCACCGGGCTTGTAATTTCCAGAAAGTAGAGATTCACTTACGAGATCTTCTATAATGTGCGTTACTGCTCTCCTGAGAGGGCGTGCACCATAGCTCCGATCATAACCTTGTTCGCATATCAAGTCCATGATTGCTTCTGAAACCTCCAAACCGATTCCTAATGCGGTGAGACGTTCTTTCACCTCGTGCAGTATTATGTCCAATATTTCAAGCATCTGAAATAGAGGGAATAGAAATTATCTTCAGAAACTCTACCAGGTCTTCTTTAATCTCATAATATTATGGTTTGGATTAGTCAAAATTTACCACATTTTTTGCTATTAGATTGAGAAAATGAAGATGTGGATCTATAAGAGGTGTTTGAGTTTGACAAAGTTTAGAAGTTCTTTAAAACATCTTGTTAAGAGCTTATAAGTACCCCTAAAGTGTTTGGTAAGGATTTTTAGTAAGATCTTATTTGTTCCAAATGTAAGATGTTAGAACCTATAAGCTTTTTTTTTAAGACTTAATTAGTAAATATATAATGAACTTTTAAGGTTTTAACAAAAACAATATACTTGCAACTTTTCATTTATTGCGTAATATATCCCAACCTTTTAAAATTTATCAAAAACATTCTTTGTCCAAGATTTAATAAAATCAAGATTTTTATATAAAACATAAACATAAAAAAAATCAAAGTTAAAAATCAATCTATTATGTACCTAAAAAACATTGTAAAAATCAATATTAAAATCCAAATGTAATATAAAAATAATAATTACCAAATAACATTTGAAAATTATCTAAAACATTTAAAAATAAACAAACAAATTTTGAAATAAAACTAGAAAATTATTTAATTAAATTAAAATTTTACTTACCTTATTTAAATAGAAGATAAAGTTATAGAATTATAACCTTCTTTTTATATAAGATAATAGGATTTGAAAATGTAAGTTATTTCAAAATTTAACCCCTATTTATTTAAAAGTGGGAGAATTGATTTGTTCCTAAGTTTCCAATTTATGATTGCGAAAATATCCGAAAATATCTCTAACATTTCCCCGATATTTCCAATTTTTAATGTGAAAAAATGAGGTGCTATCGATATATATCCAATATTTTCATTTTTCCACATAATCGGTAAAAAACGAGAAATTTTGTCAAAATATCGATGAAATATCGATATCGATTTCAATATCGGTGACTTCATGATACAAATTATAATTATAGGAAAATAGATGAAATATTGAAAAAATATCGGCAAACTATCGATAAATATCGGTATCGATATCAGTGATTTCATGGTACAAATTATATGAAAATCCGTGAATTATTATGGAAATGTCAGTAAATATCAGTGGAATGTCGGGGAAATATCAATAAATATCGATAAATTTATGTACTGATATTTCCACCGATACCGATATTTCTACAATATTTCCTTAAAACTAAGATATCGATATTTCTATCGAAACCGAAATTTTCATCGTTGTTTGGGGCTGAGAGAGCAATTTCTTCTCTCAATTCCCAATTTTTGTTTCTTTCACAACTCGAGTTTCCGAGTTTTGTAATTCTCCACCACTCAACTATTCACACACAAACAATTAAATATTACATCTATCATTTAATTTAATAGGGTGAATTACAAAAATTATATCAAACTATGACCTCTTTTGCACTAAGGTATCAGAACTTTGAAATTTTACTGTACAACTTTCAATCTTTGTGTATGGTATTAATTGACCGCTACATGTAATCGGCAGCGGAATATTTCCCGAATATTGCTTCTCGTGTTGGAATTATTAAGATCAATTTTGGAATATTCCGCCGCCGGTTACCTATAACAGTCATTTGGTACTATTCGCAAAGGGTGACAGTTGTACAATAAAAATTCATAGTTTGGATACCTTAGTACAAAAGAGGTTATAATTTAGCATAACTTTTGTAATCTACTCAATTTAATATAATATAATAATGTAATGGCTATATACTAGTAAAGTCACCCACTTTTCAATACATGATTTGCTATCTATGCAAAGTTTAATTCTCCCAATTATACAACAAACTTACTATCATCCAAAACTCCCAAAACAAAATTCTTTCAATTCTAAAACATTAAAGTTCTTCCTAACTTTAAAACAAATATGAACTTTAACATTCACATCATCTTATCTTCTATTAAAAGGATGACAAATTTTTAAATATTTCAGTTTATTAAAATAATTCTCAAAATGTTTCAAACATATGAAATAAATATCAAATTTATTTCATTATTTTTAAATTTACTAAATAATTTTTAGATATTATTTTTGTAATTGCTTTATTTGTACATGATATCCAGATTTTTTTATTGTTACATTTAATTTTGTAATTGTTTTAATTTTTTTAAAATTTAAAATAATAATATTAATTTTCAAAAATAAATAATTTCTAATATAAAATTTTAAAGATTTTAATTACATAGATGTGATAATGTTTAGAAATGTAGGAATATATTTTGCAAAAAATGAAAGGTCAAAGAGTTATATTTAACTATTAAACGTTTTTAAAATATCAAGGAATTGTAACCCTTAAAAAAAAATCTTTTTTTGACAAGTTCTTGGTGTGGGACCGGACCGAGCAAAAAAAACAGCTTGTCCAGAGGTTCACGGTTCAATTGGTCAGACTATTTTGACCACCAATGGTGGTCAGACCGTGTTGGTGAAATGCACAAAATAGACGTGTGAACTTAGCTCCCACATCAAAATGAATCTAAAGGAAATAATGAAGAAACGTATAAAAAACAAATGTTAAAAAAAACCTTGGGAGTTGCATATTTTTCCACATCAATTAAAATTTGAAATAAATTGATGGGAAAAGCGATATAACATGTTATATTAAAGGAACTTGGATGTTTTTTTGTGGAACCGGACTGATCGGTTCAACTGGGAAACAGTCAATCTAACACTCAAAACATGTTATATGTATGAACTTGGCTCGATGTAAAAGAATGGAGAAATGCAATATCAGAAAAGCAAATGCCAAAAAAATCCTTGAATTGCGGCATACTCTCTCACATGGATGAAGGGGAAAAAATCACAATAATGTTAGAACTTAGAAGTGAACGGCTTCACATATATTAAAATTGGTTCGATCCAGTTTTCCCGGTTTTGACTTGGGTTTTTTCAGATTAACTGAAAATCCAGTTTTGAGTGGTTTCTCAGTTGAACCAATCAGCCGGTTCCACAAAACATTCAAGTTCCTTTAATATCACTTTAATGAAAGAATTGGCATTACTAACATCTTAATCTTATTTTTAAAATAAAATTTAGCATCTTATAAGCTCTCTTTTATATAAGCTTAACCAAACACCTAATAAATGTACGCCCCCCCCCCCCCACCCACCCACCCACACACACACATATAGGCAATAAAATACGAGTAAGGAGCCAGCCAAACCTGAGGTTTCTCAAGAGAACGGAACACCACTACTTCATCTATTCTGTTGAGCAATTCTGGGCGGAAATAACCCTTCAACTCCTCCATCACCAAAGCTTTCAAACCAGCATATGAAGCTGACTCATCTCTATCAGTAAAAAAACCAAATGAGTTTTGTCTACCCTTTGCAATAGCAGAAGATCCCACATTGGATGTCATTACTACCAGTGCATTCTTGAAAGATACTCTTCGACCCTGTTAAACAAATTTCAAAGGTTAGATCTTCAGTAGTATTATGATATGTATTAGCATGAGCAACATCCATTGACAGTGATTTACAATCTTATGTAACATAATTGTTATAGCATCCAAACCTGAGAATCTGTTAGGTGACCATCTTCAAATAACTGCAGGAGGATGTTGAATATATCTGGGTGAGCTTTCTCAATCTCATCCAACAGCACAACAGTAAAAGGCCGTTTTCTGATAGCTTCCGTCAGAGTACCTCCTTCTCCATAGCCTACGTAACCTGGAGGAGACCCAATTAGCTTGCTCACAGTGTGCCGCTCCATGTACTCGCTCATGTCTAATCTCAGCATGGCTGACTCCTACAAGAAAAGTGCAAGTTGCATTATGTCAGCTAGCTGATTTTTATTCGTATTCCATTAAATGAAAGTGATAGCAAGACATTTCGCCTTCAGATCTAAAAACTGCAGAAGAATCATGAAAGCAATGGCTCAGTCCACTACAATTGCTGCGATATTTGATAAGTCGAAGAAACATTTTTCTTGCTACACATAAGCTCATCTCCTCCAATGATTCTAAAGATCAGTCTTCTATTAGACATGTATAAAACAGGTGATTCAATATTATTTGTTCAGATGCCTCATTGAATAGGAGTTAAGGTCCATCACACTGCAATTGGACTTTGAGACCTGCGTCTCTTATTTTCTATAGTAACACTACAAATGTAAAACCAGAACAGGTGGCAAGAATAGATTTATAGGTGACTGCCTCATATATATTAGATTTATCTAAGAGAATCTAGATATTAGACATAAAATAGGTTTGACTTGTCAAGATCAAAATTATGATTTATGATCACAACAAAACTAATGCAGTGCAGCATGAATTCTTACAGAGCCAAAATAGCTAGCTGCCAAAGCTTTGGTGAGTTCAGTTTTCCCAACACCAGTAGGCCCACAGAAGAGCATTGCGGCAATTGGTCTATCTGGGTCCTTCAAGCCAACACGGGATCTTTTCACAGCCCGAGAAATGGCAGCTACAGCCTCATCTTGACCAATGACTCGTTTCTTCAGCTGTTCATCAAGGCCAACCAGAAGCAGTCTTTCATCAGCCGTTAGTTTTTTAACTGGGATTCCCGACCAGAATGAAGCAACAGCGGCTATATCCTCAGGTCCAATCACTGTGAATCTGGATGAGGCATAGAAATTCAGTTTCTAATGATTCAAGGTCAATCAAAACAAGTCAGGATACAAGGCAGGGCACATACTCATCATTCGAGAATGAGGGCGGCAAAGATGAATCAAAACTTAGTTTTCCACCCTCTTCAATACTTGAGCTGTCACCATTATCAGTAAGCTTTGTTGCCTGTGACTGCTCAAATGGAGGTATCAGGTACACCCAATTTGAATATTAGAAAGGAACAGCGATTAAAATATATAGAAGTTATAACTGTGTAAGGAGAAAATATCTATCATACCGCTTCATGCATGGCCTGCACAGCTCTAATTTCTTGCCAATAATCACTTGGTAACATTGAAAGTACCGAAGTTTGCTTTTCCTTTTTCCTCTTAGATGATTCCATTCTAGCTCTACTTCCTGCCTCATCTATAAGGTCGATAGCTTTATCAGGAAGATATCTATCTGGTATATATCTTGCCGACAGATGTACAGCAGCATTTATCGCCTCCAATGTGTATACACATTTGTGAAAAAACTCATACTTTTCCCGCAAACCCAACAGTATCTGAATTGCGTCTTCCTAGAATATGTTACGAGAACACAGCATAAATGCAGTTAGAGCAGATATAATAGAACAATTATCGGCAATTTGAGTCTCCTGCTTGTTGATAAAGATTGTGTAAGTACCTCATTTGGCTCATTAATCAAAACAGGTTGAAATCTTCGAGCCAATGCTTTATCCTTCTCAAAATGCAAACGGAATTCATCTAAAGTTGTAGATGCAATACACTGCCAAAAAAAAAAAACCAAAGAAAGGCGAGTCCATAAAATTCAAAAATCCACACAATTTTTGTACAAATGCATAGTGGAACGCAACTAGTATGTATCAGTTTTTTAAGGTTGTGTTTGGATTGAGAGATGTGGTTAGTGAGGACTTGGAGGACTTCTAATTAATTCATCGAAGTTGATTTTAAGCCCACCGCAATCACTCCAAATATAATTCAAAATGAGAGTAGTGGATTTAAAATCAATTGTAGAATGAACTCATCCAAAAACCTTTAATGGACTTGTAACTAATGATTTCAAACTCATCCGTATCCTTCAATCCAAATACAACCAAACAGACCTCCAATAGGAAATAAAATCTTCTCTTATTCCTGATCATTCATCTTTATCTTTCCCTTCATTATTTTGGAGGGCTGACAGTGAATGATTTTATTTTTATAAAGTATCTCTCTTAGAACAAAGTGCAAAGAAAGAAGAAGCACTGTTTACATCTACAGAAATGTAGATTAAAAGCAGGTTTAGACTTTAGACACTAGAGCTTGTTGTTCAGCATGCAAGTAAAATGTAGTAGAAACTCTCATCCTCGAAGAATAAAAGGATTAAATGAAATCTATTAATGTATCTTAAATGATGCATCAATTGAGATTGAAACCAAATTATCTAAGTGAAGCGAAGCAGACATTAAAATAGACTATTCACCTGAAATTCACCACGTCCAAGTGATGGCTTCAATAAATTGGCTATGTCCAGACCAGAACCCTTATTTCCACGTCCAACTGTGCCAGAACCAATAAGCGTGTGGACCTCATCAATGAAGAGAATTATATTTCCTGGAAAAAAAAAAGACCAAATCAAGCTGAGCCGTGATCTGAATATAGAAACTCACTTACACTCAACGAGCGGGCCCTCACCAGACTTTTTAATCTCCTTTAGTAACATGGTAACACGTCCCTCTAACTCCCCCCTCTCCTTGGCACCTGCTATTAATAGACCTATATCCAAGGACAATATGCGCTTTTTCTGGCCAAAAGAAAATTGAAAAAAAAAAAAAAAACAGTATCAATAATAAACTTCAGAAAATGATGATGTTAAGTAGAGATATCATCGGAGGAACATCCGAGTAACAACAATTTGCTACATAAAGAGAAAACCCACCATAAGAAAGAAGGGAACCTTTCCATCAGCAATACTAATAGCCAACCCTTCTGCAATTGCTGTCTTCCCTACCCCAGCTTCACCAAGAAGAATTGGATTACTCTTAGTTCTTCGACAAAGTATTTGAATGATCCTCTCTACTTCAGTATCACGACCAATTACAGGATCAATGGATCCATTGCTAGCACGTGCAGTAAGATCCACACAGAATAGATCAAGGGCTTTTTTTTCTGTCGAACAACAATGAACTTAACATTGCTTACAGTGTTTTAGGAAAGATAGATTGAGTAGGCATGGAACAGAAAGAAATTTTGGTTCTGACCTCTTGTCTTTTCGGGGGTTCTAGCTTGAGTGGCTTTCTCAGGAACAATATTCTCCCGCGACCTTTTGAATGCAGTGGAGGTTGGTTCTCTTCCCTCTTTCGCAAGCTCTCCTTGAAGTCTGGAGACTGCCACAGCGGCCAAATGATTCACATTTACCCCTAATCTGAAATCATTTCAATCTACTTCAAGAAATAACACAAAATCTTCAAACAACGGTATCATCTTCTACTCAACTAGCATGACACCAATACAGGGAACAACACTCACATGGTAGGAAAAAAAGTGGTTTTCCTGCACATTCCAAACCTTTTCTAGATTACTTTTTGTGTCAACACGGAACAAAATTAGCAATGAGAAGTAGTATATGATTACCTATGCTAAAGATTGGCTGAAATTTTGAACTGACGCATGTAGCAATCACTAAAGAAACCTTGACTTTAAATATTTTACCAGATAAAGAAAGACTAGAGATTCTAAAATGATTATCCTGTGAATACTGCATGGGATTACTCATAAGCTAATATTGCCTTTTATGTTCAAAAGAAATAGATCAGTTACACCAGCAAAATGGAAACTATAGATCCTTCAATGCTAATGGAAGCCAAGATGAACAAAAAATCACATATTAAGAGGCCATTGACCAACTGCTGTAAAAGTTACCAAGAATTATAATATTATTGCTTTGAAATCAATCAAATTGACAGAAAACAGCACAAAAATCATAGATCATTTATCAGCTTACATATTATATAACAGAATATCAGCTATTTTTATCACTACCGTTTGACTAAATCTCTATTACGTCTCCACCACATACCATACAAACTAAAATATATTGCAACCAATGAGCAAATAAGCACAATGCACAGATTCATCCATGAATAATACCTTTTCAGCACACGATCAGCACTTCCATCGTCAACTGTGAACAATCCTATGGCGATATGCTCAGGTGCTATAAAATTATACCCCATAGTCTTTGAATACTCAACCGCAGCCTCAAACACACGCTTCGTGCTTGCAGAAAAAGGTACGTCCGTAGCTGAAGTTTCCGATGGCTGCAAACTCTCCTCATTTCCATCGTTATGACTGTCCTCCTGCCACAAGCTCCGCACAGCTTCTCGTGCAGCATCAATGGAGATGCCAGATCCCAGGAACCCACCGGGGGCACGATCCTCCGCAACGAGACCTAGCAATAGGTGCTGCGTGTCAACCATGTCTTTGCCCAAGGCCTTGGCTTCTCTCTGCGAAAACATCACGGCTTTGATCGATCTCTCCGTGAATCGCTCGAAAATTCCGGAAACCACATAAAACGAGACTCTCGACTTCTTGAGAGGAACTCTGCTGTTCCGATATAATCCATAACGTCGAGCGAGAGGAATTCCGGTGTAGGAGGAGGAGCTGCTGGTGCTGCAAGAATTGGGAGGGCAGTTTGGAGAGAAGGAGACGACTTTTTGGAAGCGGTGATTGATCGGAGATGCAGAAACACGGCGGAGGGGGCGTAAATTAACGGCGCAGTTGACAGAAAGCGGTGGCGAGCATGATAATTCCATAGGAATCCCCAATCTATATATACAACAATAACAACAAAATTGTATAGAAGAATTAATGCGTATGCATATGAATGAGGAGAAGGAAGAATGAAATGAAATTGGAGAGAGAAGAAAAAAGAGGATATATACACAAAGATCTCTGGAAATACGGAAAGGGGGATTAATTGGAGGCGGAGAGGGAGGGAAGAGAAGGGAAGGAAGGAATTGGAGGAAAGTTAAAAGACCACGGCAGCCGCAAAAGCCAACTTCATTTTTATTTGTAAGATGTTTTCTTGGTCAATGACTCGATACTATCTCTCTGCATACGCAATCTTCTCCCTATTTTAACAATTCCAATTTCGCTTTTATTGCATAATATTAATGTGCTTAATTGTTTTCCATTATAAAAAAACAAAAACAAAAAATCAACCTAAATGTTTTTATTTTTCTAAACTATTTTAGGATATTTTTTTCCGTTATAGTTGATGCTTTCATTTGATTTTTAATTCAAACTGAGCTTGAATACAATCAGAAAATTGATTTGAGTTTGGTTTGAGATTGACGAGTTTTGAAGTAGACTTCCTGTATTTATTTTGTTAAAAAAATCATGACATCAAATTTGATTTTCGCTGGAAAAAAGAGATCAGAAAATAATTTTAGATTGTAAAGTGAAAAACTCTTGAATTTTATGATTTTATTGGGAAAAAAAAAAAAGGTTACAATGTCATAAAGGATTATACTTTAGTTTTTTTTTTATTATTATAACATTTAATATTATTAGACCTTAGTAAGGAACCACATATAATCGACATTATCATCTCATTAACACGCTTCTTCTATTAGCACAATAACACATGACGGCATGACCTCTACATCCATTTTAGCATTAATATTTATTCCATTTTATATAAAATAAATTCATTTTTTAATTACAACTTTTTAATGATTTTTTATGACTACCAACCTACTTTCTTGCCACGTAATGTCATTCAAATTTTGTGAGATAGTGTGAAGAAGTTATAATGTGTAATTTATCAATTACTTCAATAATGGATGTTGCAATCTTACTAGTATATAATGATTCGTTTTCATTTATATTTTCTACTAAAATTTTGCTTGCTTTCATTATATGATTGTTGCAGTACAAATTTGGTTTCTATTCATGATTATGAATCATATTTTCTTTGTTTCTGAAGTTTGAAAATTATACATGACATAATGAATTTATAAAGTAGTTGTGTAAACCCTAAACCCTGATGTTCCAATTACAAGGAAACATTGGAGAATGGAAGAATTTGAACACAATAAGAGGACAATATATTGGTTTTGTTTGTGTTTGGAAGAACTTGTGGTGTGTGGATACAACAATAAGGTAATGTGTGTATCGAGCATTCAATCATGGATTTTTATTATTATTATTTTTTTTGTGAAAGATGTTGTTTGTTTTATCAAAATGTATCTCTTGTTTAACCTAAAATATATTAATCGTATAATTATAATGTATTACTTGTTTTATTAAAAGATGACATATTACTCATATGACTAAAACGTATCATTGTAATGTAGATTATAAGTTTGGAATCTAAAAAATAGAATTTAAGATTTCATCATCTCATTTCTCAATATTATGTAACATTCTAATTTCATACAAATGATTTCATCTTGTTAAAGATAATTAATTTTTAATGTTTAATTAAAACCATTGTGAGAAAACAATCTTTAACAACGTGGTGTCACATGAGATTATAATATCAATATATACGAAACAAATAAAAAGAAAGAAAGAATAAATCGAGAGATATAGAATTGCGAATTCACGATATGAGGTTTCAAAATGATCAATCAAGATACTATAAAAAATATTATAAAAAAGGCATAGGAGAAGAGAAGAAGAGATGGTTGGGCTCAAGAGAAGAACATGCCGAACGTGAGAGAGAGACATATGTATGCAAGTTGGAGCGGGTGTGGATGTATACACCAAGTTTCAAAGACTTATTATTTTCAAAGTAAAAATAATAGTTTCTAAATAAAAATAATAATATTTTTCAAGTAGAGAACAAAAGTAGGATTACACGTAAGTTTGTGTTGACTTAATTGGCTAACTTATTAATCGCAATATGAGCAAGTGTTTCATAAATTAAGAACAATTTCATAGTAATTTTCATCTTGATAGTTTTCATATGACATCAAAGTCAAAACATACCCTAAATTGTATTGGGTGGAATTATCTTCACCCCATCATTTTTTAAATACATCCCAATTAAAATTATTATAATTTATAAAAAATTTAAATACAACTCAATACTTCTCAAATTTACCCTTTTAAGTGGAAAAAAAATCAAAAAAAAAAAAAACAATTGAAACTCTCCCTCATCTCTCACGACCATCCCGGCATCCCCTCCCATCTCTCTCCCTCTCCAATTCTTTCGGTCAATTGCCAATTTTTGAAATGTGTTGAGGTTGTTTTTTTCTTTATTTTTTAAAAATTCGCGTGGAAGAAGTAATTTAATCTTTTGAAATTTTGAAAAACATAAATTTAGAAAAGTTAGTGTTCGATCTAACAAAGTCAATCCATTCAACCACCTGACATCAAAATTTCTCATTACATTATGTCGAACAAATTGGATTCGGCCTGTTCCGGTTGAACGATGCTAAAATGTTAAATTCAAATAGGTCGAAAAAGAGTACTGAATTTGACCAATTTAGATTGAAAACATTGTGCAATGTTCAACTTGTTCAGGTCGAGCATGTGTTTTCAACAAAACAAATTTGATTCAACCCATCTATTTATGAAATAATTAATTATATCATATAAGATTTTTTTAAAAAAAGTGAGAAGTATTACATTGTTTGTTCCAATTTTATTCTTTTTATACACCATTGTGATTTTTTCCTTCGAATTTACCGATTAGGTTTTAAAAAATATGAAGAAGGAAGAAAATGTGTTTTTTTTAGTATTAGGTTTGAAGAGATATGAAGAAGAAAGAAAGAAAGAAAAAATGGAATAAACATAAATTTTTTATTTGGCATAATCACCACTTTTTTCTCAAATTGTAAATCTATCCCCATTTTTCAATAATTGTAAAAAAAATTATGATATTTCTTCATTGTTGCAATTTAGACCATATTTATATTTTTCGATGACTGGAGTCCACGTGTTTGGCAAACATATCACGTCACATGTCATGTCAAATGTCACGTCATTTCCAACAAAAACAAATGTAGAAATCAAATTGCAAAATAAAATCACCACATTTCCAAAATTGCAATTAAATACTATTTTTTATATAATTAGCAAAAAAAGCCACAATGTTCATTCATTATTGCAATTTGAATTTATTATTTAGTGTCTAAGTTCATGTGTCCAAATAAATTTCATGTGAAGTTAAATATTTGAATACTTGAATAAAGAATAAGGATACAATTTTTTTAAGATATACGATTTATTTATCGACAAATTAATGAAAGAAGTTTAAATTAAGATATATTTGAAATGACGTTGTTTTCATGTAAATAAACTATTTCTTAAGATTGTGTGACTTAAGTGACATCTCACGTGGAAATTTATCTGGACAGATAAACATAGACACCAAAGAATAAATTCGAATTGCAACAATAAATGAATGTTGTGGTTTTTTTCCTAAATATACAAAAAATTAAGATTAAATTGCAATTTTTGAAAGATGATGATTTTATTTTACAATTTGATTTTTAAATTTATTTTTGTTGAGAATGACATGTCATCTGACATGATATGTGATGTGACATGTTTGCCGGACACATGGATTTCGTTCATCGAAAAATATAAATGTGGTATAAATTGCAGCATTGAAGAAATGTCGTGATTTTTTTTGCAATTATAAAAAAAATGGGAATAAATTTATAATTTTTGGGAAAATGGTGTTTTTTTTTTTGCAATTACGCCTTTTTATTTTTATAGAAGGGTATTTTAGTCATTTTAATTATGGGATGAGAATAGTGCACCCAATTGTATTTGGAGCATTTTAAAGTGAAACCGGATCCGACCCGGACCACATCATTTTGAGCATTGTAAAACCTCCGGATTTGAGGTTTGCGGATGTTGCCGCTCTTCTTCTCTCTAAAGAGAAACGAGCGAACAGTCTAATCGCTTTGGAAATTGAACAAGAGTAAATCCGGCGAGAAATGGTGCGACTAACGGTGGATTTGGTTTGGAAAAGTCCTCACTTTTTCAATGCCATTCGCGAGCGAGAACTAGATCTCCGAGGTTCCTTCTTCTGAAACCCTACCTTAATTTTTACGTATCTGCAAGCTTAATTTGTATGCATAACTTTAAATACTCATCGAGCTTTCAGATATATTCGGTTTTGTGTAATGAGATGTTTTTCTCTGTCTATTTTTGTTCACAGGGAACAAGATTCCGGTTATAGAGAACATTGGTGCTACTGAGGTCAATTTTCTCCACTTCTTCTTCACTTAGTTAGTTATGTTTTACTTATATTTGTCTTTCTCACTGAATGTTTTAGCAGTGTAATTTGTTTTCTGAAATTTCTCCATCCTATTCTATTCACATCTTTTTTTTTTTTTTTTTTTTTAATAAATGTGATAAGAATTGAAAATTTGAGTCAACTGAAGTAGCAAGTTTTTTTTTTTTTGATTGTGAGTTACAGGACCAATTTGACACCATTGATTTATCTGATAATGAGATTGTGAAGCTTGAAAACTTCCCCCTCTTAAATCGCCTAGGCACATTGTTGTTGAACAACAACAGAATTACTCGCATCAGTACCAACCTTGGAGGTAAGTTTGTATGTTTTGATTGCCTGAAGAAATTCAAATTTGCTTTGGAAAATTTCTGTCTTTCTAAGCTTGAGCTAACTGGTTATGTCTCTAAATATGATTGCAGAATTTCTACCGAAATTGCACACCTTGGTACTCACCAACAATAGGTTAACTAATCTGGTTGAGATTGATCCTCTTGTATCACTTCCCAAGCTGCAGTTTCTTAGTCTTCTCGACAACAATATTACTAAGAAACCGAATTACCGGTTATATGTCATCCATAAGTTGAAATCTTTGCGTGTTCTGGATTTCAGGAAAGTAAAACTAAAGGTTAGTATTCAAATTCTAATTTTCAGTGCTCTTTTGGTATGGTTAAATGTTACAAAATGGCATAGCATTTGCACCATTGAGATAGGTTATGGTCCAATCTCCTTAGTCTATGAAGGATCGTGCATGACAATCAGTCAAGTCCAGATTGAAGTGTACAAATTAAGAACAGTATATGAGGATATTGTATAACTAACTTGTAAAAGGAAACATTTGATTTGATTTTTTAATATTCTAGTATGCAATCTGGTGTCCTCACCTTAGCTCTTAAAGCTGGAACTTGTGTTTGATGACATTTGATTTCTGATGTATATAACATTTGTTTTGTGCTTACTTTACAAACAGTCCAACTTGTTAAGAAGACCAAAATTAAGTGGGTCAATCATATTTTTAGAAGTTTAACTTTTGTTTGACTTTCCTGTAAACAAGATGGTAGAATTAGCATTTCTTGTGTAATTGAAATCTCTAGACTCAAAGATATTTTGTGAGTAATCAGGACTTAGTAAACATTGAGCATTGTCTTTGAATTGATATTCCAATTTAGAGCATGTGATGTTAAATATGGTATTCTGGCAGCAGACTGAGAGCTGGGCTTCCTTGTACTTACAGATAAAGTTAATTAACCAAAAATGCAAAGCTGAATTTATAGTTCAATCTTTTGTGAATATTGCATTAAAAAAATCGGGATGGGGTGTCCATAGAATTAGCTCCAGTAATATTGCATAATTTCTGTCTTATGCTGCTTAAGTATTATTTATTGGGTGTTCGTTTTTCATGAAATTTCATTAATTCATGAAATCTCAGACATACAGCACTGTTTCAAAAAAAGTATGTATATTGATTCTTCTTACTGCCACTGTTTGAGCCTCTGTTCAAGCTGTTATAATGAATAGTTTGCAGCATTAACTTACATCGAGCCACTATGTATGGATCTTCTAATTCTTTTGAGTTTATGACTGTGTGGTCCTTACTTCAGTGCAACTCATTTTTTTCTGTTGTATTTTCTTCAATAGTGCCATTGCAGGGTTTACTTAATTGTTTGTGGTGAGTTGAAAATGACCACAAACCACTTTTTCTTTGGTGATTTTGCAATTTTTCCTATTCAGTAATTTCCTAGAAGTACTCTATTTGGTTCTAATTTCCGTTTTAAGTTATATGAAGTAAATTGTATGGTGTGTGTTTTTCTGCCAATGATACTCTATCTATGCAATTGTTTAGTCTAACTATGCCAAATGTTGTTTCAAACATAGGAGCGAGTTGAAGCCAAAACTTTGTTTGCATCTGAAGAAGCTGAAGAAGAGGTTAAAAGGGAATCTGCAAAGACATTTGTACCTGGTGAGATTCCTAGCAATCAGGATGTTCCAAAGGAAGAACAAGCGCCTAAACCAGTTGCCCCTACACCAGAACAAATTTTAGCTATTAAGGTATATGCCTTTTAATTTATTTGTGTTCTCCTTATCATTTTAGGAAAATCAGCATGAAGACTTCATACAGACTGTAATTTGAGGAATTTGATGATTGCCAAGGTGCCAATCCTAGATTGAGACAAGTTTCTATTATTAATGTCCCTCAATTGGAGAACAGTTAAATAGGGTGTGTTACTTATAAATTGAAAACAGATGGAAAATATGATTTGGTGTCTTAATAGATATTTTTATTTGGTATCTTAAATTGGCAATGACTCGAATTGTCGCCTTTTCTAGGCAAAAGTGAAATTTGGTTGAGTGGGTTACTGTGTGAACGGACAGAAGAAAATATCTAATGTGCCTTTTCCTCTAATATTCTCTTTTCTTCCAGCCAATTATCCTCCAGTTTATTTTTTATTTTCTATGCTTTGCCCTTCAACTCACTTGGATTGTATCAAATTATTTAAATTTCTGCTACATCCTTGCAGGCTGCCATTGTGAATTCACAAACTCTTGAGGAGGTGGCAAGGCTTGAACAGGTGAACTTTATATAGGATATTCACAATTTCATTCTTCTGAATTAGCCGGTGTTGATTTCTTTTTGGTGGCTGTGTTGTTTGTCCCCTACCCTTGTCATTTAAAAAATTGCTTCTAGCATTTTCATAATATATTTGCATGCAGGCACTCAAATCAGGCCAGCTTCCAGCTGATCTCAACATCAATGATGTTGATAATGCACCTGATACTAAAAAAGAGGATGCTCAACAGGATAATATGAATGTTGATGAAAAACAAGCAAACAATGAAACGAAAGAAAGTGAATCTGAAGGAAAAAAGGATGAGCCTTCAGAAATGGAAGAGGTATTTATATTGCTTAATGCATCTATATCAATATGATTAATATCTTAATGTAATAGGTTGTTTGGTATTATTTGTCCTAGCTTAACTCATGCTATTTCCCTGGTAAACAGATTTTATCAACTAATAGACTTTAAAGTAGTATATGTCACGGTAATCTGTAATCATATAGGTGAAATGACGAGATGTGACTTGAATTGTTGCAAGTTGAGGGAAAATGCCGTCTTATTTCTGGTTGAAATTTGTAGCAGCAATTTGGTAATTAGAGAAGAGTCTTTTTGTAGCTGTCCTCACTTGGCTCTCCATCTTCAAATCATGTTAAATTTTGAAACAATGGTGATCATTGCCTATAGTGTTCATAGCTAACTAAATTAAGTAGCATTAGAGGTTATTTCATGAATTCAGATACAAAGGGTTCACAAATTAAAATGAGTTCATGCATGATACACTAATTCATTTGGTGATATCATCCTTATTATGTGAGGATAGACTTTTGACATTGATCACCCTCCTGCCTATCCATGTATTTTGGTCTTTTACTGGTAAATCGATCCTTTCTCCTCCCAACTTCTTTCTTGTGTCTCTAATTGCCCATGTGTGACTAATAATCTAGTCTTGAGCAAACTCTTTTCCCAAAAGTGGTTATGAAGGAACAGTAGTGAATGACACAGTTGCAAATTGAATTGGGACTTCAGTCAGAATTTCTCTGAGTTTCTTGTCTTTTAAAGGTGAGGATCTGCATGGTGCAAGCAAGATTTTACTTTTTAGTAGATTCTTTAAATTAATCAGAAATTTAGATAAAAAAAATTTATAAATAGAGGAATAGCTGGTTTAAACTAAGTTAGCTGTATTTTCTTCATCTAATTGATGTGAAAATTACAGTGCTGAAGGGTCAAAAATGCATTTATATAGCCCAGTCAAGTCTTGAGGAAAAAAAGCGGAATTTGATATGTTATCACTTTTCCCAACCGTAGCTGTGAGATGCCGCCCTTCTATCCAAATTCTGCTGGTGCTTTGTGGAGGACCTTATGAAACCCATCTCACATTTTACCATGTAGCTTTAGTGTACCATTATTAGTACTGTCACCTTTAAGAAAGAGTTTTGAGGACGCAAAAAGTTGCACGTTTGGTTTTCGAAGAATTTCTAGTTAGTACTCACCTGCTCCAAAACCGTCCTGTTTCTATAACGTTTTTTGTTCTAAGAAAAGAGCATTTGTTATAAAGTCAAACTGACTTTGAATTGAAATTTCCAAACTGCCCTTATGACAAAATATTTGGGAGATAAATGTGATTGCATAATTTAAATAGACAAATAAATGGAGGGACATAAGTGAGAATTAATGATTATAAAGGTAAATACCTTGGTTCGGTTGAATAAAAATTAAAAAATGTACTTTTTATTTTTTATTATTGGATGCAGGGAGAAGTATATTTGATCAAAGTTGGTCCATTTCTCTAATTGATATTATCACTTTTGGAGTATTTACTTCGTTCAGAATCACAGTACTAAAGCCCTTTTAAATTGAGTGTAACAGACACTTGTTTGTTTTCTTATTTCAGGAATAGGCTGCTCCATGTGAAATGATATGCATAATTCAGCCGTGTTGAATGGAGCAAAAACTGAAGTGTGGATCGTGCCTCATTTTCATTGACAAATTTTTGTGATGTAATATGTATGATGCTATCTCGTATGAGTTCACAATATGCATAGCAAGAAGAATCTGACCCGTTCGATCGTTAACGATGTAGTAATCGAGAGACATGGTTTGCTGTGAGCAATGTATTAGTTGTTGAGAAACGTGGTCTGCTATAACTCATTGAAAACGCTTTCCATTTTCTTTGTTTCTTTGTATTAGGTTGTCCGGATTTTCTGTTTTATACTATCGAAATCTCTTTAGTTCTTATTTTGAGGAAATTTCCATATCTTGTATTTTTGTCATGTTTGGGGGTAAACTACTCAATTGGTTACCAATCTCTGCATTTTATAACCAATGATGTAATTTAACTGACTATTGGAGTTACACCTACCTTTATGGAAAATGATTTATATTGCTAGCATGATAAAACTCGTATCACCATTATAGTTTAATAGCGACCTTAGTAGTTTTATTTAGTGTGTTTGCTGATCATCTCCTGAAAACTGTTATTGTTTCCCACTTCTACCAACCATACACATTGACAATGTATTCTTTCTACTAGTAATAAAATCACATTTTCCTTACAATCAGAAACTTTTTCTCCCAAAAACAAAATATAACTTTTGCTATTGATGATACAAAGTGAATATCATGCATGAAAAGAAACATAGGTTGGTTGAGCATATCATCTTGACCCCAAAGTTTTAATTTTAACGCTGTAAACAGAGGATGTTTAACTAAACCTAAGCAAAATATCTTGTAGGCTCTTATATTTTATAAGTGGCGTTTTATCTTACTTTAAAAAGAAATAGTTCAAGTGTTTTGATAAACAAGATGACAAAACTTTTAAAATTTTAATAATGCTAATTGAGTAATTTAACAAGAAAATTTCGAAAAGTTGGTAAAAAAAAAAAAAAAAAAAAAATTTGTTGTAACTAACTTATAAGATAGTTGAAAGCTTATAAGCTCAATTGAACACCCTCACTTCTAGGTATTGACATCTTCAGTTGAATATTATAGACATTCTTGAAATGTTGGAGACAATACTAAAGAAAAGAACGTTCCTCTTCTTGTAGGCCACAACCCAATGCATTAATATTAAAAGAAGCAATTTAGTCAGGAGCCAAAGATTCTATCTCATTTAGTATCAGAGGTTAAAATCATAACAGTTTAAATTCTAGAGATCATCAGAGGCATAAGAGGTTAACTAACTAAACTTGGTATAGATAGGATGGATGATGATGGTGTTGATGATGATGGTGAGCATGAGGAGGCAGAGGCGTAGCAACATTGGTTGGATACAATTCACTCTCGGCAACAGAATCAACAAAATGATAGAGATCAGAGGCAGTAGAAGCTCGAGTTGCAAGCCCTAGCGACGAGCCATTATTCCCTGAAAAACCTTCCATGGAGATCGAGGTTGATGCCCCTCTGCTGTACAAGCTAGTAAGCCCCACTGATGGAGGTTGTTGGCTATGACTAGGAGTATTATACGTGTATCTTTCATGTATGGCTGGATCCCTATGCCATACATAGGGATGTGTGGCAGTGCCACCATGATTCATTAGCTGCCCATCATGGACTCCACCACCACCAGCATAAGTTGATGAAATATAACCAGCATGGCTAACAGATGGGATCATCATACTCTCGGGTATCAACCCTGCACCAGGTCCTCCGTAAACTACAGCTGGGGCGTGATTGGTAAGTCCATTATCCAATACCTTCCTTCTATTATCGGCAGCCTTGTGCAGTTGTTGTGGGCCATGGCCACCATAGCGTGAACGCTTTACTTCTTGGCTTTTTGGCTTTTGTGATGTGTCTGTTTCACTTGATTTCCTTTTGTGGCCTCCTGATTTCTTATCAAAGTTGGAGATATCTTTTTCTAAAGTTGTAATCTTCTCGTTGATCTGCCATCCAGGAAGAAACTTTGCAGGATCTATCTTATGCCTTTCCAAACACTTGCTGATACATTTAAGAGCAGCTAATTGCTTCTTGTTTGCTTCATTCTGCATAATAGAAAAAAAATGTTGATTGATTATAGAGAACAAGGAGGAACAGAGTTCAATTAGCCAATGAATCCATGAAACTATCTTTAGAAATTAGTCGATGCAGGTAGGTTGTTATTACTAACCAGGGTAGCTGCAAAACCATGTGATCCCTTTCTTGACTTTTTCCAAGTTTCTTTAGATTCTCGTAGAAATGAAACTAAAATTGTATGAGGATTAAACTTCTCTTCAAGTCCAAAGGTATAAACAAGATCAACTGCATCTACTTCCATTTTTTTCTTCATCGTCTCCTCTACTATGTCTGCAGTCCACAATACACATTAGATTATGAAATTGATTAGTAATTACATAAAGTACAGTTTCAAATTAAGAACTGAAGAAGAGTGATAACAACACATTAACATCCACTAAGCATGACATAGGTTCAGTTCTGTGCTATGTAACATCCATGCAAGCATGTCTTGAGAAGATTTGACACTTCCTAATAGAAGAGAGAAGTCTCTCTTCCTATCAGAAGGAAACAGCTTCACTGCTCTATCAGGCATTTGAAGCAGGAACCCATATTTTCTATGTGATAGATAAATGGCAAATAACCAAATGTACCCAGCCTATTGATTCAATATTTGAAGTAGGAACACGGCCCATATATTCTATATGATAACTAAATGGAAAGTAATGGGGATATTCCAGATTTGTGATCTGGGACTTCTTTTTGCAATAGAAGCAAATAGGATAGACCAACTCCATTTCTCATTCAGAATGAAGTATATAAATCAATTGGTGACTATTTTATTGGTCTTGGTTTATTTTTAAAATTAAAATTAAACACTAGCCTATTTTCATAAAACATGTCTAAAAATGTGATCACCTTGGTGTTGGATACTTGTCATAGTTAAATGTGTTTCAGCCCCATGCAATGAAAATCAACTTTCAAAAGGAATAAATTTTCATTTTCTACATCTCAATTTCTTTCAACCTCCTCATCCAAAGGTTAATATTTGCATCTTGGCACATCGCAAAAGGAGGTGTACCAGGATGACAGGTAACCCTAACCCATATCAGTTTTGCAAGATTGTGTGGATAAGACTGGTGACCCACAAGTCTGGAAGGGATTTAGAAGGTTTCAAACATGTCGGCAGAGTTAGGAAATTGACCCTGAAGATTAAGTAAGCCTCTCAGTACTAATCGCTTGGACAGTCTTGGACCTCTGGGTGATCCATTAGCCATAATAGTAACCGATACAATATTCGGAAATTATTTGGCACCATTAGTAATTCGTAACTCAGGTTCTATTCGAGTATGAATGGAAAAAATCAGGAAAAATATCATTGAATAAACCTAATTCCAATATTTTTTCAGGAATAACTCAGGATTAATTTGTTAATATACCAAACTTAGTAATTTCCGGAGATAAGAGTTGAAATATCAACATTTTTAAATAAGGAGCTTCATCAAGTAATAGAAATATTTAAAAAATTAGGGGCCTATAAAATTTAGGAAAAGGAAGAAAACCGCATATAGAAAAAAGTATCAGAAATTTGCAAGACAAAATGGGAAGAAAGTTGAATATATGAATAGAATCAACTAAACAGACTCTGGTGTGAGCTTGGATGTGGACTTAGGTGTGTTGTGGCGTGGACCCCAGTCCACCGGAAGAGAAATTGACTTTAATGCTTGATTCGGGCTTGTTTCACGCACAAAAATTATTCACAAGATATAGTAAATATCATGATTCTATAGGAACATCTGCCTTTTCTCAAATTTCTAGTCCACATCAATTTTGAAACCTTCAACTTAAGTTCTTATGAGACATGTTTGACGTGACTACTTCGACAATGCAAAGACCTCTAGGATGCTTCAGTTAAATACAACATGAGCCGAATCCAGTTAAATCCACGTTACAGATTCTTGGGATTTGAAGACGGAAAATGACAGGGTCTAGATAATAGCACCAAGATCCTAATTCCAAAATCATCTCGAATTCAAGATCCCCCTATCCTAAAAGGAAGGCCAGAATACAAACATGAACTATATTAACATAGATAGAATGATCACATGTCATAAACGCAAATTTTGGCCATTAAGCTTCTAAACCATTCTCTGCCCCCACTTACCTACTATGCACTTCCTATTAGTACTTTCGGTTTCCTTACTGCTGATACATTATTTCACGTATAACCATATTTGCAGTCCTATTTCATCATAACGTTGACCAACATGTGAAGCCTTGTCTATGGCATAATGCAGCGTACAATGATAATGAACGGATTTGGAGTACAAGATCAAATGCTGGACAATTAACGCATGACAATAAAACTAAATACGACATGCTTTAAACTCATAGCGAGAGAGAGCAAATAGACCTGAAATTTTACTCATTAGAATATGAGACTTCTGCAGCACACCCACAATCTCTTTGGCATTGGCAGCAATCACCAAATCCCTGATATCCTCCACTCTAAACAAGGACGGTATACCAAAACACGAAACAAACAGCAAAAGCCCACGTGCATCGATCTGGCAAGCCTTAGCCACACCCCCTTCAGTCACTAATCTCTTCCGCCACGCCAATGCAGCTGCATCTGCCTCCTCCTTCACAGCTTTCTCAATACTTAACACCCCACCATCTTTTTCCACATCTATCATCCCCACCATCAATAGATAAAACTCCAATATCAGAATCGATGCCTCACGAGCCGGAATCATAGGGGAGCTCCTCGTAAACGCCCTACTGCCCTGCAAAAAGAACTTCCCCAAACACTCCAAAACTAGCTTCAGAGGGTTTGGCGCCTCTCTCAACGCCTTGGGCACTTGTTCACGCAGCATTGGGAGATTCGATAGGTGAGTTGTCATGTACTTGCGTACGCCACGGCTGCACATCGTTTTACAGAGGCCTACGAGCTCCGATTCCGGGGGATTCTGCTCCTCTTGTTGCCCCTCCAACACTCTTTCATCGGGCACCGCATTAGGTTTTGGCGAGGGCGACGCAGTTGGTTGAGTAATTTCAGGAGCTTCTGAGGGCATCTTCGCCGAAATAGCGGCTTTGATGGAATAGAGGTGATTGTGGAGATCGTCATAGCATTGTTGGAAGGCGGAAATGGCGGCAGAGAGGTCTTTCAATTCGGCTATGGAATTGAGAAAAAGCGGAGGCGATGGTGGTACGGTTTCTGGTAATTGGGAGGGAGAAGGGGCGATTGATGGGTGATTGGTGGGCGGAGTGAGGTCTTGGGATAGTAGAGAGGACGGAGAGACGGTGGCCTCCGCCGTGAGGGGTGGAGGTATAACGGATGCAGCGGTGGTGGTGGCCATAGGATGCCAAGTAGGGATGGTAGATAATTTTGTGTGGGGAAAATTTATGTTTATTTATTTGTAGGTATTAAAAAGTAAAAAAACATTTTTCAAAAAAATAATAATACTAAAAACCATATATATTATTTCGATTAATTCAATTTTGGCCCTTTTACTCTTAAACTAGTGTTAATTAGTTCATACACACAAAAATATGTGTTTTTACAGCTTGTTTTTACAAAACTACGTGTTTTTACAGTTTGTCTATTAAACTTCATTTTATTAAACTTCACTCTATTAAATAAATATTAGCTAAAATAAATATACATACCTCTTCAATTAAAATTGTGCAAGCTTTTCAATTATCCACTATATTTAAATGCATGGTGAAAGCAATTTCATTTTGTGAGAGTCATTTTATTTTGAAATTCATATATTTTGGTTGAAGATCTCAATTAAATAACAGGATGTAAGTGTTCCCATACGATTTCCACTTTTTCAATTATCAATCATTTCATGTAACTGTTTGCATGTGACATTTGTACGATTTTGTGATCTCATGTGATTTTCATTTTTTCAGTTATCAAACAATTTCTGTAACTGTTCGCATGTGACATTTGTACGATTTTAGAAACTGTTTGTATATGACATTTGTACCAATTTTTGACTTTTGACATGTTTATTGGTAGATTGGGTAAGGATACAAATTGTTAGATGTTATTACTAATAAGGTTTTTGTTTCTAGGAATGTCAAATCTATGAAAATATTTTTCCTTTCTTTCTCTAATAGGACTCTTAAAAGTCTTAACATTCTTTCTTTAGATCTATCTATGAATAATATAACTCAAGGAATTATGAATGAAGAGAACATTATAATTGATGCCTTACCTGTTTCTCCTGTTATACTATTCATGTTAATAACAGGGAGTTGGAACATTCTCATCTGTCTGATCCTCTAATTTTTAGTTCCAATGACATTATAGATCAGAATTTACATGAAAGACTTATTGAACAAGAAGATGAAGTAGCAACTTTATATTGTAGAATATCAACTAGAAATAGAAATCCTCCTGCATATTTAGATTTACATCAGATGACAGATAGATTTACCTCAATTTCTTTTGAAGCATGTGATATTTGTACTATTTTTTAACTTTTGACAGGTTTGGTGGTAGAAAGTGATTAACATTATATCTTTCCTGTTCCATTCAATTTAGATATCATTGGATTAAACTTTCCATTTTTCATCATTCCATAAGTCCAAAATTAAAAAATTGAATTTGGTGTCCAAAATCCCTTTTCATTTTTGATAAATTAACTTTTGATTCATTTAATTGCGTTCATAATTTCTATGATCAAATTAACCTATTATTTTATTTAATTATATGATACACCTAATAAATTGTAATATTTTTGATTAAAAATAATAGCAATATTATTTTAACTAAACTATCAAACATATTTATTTTAGTAAAATTGTATGACCCACACACATTTCTTTTACTAGTCAAATAAACCTCTCATATGGAAAGCTTGTAAGGTGTTTCCAAAAAGAAAAAAAAAAAAAGAAGGAACTTAAACATCTTATATAAACTCAAGCATATAAGAAACATTATGAGCATTTATACAAGTTTTATTTGTTCTTTTTTTCTCCTTCATAGACAAGAGTTGTAACTTGTAAGCCAAAATGAGTTTGAAGGAGTAAAGCAAGTAGCTTATCAGCAGAATATGATATGGTCGAGGGCCGAGGCTGCATCGAGACGAGTGGCACAGCCCATATTAATCCACCAATGGAAGTGATATTCACTGAAAAACAGTAGTGCAAGAAATAATTTCAATCACATTACAAAGTTGCCAATTCATGGCACAACTCCTGCAATATTAAGAGGATCATGCGACCAAGTTGTCGATGAAAATGCTGAACTCACTCTGTACAAATCGATGAACAATTCATGCAATGTTTTAGGTTTGGCATGGTTAAGGTGAATCCACCAACAGCTAATAACCCTTGTTTCCACGAATTCGAGCTCTCATATCAACCTGCAGAAGAAGAAGATTGTAAATTTGAAGGATGACATAAACTTAAGAATATGTGGAGCCAAAACGATCATCTTGTACAGCCAAAAGCATGTATAGAAAAGAACAAAGAAGTTTGTTATTTTTGCTTGAAGCAATCTCACGAATGCTTGGACTAATCTCATAACTTCAGTATAAAGAAGCCACTATACTCATGCTCCACAGATCAGAGGCAACTCAAAATTGCTATAAATTATGATGAGTGTCTTGCATATCATAAACCACCAAGTGAAAAAGTTTAAAGATCTATAAAGTGCATCTGAATTGGTGTATTCCAAAATTCAACTTAATGCCCACATTGATAACAGTACAAGAAAACGTGATTCTTGGATGCTATTTTATATAGAAGGTGCATTATCTATTCTTCCTAAAGTTATAACCCATCCATCCTTTCTTCTTTGATTCACTAAACCACATACATAATGAATTACCAAACGAAGTGAAGTATGGCGTTGGGTCACCTAAACCTCTCCCAACATAACCTCATCCCACCAAAGAGAAGAAAAAAGGCATGCACCATAGGGCTGCATTTAACCCCTAAGTCTAGCTCAAATTGGGTTCAAGTGGACAGGGACTGTAAGTTTACCATTTATACACCTGATAACAGTAGATTGATTTATGAAGTAATCGAACAATTTACCCTTAACCATATATGTCTTCTACATAATATTTTTGCACTTGACAGGGTGCTAATTTATTATAATTTATATCCTTATTTGGAAAGGAACATTGATGGAAATTCAAATGGTTTCTTCAATGATTATTACAATGTGCATAAATGCTTATAAGAATATACATAAATGCATCATGAGACACCAAGGCAATCCCCTCACCCCTTCAAAATAAAAATAACACTGCATCTTTTCTAGAACTTGATTCTTTATGATCAGCTAATCATTATTGTATATCTCCAGGGTTCACCATACAGCTGCAGAAGAAACTTTCAGATAGCCTACGATTGCCATTCCCAGGCAAGTTTTTAAAATTTCACATCTTGCGGTGAAGGGAAGCCTAGAGCAAGGCGACTTTGGCAACAACATGTGCCCATTTGTTCAAGCAAATATCCATAAGTGAGGGAAAGTCACTTTTACAAATAGATAAGATATGTTATATACTAAGTTACTATAAATATGATGTAAGTAAATATGGTGTCCTCGCATCAGAAATGAATGACGCGATTAAGAAGACTCCATGAATGCATGCCACTGAGTGCAAAATAATACAAACTATTTTTAGATATCTATACTATATATTAAAGCAAGAAAGTTGTAAAAAATTATAAGAATGCCACTTTCCCGTCCAAAAGTGTCATGAACAACAACAAGCCCAAAAGTGTCATGAACAGCAGTAACAGCAAATCTATGTAAAACTAAAAAATGGAGAAAAATAGTTATTTCTCAACAAAAGAGAGATGCATAGAGAATGAAAAAAAAAAAAAAACAAGATATACAAAGAATGAAGACAAAAAACAAGAAAAATCGTAAATATAATTATTTTTTAAATCTATATAAAACTGAAAAAATGAAAGAATACAAGATTTGCTAAACATTCAAAGGTCGAAAAATTCTTCTATATCTTATTGTATGAAGAAAAAAAGAACAATAAAAAATCGTAACTATAATGATTTCTCAAATCTATATAAAACTAAAAAAAAGAAAGAATACAAGATTTGCTAAACATTCAAAGGTAAAAAAATTCTTTAAGATCTTTGTCCCATATCTTCATCTAAGGAGATCCACCAAATTGTCTTTGTACACTAAACACAAATTGAACAAATAATTTGTTGAGAGAGAAATGAATAAATGACATAAGTAAAACTATATATGATGATTAAAGTATGAGAGTAGAATATAAAAAATATAAAATATAAGATGAAAGATTAATTATTATGATTGAAGGAAATATTATTGTATATAATAAGTTTAATTTGACGAAAATATAAAATCAACAAATAAAATAAAAATGTTTAAAAATAAAATTAACAATTAAAATTATTAAAGTTATGTGACAATTCGTGCAACGCACATAAGTAATATGAAAAATCATTTGTATATGATACCTGTTTTGAATTAAAATAATAAAAGATGTTATGAATAACCTGTTAGTTTATACAACTTCATTATATTATTACAAATTGCAAATATTAACACAATAAATAATAAATCGCGCATAGACTGCTAGTAGGACTAATAATCATTAAATGAATGCGGGATTTGAATGACACCAAACAAAGCAATTTATTGTTCCAAAAAACTAAGGCTAAAAGGGAATAGCAAACTTTCTGCTTCTCCGAATTCGTATAGACATGGTAGAAGAAATCTAAAAAAAATACTCCTGTTTAAACAATAACACAGAGCCGAGTAGCAAAGAAGCTTTGTAGGTCAATCAACACCAGGAAAATGATTAAAACGTTTACATATTTTACAGGTTATTAGTCATTTCAAATGAAGAATCACATAAATATTGAATATAATAAATGAAAAGAACGTGCCTGTCCCCTCTTGCAGTTGAAATAGGTTTCTCTAAGCCCCACACACTCGCTCGAAATTTTAGGGGTTTTCTCTTTAGCACAGTCTCTATATGGCCGATTCTCCACCTATCATAACTCAACATATAGTTACAGAATATCTGGGCGAATTTTCACAGTAGGATCTTCAAATCTAAACCCTAACACTGAAAGGAAACGAAATCAAAACTTCAAATTCAAGAGACACTAATATACCTTAACGCAATCAGATTCACTCAGGCACTTGACGAGTTCCATAGCCAGACCTTTGCAGGACTTCGCCATCTCTCTCTCGCTCGACACTCCACTTTTCCTGTCTCTGGTTATTCTAGTTTTCTGGGCCGTCATTGTTGATGGGCCTTGTTATTTCGGCTCTGTTTAGTGGGCCATGGTAGTACCCAAAATTAGCTCGGGTCGGCCCAATATATTATCGTATATTCGCGAATTTAAAAATGGATTGGCTCCATCGCTTTCGGTTCGACCCGACCCACCAAAGTTATTCAGTATATAGTTTTTTTTTTAATCAATTTATTAGTTAATTTAAATACACGCAGCTGCTACTATTTTTCCAAGTGGTTTATTACATTTAGGTATTATAAATTATTAGGGCGAAATTGATCATTAGGCCAAACATTTGAGACCTTCACCCAATATATCGAATATATATATCTTGAATAGGATTTCAATAGTTTAGGTTTTGTTTTCTTACATTTAAATGGAGCCTTATTAGAAAAAGTTTTATTGGAACCTTATTAATTTTGTGATTTTTGTACAGTTCTTATTGTGTTTTTATTGGGTTAAATAGATAATGACAACCCAAAACCCAACTCATACTCAATAGTTTCGTGTTGGACAATCGTATGGTGGCTTTAATTGCGACTTCTAAGTTCTGACATCACATTGGAATTTTTTTTTTTTTTTTTTTCAGTCTCAACGTATTAATTTGAAAATAACAATTTGATCAACGTTGTTAAATTGTTTTTCAATTAGGATAGTTTAATAGTTTATTAAATCGGATGATAAAACTGCAAGATTTTTTACGAACCAGTAAAGTATGTGTATATATATTCAAAATTGTATTTTATGGATTTTCTTTGTGCATTTAAAATTTTAAACACGATAATTGT
The DNA here is from genome assembly GCA_946896805.1 of Scutellaria galericulata. NCBI lineage: Eukaryota > Viridiplantae > Streptophyta > Magnoliopsida > Lamiales > Lamiaceae > Scutellaria > Scutellaria galericulata. Next base: position 11,898,557 of record OX335797.1, read on the forward strand.
AATACTTAAATAATAACCTTATAAAGTACTTAAACAATTGTAATACTGAAATAATCTATATCCACACATTTGAACAAAACATGCACAAAAGTATTGCAAGTTAAAAAATAATGACACGTAGAAAACTTTCAACACCTTAACAAGCTATACAACATCAATGATTAAATATTAGAGCGCAAAATATGAAATCAATTAATAAATAGCTAATAAGAATGTAATTAAAAAAAACCCACAATGAAATGGATAAATATCCAATTAATTTTAAATATATTATTGGCAAAGTTGAACTTAAAACTTGAAAGTTGGAATCAAAGAGTAATTTTGAGTTGAATGTCTCTTCTATAAATTGATCTAAAAACTTGAAATTCCAATTACTAAGTTTGGTTAATTTCTACTTTAAAACTCATATTTTATAAATTTTGGGTTAAAATAACACAAAAAAAAAAAAAGCCAGTTTTCTAAATTAATTTCACTCATAAAATTGTAAAATTGAATGAGTAGACTTGTAAATTTACTTCGATTAATCAATTGTATGTAGGAATCAACTCATTTAATGAATAATGAATTGTAAAATCGAATAAGTTAACTCACTGTTTCAACAACTTATTATTAAATAAATAGCAAGATAAATTTTAAGCGGATTCACTAATATTACAACTACTTCATTTATCATCCATCTATCCTAACATAAAAACCAATATTACAATTCCCAAAAAGAAAAGAGTAATAATGTCATAATTAACAGGTGGAGATGAGATAAGATGGTAAAGGAAGAGAGGCGTGAGATTTTCAGATGAAAGTGTGGCTTTATAAATTGGGACAGAGATATAATTTGTGAGGCCAAGTTTTTTAGCAGAGACAAGAAAAGGAAGAAAACAAAAATGCCCATAAATTCTCTCTAATATATTTTCTTTTCCATTTTTATTTAAATCCAAATTTACAAATACCAGGACAGCACACTATAAAGACGGTTCAAGAGTTGGTTTTCATGAGTAATGGCGGATTCTACTAGAACCATAACATTGCCCTTTTCTCCATCACCTCTTTTTCTTCTACCCAAATCCCCCTTCTCTTCTTTATAGCACCACTGCTTTTTTCACTTTTCAAGATTCCACCTTTTTTGCTTTTTTTTTTTAATTAAAAAAAAGAAGTTTTGAAGTTTGCAGAAATGGCTGTGGCTATGGCTTCTATTGGGACTAATTTTGGGTTGTATAGCAACTTGAAAGCAATGGAGAAGCAACCCAATTCAAGGGCTTCTTCTTTTCTCTGCTCTCCTAGCTTTGATCCTTTTCATCAATCATGCATTCATCCCAAGAAAAGGTATTCATTTCTCTTTTAATTCTATGTTTTTGAATTTTTGTGTGAAATTGTATTACTAGGTTTTGAGTTATACTCATCTTGATGTGTTTCCATGCTCTAGTGATTGCCTCAATTATCATCAATTGTTGGGTTTGATATATATGTATGTATGTGTGTGTGTGTGTGTGTGTGTGTATATATATATATAGCTAGGAATGTTATAATTGTAATTACATGCTTCCAATGATATCATGCTCAAGAGTTTCCATTGTTTGGCTGTTGGGATAGTTGCATTTTGCCATCTGAACTTTATGATTTTTGCACTTTGCTCCCGAAACTCTACGATTTGTTATTTCGAACAAATCTCAACCGTAGACGTGCCTAGCAATCAATGGTTTAGATTTGTCTCAAATCACAAAGTGCAGCAATTTATAAGCTCTGGGGTTCAAAAGAATGTGTGGTAAAGTGCACAGAATTTGCAATTATTTAAGTTGATTTATTAATCCAAATTGTAGTGAAAAGATATTTCCATGAATCCATGGATGGTTGGATTTCTGTGATATGGCTGCTTATCCGAATGCAGACGTTAGAATATACGGTTCGTCCATCTGGAAATTAATGTATTGATGGCTATCCAATATAGAAAGTATAATGGTTTGTTATAAAGTTGAAGTGAATATTACTCATTTGTCGTTTTTATGTCGATTTTTTTTTTCATCTTTTACGAGGACGTCATCTATTGATGTTGTCTCAACCATAGAAGTACAATTTGCTTAGTTTTGTTTTATGGATTTTTTTCTATCCTTAAAAGAGAATATCGACTAATTGCCATTTACATTGCCATTTCCTTCCGATTTTGTCTCAGCCTATCATTTTCCATGACTACATTTATACCTAAAGCGTCATCGCCTACAGCTGTGGAGGTATTGAATGTCAAAAGTAGTTTGGGATTTGTTTTAAAATACACTATTTACTTCTATATTCAATGATTCTGAATTGATGGTTGGAATTGGTGAAACAGGATGGAAGTTTCCAGGATACTGATGCAGTTCCAACCCCCAGTGTTATCATTGATCAAGATTCTGATCCAGATGCCACTATTGTTGAGATCACTTTCGGGGATCGTCTTGGGGCTCTCCTTGACACAGTACGCGGCTCTCCTTTATTTTCCAGTTTTAATGAATAGTAATATTCAACTCCTTGAGTTCTGGAAGATTCTGAATTTTCTGATCATTTAATGATTGCTCATAAATGCATTGTAGATGGATGCTCTTAAAAATCTTGGACTGAACGTTGTCAAGGCGAATGTGTATCTAGATTCTTCTGGAAAACACAACAAGTTTGCCATCACTAAAGCGTAAGTTCATGATTAAGATATCGTCTCATTATATTCTTAGGAAACATCAAACAGAGCTTCATCAATCAAATTTGGACATCAAACGCATTGCACATGGATCTTGTCTTTTATCTTGTTTTGGTTTTCTTTAATGTCCCTATAATTACGATGCATAAAATTCAGTCATGAGAACCTCTGATTCGATAGATATTTTTTTTGGTTTGCGGGTTTCAGTTCAACAGGAAGGAAGGTTGATGAACCAGAGTTGCTCGAGGCAATCCGTTTGACAATCATCAACAATATGCTTGAGTATCATCCTGTATTGTTCTCATCCAACTTCTTTAACTTGTCTAATTTTAATATCGTTTACCTATTATTACAACGTCTTTATCTATACTGTCTGAAAGATCTTCATCTTATTTTCAGGAGTCAAGTGCTCAGTTAGCCATGGGGGCTGCCTTTGGTGTGGCGCCACCAACTGAAATGGTATTCAATCTTCCATCCTTTATAGCAACACACACACACACACACCTACATACTCACAATATCTACTCACTCTTCATGAATACACTAAATGCAGGTTGATTTGGATGTAGCAACACAAATCCATGTTTATGATGACGGCCCCGAGCAAAGGTAAAGCAGATATGTCCTGTCCAATTCTGCTCGATCAATACCCTAATAAGTCGATATGCTCTACTTTCTTGAAACTAGTTTAATTTTTAAGCATTGTTTTACATTGTTGCAGCTTGCTCTATGTAGAAACAGCTGATCGTCCAGGGTTGCTGGTTGATCTTGTGAAGAACATTACCGACATAAATATTACTGTTAAATCCGGAGAGTTTGATACTGAGGTTAAGATTGTCTAATGCTTTCACTTATATTATTTATACCTGGTAATGTTGGCCGAAAAATTAAGGCTGTATTTGGCCTAGTCCGAAAGGAGTTCCAGCCAACCCGACCCAGCCTGACCGTTCATGATACATATAATATACCCCTTCGACCCAGCCTGACCATACATGATACATATAACATACCCCTTCGTCTAACGGGTCGGGCTGGTGCATGGGAGCATAATAACATGTAAATGTTACTTTGTGCTTGTAGGGTTTGCTGGCAAAGGCAAAATTTCATGTAAGTTACAAGGGTAAAGCCATCATAAAGCCTCTTCAACAGGTATATATAAGAATTAATTGTTAATTAATTAATTAGTTTATTATTATTATTATTATTTTGATAATGAATGATATATTGATAAAATGTGGCAGGTTCTTGCAAATAGTTTGCGATATTTTTTGAGGAGACCAAGCACAGAGGAAGCAAGTTTTTGATACAATTAAGGAAAATGGCATTAGAAATTAAACACTAATTTAAATGAGCAACTTTTTTAAATGCCAATTAACAATTGCTGTTGGCAATCACAATATGATGCTCTGTATACCTTACTCTTTTGCTACTCATGGCAGATCAAAATTAATTCCAGAATTATGATTTAATAACAAGTCTCATATTGGAAAAAAAATATGGCTAAGAACATGGGGTTATGTAAGTAAAATATTCTCATTTGGTATACATGAGTTCTTAATGGGAAAATTCATGAACAAAGGCTTGTATTGAATCGATTCTTTTTATTGAATATGGAATTCAAAAGGTCAAATAGGAATCATGAAACTCTAATGAAATATACAGTAAAACCTCCATAAAATAATATTCGATAAATTAATAATCTCGATAAAACTAATAATTTGTCCGATCCCAACTTGGGACCAGTTCAAATTTGGACACCAATCAATTAGATAATAAGATAATATTTTTTTTTTGGAAATCCTAATGTATATTTAAGGTCCGCCGAAACTATAAATTAATAATTATTAAAAAAAATTCAGATACAATATATATGTTATCCACTTTAACATTTTAAGACGATTTAGTAAAATATGAATCTACTGTTACTTGTTTTTTGTGAACTTCAAAATTGTTGTGTATGGTTTATAAACAATACAATGGATCATTATATATTGATATACTTCTACACAATGTACATATATACACGTAAATCCATGAACCATTCTTTTACTTTGGCAAAAAACAATGAATGAGACCATTCAAACTTCCAATTAACATAATTATGTGAGTATACATTCTTTGAATGGTAATTAAAACTTGTGTTTTAATTTATTTGTCATCAATAATTAATGTACATTGTAAGTGGATTATACAACTCCAGAATTTTGAAGGTCAGTTATGTATATACGTTAAAACCTCTCTAAATTAATTAATTATTAATTTATCGATTATATAATATTTCTCTAAAGTAATAAAATTCTCCGGTCCCAACAATATTAATTTATAGAGGTTTTACTGTATAATCGATCAACATTTATCGAATTTGAAGAGGTATTGGAAAAAATGATTCGATCATCTTATCTTGACTTCTTGACTCGAGATTCATGATTGAACATGGTCTCTAATCATATAGATACAAATTGTCCCATGGAAGAACTTGAAATGAATAATAATATCCTAAATGTTAGAAAATATTTTGTTTTGGTCTCTTTTTTTTTTTTTTTTAGGATTTTGAAAAATAAAGTGAGACTAAGAATTACTTTGGAGACAAACTTTATTAGTTTCCAAATGTCTCTAAAATATCAAAAAATTTCATCTTCACGTGATGTAGTAAAACATCCGTTGATACTTTAAAAACCTTTGGCAATAAAGTAATACTGTATATCAACTGTATATTAGGATCCTTTTGAAACCATTTTAAAACGGAAGTAAATGTTTTAAGTACTTTTGCAATTTATGAATTTGTCAAGTAACACATGATGGAAATATAAAGAAAACTGACACAAACTAGTAGGTAAATTTATTTATTTTTTCAAATTTTTACTATTTTTGGAAAAATAATATGATAGAGAAGATGATATGTGTGGAAAGTGCAGAAGATAGGAGAGGATAAGGAGAGGATTTATAGTCCACTGGCTGTGGCTAATGGCTATGTAAGAAGGGATAAGGCCTCTTTGCTTTTTATCCCTTTCTCTAAAACCATGTGCTACAATTTATTTTTAACTCAATCATTGATGCTTCCACTCAACACCAATTACTTGTATTCATATCTCTACTTAAATAAAGTTTCTAATTTATATACCCATCTTCCAATTGTAACTTAAAAAAAAAAGTAGTAGAAGAAATGTCTAAAGAAAAAAAAAATTAAGAAATACATACATATATAGATATATTAGAAGTAGTTGGATTAATTTATGATGATTAATTATTTGGACCTAGGTCTTTCAATTGGGTTGATGCATGGGTCACACATGTTGAGTAGTTTTATCCAATTCATTAATATTATGGAGGTTAAATAAATAAAAAATGGTGTAAGTTAATTTTAATTAACTCCACTTAACATATTACATATCTCACAAACCATATATGCCGAATCAGTGTTTTATAGAACTGAGAAAATACAAAGAACTAAGTACAATACTCTCTTTATACACTTATCAAATCATTTGGCTTGTGAGAGGTAAATTTTTATTGTGATTTTCATCCCGATTTGGGAGTAAAAACAATATTATGACGACCCCATGATTTCAACTGTGTGGAGCTCCAATAATTCGTTATTATTCAATTATGAAAGTAAATATTTCCATTTTCCTTCATTGGTATAAGGGGCAGAAAGGTCGATTTCCGACCTATCAACGGTGTTTTGTGAATTTTTTTGAAATGATAAACATTTTCGGTTTTCTTTTCTTATGCGTAAAAATCGATTTTTTTAATTAGAATTTCAGAAATTTACCTTCAAACTTCGTTGCGGAAAGTTCAACAACTATTATTGAATATACGACTTGGGAGTAATTTGTCGACGATCTTTATTAATTTCAAAAACGTTTAACTGTTACTTATTTTTAATATATAATTTTCATTCTAGAGTAGTGTTAGCCTCATGTTCTTAGAAACTACTTGAATAGGGCTCCCATTTTTGGTTAGAACCACTCAATTCATTAATAATCGAGAAATTTATCATTTAATAATTGAGGCCATTGAACTGGATATTTTAGACCTAATTATTCTGTGGTTGTGAAAAGATGCGCCTTTAACACACTTTGATTTCTTTAAAAAAAAAAACCCCCGACTTCTTGGCAATCAAAACAAGTAAAGTGCAACTTAATAAAAAGTATTTGTACGCATATATATTCATTTTATGAGTAAAAGTATTATGTGGTTAAAAATATTATTAAATAATACTTTTAATCATAAAATTAATATATATATATATTATTAATACTTTTATGACTATATTAATTAATGAATTGATTTACTGATCCACGTTGGCTGTATTGACCCCCTAGGTTAACTGGATCATATGACTATATTAAGCTCTGTCTCAAGAAGATCCATAAAACTGCTTCATATAAGTTTTTGCATTTAGTTTTTTTTTTTTTTTAATAAATAGGTGATAAATAAATATGATATGTATAGTTAAAAAAAAAGGTTAATTGTTGGAAAAATCATGAGCTTTACTTAATTTGCAATTTTAACCAATTTTTTGAGTATTATCAAATATAACATGAACTTTCATATTTTTTTTGCAATTTTAACCAACAGACAGAGTTCAAGTATGATTATTTTGACAATAACTTCCACCATTTGAAAATTACTATCATTTTGTATGTTAAGTCATTGTTTTATTTTGAAATGATGAGAGTTATTTCAAAAATAAAGATATTCAAAAATTACCTATTAATTAAAATTACAAAAAATATGAAATTTAATATTTTATTTATTAATATTTAAAAAATTGATTAAAATTCCAAATTAAGTAAAATTAACCTTAAAAAAATGTGGAACGCAATTTGCGCAATAATCATTGTCAATAAAAAGGTGCAAGTGGGGGAGGCATATCCAGCCCATAAGAAAGCCCATACCTTCATAAATTTTGTCTTCTATTATTCAATTCCAATCATCAGCCTTTATGATAATATGATCCACCAAAAAAGTCCAAACAAAACAACAAAGTAAAATAACTAAAACATGGAACACCCCATCATCTCATTCTTACTTTTTTTTTTCTTGGAAAAATAAACGATCCATTTGTGCAGCTATTGTTTTACAAGTATAAATAAAGGGGCATGGCTCCCAAATATTTTCCTCATCAAATTGTTTTATTGGAAAAAAAAGTAGAGATATATAGAGATAACAAAAATGGCATCTGTGGCAGGTGGGAGAGGTGCTCAAACCATCAACTACATGTATTTCAAGTAAGTTTTTATTACTAATATCATTCATATATAAATATGACTACTATGGTTTTGCATTTGAACCAACTTGTCACCAAACTTTAGATTGGGTTTTTGAATTCTCTAAATCATTTATAATGATTATAATAACATCTTTTTTTAAAATGTGGATTAGAAACATGGCAAAATGGTACCAAACATGAGAGGTTCCATAAATTTTATCAACTTGCATGAGTCCACATTTGATTGCTAGATTGTTTCATGACACAATGTATTTAATTGGGATAAAAATAGGGATGAAATTAAGAAAATTTATATATTGAAATATGACCACTTTGTGCTTTGCAATTCAAATTTATTTTTCTACGATCGTATTTCAATATCTATCTTTGTTCACTTTGTAACCTAAACTCATTTTCTGAACAAAATAAAGGTAAATTTGTTATTAGTCATTTTAGTTGTATTTTTAATTTATTTTGATTTGTATTTCCTTCGTCTTCCTATGTTCCGTCCAGCCAACATGGCACCACCTCCGCCACAAGAAAATCACCTAAACCACCCATTTCCTTCTCCAATTCTCACGAGTTCCTCCATTTTTTGAAGAATCCCAATCAAAATACTCTCCAAATCATCGAAAACCACCATTTTAGTCATCTGATTTCATCATAGGCGCCACTCAAACTCTAAAAGTTTGACATTTTTCAATCATTAACCAATATACATGTGCCAAAACAATTCTCATCTCAAACTAAACAAAAACCTCAAATCAATTTCTGATTTCCGTTTGATTAAAACTTGATTTGAGTAAAAATCAAAAGAACATGTCAAATAAGAACAACTTCTTAATATCTCAAATTTTTCTCCAATTCTTACTCAAAGTACATGAAATGTACACCAAAACACTGCCCATCTCAAATCAAACGAAAATCCCTATTCATTTTTTCGATTTCGGTGCAATCAAAACTCAATTTAAGCAAAATTCGAATGAAAATTTCTAATGAAAACCTGCTTCTATCCCAATTTCTCTATTTTTTAACCAAAATACATGAAACTCATGCCAAAAACCACCACATCTTAACTAAACAAAAATCCCTAATCCATTTTCAGATTTTTCGTTTAATTCAAACTCGATTTGAACTAAACTCATACTAAAATTTTGATTTTATTAAATCATACTAATTTTTTCATTGTTCTATCAACTAGATACAAATATTCTGACCAAAAAATAATAAAATAATGAGCATAAGTTGTAAAGTGAAAACCTCGTGAATTCAAGAATACAATGAAAGAATATTTTTTTTGGCAACATGTAAAGACTGTCATACTTCACTTCTTCTTCTTTTCTTTTTTTAAAATTTAATTAACCCATAAAAATATATAAATCTGAAAAAACTCACATCATGTAAGCTATAGCAGCGTGTTTGGTGATAACTGAGAGGTACACAAATTTCTTAACAATAAATGAAAAAATTCAAAGTTGTGGGCTTATACTACACATGGACTTAGCAAACAATTTCCAACTCACATTGAACTCTTTCTCTTGCCAATATTTACCAAATTCTCAATATAAATATATCACTACAAGAAGTTGTAATAATGGTGACGACCACTTCAAGTCCAAACGAAACTTTTGTTGCTTATGGAAAGCATACGATTGGGGAAATATTCTGACCTTTTTTTTTTCTTTTTTTTCAATTTCTTTTTATGAACCACTTTTTTCTCTTACTTTTAATTTTTTATAATTTTGTATTAATATTTGTGTGAAATAATAACATAGCCACTTTAAATTTTATCTTTACATCTTCAAATTTTGAGTTAAAATAAAAGGAGATCGATAAAGGGATTTTTTTTTTTTCTAATTCGTGACCCTTAGTTTTTTTTTTTTTTTGTTATATCAATTAGATAATAGTTAGAATATCTCTTTAAATGATTTTTAAATTAGTGAAAAAAATGGATTAAACTTATTGAAAAAATGAGTGATAGGTAAATTACATCATTTCATTATATTTTCAAGAATTAAAGTAATTTTAGATTTTACACTTTAATAATTGAAAATTAAATTTTGGTTTATTAATAAAAAAACCACAATAACTCAGAGAAAAGAAGAAGAAACATGAATGAAAAGAATTAAACATTTTTAAGTTAAATATTTTATTCGTATTTAGTTAATCATATTCCAAAAAAATTAATATTTTCATAGTCGTTTGAGCGATTATACAATATGTAGCTAAATATTAGTCTATCAACTAATTAATTAAATATTTTAGTTACGTTGAAAAGAAAGACATAAATAATAATTTTTTGATAAAAAATAAATAAAGAAACTCGTGCATCACAGAGAACCTCAACTAGTATAGTCTGTATAGAGATTACCTCACGATTTATGTATGTCATGATCAAAACAAAGACAAACTAAAATATATAAGTACAAGAATTAAATATTAAAATAAAATGATAAAGAATACAAAATATATATCTGATAATTAATTAAATTTTGGTGAGATTATTTCATAGATACCATTCTATGACATCTCATACAATTTATCAATCACACTTTATTATTAAAAAAAACCACTTCAAATCTTTTAAATTGGACCCCGTGTCACTTATCTTCATTCGTGAGAAGACATGTCTCCAAGTAATATTAATTAATATTTTTCTTTATAATTTTTTTTTCATCCAACGCGTATTTATCATTAGCATTAATTGAGCAGATCTACATCTTACTGTAATTAATATTTAATATAGGATCCCAGATTTCTAATTAGTTCCATCATCACCCCAATCTTGGGATTCCTCAACATGTTAGATGGCCTAAAATTTCAATGCAAATTTAATTCAAGAAACCCCCCTTATTTTGCAACTTTCACATGTATGTGATCTGATATAGGGATTTGGATCCACTAAGTGCATCACCACCATAGTATTTTACAACCTCAATTGGTGATTATGTTGTAAATATATCACCATAACATCTATTTAAATCTGGTTTAATACAAGACAAGTTTGCTCCTCTATTCACCGTGGGCATACCGCTGATGTGTCACTAATGTAATACCGTTTCTAATAGTAAATCCATCAGTAATGTTTGAATATATGCAAATTTGAAATTCATCACTTTTTATATGAATTAATTTTTTAGCAATATGTATGGATTTCAAATTCATTCGGAGTTGACTTGATTTGAAATTCATTCATTTTAAATTATGAATTTTAAATCACTTTATCTAAATAGAGCCTGAAAAGTATGATCTTTATACATAAATGATGTACATATTAAAAAACTATTGTGCACAATAAAAAATTTAAATTCTTGAAATAGTATGGAGTCATGGACGTATCAACCATGAGACAAAATAATTACCTTCTTATTGTAATTTAAAGAATTTTTTTTTTTTTATAAGATTAGAATCTGGTATTATAATATATTAAGATAAAATGGTTAAATAGCATAGGCTAGATAAGGTTCACAAGCCTATATATAGCATTAGATATTATTAAATTTGAATTTGAGATGATACTGAGTTACTTCATTACTTGTGAGCTACTTAGCTGGAATCAATCATCTAATTTAACACTGAGAAGTTTTGAATTTAAATTGTATATGAGTGGGACAAATTAAAAAGATCTAGATTCTAGGATTCAAGATTTCGATTTAGGACGAGTTTAATTGGATTTTCATTTGTTCAATGTACCTTTTTTCGAAACAAAATTTGACAAATGTAGGTTCTCTTTTTTCTTGAAAAACAATGATATATACAGTTGAGGTGCAAAATTAGTTAATCAATAATTGTAATTCAATAAAATTATTTAACCATTTCTATCAATTAAACATAATTATGTTGAAATAATTAATTATTAGTCAATATATTTGAGGTTCCAAATTCAAACCATTAAGACAGCACCAACACGACAACTCCCAAGTTTAGTTTTAGTCAAAACTCAGTACTACATATTGATGGTTACTTACAGAAGAGTTTTCCCTTTACCTTTACAGCTTTATATTTCCCTTTTCCTTCTACGCACATTTAACTTGATATTTATTATAATACACTTATGTGATTTTAATCAATAAAATAAACTTTAATTAATCATATTATGTATATAAAAATTGAATATTTATACTGATGTAATATCTAGTTAATCTTCAATTAATAGATTGTCGTACGTCATTTATAATTTGGAAGAGGTTTTATGAATAATTTCTCAGACTATATCAAATATTATCAAATTACCATCTCTCTCTCTCTCTGAATGATTATAAGTCAAATTTGTAGGTACGATGCTAAATATGAGGTCTTGGTCTTAAGACTAACCAATTATTAACAAATTTAAACTATCTCCTTCACTGTTCATTTTTTATCTGTCCCAAATTATAGTCAGTCTTTTTATTTGTAGATTCAATTTCTCTAAACATCTTTAATTAATTAATGTTTGCAACTTATATAAGAATATATAAATGTTGGTGACTTTATGTTTAGTCATCAATATGTATAAATAATTACAATAGGAAATTTGTAGGGTAAAATTGTTTTTTTCAAGTAAATTAAATGTGTTTTCTTAATCTGTTTGAAATATAAAGTGTGTCTATCTTTATGGGACATATGAAGTACTTGTTAATACCCACTCCATCCCAATATAAATATCATTTTAAGATTTTACACAAAAATGAAAAGAATGATATAAAAAGACGGATCTATCCATATTTAAATGCAATTGGTATAGGTGAATTATAAAAATTCATTTTACTTCTCATTTAATTCGAAAGAATTAATTGAGGGCATTTTAGGTAGAAATATGGACAAATGTTTTGTAATACTATAATGACATTTATTTTAGAATAATTAAAACAATATTTATTTCAGGAAGGAGGGGAATAAAAAAAGGAAAAAATTATAATTATACATAATGAGGAAGTCAATGTAAGGATGAAATAGCAAATTAATTGTATGATAATTGCTTGAATTATTAGGCCAATATTGAGGAAAGGGTACCACAAAAAAAGTGGTTCGCCGGAGATGGTGAGTGAAAGGGTGAAAGTGAAGGAGGAGGAGGTTGCCGCCGTCGCCGGAGATAACGCCGCCGGCACTACATGGTGGGTCCGCGATGATCGAACCGGAGTTTATTACCCAAAGGGACAGGAAAAGGTGATACAAGATATCCCTAATGGAGCAGCCAAGGATTTTGGGACAATAAATTGGTTCCATTGACTTTATTTACCGCATTTTATATTTTACCGCCATCAGCTTTTCCGTATATATAAATATTATAATTGTCATTTTAATTTATGCCCCTAAGGTATGTACTTTTTGTTTGAACAAATCTATGTTATTTTCTTGTTTTCTTGTCATAAGTAAATTTTACATGAATTTGTACTACGTTTTTTTTTTTGCAATAAAAGATGTCACTAAAACTCAACTAGTGGAAGAGTTGCAAATCTATGCGTAACAACTAGCAACAATCTTCAATAACACTTTTAACATAAGTTCTAAGGATTTTTTTTTAATGAAAAAAACATTACTAAAATTAAAATATATCGTTTGCCAGCTGATAACACAAGAAGTGCTTATATATATATATGATGGTTAAATGCAAAAAAAAAAAAAAACAACCTAAATTATTGGCTTTTTCATTTTCCAACCTAATTTTTTTTTATCAGATTGCAACCTAAACTACTAAAATTTACCAAATTGCAACTTTTGAACCATTTTTCAGCAAAAATGTGAACACGTGATCCGCACAATGACTTCATATGAGGGTCACCTTAAATTACAAAATTATAAGAATACCCTTATGTTTTTCAACGTGCGAGTAATGTGTTCATGTTTTAGCAGGAAAATAGGTTGGAAATTGCAATTTAATAAATTTTAGTAGTTCAGATTGCAATCTGATAAAAAAAAAGAAAAAAAAGAAAAAGCCAATAATTTATGTTGTTTTTTTTTTTTGCATTTTAACCCTATAATAATTATTACCCATGAGTTATTGTACGGTTTATTAATTCTTTTGATAATTATTTAGTTTGATAAAATGATGTCCATTTTGCACTTAGTAAATAAATAAAGAACTAAAAGCTGAAATCTGAATTTAATAAAATTTGAAATGGAGCCGAAATATAAATGACTTCATACTCATTCGTGACATCCATTACCATTCCTCTTACATAATATATGACCAAGGAAGTTGATGAAATTGGCCCTCCTTATTTCACCCTATAATTTATCACACAACATTTTCTATTACACTTAATATTACATCTCATATTCCAAAATAATCACCAAACACCATATATATTAAAAGATATTATTGAGTAACACGTGATGTGTTTTGAATGTCATAAAATACGAGATGTATCACACAATATCCACTTTCCGAGTTCAGATCATTTATTACATTTGTTATTACATCTTATATTCCATAATATATAATACACGACACATATTAATTAATGATGTTACATGAAATGCAACATGAAGTGTAATTTGAAATAGAGATGTAACACGCCACCAAAACTCCCATTTCTCACCAACTACACCACAATTTTTCTAATTAACTCAAATAATGGAAAGAATATCAATTCCATCTCCCTTATTTCAAATAACTGAATTCCCATATCTACCCTTGAAGAACCCAAAATTCCCGTATTTAAACACCAACTGGTTGAAGTTGAACCTTCATTTCTAGGTTCAACTCTTGCAAACAAAGTTGATACCACCCCAAATTTTGTATTCAGACATGGCTGCAGATCAAGAAGAAATCATATTCCGATCAAAACTCCCAGATATCTACATCCCAAAGCACCTTCCTTTGCACTCATACTGTTTCGAAAACATTTCCAAATTTAGCAAGAGACCATGTTTGATAAACGCAGCCACGAAGGAAGTGTACACTTACGAGGAAGTGGAGCTCACGGCCCGAAAGGTGGCATCGGGCCTGAGCAAGCTGGGCATCCAGCAAGGCGACACCATCATGCTGCTCCTCCACAACTGCCCGGAGTTCGTACTCTCGTTTCTTGGCGCGTCCCACATAGGCGCCATTTCCACCATGGCAAATCCCCTTTTTACCCCTGCTGAGGTCATCAAGCAGCTCCAGGCCTCCAACGCCAGGCTCGTCATCACCCAGGCGTCCTACGTGGACAAGGTGAGGGACCACGGCGTCGCGGTGATGTGCATCGACGCGCCGCCGGAGAGCTGCCTGTCGTTCTCGGAGCTGACGTCGGCGGACGAGAGGGAAATTCCGGAGGTGAAGATCCACGCGGAGGATGTGGTGGCACTGCCGTACAGCTCCGGCACGACGGGACTGCCGAAGGGGGTGATGCTCACGCACAAGGCGCTGGTGACAAACGTGGCGCAGCAGGTGGATGGGGAAAACCCTAATTTGTACATTCACAGCGAGGATGTGATGCTCTGCGTTCTGCCATTGTTTCATATCTACGCATTGAATTCGGTTCTGCTGTGCGGGTTGCGGGTCGGGGCGGCGATCCTGCTCATGCGGAGATTCGAAATCGTTCAGTTTTTGGAGGTGATTGAGAAACATAAAGTGACGTTTGGGCCCTTGGTGCCGCCCATAGTGTTGAGCATTGTGAAGAGCCCGTTGGTGGGCAAATATGACCTTTCATCCGTGCGGATACTTGCGTCCGGCGCCGCGCCACTCGGGAAGGACCTGGAAGATGCTGTCAGGATTAAGTTTCCTAACGTAAAACTTGGCCAGGTAATTCGTTTTATTTATATTTTTTAAAAATGATTTTTATATAATACTAATTACTATTATAAATATATGTATGCTCCTTTTGATTGAAAATAGATTCACCTAACTTTAGTGATCCCACCAAAAGAAGCATACATATATTTATAAATCAGCAGAACTTATATGTTCAGTTTAAATCAAGATTATATCTTTTTAAATCTTATAATTTAAAATTAATGATTATGTTGGATAAGTGATACATCAAGTTGGAATTATCACACAAATTGATTCATCTTTGCGCAAACATATTAATTAAACTAAAAAAAAAGAATGTCGTAACTAAGCTTTTCAAAGGGCCTATAGACTATAGTCACATTCATCACCTAATTTTATATATATTTATATAATCAGAAGAAAAAATTCCCCACAATTTATGAAAGCGTTGTATCTAATTTCTTAAAAAAATAATTATTTTATTACAAGAATACTACCTAGAAATTTAGTACAGTATATACACAAAAGCTTTATTTGTTAGCACTTAATTAATTAGGACTAGTTCAACGATTTGGAGTGCGTTGACATTAAATAAACTAGATGTTATAATTTATAGGTGCATATATGCATGGAGAGTGCGATGCATGTTACCATAGAAATTCCACAAATCAAGCCCAAATCCAAAGTTGACTTTATATTCTAATCTCCAACACGTTACCAAATTATAATAATCCCAATTTTCAATTTTTTTTTATGCCTAATGAACATAAATAATATAACTTTGGTTCAAAAACAAAAAAGGTAAATAATAAAAAAAAGAAAAAATGTTGCAGGGATATGGAATGACAGAAGCAGGGCCACTAATTTCATTGTGCATGGCATTTGCAAAAGAGGAGTGTGAGATAAAATCAGGTACATGCGGGTGCGTGGTAAGAAATGCAGAAATGAAAATAGTAGATCCTCAAACTGCTGCTTCTCTTCGCCGTAATCAGCCTGGAGAAATTTGCATTCGTGGTGACCAGGTTATGAAAGGTACTATCATCTACCATATATAGTTACCTAATTAACTTTTTATTTACTCAATTTCGTATAACACAAATATATATATATATACACACACACAAATACTACCAAAAAAAAAAAAAAATCAGTGACAACAAAATTTTGTGGCAAAAACAATGACATTTTTGCGACAACATTTTGTTGTTAAGTTATTATCGCAAAAGTCATCTTATAAATAGTCTTTTTGAGACAATGTTTTTGTCGCTAATGTATTTGCGCAACATCATGTTGTAGCAAATAAGTTTTCTAATTGTTTTTTTGTGACAACTTATTACAAAATATTTATATTAGCAATGCATTGTCGTAGAAAATAGACTTTATGTCGCACAAAAATCTCATCGCAAATTTTTTTTTTTTTTGAGTTAATTTCAATTTCGATCCTGTATGTAAGATCATTTCCATTTTTTGACAACCAAGTGTATGTTTTCCAATTTTGGTTCTGTATTTTTTAACTTTTTCCAATTTCAATCCAATTTTCCAAATTTTGGTCTTGTATGTTTCAATTTTTTTACAATTTCAGTCCAATTTTGATTAGAATTCCCAAAATCGCCAATGTCACGTGACATTTCCCGATAGCTATGCGACCAAAATTGGATTGAAATTGGAAAAAATTGAAACATACATGACCAAAATTGGAAAACTTGATTGAAATTAGAAAAAATTGAAACATATAGGACCAAAATTGGAAAACGTATATTTGGTTGTCCAAAAATGGAAATGATCTTACATACAAGACCAAAATTGAAATTAACCATTTTTTTAGTGACATTTTATTATATATTTGTTCCTTCTACTGTTTTTATTTTTATTTTTATTATGTTTGAGTTCTATTGAAGTCAATACCATGCACATTGCTTTCAAAGTTTATTTTCCTACGTTTATTTTAGTTCACTAGACCGTTAAATTTTCAAATTTTGTTTTGTTAAATTGTTGAACTTTAAAATTCTGTTTGTTTTATTATGTAATGGAACCTGGAATCAACAATGGTAGAAGTAGAAAGGCTTAGTTTTCATAGTGACTTCAATGACTTAAACTTTCTCTGATTGGAGTTTGGTGATTGAACACACAGATTTTCATGATCAATTAAAGCGTCTTGTGTTTCCTTTTAATCTAATTTATCTAACACTTGTTTTTTCTCATTAATTTATCAAGCAATTAATGTGTAAAGTAGAAGCCACTAAAAATATGTGAAATTAGGTATATCTACTCGTATAATAATTTATTTTTGGATTTGAGACATCAAATCATAGAAACTAGCCCCTAGTCTTGGTAACAATGTTTATTGTATCAAAATCAAATTTTAGTCGTATGATGCATGTTGGCTAAAATATTAAAATTGATATTAATTTAGGTTATTTGAACGATCCGGAGTCAACGAAGAGTACAGTAGACAAAGACGGGTGGCTCCACACAGGCGACATTGGGTTCGTCGATGACGATGATGATCTTTTCATTGTTGATCGGTTGAAGGAATTAATTAAATACAAAGGATTCCAAGTTGCTCCTGCTGAACTCGAAGCATTGCTCCTCAACCACCCTTACATCTCTGATGCTGCTGTTGTCTCGTAAGCATTTCATCACACATATATATAGGGAAAACTGACAAAAATATCTCGTATATTACTCCTAATTATGACTTTACCTTTAAATTTTTTGGATTTTTTAAAATACCCTATATATTACCCCTTCTTGCCAATAATATCAATTTACTTGTAAAAAAAGGTAAAGAATCGGTTATAGTCTGACGTGGCCGGTTATATTCTGATGTGGAGTCAATTTATGAGTTTTTTTGAATTCTAATAGTCATATCACCTAACAATGTCATTAATTTTCCCTCCAAATTCCTAAAAAACCCATTTATCATTAAAACCTAATAAATTCGGGCTCAAACCCTTACATTTCACACCTTCTTCCTCCCATTAGTAAGAGTCTCATTCTTACCTCTTCAAATTAGAAGTATTTTTGCAGTGGTGTGTGTGAAAGAGGAGATGGAGATGGAATTGTTGGAGGGATGATTGGCTGTGGATGGCGGATGGTGGTTTGCGATATAAGTTGGAAGATAGATGTGAAAAGAGGTAGAGGTCGAATATGCCAATGGAGATGGGCGGTCGAGCAAAGGAGAATAGATCGACGGTGAATTGGTTAAGGGTGGCTGAGTTAGAGAAGATGAAGATGATGATAGAGAGGTGGCTGATGTTGTAGTAGCGGAGCGAGAGATCGGCGGCGAATGATGGACTGAAGATGGTGCTGCGAATTTGGAGGTGGAAAAGGTGGTTGCGCACGGCGGTGCCCGATGCAGGTGAGAATGATGATGGAGCAGATTTAGAGAAGGGACTTGGAGACACGATGGTTCAGGGTAAAGATAAAGGTGAAGACAACAATGGAGGTGGAGATGAGAAGTAAAAGTAGATGAAGATGGTGTGTTGTGATGGTGGTGGTCGGATTGTGAGGAAAAATGATGGGTGATGGTTGAAGGGGGTGATGGTGGTGAAGGATGTCGGATAGGTGAGCAGTGGTCGCTGGCGTGAGACAGATGGAGACGGTGGCTCGGAGATGAGCAAATGTTGTGCTGCTGATGGTGGAGAGAAGTTGCAATGGTCGAGCAATGCTGGTGGTTCGTTGGTGGTGGTAAGAGTGGTTGAAGATGGTGGCGGACTACGAGCCCTAATTTTCTTCCCCCTTTTCTTAATTCTTAAGTGTGTTTTTTTAAGTGTGACTTGACAGCAAAAATGTTTTAAGTGTGAGATTTGGCGAAAAGAAATCCAAAAACAATATCCACGTCAGAATTAACCGACCACGTCAGCGTGTAACTGGTTACTATAGATCATTGGGTATTATTGACAAGAATAGGTAACATATGGGGTATTTTTATAAACCCAAAAAATTAAAGAACAATGTCATAATTAGGGATAATATACAAGGTATTTTTACCATTTTTTCCATATATATATATATATATATATATAATTTTAAAATAAATTTGTTTATTTGTGCAGAATGAGAGATGAGCAAGCTGGAGAAATCCCAGTTGCTTTTATTGTGAAATCAATAGGTTCGACTATCACTGAGGATGAAATCATACAATATATTTCCAAGCAGGTCATCCATTAATATTCTCACTTTTCTTTTTCCAAAGTTTTTTTTTTTTTTTTAAGTCTTTGAAAATTAATTTATTGAAAATTGTATTTTTTATGCATCAAATTTGAGCTAAATAGATTTTATTATATTTGGGCGCAGGTGGTGTCTTACAAGAGAATAAACCGTGTATTCTTTGTTGATGCGATTCCCAAATCTCCATCTGGCAAAATATTGAGAAAGGATGTGAGAGCAAGATTAGCAGCTCTTGTTCCTAATTAAATAAATTTAATTCTGTCTACTTATTAATTTCTTTAATTTCACATTTTTAGAGTATAAGGACAATTATAAGATTGGACCAATTATATCCATATTTGTGTTTTCTTTAAAAAGTTCTTTGTGGTTGAATACACATGCATTTATAAATCCAGCTAAGTTATACATCTTTTCCAACATAACAGCGTAACTAAGGGTAAATATCTTGAATTATAACTTTTTTTTAGTTAGTGTCTAAACCTAAAAAAATTTCAGATCAGTCATACCTTATGAAAATTTCTGATTGCTTTACTTTGGGATGACTTAAAATAGTGACATTTTATCTAACTTTATTTAGTGTTTACTTTGATGGAAAAAAAAATAAAAATCGGGTTATCCTTCCAATTCGGGATAAAACTAAAATCCGGATAATAATCTAGGCCCACCCACAAGATAGTTTACCCAAAACTTGGGATAACATTAGGAAATTACATTTCTATCCCTAGTAAACATTAAACATTTACATAAAAGAGATATTTAGGTAATATTACTCTTATTCTAACCTTCATATATTATATAGTAAACGGTGGATAAGGATAGTTAATATCTTTATCCATATATTATATGTTAGAGTAAACATTGATAATAGAGAACAATTTATATCTTATCCTATAAAATTATCTCATATTATATAGTAAACGGTGGATAAGGATAGTTAATATCTTTATCCATATATTATATGTTAGAGTAAACATTGATAATAGAGAACAATTTATATCTTATCCTATAAAATTATCTCACTGACTTAAATAATTAACCTAATCTCTATTTGTCAAAGTAAATGGAGTTTGAAAGGGACATGAAAAGGTGATTTTGGGACAATAATTTCGTTCGATTTACCACCTTTTATATGTTATTGCTATCTTTTCCCTATATATAAATATTATAACACTCATTTTAATTTAATGCATGTAAGTTATGTACTTTTTTTTTTTTTCGAAAATTAAATTGTGTTATATTTTCTTATAATTAATAAATAAAATTTACGTACACTTAACAATATGTTCTGCGATTATTTTTAGGAAATAAACACTTCAACTTTTTATTTGCAACATACAAAACTAATTTTTAATTTTAAAAGTGATTTAAGTATTTAATCATAACTGGTATTTCTCCCGTGTTGTTTAAAAATTAATATATAAATTACAAAGTAATCTTTAAAAGCATAATATTTAATAAATTTAAAAAGAAATCATATATGCTACTTTATATCAAAATCTTCATTACAACAATATATACATCAAAATTTATCAAAATCTCATCATATCGTATAATAAATTTATAACACGTAATATAACAATCCATATATTGCACGAGTGTATTGTTAGTGTCTATAAAAATAACTAAAATTTTTATAATTTCAATTTTCTTATATGACATGTTTACATTCAACATTGATTCATATGTAAATAAAATAATATATAATTAGTACATAAATATAAAAAAAATACTAATTAAATGAATAAAAATGATATTCTTGTATTACGAACAAATTTTGAATAAAAAAGTCGTTTGAGTTGAAATTAAATTTTGTTTAAAAAATAAAATTATCATACTCCCAACTCTACAAAAGTAGAAATACAAAGTAAAAATAAATGAACAAAATATACAAATAAAACATATTCAATACATGATACATCGATCACACAGCTCCTTCGCCAACTCCACATCCCTCATATCAAGAACAAGAATCTCCCCTCTCTGGTTTAAGGAGGTTCATCAATATCTCTCCTGCATTCTTCCTATCGATTTGCTGAGTTAAACAATTTTAGATGGATCCATCGAATCGACATCCCTTCCCCATTCCATAAACTGAAACCATCCCTCGAGAGGAACAATGGCCTTGAGACCAGCACCATCACCTTTCTCAATTTGCTGTTTATTGACCTCAAGATAAGAAGGCAGATTCTCGGACTTGGAGACTCTTTCGTCGAAGTCTTGCTGGGAATCGCATCCTTAGAAGCTTGAGGTGCATGCCTTCCACCTGGGATTTAACTCTTTACTAGACAGTAGTTTAATATTTTCATCAAACTTAATGAGAGTGGTGTGTGTGTGTGTGTCTGGGAAATGAGATTTGGTAGAGATGTTTGGTGTTTGAAGGGTTTAATTCGATGATGTGTCATTGTTTTGCTTATGTACACCACATTACAATCAAATTGTATAATTTTGACCAAACATATAAATTGACCAAAATTACAACTAATTGGTGGAATTATGGATTAATTGACAAGATTGAAAGCATTGGCTAAAATAACAAAAACTTGAAAAAGTTTGGAATTTTTTGACTATTTGGCCTATTTTTAATTGTGATCTTCTTTATATATATATATATATATATATATATATATATATATATATATAGAAATACTATACATTGTCGCCGACTTCTCGATAACAAAAGATGCCTCAACAAAAATTATAGGGTTAAAAAAAAAAACCTAATATATTAGCCACTTGATTGATCAGTCATGCATGTTACCCTATTCATCTTGAACACATTAATATATGTCCATGATTGATGTGTCAAGAATCTAATATACCTATTAAATTCATTTTCTATATAATAAGGGGATGCGATCATTACACGTTATCGGTGAACATATTAAGAATTACCCACGATTATCATTTTATCGGTTTTCCTTGATTGATATCTCTTTTAGAGAAACCCACTGAACTATTGCGAACTGGAGCAAGAAGATGGCGAAAACTCTTAATAATGAGACAAAACTCAAACAAACATTGCATTCATGTATATTAATAATCACCCATGAGTTATTGTACAGTTTATTAATTCTTTTGATAATTATTTAGTTTGATAAAATAACGTCCATTACTGCTCTAGGTAGTAAATAAATAAAGAATTAAAAGGTGAAATCTGAATTTAATAAAGTATGAAATCTTGGATGGAGACCATATAACTCATTATTGACATATCCATTATCTTATCTATATATACGTCAGACAAAACAGGTATAGCAATATTGATGATGCTCCTCTTAGATTATATACGACCGCGGAAATTGGTGAAATTGGCCGTCCTTGTTTCATTCCATATTTTATATATATGAAATTAAACACATATAATATTAATTAAATGATATCATTCATTTCAATATTATGTTTAATGAAACAAAAGAAGAAACATTCAAGCTATGTTTGTTCTGAACCTAAGGTGGTTTTTGCAAATTTGGATTTGAGCTTGAAAAAGATTTTGTGAGTATGAATTTTGAGTAGAATTATAGTTAAGATGTCATTTTTAATTTAAAAATTGTAGAAAAAAGTAGATGTTTTTTTTGATGGAAGTTGTAAAAAAAAAAGAAAAAATGTTTTTTTATTGAAAATTATAGAAAAAATAGAATATGATTGTGAGATTTTGATAATCATTGTCCATACATGGACTGAACCCATCCAAAATTCGGATGGATAAAGTCCAATCCAAACATAGCCAACCTATAAGTGAGGATTCAACTTATTGACCCAATCAATTCTTTTAATGGGTAAGTTTGACATCATATGAGATTTTCTATTACATTTAATGTTACATTTCATATTCCAACACACCACGTGTGTTAAATGTCAACACTAATTAATACGTAACATGTATTAAAATATAATAAAATATAAGATATAACACAAAATGTAATAAAAAATAGTCATGAAATTAATCTTTATTCCAAAAAGTCAAACTGCAGATTAACTTCTTCACCTAACCATGAGGGCCCTTTCCACCCAAAACTCCCACTACTTCTCACCAACTTCCCCACAAATTTTCTAATTAACTCGAATAATGGAAACAAACTATCAGTTCCATTTTCTTCAATTAAAAAAAAAAAAAACCTGAATTCCCATACCTACCCTTGGACAAATCCAAAATTCCCATCAACTCCCCCGCCCACACCAACTCTCACCTGTACCCGCCCGTATTTAAACCACCAAATGGTTGAACCTCCATTTCTAGGTTCAACTGATCTTTCAAACAAAGTTGATACCATTCCAAATTTTGTATTCAGACATGGCAGCAAATCAAGAAGAAATCATATTCCGATCAAAACTCCCAGACATCTACATCCCAAAGCACCTTCCTTTGCACTCATACTGTTTCGAAAACATTTCCAAATTTAGCAAGAGACCATGTTTGATAAACGCAGCCACGAAGGAAGTGTACAATTACGAGGAAGTCGAGCTCACGGCCCGAAAAGTAGCATCGGGCCTGAGCAAGCTGGGCATCCAGCAAGGCGACACCATCATGCTGCTCCTCCACAACTCCCCGGAGTTCGTACTCTCGTTCCTCGGCGCGTCCCACATAGGCGCCATTGCCACCATGGCAAATCCCCTTTTTACCCCTGCTGAGATCATCAAGCAGCTCCAGGCCTCCAACGCCAGGCTCGTCATCACCCAGGCGTCCTACGCGGACAAGGTGAGAGACCACGCGATCGAGAGCGGAGTCGCATTGATGTGCATCGACGCGCCGCCGGAGAACTGCCTGTCGTTCTCGGAGCTGACGGCGGCGGACGAGAGAGAAATTCCGGCGGTGAAGATCCAGGCGGAGGACGTGGTGGCGCTGCCGTACAGCTCCGGCACGACGGGGCTGCCGAAGGGCGTGATGCTCACGCACAAGGCGCTGGTGACGAACGTGGCGCAGCAGGTGGATGGGGAAAACCCTAATTTGTACATTCACAGCGAGGATGTGGTGCTCTGCGTTCTCCCAATGTTTCATATCTACTCCTTGAATTCGATTCTGCTCTGCGGGTTGCGGGTGGGGGCGGCGATCCTCATCATGCAGAGATTTGAAATTGGTTCGTTTTTGGAGCTGATCGAGAAATATAAAGTGACGATTGGGCCCTTCGTGCCGCCCATAGTGTTGGGCATTGCGAAGAGCCCTTTGGTGGGCAAATATGACCTTTCATCCGTGCGGATGGTTATGTCCGGCGCCGCGCCACTCGGGAAGGACCTGGAAGATGCTGTCAGGATTAAGTTTCCTAACGCAAAACTTGGCCAGGTAATATTTAAATTAATTTTTATTTATATTTTTTATATAATAAATATATGTGTAATCCTTTTGATTGAAAATAGATTCACCTAGCTTTAGTGATCCCACCAACACAAGCTAAATAAGTTGCTCTATAATTTTAAGATAAGATGGTTCGATGCTATGGAGTTTCGGGACTAAGTTAATACCGAAATTTTCAATGTTGATCAATTGCAAGATATTCCAAGGATTAATTAGGACAAGTTAATCCTGATGTCTTGACTTCTTGTGAAACACTGGATACTTAAAATTTGAAGAATAAGTTAATCTCTTGATTATAGATAATGAAAAATGGTACAAACAAAAACGATGTATAAATAAGTATTCTCAATCAAGTCAACATATGTATGAAAGTGTAAATAATAATAAGTATTTTAGGGTCTCAAATTAATCAGATGGAATCTGCTCTTCTGGCGTGATGATACAATTAAAAAGAGCTGAATTGGTCAAGTTGGAATCATCACACAAATTGATTCTTCTTTGCAGATCACATATTAATTAAACTAAAAAAAGAAAGTGATCACTACGCTTTTCAAAGAGCCTATAGTCACATTCATCACCTAACTATATTATCACAATAAAAAATTTCCCCACAATTTACGAAAGAGTTGTATCTAATTATTTAAATAATTATTTTATTACAATTAAGGCTTTATTTTGTTAGAAATTACTTAATTAGGACTAGTTCAACGATTTGGAGTGCGTTGAAAATAAATAAAATAGACATTATTTATTTGTACGTGCACGTGGAGTACGATGCATGTTTAGTGTTTCCAATTGATTTTCCATAGAAAACTCCACAAATCAAAAGTTGACTTTAAATCCTAATCTCCAACACGTTACCAAATTATTATAATCCCAAACTATTATAAGTTTGAGTTAATTAATTGAAAAAAATAATTAGTAAAAAAATGAAAAAAATCATGTTGCAGGGATATGGAATGACAGAAGCGGGGCCAGTATTGTCAATGTGCTTGGGATTTGCAAAAGAGGAGTTTGAGATAAAATCAGGTACATGCGGGTGCGTGGTAAGAAATGCAGAAATGAAAATAGTAGACCCTCAAACTGCTGCTTCTCTTGGCCGTAATCAGCCTGGAGAAATTTGCATTCGAGGTGACCAGATTATGAAAGGTATATCCATCATTTTTCATATATAGTACCCTAATTAACTTTTTATTTCCTTAATTATATAACACACACACATATACATATACACACACTAGCTATAATAATTTTTTTTTATTAGTGATGACTAGATGTCATCGCAAAAACATTGATAATTGTCGAAAAGACATTTTACGACAACATACTATCAGTCTATCGCTGAGTTATTATTGCAAAAGCTTTCTTGTTGATAGTTTTTTTTTTCTGACAATATTGTTGTTCTCGCTAATGTATTTGTAACATCATATTGCTGCAAATAAGTTTTTTTAATTACTTTTGTGATAATTTGTTGTCAATTTATATTATCAATTTTTGTAACAATACGTTGTCGCAAAAAAAATAAACTTTTTGTCGCGAAAAAAAATCTCATCGCAAATATTATTTTTAAGTAATATTTTGTTATATATTTATTCATTCATTTTTTTTTTTTAATGTTTGAGTTCAATTGAAGTCATTACTATGCTCATTGCATAAAAAAGATTTCGTTTTTCTGATATTTTCTATATATAGTACTATTTTTACAATCGATTTAATGATTGGGCCATTTCTAAAATTAGGACACGTAGACATAAATATGAAGCACTATAGGGACATATTATTTTAATTTCTCTGGTTGGAGTTTGGTGGTTGAACACACAGATTTTCATGATCAATTAAAATAAACAATGTTGTTTCCTTTTAACCTAATTTATCCAACACTTGTTTTCTCATTAAACTATCAAGCAATTAATGTGTAATGTAGAAGCCACTAAAAATATGTGAAATTAGGTATATCCACTCATCATATAATAATTTACAATAGCTATGTCCCCTAGTCTTGGTTTACAATACTTATTAGATTATTGGATATCGCTTTCGAACAATAATTAGAATATTGAATTATTTTTCTATCACAATAAATAATATATGTAATTTTCTTTTATCCAAAAATATAAAAAAAATGATAATTTTATTATTGTTAATAAAATATAAATAACATCTTCCATCACATAAACCAACAACCTTACACTATATATATATACATGTGAGTGCAACTGTGCAAGACTTATTATAGATTTTTCATCCAAATTGTGGTAGAAAAGTAACAGAATTATATGTTGTGGTAGAAAAGTTATTATAGCAGAAGATAAAATTTTAATGATGCATGTTCGCTTAAAATATTAAATTTTGGTATTAATTTAGGTTACTTGAACGATCCGGAGTCAACGAAGAGTACAATAGACAAAGACGGGTGGCTGCACACAGGCGATATAGGGTTCATCGATGACGACGATGATCTATTCATTGTTGATCGATTGAAGGAATTAATTAAATACAAAGGATTCCAAGTTGCTCCTGCTGAACTCGAAGCATTGCTCCTCAACCACCCATACATCTCTGATGCTGCTGTTGTCTCGTAAGCAATTCATCACACACACATACACATATAAGTTTTTAAAATATATTTTATATTCATTTCAAGACTCTCATCGAGACAATATCAATAAGTTGGACTAGAAACTTTATAACTTTAGGATAAGTTGGTCTTGATGCTACAGAGCTTCAGGCCCAACTTGTTTTGATGTTTTGAATGCATATGAATATGTAGCTTGAGTAAATTAAATGTGTTATTGATTTGAAGATGTACGAAAAGAATACTTCTTTATAAAAATGGTAAAAAAAAAATAAAATGAATCTGTTGATTTGTGCAGAATGAGAGATGAGCAAGCTGGAGAAGTCCCAGTTGCTTTTGTTGTGAAATCAAATGGTTCGACCATCACTGAGGATGAAATCAAACAATATATCTCCGAACAGGTCATCTATTAATATTTTCATTTTTCTTTTCTAAAGTTTTTTTTTTTCCTTTTTAAGTCTTTGAAAATTAATTTAATTGGATTTTTTAATTTTTTGAGCTAAATAAATTTTATTATATTTGGGTGCAGGTGGTGTTTTACAAGAGAATAAACCGTGTATTCTTTGTTGATGCAATACCCAAATCTCCATCAGGCAAAATATTGAGAAAGGATTTGAGAGCAAGATTAGCAGCTCTTGTTCCTAATTAAATAAATATATAATTTATATTTACATATTAATTTCTTTAATTTCACATTTTTAGAATTTAAGGACAAATGCTTGTAAAGTAGTTTTGGGTGTTGAGCTTTTAAGTTCTCCAAGAAAGTTATAAGATTGGACCAATTTTATCTATATTTATATTTTCTTTAAAAGGTTCCTTGTGGTTTCGTACACATGCTTTTATTAATCCAGCTAAGTTATAAATCTTGTCCTACAATTGCAAAGATCATTGTCTTCAAAATGATCAAATATTAATTAGTTGTTGCACCTGAAATGACTAGTTATTTGTTAATAATGACGTGTTGGTCAAGCATATATAACAATATATTAAAGATTAATATCAATTTGATATTTGAATTATAATTAAAAAAAAAGTTGGTGTCTAAATCTAAAAAAAATAAATTTAGATCGTAGTGATACTTTATGAAATTTTCAATTGCTACCCAAACTCAAATTTTAATACATTATTCGGAAAAACAGTCGTCGAAAAACTCGAAAATGCAACTCATCTATAAATGTCATTCAAAATACATGAATCATAAATATAATTTGACCCACTTTTGAAGTCAAATTATAAACCTAAGTCAATTTCATAATTTTTATTCGATTAGAATAAAAAAATATTATTTTAGAGTTTTGAACAATTTACCTTAGGGATGAAATTTACATTTTTGAAAGGTGGACCAAATAAATTTACCTTTAAAACTAGGCATTGGAGTTGGAGGGTTGTAGATTTCAATATATATATATATATATATATATATATATATATATATATATATATATGGTTAAATGCAAAAAAAAACTCAAACTATCGACTTTTTTCAATTTGCAACCTAATTTTTTTTTTTCTGATTGCAATCTAGTCTTTTGTAATTTTTCTAGTTGCAACCTTCGTCCACTTTTTGAGCATTTTCCGATGAAAATATCATCACAAATATCATCATGTGACTTGCACACTCACAACTCAAGGGTAGAACAATCATTTAAGGGTAATCTTATCATTTAATGGATCCCTTTAAAAAAAATTAAAAAACAAATGGAAAATTAAAAAAAAAAAACGTGTTGGATCCAATACCAGATCAGAATCGGCATAACATTTCCGGCACGACAAGCATTGAATCCACATCACATCTCTCCACCATATAGACATCCGCTCCCCTGCACAAGTCTAGCAACCACCAAGTTGCTGAAGTCACGCGGCTTACCAAAGAAATTACTCTGAGCGACGGCGGAGAGTGCGTGAACTCTAACTGCGTCGGGTTGGATGTGGAGCTTGAAGAGGTACTCCGGGGTAGAATTGAAAGCAGGAGAGAGATTGTCTACGTGAAGTAGATCGATGGAGAAACTAGAATCAGACGAGTGTAGGGTTTCGAGCTTATCGGAGTTCTGGTCAGAGCTCCACAAGAGGGGCAGAGAGTGGGAGAGAGGTGGGAACGAAGGTCTAGTAATAGAGAGGAGTGGATGAAGAGAGGGAAAGTGAAAGGAAAATGAAGGGAGAGAAAGACCCTAATTTTTTATTGAGGGCAAAATCATTTTTATTTATTATTTTGTGAGATATATAATGTAAAAGACGATTTTAATTTTGAAATGATAAGTGTGCTAGTCACCTGATGATTATTTCGCCTGAAAAATGCTCAATAAGTGGATGGAGGTTGCAACTGAATAAATTATAGAAGACTAGGTTGCAATCGGAAAAAAATATAGATTAGGTTGCAAATTGGAAAAAAAGTTGATAGTTTGGGTTGTTTTTTGCATTTAATTTTTTTTTTAATTTAATATTTTGATTGTAATTTATAAATAAAAGTTGGTGCTTTTGGCAATTAGTGTGAAGTTCATGTGGCGCCAAAGAGCACGATAAAAGTTAACGGACAAAACTGAATTACGAATTTCCTCAATCCAACTTGAGAGGCCTCAATTTCTTGCCACATTTCATATTCCCAAAAAATAGAAAAAAATAAAAACCGAAACCCCCGACCTCCAAACATGGCTCTCTGCTTCCAAATCTCCCCTTCTTTAATCAAAACCCAATTCCTCTCTAATCCCTTCACTTCCCCATTCTCCCCTACAAAACCCTCCAATTTTTCCCCAATTTTCTGTACCCAAAGCGAAGGGATTGAGAATGCCAAGTCAAATGCAACGAGCGAAGGGGGAAAGAAGCTATCAGAACAATCTTCATGGGAATCTAAGGATTCCGAGGGCAAAGATTACTTGTACAGGCTTGGAGCAGAAGCCGACAACATGAATATCGCTGTCGGAGCTAGGGCTGGCGTCATTGATGATCTCTTCACCGGCAATTTTCTCGGCAAAGATTGTAATGAGTAACTGTTGTCTCTATATTTGATGATTCTGTGAATACTACCATGATTTTGCAGAAACTTGTATTTTGTATTTTAGTTACTAATTCTTGGTTCCTGCTATGATTGGTTAATTTCCCAGCGGATATTGTGTTTGATTATCGGCAAAAGGCAACAAGGTCTTTTGAGTATCTTCAAGGCGATTATTACATTGCTCCACTTTTCTTGGTACATTGCTGATTTTGTCGTTTGCTTAAGGTTCTTATTTCGATTATAGATTTTAAATTCAGTTTGTAATGCGCTGGTGCTTTATTTAATGTGACAGGATAAAGTCGGTAAGGTCAATCAATCTACATTTTTCGTGTTGAGGCAAATGAAATTTGGGCCGGCAATGTACATGACTGGGTTTCTAAATTCTAATGCCGTCACTATAAGTGATATTCTCCTGGTTATCCTTTTCAGCATGCACGTTCTTTGCACAGTGCTCTATCATATAATTTACTGTCTATTCTGGTTTGTTTTTGTTTGTCGAACTAGAATATACATTTCCACTTACAGACACATGCATAAAGAATAAAGAAATAGATATATACTTAATTGTTTAAGTTAATGTGTAAGCATAACCATGAGGACCTGAGAGTTTCCATAGTCAAGATGCTATTATCAGTTCTCAAGCAGGAGTGTTGGGATTCGGAAAATTCCAACATCAATTAAGAGAAATGCATAAGAGAATTGTATGGAAATAATAAGAACTAGAGAGAGAAAATATTGGAGGATGGAGAATCATGTTCTTGAGAATGAATAGCTTGGAGGAGAAGTCCTCCTTCTTCTCTATTTATATCTTTTCATTAGGTTAAACGTGCAAAGGTCATTTCCTTGTTCTCTATGAGAAAATCCTATTACATTAATGAGCCCATTGGGCTTGGCCAAGCTCTATTTTATTTAATGGGTTGAGGTCTTCCTTTGTGCTTCTTTATCTTCTGAGCCGAGGTTTTCCTGTCACGTCAGCTTTGCCAAGTTTTGCTCTATCAGCTCTGCCGGCCATGTCAGAGCTGTCAAGGTTGCCACGTCTGCAATTCCTCTTTTGGGTTTTTGGTGTTTTGTGGGGATCCAGAATATCCACATCAGCTACTCCCCTGGTGTGGTTGAGCAGATCTGGTGATAGAGCTGGTCGATCACAACATAAGTTCTTCTTTTCGGCAGAGCTGAATATCCACATCAAGGAGTTTGGTTTCAAATAACAGAGTCAGGACACCAGTCCTTTTGTTTTGTTTATACATTAGGGCTTAAAATTTTATTGCCTAAAAATTAATATCTCAAGGACTCTTTCTTCAAAATCCCTTTTATCTTTGAGAGAATTGAATTATCACTGAGCTTGCGCCACTTGCTAAGGGACCAAGGGTGAGCCTCTAAGCTCAATGCAGATATGTCTCTGAGACATGGAAATACCATTGAGGGATATTGACTTGTAGTTTTGGTAGTGCTTACCTACAAGCAGTAGTATGTGAGCTGTTGGCAAACTTTTTTGTTAGTATCTTTTTGTACTCCTTTGCACTTGGGGCATTTAGATTGCTTTTTTGTTAGTATCTTTTTCTAACCTTTAGTTGGAAATTTTCTTCACAGCTTGTCCTTCTTAGAATAGTAATGATGTTCTTGTGCTGAATTTTTTTGTTAGTGCTACTTCACGAAATCTATTAGTTGACCAATTTATAGAAAACTACTTTGCATTGTCTAAGTTTATGCTGTTTCCATCATTGCAAGGAGATTATATTTCCATCTTTGCAATGAAAATTCTGCTCTGTGCCATTTTTCTAATATATTGTTTTGGTTGCAGTTGTCCACATGGTGAAGAACTACATGGCTCATATTCTTAATGTCAAAGTTCCATTAATTTTAGGTCAGTTTATTTTCTTCAGATCAATTTAATGTCTTAGAAGAATAACTTGTCAAAAATGTAAGGGTTATTAACACGATCAAGGAAACTCTCTCCATGAATTTTCTATGCTGTCAAATTAATTAACTGGCACATTGAAATCGACAAGTTTTTCTTTGTTCACACTTATAAAATTAGACAACTAAAGTTATACCTTACATTGAACGTGATTCCTTATTTCTTCGTTGTCAATGCAAGAGAATAAAAAAACATAGCCCACTACATTTAGGTTAACCTTCACTATGATTTTGTCATATGGAATTTTATTGCATGCTAACTATTAATAGACAAAAATAGTAATATGAACAATTCCATCCATACATAGGACAATTTTCTGAGAGCAACATTGTGAACTTATTCTTTTGGCAGGAATTTGGGGAGGAAAAGGGCAAGGCAAAACGTTCCAAACTGAACTTATTTTCCGTGCAATGGGGGTTGAACCTGTTATTATGTCTGCTGGGGAAATGGAATCTGAAAGAGCAGGTAAGTTGCTAATGGATGTCAGATTCAGAAATAATTTTTAAATCTTTTTTTCTGTGTGTGTGTGTGTTTCACTGGGCGATATTTATTTGGGGTTTATCCTACTTTCTGTAGGAGAACCAGGAAAATTGATACGTGAACGGTACAGAACTGCTTCTCAAGTGGTTCAGAACCAAGTTAGATACTATATTACTTTCATTGCCTTGCATCCCTAGAGTTCTGTGATATTTGTGGTTACTGATCTTACATTCTACTTTGCACTTTATTTATGTGATCGTGTATATTGGTTTCTAAACTCACTAAACATTCTAAAATCAGATGATATTAAGAGGCATACATACATATTCATTTAGATGTAATTGAATAAATAGGACGTAGAAATGTAAAGACTGCACTAGAACTTTGAGTAAAATTCCAATGCATTAAGTTTGGTGGCGTCATCTAGGAAATCATTTTTTTTGCATCCATTTGATGAAGAGGGAAATCATGATTACTGGAAAATTTTCTCAAAATTCCAATACATTGAGTTTGGCTACTAGGAAGAAAGTTTCTTGATACTCTCGATAGGTTTGAGTGAACCTCTTTGCTAACAAGCAAGCGCCAAATATATCAATACCTCCATCCTTCCTGTATTTCGTATTGAAATCCACTTGTACCCCATAATGAACTTCTCTTTGGAAATTAAGTGACCGACCAAATCTGGTTTTATCCAAAGATCTATTGTTCCTTATACACAAGTGGCTGCCACCTTGAGATTTTCAAACTGTATTGTATATTATTGAAAATTTTAGTTTAGGAGAGATTAATTGTATATGCTCAAAGTATGAGGGATAGTTTTTAGAATGACACAAAGTTTAACATATGATTGCTTAGTAAAAAAGCCTGAGTTTCTTGGTAACGAGCAATTGAAAATAAATATGTGATTTTAAAGTTATAGATAGTAGACATGAAAAGAATGAATATGACATAAGCAAAACTAACACGAACTTTGGTGTTGTTAATGGAAGCATATATTTTAAACAATAGAATAAAAACAGTGTTGAGTAAGACAACTACTGTAGAGAGATATTGAAGGTTATGTTGCTGAGCTTTATATCTTCTCTACTCTATCACCTTTCTGTGTTTGACAATGGACCATGAATACTTGTTTTTTTGAATGGTACAGGGCAAAATGAGCTGTTTGATGATCAATGATATTGATGCTGGGCTGGGTATATTTGGTGAGAATAGTTCCTTTCTTTTACTCTTAACTGCCATAACTTTTAAGGTTCTACCTATTTATTGTTTTCTCGTGTGCATGATATGCTTTTATAATTGAATCTTGACGACCAATGATATTCCTGACATTCAACTTTTTGTTTCCTCATCAAGGTAATACTCAAATGACAGTGAACAACCAAATTGTGGTTGGGACTCTCATGAATATATCAGATAACCCCACAAGAGTAAGTATAGGACAGGCTTGGAGAGAAGCAGACATTACAAACAGGGTTCCAATTATTGTCACAGGAAATGATTTTGCAAGAATTTATGCGCCATTGATTCGTGACGGAAGGATGGATAAGTTCTACTGGTAACTCCTAGAAACAGTTTTGAGTATTATTTTGTGATTTGAGAGGTGATGACTTCATGCATATATCTCACTTCAGTGAGCAGAGAACAAGAAGAGTACCCATGTAGTTGATCTGGGACACCAATGAGATAAGACTTTTTTGAGTTTAGAGAACTATTATATGTATGATCATTTAAACCTAATCAGCTATTGTAGCACTTTAAATGTTGCAAAGATTATTAGTTTCCATATTGTCTAGTACTTCAGTAATATTATTCTAGATTTTTTAATATATTAAGTACCAAAAAATGTATTCAGATTTTGGTTTAAAAGAATTTAATCACACAAAACCTCTAAGCTAATATATTCGACCAAGAATGATCTGCTCATACTTGTATCATCATCACATGATCATTTCACAAAGATAAAATTGCTTTATACTGTCATTTGGATCTTAGAATCATATTCTGTGGTACAGGCAGCCCACCCAAGAAGACATTGTAAATATTGTTCATAGGATGTATGAGAAAGATGGCATAACAAGGGATGAGGTAATCAGCATTGTGAGCAAATTTCCTAATCAAGGTACCATGCATGTTTGTTTATGCATTAAGCAATGCCTAGTTATTATATGCACTTTTGGTATCCCAAAATTTGGATGTTTTGTAAAAGTTGTTGGCAAGGTTGTGCTTCTTGTTTTGAATTTTCCTTTCTTACTTGGCCAGATTCTCGGATTATGCATGATCCTGAATTAGATTTGGTCTCCTCATTTCTTCTTCTTGTATGATAATTTTATAAAACCAGTTGGCTTCTTATGCCAAGTTCATTTTCTTTTCCCAGAACAGAATGTGTTTGCAGGAGTAGAATGTTCCTGTGGCATCTTACTTTTCACATAAATATCAATTTACAATGAGTATGGTCATTGCTCACCGCCATGAATGTCATAGTGATTACTGCATTTTACTGGCTGTGGTGATAACTTTAGTGGCAACCTTTTATACAAACTGCATACATTAATTTGTGAAAATGAGTTAATTAAAAATATTATATTCTAGACCAAAAAAAAAAAAGAGTGCAATTTTTTTTCCGTGAAATGAATATAAAAGTCAGAGCACACAATTATCCTTATGTTGTGTATACACTTGTAACATTTTCATCCTCACTTTCTGTTCATCTTTATGACAGCATTGGACTTTTATGGTGCTCTTAGGTCAAGAACCTATGATCGCTCAATCCTACAGGTACTTGTTGGACAAGGTTCATTTTGTCATCATGACGCTTTTCTACTAGCATGGTTTTAGGGTCTCTTAGTTACTTGTGTGATAAGTATTGTACTTTTTGGCGATATTAATGGGATATAGTAAGTAAAAATTCTGACAATGAACCAGTTAAACTGATATATACAACTGTTGTTGGATAAAGTGTAGCACACATTTTACCACTATTGCGTTTTTGCTTCTCAAATCCACATCTGATTGACTCGAATAGGGGATTCAATGATAATTTGAAAGTAAAAAGGTGAGAGGTGTATCAGAAATTTCTTTGTGCTTGGAAGTCAATTTAGACATTGGTAGCACAAACTATGTACTTTGTCAAGGCCTTTGGGTTCTTTACTGAGATTCATGTATTTCCAAAGTATAACAAGCACGAAGGACAGAAGCTGTACGGGGCTTGTTTCTGAGGCATGAGGTTAATGCACGACACTATAGTTATATTTCTGTGAGGATCCTAGTACCATAGGAAGAATAAGCGATCCTTCCAGTTTTTCCACACGTTAAGGGGAAACAATAGGAGCTCTTCAGCCAAGATCATATCACTTACATTCTTGAAAAATATTAAGAAGTATACTTTCTTTTCTTGTTTGTGGTATGAGTGTACTAAAGAATATTCTTCCTTTCTTTTCTTCTCTCTTCGTGATTCTTTGATATGAATGTTTGAATACTTATTTACTCTGTCGTTATCATCTGGTAGTGGGTAAATGATGCCGGTGGTTCGGAAAATCTTGGTAACATCCTTGTGAAAAAGAAAAGGAATGGAAAACTTCCTGTATTTACACCTCCAATGGTATGTTACTGAATTTGATTATTACTTTAATCACTTGGTAATTGTTCTCCTTGGAATAGACAGTTAATTATTTCATTGCATTTTGACCTGTACAGCAAACTGTGGAAGCTTTACTTGAATCAGGATACGATCTTATAAGAGAGCAAAAGCTAATAATGGAAACCAAGCTTTCCAAGGAATACATGAAGAACATGGATGATGAGTAAGTTCGATGAGTCATATATATGTTCGGGTGCTATGTTATTTCCGGGGGTAGAACCGTCATTTTGCCCATTCGAAAAGAGGATACAGAATGTGTGTTCCCAATTTAAGATGGGCAAAGCAGTTTTCAGCAACTGTTGTGAAAATGATACATTTATATTTTATTCTTCATTTTAATCTGTTGTCAATTTATATCGTGCTATATATAGTAAATTTTGCCCCTTACACTGTTAAAGTTCATAACTCCAACCTTCGGATATCAACTTTATTCCATTGTTAATGGTTTGATAAAAGATGTGTTTTATCATCGACTCAATTCTCTCTTACATCTCTCTCTCTCTGGAATTGAATTACAAGATTTAAAACCAATGAATTTCAAATTCACTCGAAAGAAAAAAAAAAAAAAAAGTCCTGCAAAGACAAGGTTCTCGAGATTATCAATAGTTCTTTTTAGTGGGGAGGATTAGTGTGGGAGGGGAGCGAGGATAAA
Source organism: Scutellaria galericulata (assembly GCA_946896805.1). NCBI lineage: Eukaryota > Viridiplantae > Streptophyta > Magnoliopsida > Lamiales > Lamiaceae > Scutellaria > Scutellaria galericulata. The sequence continues at coordinate 11,935,823 of OX335797.1, forward strand.
GTGGAAATTACTCAAAAATTAATTTAAAATGAAAGTCATGGATTTCAAATTTATATCAATTCAATCACCATCAGCGGATTTAGTACAATGAATTTCAAATTCCTCCATCCAACACAACCTAAAATAATTCTTAAATGGGATCGGAATGACCTATTAGCAACCCAACACTTGCCACAACTTTTAGTTTTATTTGAAGGGGAAGATTGGAAATTTTTTATTATTTGTTGAATAAGCATATGGCTTCACTGCAATTAATAAATGTATACATTTTTGGTTGTAAAGCACAAATTTACTACATAGAAGTAAAAGAAAAACAAACGAAAAAGACATTTCAGAAGCAAGGTTGCTCCTTTGCAGCAGGGTAGTGCTCTCATAAATTCTGGATTTTGTTTTTTAAATAAGAGGAATATTAAATTTATTAATAATCGTACATAGATACGTAGCTTACATCATGAAATATAAAAAATTGAAAAACAGTAATAAGAGAAGAGAAAAACCTCCTAAATCTTGTGAATGAGGTATCCAACATCCTCTGTTTTCAAGTCTTCCTTCCAATTCTCAAATTCAGATCCACCAAACATCACTTGCTTAATGCCCACATAACTGTACAGTTCAACTCAAACTAGTTAGCCACTGCTATAATATATACTTACACTTAGCATATACGAAATTCGGCTAAAAATTTCTAACAATACACAGTAATATATAGTTGTGTTATTTCTTATGGAGTCAACTTCAATGCAATATACCAGTACTCTATATTGGGTTTACTTCTTTTCTTTTCTTTTTTTCAATACAAAGTACAAGTATTTTGCGTTGAAATGAACTCCGTACAAAACATATTTTGAGTTTCCATATCAAGTCTCTCTAGACATAAATAGTATCCTTACTCGGAGCTTATTTGAGTCAAAGCATTGATCAAAATATCCAACAGTAAAGGCTCGGCCGTGCCAATATCCATCCTGTCAATAGAGGAAAAAAAAATGTCGAGTGAAATCTACTCAGAGACAATAACACAAATAGTCACTTACACTTACCATATTCGAGCTAAATTATCTTGAACCTCGAGGTCCCCTATGTTGAAAAATGTGGTTGGTGTAACATTTGCTCCTTGAATAGCATCATAAGTTGGTCTTTTGTCCAAAGGAGATTCTGACAGCTGTTAGAAACACAGCAAGAAACTTGGGAATGAAATCTTAGCCCTCGATTTCATGCTTAGAACTGCCAAGGCTACTTACTTGCATATTCATAGAATTGCATCCACCAAGCCGTCCAACAATGTGCCATGATCGGATTGTCTGTACAAAGAGGTTCTTCGATTATGTATCACCACTCAGAATTTAGCACCAAAATCAATGGAATGGGAAGAACTTACATCACATATCAAGGTAACATCTTGCTCCAAAGGGGCATTATAGAACTCCAACCATATATACGAATTCGAGAAATCAAATCTGGCCACACGATCCAAGAGAATGGGTCATTCAACCAATGCATGCCAAAGATGATTATACAAAGAAAATAAGATGCAGTTCAATTAGACATGCATCCTTCCATACTCAGAATCAACAAAACTATGATAACTGAAACTGTCTGCGACCACTTTAGATAGATCTTGCAAAGCACTAAGGATGAATATAGTACCAGAACCTGTCTAATAATGCTTGAGTTTCTTAGCTAAAGACATGTTTTTTTTTCTTCTAACACTCCAAAGTAGCCTCCAACTTTCGAAGAATGTGAAATGATATTAAGCCTCACCACAAGGTTCAATAAGCTAAAAATGAATATTCATCAACTGAAACTGCAAACAAGCTTTATAAATATGGTCATTTCCCTACGAAAAATACAATATAATGCACACACAACCTCCAAACAGTCTAAAAGGTGAATACATTAGAAATTGACTAAAAGGGCATCAACAATTATATTACTTTCTTGCAACTGTATCCATAACAGAGAAGATGTATACTCACTTGTTAAAATGCACTTTCATTGGGTTTGATGAACCAGTTTTCGTATGTATTATCTTGTTCCTCTTCCTCCTCAGTCTCTCCTCCATCTGCCAAATATCACAAAATTAAAGTAAAAATTGGTTAAGCATTACTAATAGGATTTGAATAAAAACACAGAACCCAAAATGATGATTGAAGTATCAGTCGTTTTCTTTTCCTAAATCTTCTGAAGGGTTTAAGAAAACAAATAACTCACTTTGGACTTAGCTTTATCCGGATCATCAAGAGAATCACCAATAATCTCAGCAAACTCAGGGTCTTTATCATAATCATTGTCTTCACCTCCTCGATCACCAAAGCCGGCCCCTGCCCAAGAAACATCGCCCCCTTCACCCATTTCTCCATTAATGATACCTTCAAAACCGCCCAGGTCCATCTGGGACATCAAAATCTTGGTCCTCCGTCGCGCAGTAGGTGGGCATAGCCCTGAAGAAAACAGTGTTATATGTGGGGTTTTGGCATGTAGGAATGGTGGGTACTTAGCTGATTCAGCTGAAATTGTAGGAGGCAGTGCTTGAAGAGGGGGTAGACATTGTTGCAGGATAAGCATCAGTGTTGTAGTATCTTAAACGCGTAACGAAGGGTTTTGGTTGGAGATGGGTTGCTGCGATGAACCAAACGGAGAAATTGAGTCGATGATTTCGCTCTAGCTTCAAAAATTTGGGAATGATTGCTTAATGAGTGGAAGCCAAGATTATGTAGACAAAGTGTTTGCTTGTTGGTCTATTCCAATTTGTAGCACCGCCAACTGCTGAACAATCTGATATATGTTTTTTTTCGATTTGCAATCTAAAAGAAAATGAAAATACATATTTAACCTTAGGATTAGGCATGCAAGTCCCATAATTTGTTTTTAGCCGAGAAAATAACCGTAATATAAGTTTAAATTATACTTTAAAAAAACTTGAATTTCAAGTGTAGTTGAGTAATTTTTCTTTAATATTTTAGATTGTTTTTTTTTTTATATAAATCCATAATTAAATATGATATTACATATATCGAAAAGTGAAATGACGGAAAATAATGGATTTCTAATTTTCGATATATTTTGTTATTTTATATGTAAGTATAACTTTTTCTTTTTTAAGGAGCGAATATAACTATTTTATTTTAAGAATACAAAATAGATAACTATACGATACTTTTTAATTTTTAAATTTATTCAAATTGTCAAATAAGCACTATGTAGACAAAAAATTACTAATACATAACTACATAAGTTTAGATGTAATCACCAGGTCATGACCTGCTATAATAAGTTAATTGGATTAAAAATCAGAAATGTTTATTATAATTACATGACCGAAAATATAATATATAAATAATTATTTAAAAAAATAATTAAAAAATTAGAATACAATTTTTTTTGTTTAAATGATTTAGAATACAAAGTTTGATAACTAAAAAAACTAATTTTAATTCCTTTTTACAAAGGATAAAAATGGATAGGAAAGGATTTCACAGACCGAATATATATATAATGGAATATAAACGTTAGAACTTAAATCAATTAAAATGTAAAAGAATATAAATAGCAATTATTTTTCAGAAAAAAAAAAAAAAAAAAAGAGTTGTAGTTGGGCCTCCTTTCCAATGACCCTTATTAGTTGAGCTGTAAGCCCACAAGTTCTAATTTGAAAGGGCCCAACTTTAGTTTAACTATCCCACCCATTGCGAAGCCGTATAAAGACTCACAAAACCCTAACCCTAGAGTTCTCCATCTCCAGCATAATCCACCTTCGCGGCAGCAGAGGAACCTCGCAAATTCTCCCGTTTGTTCACGAAACAACAGATCAATCATGGGTAATTGATCTGTGCCGATGTTAAGTTAGTGATTATGCTCGATTAATTGTGGTTTAATTGGACGATAATTGTTGCAGGTAAGGTTCACGGATCATTGGCGCGTGCCGGAAAGGTGAGAGGGCAAACGCCGAAGGTGGCGAAGCAGGACAAGAAGAAGAAGCCACGCGGTCGTGCTCACAAGCGCATGCAATACAACCGCCGTTTCGTCACCGCCGGTAAACCTAAATTTCCTCCTGATTGTGTGAAAGTATTAATTTTTTAACAGTTTTTTTCCAGTCAATCTGCGTTTTTTTTTTTTTTTTTGGATTTATTTCATATTACCGAATATTGAGCAAGTTAGATTCTTCTGATTAGAATGCGATGGACAATAAATCCTGATTCGAAAAACAAAAATCTGTTAATATCAGTCGCGATTAACTTTGAGTGGGTTTAATTGGGGCTTTGTGTAGGTTTTTTTAATTTAAGTTTTTTATGCTAAGTTAATCTTGTCGATGCACAGTTGAATTTCATCATGATGCTTTTCTGAATGATTTTGATTTTTTGGAGTAATTATTGCTTATAATGCTTTGTGGGTGCAGTTGTTGGCTTTGGAAAGAAGAGAGGACCCAACTCATCTGAGAAGTAGAGTGGAGGCATTATTAGATTTTGTAGGTGAACAAATGTTTGGAATTTTAATTTTAGCCATTTCTGATATTAATGTTGTGGCATTTTTTGGTGCTTTGACTCTATCGAATGTTATGCTCCTCCTTGATGATTATGAATTGAGTTGATTCAGTTTTGTATTGTGCTTAAAATTCTGCAGAACCATTTTATCAAGCTTGTTTTTGTATCGTTGTTTTCCACCAGATGAAGTTATATTGCATTCTCTAGCCATTTTCCTTGCATTTCATGAGCTGTTGGAAGCTTCAAACTTGGTTTGTGATGTAGCCGAGAAATTCACATTTCCCCTCTTAACCTTTGATAATATATGATGAACTTGAACAATAAAAAGTTTTTAGCTTGAATGTCAATTCTTTGCATTTTTGTATTGTCATTGACAATGAGGAAGTTGGTTGATATTTAAGATTGAATGCAGTTTTGTATCACAAATTCACAATGAGCTTTGCTTCAGTCAGATTCCTTCTGTTGATTTTATTTCAAGTTAAAGGATTTTTGAACAGTTGGATTTTTCTTTCATTTGTTTTCCTGGTTGGCTGCAGTTCTATTTTTCAGTTGCAGCAAGATGTTTATGAAGGGTGAGGCTATACACTATACACACCCCATTAAATACTAAACACCACCTGATTTTTAAATAAATCAATGGTGTATGAATTCATTTTCTGAGTGTGTTTAGTATTTTTGGGGTGTAAGTAGGCTATTCATATATGAATTTATATAAGGTTGTGTTCGGATTGTAGTATTCAAGGAAGAATTTGAAATACTAGCAAATTCATGAGAATTGAAATCAATTCAACTTTCATTTGGAACTCAGTATTTAGCAATTTGAATGTATTTTCATTCGGAGTGCGTTTGAAATACATTCATTTCAAAAAAAAAAAAACTTAAAGAATTGTTAGAAATGTTAGCTTGTGTCATTTTATACGGTTTTGATCAAATTCCTAGGCTATATTAGCCCAATCAAATTTATCCTGTTTATATATTCATTTAATTTCATTGGAATTGATTGTGTTAAATATGCAATGGAATTAAATATATTTGATTTTGCTTAATTTCGAGAGTTGTTATCTATATTCTATACAAGGTGAAGGGTAACAAATGCGAGGCAGAAGTCAAAAATTTGAAATCATTTAAAAAAAAAATAAAGCCAACTTTATAAATTAGGGGTGGGAAACATGTCTTTTCATGGGTTCACTTGTTTGGTTTCAACACAATTATCATACATTTTGTTTAACTATTTTTGTTAGAAATTGTAAGCCTGGACATTATTTAACTTTCAGGTAACCGAACAATTTGACACGAAATTCGTCAAATAAATGTTGGAAAGTGAAAAATATCAAAACATGTTGAACAAGAAAAATACCAAAAATATTCTGCAAAATCTAAAAAAAAATGTCTTTATACGAAATTTAGGAGCGTTTGATATCATAATTTTTTATTGATAAAAGTAGTAACTTTGAAGAATTGTACAATATAAAGTTATAAACATTGAAATTATTATTTTGTCCCGAAGCAGCACCAGCTCATGAGGAAGATTTCTTAAATGTAAGTATTAATAACAATTAACAAGTCATAAACAAATGAAGATACATCAACTCGTGCTCTTTATTAAATCACCAACCACTAATCACCAAAGAATATTATAGTTGCCTAAATTGAAATTATAAAGTGTTAGGATCCACATTTGAGGTGATATCATGAGTAAGAAACAGATTGAATCCTAAGGCAGTAAAGCAATTACATAGTATGACCATCTCTTATCTTAACAGGGTATCACTCGCGTGGTAGTAAGAACAACGTTAGTCATGGAGCTAACAGAAAATATAACACGGCCATCATACTTTGCAAACTCGGAGCTCATAACATCAGAAAGATTTGTGTGACTGAGAAATGAATATAATAGGCAATGACTAGATCAAACATAAACTGGTGTGTGACCAAGTAATTGCTGCCAAGAAAAGGTATGAAGAACATAAAAACAAAAACAAAGAAAAAGAAAAGTTCATTGACCAGTATAAAACTTCAGTGTTGGTAATCAAATGCAGAATTTCATCAATAAAGACTCCTGTTTGAAACGCATTTTGCTTACATTGACACTAAATAATTATCTTGGAGACAAGAAATGAAGGTTGTCTTCTATGTTTCAATTCCATTGGTGTGTTTTGTAGCATTGGTTGCAAAAGATCACATTTACGGGTTTCATATTTGAAACAAGTATAGCACCATTTATCTCTAATATCCGTCTTCATTCGGGCAAAGCACTGCAAATGGCTTAGTTAATGATTAGCAATGAACTATCAACTGTGTCCCTAATGGTCAAGGCTCTTACCAATATTTTCTTGTTTCCACCATTTATTCTCATTTCCCCGGCATGCAGTAACCACATCCGTGATTGAAAACTCAGTTCGGTTTAATAAACGGGTGCAATTGGATCCTTTAACTATATGGGATAACCAATTTCTCAAATCTCATTGGGAGGTCCCAGACTCAAAGACTCAAACCTTGAAGGTATATTTGTTTTGAGTTTATGTAGGATTAGGGAAATCCGATTAGGAAATCCCGAAATTTTGAAATAAATGTGAATAGTTAAAATCTGTGTTTATTAGAGATTTTGTAAAGTAGGATTACAAAAATTCATATGAATAGTTAAAATCTGTGTTTGTTTAAAGATTTTGTAAAGTAGGATTAGTACTGTAGATGTCAAATCAATGCTGGAAAAAATGTTATTATATAATATTATATTGTTAGTTGATGTAATGATAATGATTGGATGATTGTAATAGTAGAAATTTAGGTGTGTATTGAAATTTGTGTATTAATAGGTTATAGTTAATGGTTGTGTTTTTATTTAAATAAAGTAAGATTTTGATAGATTATATAATCATTTTCTAACCTCAAAACAAACGGGGATTTGAATGAATTCAAATCCCAACTAGCAAACACTTATCCAAACATAGCCTCAGTGATTTTAAGGGAATGCTAGAATTTCCAAAAAGATTCTAAGACTCAAAAGCCAATTCTGTCGACTTGAGTTCATTAAAATCCATCGAAGAGGATACAAGGCTTATAAAATCTGTAAAAGCAGGTATCTATGGCCAAAATGCATATACTTCTTTTCAGCATATTAGGTGTGAATGCTACCAAAATGAGTATGGAAAACTACATAGACAAAGCTTTCATATATGAATTACACTGTCTCCTAATGTTCTAATTCTCTTATCCTAAATCCACACCGAAGCTATGTTTTATACAGGAATTGATCTTTGAATGCTACCAGCCACACAATCAAACTACTATGTTTAAACGATTTTTTTAAATGTCGGAAATGGGTGTTCAGTTTCGACTCACTACCTAAGCCTTCAGCTTTTTCCAAAATACCAAAAATAATGAGACATATTCAAGGTTTGGTCCCTCACAAAAGTTGCATTCCGATGGCCACATTTGCATTAATTACCAACAGAATAGCGTCGAAAAAAGAAAAGAAATAAAGATTGGCTGAACCATAGGCAGTTAAAAGTAATAGGCAGATTGGAAAGTGAAAGAGAAGAGAAGTGGTTAATATAGCACAACTTACATGAACCCATGCTTGTTCCTATTTCTTCAAAGAACAAAAATGTAACACTGAGAGAGGAAGAAAAGTTTCTTCTGGTTTCAATTAATTAAGCCAGCATTGCAGTTTCCTGAAAAGATAACACATACACAAGTTAAACCAAGAAAAGTGAATGTTAACAGGAAACTTATGGCAGATGGCTAACAAAATCGATTATCGAAAGAAAAGTCTATCTTTAATTAGTTTTTAGTAAATTTGACAAGCTAGAAAGCCAGTTTCTACTATGTGAAAGTAGAAATCATGTTTGTTTCATCCCATTTTCACTGAAAACCTTAATTTTTTTTTTTTAATTCCAATAATCAAAAGCATAAACTCGAAACGTATTTCTATATATAATTACAAAAATAACCCATATTCACACATCAAATTACTTACTAGACATTTTTTCCTTTTCAGACCTATAACTCTAAATTTTCAAAATCAGTCATCCAAACATAGTTTCATTTTAGCACAAAAACTAATACAACTTCATAATTCCACAGGAAATGTTCAAAACCGAACACGAGAACTGAAAATGGGGACAAACAGGTATTTTATGTTCTTTCATATGAGCTTTAGTTCTATAACGATGGTAGTTTCAAATGCTGAGTAGTATACAGCTACATTTCCAATCACACATAGTGACTTGCTTTTCTTTTCCAACTAGAGACTTTTCATGGTCAGAGCATTTGTTAAAGAAGAATGAATTAATTATAGCACTCAGTACTTACAGGTCCACAATCTCTGGAAATGTTGATGGAGAGATGAAATACTCACTGGCCTAGAAATGCTAAAGGAATCGGCAGCTGCAGAAGTTAGAAAACAAATAGCAGAAAGGTCCAAAACAAGACCTGTAAAACCTGTTATCACTTTAGACTGAATAATTCCGAAGCATATGCCATAAACAGAAATATAATGTGCATGCATAAGACTACAAGAGATGATGGATTTCTAATGGAAGTTAGACTACATACTTTATGAGATGTCATAAAGCTTATTTTAGTAAACTAAATGTTTGTACTTGATTCAAACATAAGCCACATGGACTTTTCTTCAAATACTAAAATAAAGCATAGCTAGAAAAATTATGAGAAGTCAAACTGCCACTAAATAAAACATAGCAAGAAAAATTAAGTAAAATGCATCAATGATATATACCTGAATTTCGGCAGACAGTTCCAACAAATACAAGGCTGTGCAATTAGCTATTGAGAACCAAAAACAAACACACCAGAACAAGCATTTTATATTTAAAAAGAAAAAAACAAGAAAAGGAAAGAAGAATCAATTGTGCAATTGGTCAAATCGTGTTGTTAATATTAAAAATCCAACCAATTCTGATGGTGAAGTTACATGCACATATCTATATCATCACTCAATCCCACCCTGTGTGCTGATGAACTACTACACAACTTATTCCTGCAAAACTGTTCTAGAATTTCTCATTGGCTGTAAATTACAGGAGAAGGAAAAAAAAAATTATAAGTGGGGATAATGCTAATCATACAACAGGGCAACCTAATTTGAGCATTCTCATCTGAATGGTTGCTGATGACGGCTTCTTCCAATTAATGGAAAGCCCATTAGCAGGATGGAATATGGATTCCCTGCTTTGGTCCCTATTATCTTGGAATTCGTTTTTAAGAGCTGTACACTGGTTCAAAAGGCCATGAATGAGAACAATTAAAGTCACACCAAGCTAGAAGAGAAGGCATGCCTTATGATCCAGCAGGGACCGATTCACTCAACTGGAAACAAGAATTTCATGCTCTACGTTATTCTTCAAATGCACATGTACATATTTTCTCGAGTAACAATGGCCAGTCTTCACCAAGTTGCCGAGGATTCAGCTCCATTGCAACTCTGAATTCCTGCAAGGAAATCGGTGAAAGGATTTTCGGTTCATTCATCTGATTCTGAGTTGCACCACCATCCTGCATCTGATACTGATGACCAGGCTTGACACCATTAATTAGCTTCATGGGATTGTGGTGCTTGTGGGCATTATTCTTTGCCAACTCATGCCCTGACCTTGCTCCTACGAGTTCAATGCAAGACCTAACTAATCCTTTGATATAAGAATCCAAGCCATGGTTCAGTATATTGGCACAGTCCACTGACACCCCTTCTAGACCCTGTGCCAAAGCAATTTGCTCCATTCGGTCTCTTAACGCATGGCTGTCCAACAAAGCACCGTCATGATATGTGCCAATAAATCTACTGCTACTTGCTGGAGGCGGAGCTCTGCAAGCCCCACCAACGCTAACCGGACACAACGGGACCCCAAGGGGCGCTCGGAGTGGACTTCTAGAAGAAGCCTCTTTCCCGTCACTTCTAACTATGTGGTCCTTGCTATATACATGTGCTGAACCATCTGGTGAGCTCCTTACTACCGGCATTTTAGCAGGGTGGGGCATCAAGCTCTCACTGTCATCCTGTGCATGTTGCACTGGCCTCCCATTATCAGGTGGATCCATATCCCCATTCTCGAATAAGCCCTGAGGGGCAAAGCTAGTCTTCCCATTTGGTCCCAGAGCGCTACGGCGGTCCCCAGTTCTCCTATCACGAAAACCAGACCTTGCCTTTTTGGGTGAGACTGGTAGCATGTCACCTCCATTTGATAAGCCTGGTGAACCAGAGGCCTGAGTCATGCCGAGGTGGGACCCATTTTGCTGGTAACCATCGGATGGGATCTCCTGGCCACCAATAAATGTAACATGTTTCAAGTCATCATCCTTGTGACTTGCTGGTGGTGGAGCTTTGGCGCAACAAGCATTTTTCAGTATTGAACAAATAAGCTGATTGTGAAGTGGAATATTCTCCCGTCCCAGAACTCTGAGACACAGTTTGTTGAACTCAACCTTGCTCAGTTTCAAACTCAAGAATCTCTGCAAGTAGTAAAAGTATTGCTTGGACCCCTCTGGCCCTAATTTCTTCACTATTTGAGCTTTCAACTCACCAAGATTGATCCGCGAACGCTGATGAGGTGGTTGCATCTCTCTGTAGCTCTCTTTCTCTCTCCTTCTCTCTTCTTCTCCCAACTAAATATCCATATAACCAAACTACAAGCTACCACAACAACGGTACAAAACCTCTAACTAAATTATGGCTGTTTTGCTCCACTTCCAAAAACCCATTCTCCAAACACGAAATCTGTCTAACAACCACCCTAACAATGTCGAAGCAGAACCCATCTCCAAGACCACCACATTGATGCACTATGACAATTGGAGGCTGATTTTACACCCTGAGATCTCAATTTCCCATCAAACTAGCTCTCTCTCCAATGAAACCCAAATTTCAGAAACTTCAAATTCTCCAACTGTCAACTCAGAATTTATTACTATAATACAAAAAAACCCTTTATTGACCTAAATCTCAAAAACCAAATAAAGATACCTCCCTGCAACTCTAAGTAAACCGCCACAATTTATAACTATTTTCTGAAAATTCTACAACATTCCAAATGTTACTCCCTCAATAGAAGATTCAAGCTTGGATTCTCAACTTCAAGTTCGAATTCTTATGCTCAAAATTGAACTTGAAGAATAACGAATCAAATGAACGTAAAGGTTCAAACTTGGAAAAAACCGAGCTCACAGAGACGAGAAAATGAATGGGCTGACCTTATTTGAGTTCCCAGAATTTAGATTCACGAAAATATATAATCGCAAAACACTCTCAGCTTTAACCCTTTTTGCATTCTTCTTTTCCTCTTCACTTCTCCTCTGTAACCCATGTAGTTTCTCCTGCCATTGCTTCTTATCCCTTCAAAATTCTGCTTCACATTCTCTATTTCACTCTCTTTATTTTCTCGAGAAAATAATTTCTGAATCCGAAAATTGAAGGCCCTTTTTTTTTCCTCTCTCTGATCGCTCTCCTCCCCGATACTCCCTTTCTCTCTCTTCTTTCTCGTATTGTATCTGAATAGAAAGTAATGCTTTTGTCTAATTTTTATTCAAGAGTACAGCAACCAATGCACAACGTACTACAATACATGTTGTACGTTCTGCAGAAACAATTGTACCTTGATCTGGCATAAGGAGAAAGAGTTTGGCACTATGTATTTCTGATAATAGAAGGTCTCTCGTTGACATAATAGATGTCGTCTAAGTCGTCATATTGAAAACGCGCTCTCGTGGCCGTGAATAATACTCGCCAAACTATTAGCTGTTGAGAAGACACGTGTTAGTATATAAGTGTTTCAACATATAATTCTACTAGTGTGCGACTATTGGAGATAATTACATTCGAGGGTTTTATTTTTCCATTTTCTGTGTATATATTATATATTTTTCAATTTAAGGTTTCGTCATTGCTTAAAAAGATTAACATTCTACATAGGGATTTTGGGGGGAAGAAATATATTTCACTGAGGGGGGTGTGTTGTATTTCTGCATTGTAAAATTTTTTAGGGTTAATGTAGTGGAAATAAAAAAAAAAAAAAATTATAGTCTCAGATCAAATTGTCATTTTAAAAAATTTTCATATAAAAATAACATGAGCTTGTATATTTAATTTCAATTTTGAATTCGTTTAGCTTTTGAATTTATTTTTGTTGACTTGTCCTGTTGTCGGCATGTCAGGTGCCAACATGGATTTCAAAAAAATCATTACTTTTACAATTGCTGTAAAAACCACAACTTTTATTTAAATTGTAATTTTAACCAAATATTATTTGGATAATGACAAAAACAACATAACCTTATATATAGGTGGAATTTCGATCACCCGTCGGTGTAGATTTTTCCGTGCTAATGTATTTGGATACTTTAGCTATCAATATGAATATTAAAAAAAATCACCACATTTACAATTATTGTAAAAAAAATAATTCATTAATGAAACGATATTGTATATCTAACATAAAAGAAATGAGAGGCAAATCGATGTCATTTCATTAATTAATGCATGAATTTGTTTTTCTTAATATTCATGTTGGCACCAAGGTAACAAAACACGTCAGCAAGGAAAAATTCAAATATTTATCGGTGATCGAAATTTCACCTATTAAGATTTGAAGTATTCAAGTAATCAATGGGTGAAAAATGCATAATAGATCACAAATCAAGATCAACATATTGCAAATACAGTAGATAAGATAAAGAAGAAAATTGTACTTCTAACTTCCTAATGTGATATTTTTTAACATTAATACCTATCTTGTATTACATTATATTGTTACTGATACTTTTAGGTATTCTTCCAATTTTCAGAAAATTATAATTTAGATATTGCGAAATTATAATCTAATATCTTTAGATATTACAACATATACCACTTTGAACTAATAAATTAATATCTTACGATTTGGTTAATATAACTCTTTGCAACAATTTCATATTTTCTACTTACAAATGTAGGTTTTTCTAGTTATGAGACATAAGTTTTGACTATGACACGTTGAACAGAATGCAATAAGTAGATTTGACGGTTGAAATATGATAATTCGTTTAAAGATTTATTCAACAAGTGTTTGTCGAGTTGTGCTATAATAATGAATTTAAAAACTACTAGAAAAGTATGATATCATGATATGGTTTGGAAAATCAATCTCGATTCGCACATTTATACAGTTTGAAAGAAAAATGGTGTATATTGTATTGACCAAGAACTTCTTTTTAGCTAGAATACGATATCTTAACGAATTGAAAATACAACCATGTAATTTGTTCAACGACAAGAAAGAACACAAGTTTAACTAATTTCTATAGTATTTCCAAGGAAACATTAAAACATTGTAGAAGTAACAACAACGAGATGGATTTCAGTCTTCCATGTTGATTTCTGAATTTGCAATGTCAATGAATAGAATGTTGAAGCATTATTTCGAGATGCATATATGCATTGCGTCTTTTTTTAAGAGATTATGAGAAGACTTAAGTGTATTTTGAGTACTTTTACACTTGTTCTAGTTGAAGACAACACAACATGTTGAGTAGTATTTGATTATGAGATGAAGCTAATCACTTGCACTTTCAAGAAATTTGAAGAGGGTAATCAAAATAAATTTTGTATAGAATATGTCAACACTTATATTTGGAAAAAGATCGACAAAACTTGCAAAATTAAAAGTATTGGACAAAATCATCAATTCAACCAGGAGCAGAGAGAAGCTTGGTATTAGTATTCATTAGCAACATGAAATGACACAAATGTATTACAATCCATATAAAATGCTAAAAAAAATTGAGAAAGGAGAATTGTTGACGAATACTATATTATAGATATTGTAGTTGTTAATAATTTAATTAGTTCAATAATTTCTGCATAACAATTGCAGACATTAGTTCAATCTAATTTATTCAATGTTGTTCTCGACACTCTGTGTTTAGTTACAAAACGACGGAGACAAATGATTAAACTCACTTCTAGAAAAACAAATCAAATTAACTCAAATAAATCAAATTCAGGAGTTTGGTTATTGAACATCAAATGTTTGTTAATTTAGTAAATAAAAAATAACGATACTTTAATTCTTCATTCCTATTGAAATAAAAAATCTTTTTTTTTTTTAATATTTAATTGATACTTACATTTTTATTGTATCTAATGATATCATAAGCTTGCATAATTAATACGTTCAGGGTTATGTAAATAGTACCAGTGAATGGAACTACAATAACTTTTAGATTATGTGAGTAATAATACCCATGATATACACGATTTGTGAACCGATTGTACAGTTTTTAACTGCTGATTCCATGATTTATTTTCTTTTTTTCCGTTTTAATTTAATTTATTTTTAACTCTATTTCCAATTTAAAATTTCCTATAATTATAAATGATAAAATGATGATTAATATACTAACCAAAAATTTTGATATAACAAAAATAAAAAATTAATAACTTTTATAAATTATAAGGTACAAACTGCTAGCACAACTTACAAGTTACAATAAACAAAGGAAAAAAAATCAATTTACAATTTATAAATAAAGTTGTATATGTTAATTTTTAAACAGTATAATATAATTTAAAGGTATCAGAAAAGCCTTATCGAAGACTACATACACAACCTAATTTTTTTGTATTTGTCTAGGAATCTATTGAGATTCAATATTGTGTTTCTGTTCAACATACATATATATACTTTACCCTCTATAAATAGATCAACTCATACAACTTGGTGTCTAGATCAACTCATACAACTTGGAAGACACCGAAAACTTCAATATCATACCAAGGACAAGAAATCTAAACCTTCAACCAAGCTTAAACATTCTAGTTTACAGTTGAAGAAGAAGTTTATAAGAGTTAGTTTTTAGTCTCAAAGATTGGTTTTAAGAAAACTCCTAATTGGGATCTGCAAAATCATCATCTTTACTTGAAGTAAGCTATTTAATGGTGGATTCCCTTAATGCAGCTAAAAAGGGATTAGTAGAAGGATACCCCACATTCAAACCTCCATAAATCTTGTTTTCTTTAACTTGTTTATTATGCTCCTCATATATATCTTGAACACACACCTAAGCATAAAAGTTACATGTTTTAAAGCACAAAAGCTAACATTCAAGCAAGTGACTGCCAACCAAAGTGAATCTACAAAAGAGGAATATTCTTCATTCCAATGAGGAAATCAAGTCATGTGTTATATGCGGCGATAAACCGGAGACAACAAAACATCTCTTTTTTGAGTGACCGTGTGGAAAGAATGTTATAGTTGGTTGGATTCCCCTATGGCTATGCAGATTCAGGCTATGAACCACTTCTGTCAACATTGTGGCATTATTAGAGGTAAAAAAGGGGCAAAAATGTTGATTAGCTTATGGGTATGGAGTTTGTGGAGATGGAGAAATAACATTGTATTCAATGAAGAGGTATGTGAGGTTAGTAGAATAGTGAATGGCATTAAAACTAGATCGTGGAGTTGGTTTTCTGCAAAGGATGTTTGCGTTGGGAGTTATTCTTTTACAGATTCGAATGCGCATCCTAGGAAACTTATGGACTATTCATATTTTGTGTCTATTCATGTCTTTGTAACATTTTTAAAGGGGAATTTCTTATGCCCCTTGTTAATGAATTTTCCTTTTTGATTGATTAAAAAAAGCTATACCATCAACTTCCACACTAAGCTTTGAAGATAAGTGGTTAACAATCAAAACCTTATGGTAGATTGTTGATAAAATATCTTTCTTTAGCTACTTTAATTCAAGTTTACTATTACGATAAGAATTTACGAAAAAAACTATCGAGGGGTCTATTCAACCATCTTCTAGACATCCTGTTATACGTTTGGGACCAACAAACATTCTAATTGATTAAGAACTTGGTTTTTCATTTACATTAAATAGGACCTGCTACATTTTTAATTGCACTAACATCGAATCCATACACTACATATGTTTTTATTTTTTTTTTATTTTGCGAATCCAATACCATGAAGTCGATTCTTATACAAATGCATGTACACAATATAAGGTTAATTGCAGCAATTTATTGCTAAACCACAAATTGAAATTGTGGCGAGGTATTATAAATTACAATAATCAATTGGTTTGGAAGCAGATTAATAATATTAATTAGTGGAAATATGCCTTTGTAACCAATATACACACCAAAAAATGAAAAATACCCACAACATAAGAAAACATGTTTTTTACCCAATTTGAGGGGAAAATTACCCAAATACCCTTATTAAACTTGGTAAATTGAAAGGAGGAAAAACACCAAAATTACATTCACTTCAAACCCTAGTAATTTTCGAATTTCTGATTCTCATTACTCTTCGTTATTTGCCCGATTTCTCTTCGTGATTTTTCTGGTGTTGTTCATGATTTGTGTCGAGGAAACCGGTTCTTAACTACAGTTTCTGGTAGACAAACATTTTGGTTGAAAAACACTCTAGATCACGAAACTAAGTATAGATCACAAGGAACTTTTGTCTCGTGATCTACACATAGCTTCATGATCTAGATGAACAAAGGACAGATCACGAGGCTAAATGTAATCGTGATCTGTACTTAGTTTCGTGATCTATAATTATGATCATTCTAGTGCACCTAGCTAAATGTAGATCACGAAGCTAAAGTGCCTCGTGATCTATCTTTAGCCTTGTGATCTGTCCTTTTTTCCGTGATCTAGCACTACTGAAAAAGATGGGAAAATCAACAATCACCGGTTTTTCCTGACACAAATCACGAACAACACCGGAAAAATCACGAAGAGAAATCGGGCAAATAATGAAGAGTAATGAGAATCAAAATTCGAAAATTACTAGGGTTCGAAGTGAAGATAATTTTGGTGTCCCCCCCCTCAATTTACCAAGTTTAATAAGGGTATTTGGGTAATTTTCACCTCAAGTTGGGTAAAAAACATGTTTTCTTAAGTTGTGGGTATTTTTCATTCTCCTCATTGCATAATGGACAAAAATGCCCCCAACCCCTTAATATTATGTAATAAGCATAACTAAACTATTCTTTTCCTTTTTCTTTCCTTCTTATTTGTTTTCTTTTTTGTCTTAGAAGACTAAAAACACCGATAAAAAGAATTGATGAATAGTTTAGCTACTTACAACAGATTTTTGAGCCTGCTAAGAAAAAATTAAGCTAGACTCCTATTTATTCATTAATCGAGCCTGAATATAGCTATATCAGTAACTTTCACCACAGATTGACATAAATTATACAAACTTGAGTAATAAAAATATGATCACATGTATCTAAAATCTTGATTAGGTTAGGAAATATATATATACTGTACCCTGGGCGAATGGTTGTTGTCACGCCTGATTCTCTGTTTTGTTGTCTGTTTTGTATTTTTGGAGCTCTTCTTGAGCTCGTACTAGCCTACAGAAGAGATGATTTTCTTTAGAGCTATTCAAATCGATATTTCATGTACTGTGTACTACAACAAATACCTGCACTGCAGATCAGTTATCTCACGAATCAAATCTTTTTCCCGTTCATGAGCAGTCTCTAGCTGTGAAGGCGAAATCGCAAAGGCTTTAGAATATTGCCTATTTAAACTTTTCCAAAAATATTTAACTTCTGAACAAAAATGATTGATCATTTATGTCCCTTGTTAAAGCATGTACTAAGGTTATAAACAAAATGATGCCATTTAATATCATAACAGAACTCAAGTTTTTATTTCCATCTAAATGAAAAAAACAAAACAAAAAAAGTTGTCCATACTCAAATTGAAGATATCGACTAAACATGAATTTAAAAGTGATGATATGACATCATTATTCAATTCTCTTTCCCTTTACATCAAAGACAGGGAAGAATGAAGGATGTATCGTCTCTGCTGACATTAGAATGACAGTTGCAAAATGTGTGTAGATAGATGAATTCAGGTTAAGAGTATAATATTGCTTAGTGGATAACCAACTTTTCATACCAAGGATTTCTCTGTCATTGACATATTCATCGGCATGCATCCTCCCATGTCTGCGAAGATGGATGATCACATCAAATGAGAAAGCCAATACCTACAATATATATGTGTGTATGTGTAGCATTTGCTCATACCAGAAAAATCACCAACAGCAAGATGCTTCAGTGCACCAAGAATACCATCCTGTTTGTAAGAAAACAAAAAATCAGACATTTACCAAACATCGTGAAGAAATTAGATTCTTTCAAGAACAATGATTACCCTTTGAAGAGTGTTTGTCAATAGAACATTCTGCAGATGGGAGAAAAGTGAACCATGAGGATTTGATGGAGTAGCATCAGAAGGCGATGGTGAGCCAATGCCAGGAAGTTGAGCAATCACCTAAAAATCCAAAATAATCCTTCAAAACATATTCTAGTATCAACATATGGGAGTAGTCAACCCATTTATTACTCTGGTATCACTAGAATATATGTATATGCTTTTGCAAGGATCTCCTTAATAACAAAGAATAGTATGTTAGTAACTATTGGATATGTCAGATAAAAATGAATGATGAATCAAAACTTATGAATACTTTGTCTAACAAGAAGTGAGTGAATCATAATGACACTCAGCAAGAAAGCAAATGATTTTTCTATCACGTTTTACACAATTAGTGCACTAACTAACACCATGCTTAGTAAATTCCAAAGGAAATTTTAAGGATCAATTTTCATCATATAGCAGTTTCCACACCAACCTGCAAGCTGTGGCTCTTCTGTAGTATAGGTGCTGGAACCACCTGTGGTAAAGAAACAATCAGTTTTAAAAGAACTTTGAAAACACCATAACATTGAGCCCTGAATATTAACCTTTTCCAACTCAACACTTTCAGATGTAACTTTAAATCGTCCTTTTTGCTGGACAACTGGATTCTTGGCCTTGTCATCAACTTCTTCACCATTAACTGCATCAAAAATTCATTATAGCAAATAAATTATAGGATAATAAAAGGAATAACTATGATCATTGAAAGTCAAGGTTCTAAACAACATGGAGGGCTTGCCTGATGTTTTTGAAACTTTGGATGCCGTTTCTGGTTGTGCATCTAACAGTTGAAGATTGGTAGGCCCACCTCGTGACGAGTTCTGTGACTGGATTTGGATTTTGTCACTAAGAATTACAAAGCAAAATAAATAAGTCAACGTAGCCAGGGGATATATTGTTGAAGAAAGCCGTGTAAGCTACATCCCCAAATAGAGTTGAAAGACAAGAGTTATATATGCAACGAAATCATGCTTCTGAAAACAAAAAGGAAACTTCTTACATTCATCAAAAGAAATCAGACTACAACAATTGAAGCTTTCTCAGCCAAATAGTAAGATTTTATGCAAATCAAACTATTACCGTGGTGGATGGAAAAGGCTCAAAAGTACAACTATTAAAAAACTCAGATGCTCTTAATGACTTCAAAGTTAAATGTTGAGAAAGAAAAAAAAAATGGTAAAACAAAAAATATTTAAAACTCTCTACATCTCATCTCACAGAGGAAAGCATCTTATGATTATAATCGAAAATACTGAATGATAACCAAGATATGCATCAATCTAAAAAATAGCATTATTGCTAGTCATGGGAATATAAATAATACTGTAATGCTTTCCCAACATGATTTATTTTAATTCTAATAGAAAAAGTATACAGTATTTAAGAAATTACATCTTTATTCTCTTAATTTATTAGCAATCATTATTTAATTCAGATAATTGTATACTCCAACCCGATAAAAGGCATGTATTCTATAAAAGATATATTGATATACCTTTGATTAGAACTTGCGGGGAGCCCATCTGAAGATTTTTTGTTCACATCTGAGGCAAGTTTTTCTGCTAAATTGCTTTCTGCCTGATTCTCATTGCCATGACACGCATTTATTGTTGGCTGCTCTGAAGTTACACCAGGAATACTCGCATCATCATCGAATTTGTCACATTTAGTACTAAGAAGGAAAAGATTAAGTTTAGTTAGAACACAGAACCAGAGATCAGAGGATATAAGGATCAGAGAAATGCTCCTGAACAGAGAAATGACAGGGTTATGAAACATTTGATAACAATTTCATTTTACTTAAAAGAGGGAAACAAAAAATGCAGTATTATGACTCACAAATAGGAGACAGTAAATAATTGGAAATACAAAATAACCATACATGATGAAGTACAATATGCAAATGACATGAAAGGAAAGCATTTAAGCAGAAGCAAATAGTTATGTGGAATATAGTGCAGATTAAGCAAACGACCTTACAAAAGAGTTATAAAGATTGTCAAGACATGACTGCATACATGTTAGTTATGGAGTCCACTGATGAGACAGAAGCAGGGGTGTTATCATCCTGAGAAGAACTGGGATGTTAAAAGATAGAATAAATGCTAGGCGATGTTAAAAGATAGAATAAATGCTACGCTTCTAGGTAAAAACAATTATTAGCTTACGGAATCTGCAGCATCAGAATATTGACTTGCAAAAGACAGCTGGTGTTGAAGTACTTTAGGATTTTTCAATGGAGATGGCTGTTGTTGAAGTTGTTTAGTCTGCATATCTTCATCCTTCTCAGCAATAACATCATCATCCTGGATCTGCATATGTACTCGTATCAGATAAACCTTTTCCATCAATTAAATCATCCAATGAAAATCACAAAAGAGTGATACCATCATACCAGTGAAGCTTGAGCCTTCATGTCTTCGAGGTTGAAGTTCCAACCACTAATCCCACGTTTATATTCATTCTGAGGATACACAAAAAGTTCAAAACCTATTCTAAGATAGTCTTCATCCAAAATCCTATTAGCAGCACACACACACCAGTCTTAGGCAACTTAAGAATTTCTATTAAATGAACATCCCATTTTAAAATGCTTCATTTAAAGTTCCCTCAAACCATACCCTTATCTAACAGTAATCCTGTAAGTTATTGAAACTGAATTATTCAATTACCAAAGTATTTTTACCTATAACATTAATTAATTTTCACATATGAAATTTTTGCAACTAATAATTTCAAAATGTCTAATGTAATTCCTTTATATGAAATCAAACCTGGGATATTTCCTCTTTCTGCCCATCTGGCATTTTCTTTTGTGCAAGCATGTCTTCCTCCTTTCTCTAAGACAATCCATATACTTTCTATTAGAATATAATCAACAAAAGAAGACATTTCATCTAGTATAAGGACATATCTTTGGAAAGACAAACCTTTAATGCCTGAAGAACATCACCAAGAGCAGGCCTTCCTTCAAGAAGAGTTCTAGCAATATAATCATTTGATCTAGCTTGCTTGAAAAATGTATGCTTCAACAACTTCTTTGCAGAAGGCCTTTTAGAAGGATCTTTCACCAAACAACTAGCAATCATCTGCTTAAAGGACTAAACGTACCAAATATTGATATAAGTAGCATACCTCAATTACAATCCATTTGCATTAGCCAGTAAATGCATTTAGCAAGCATACCTTTGAAAACTTTTTGTCTCTCTCATAATCAAGACCAGGTGGTGCATTTTGCAATGTCATCATCAATACCTATAGGAGCAAAATGTACAGCATATATTTTTGGATTTATAACAACACTACAAATAAAAAGCTTACAGAAAAAAGAGGCATATAACTATATTTGGAAGCACCTTCATTGGAGGATACTTTGAGAAAGGGGCATGACCATGCGCAAGTTCCAAAGCAGTTATGCCAAAAGACCAAATATCAGCTCTGAAAAAATTATCAAACCAGTAGATAAGAAGATTATCGAAGGCATTGTAGCAAGAAAGAACAGGGTAAGAAAACAGATGAACAGACTTGAAGTCATAACCATGCAATTGCTCCATAACCTCCGGTGCCATCCTGCAAAGCACAAACACCTTTGGTCATTGGAATACCAAAATGAAATGAATGACAGATTAGGCCAAAACCTTGTTAGCAATTATTTTAGAAAATTCAGGCTTCCAGACATGGGTACAACATATGAACATAAATTCAGCAGCCTTTCTCACACAATCCTCAAACAAATAGGAGTGAACTCTCAACATAATGGAGGGTGAAAATCTTTGGAAAAAAAAAGTAACTACATAAATTACATTAGATTTAAAAGCCTACCAGCAAGGAGTACCCACAAATGTATTCCTCATCCGTTGCCTATCACCTGCATCAAACAAGTAGGCAGAAACACCAAAATCTCCCAGTTTGATTCCACCACGTGCATCAATCAGAATATTACCAGCCTGCAAGGAACCAACAAACATCGTGATGCCAAAAGTTAAAGATATTTATAAAGAGGATTTGACAGCATTATGATGTCCTCAATTAAGATAATAAAGAGATCCCAAGACTATTTGGGATCTTAAAGAAGTGTGAATTCTCTTCTTTTAATTTACTAAGAACAAACTGAAACATGTACCCGAAGAGATTGTTAAGATGTTCACTCTAAATATTTATTCTTCCTTATATTTTCAGTAGCACTCACTCGCACATTGTATAACATATTTTGAAATATTTTCTCTTTCTTCTCTTTCTCTTCAGTGATACTTTAAGACTTTATTATTCACAACCATACAGAACATCTCTGGGAGATCACTTTGACGTCTACATTGATTTTACACGTGAAGAAATATATGATTATTACTTATCAAAACACAGCAAGGCATATAACTACTAAACTAAGTTCTGCAGACAAGCAACTTCAAGGTGCCCAATGTGTACTTCAGGTATACAAGCAACCGCCTTTTCTTGTTGAAGGAAATGACACTGATTATAAGAAACCAGGAACAGAAGAGAATGAGTATATATATTTGTATTCCATATAAATTGAAATGAAGATATAGCCTCATTCTTTCAAAGCCTCTTAGAATTGACATGACAGAGAAATTGAATCAGAAAACCGTCAGAGGTGGCATAATTGTCTATGTTTCTCTACTCACTTTGACATCCCGATGAATGTGGCCATGTTGGTGAAGATAGTCCAAGCCTTTCAACACCTCCCGCAAAATCGTTGCAATAACAACCTCCTCTAAACCATCTGGGTGTGTTGCCTTCAAGATGTGTAAGCAAGAACCTCCAGCCATGAAAGGCATCACTACCCAAAGATTATGGTCGCTGACGAAGGAGCAGTGTGATTTTAAAACATTGGGATGATCAACAAGGACCATAGTTTGTGCTTCCCGTGAAACATTATTCTGGGTGTAAAATGCAACAGCTGAATCAGAAAATCCAGTTGATCTTGTTATCAGGATAAAGGAATTAGAGAACCAAACAAAAATAATTTTAGAAGTGAAAAGACATGTTTGTTATCAAACAACCTATTCATGCACTCTTACTAGCTTCTAAGACCAACAGTTGTATACTTATAGCTAAATTAAGAGAGAGGCTCTGCATAAAGATTGTATTGGAGCACAAATCAAATCAGTCAGAAAAGGCTATCTCCCAAGGTAAAACAGCAAATAGTATGATCTCTGAATACACTTTGAATACTATATAGTCCAGAAGTCAAAAGTGAAAAAATCAAATATAACCTGGCCTTATTTCTCATAACCAACACAAAATACAAGGAAAAAGTTCTTCATGTCAATCCTACTGAACATTAAGTAGAAGATACAATTGTAATCCAAAATCCAAAATCCAAATTTGAACAGAAAATTAAACAAAAAAAAAAAAAAAGAATTAGAACGGTTTTAATCTACCATACAGAGGTCGCAAAACAATTTAACCTCAATCCACATGCATACAATAATCGATAGGAAAATAGGGCAATTACCAGATCGCAATTAGTGCGCTCAAAGTCGAGAATTTTGATTGCCACAACCTCATCGAGCGTATTGCAGAGCGCGCGATGAACCGCAGCGCTGACACCCGTACCCACCTCCTCATACAGTGTATAATACTCTGCTCCAATGGGATACTTCTTCCTCTCCTTCTCCATTGCCCTCAAACCTCAATTCACTCCCTACGTGCCCTTATCAATACACGTAAATCTCAATACACGCAACGATTCCGATGTATTTCAGCTAATCAACGTGGAGAAACATGCGAATACAGCTCCGCAACGGAGATCCGAACTGCACTCAACAAATTATTCACAAATTCAAAAACAAAAATCTATATTATCCGAAAATCCGTCAACTCGACCCGCTTCGATGCATGTGACGTTAATGGTACGAGTGTGAAAGGGAGAAAAAGGAACTCACGGGAACGAGCTTGCGTCCATTACAGGCCAAATCATTTAGTATGAAAAGAATACCAAAAACAGGAGAAAGGAAACGTGAAAATAGTAAATGGAAGCAATTCTGAAATCAAGGCAGTTAAATATAGACATAGATTGAATTGTATGTACCGCCTGAGAGATATTTTGTAGAAAAAAAAAAAAAAAAAAAGATTATGATGACGACGAAGGGTTTGCTTAGTTCTCCCGTGCTCTAGAGAGAGAAAGAGGAGAGAGAGAGCGGTGTATACGGATCGCCGCTAAGATGGGAGTGAGCGTTAATTTTGTACGTAAATCCCGCCACCTGTTATGTTACTACATATATAACCAATCAGCTTTTTGCACGACTCTCTTTTCCTATTTTACTTGGCTGGGTTTTGAACATATCTTTTTTTTTTTTTAAGAGATATTATTTTATTTAAATATAAATCAATTTCTCACTTCCTTTTCGGTAAGTTTGTTACCAAATCTGAACGAATTTCATGTTAAGAATTAAGATTGATACGAGGTATGCATTTTAACGAAAAAAATTAAGTCAAAATTTGTGATTAATTACACAAAGATCCCTTGTGATTTGAAAATTTACTCAAAATTATCTCTCGTGATTTAAGAATTTACACAAAATTCTCACGTGTGAAATTATTTTAAATTTTGTTTATGGATGGATGGATTTGAGAAAATATTTGGAATAGAAGGAAATTCATTGTTGCTGTTTAAGTAGTTAAAAATATAGAATAATACTTTAAATGATACTTAAATAAGCTAGAGAGATGGAAAAAAATTAAAAAATTAATAAAAAAGGTTAGCTAAACACACCTTATTTAAAGTAAATCAAAATAAATAGATATATTAAAAGGCATAAATACTTTTGTTACTAATTATGGGCGTAGATTGTCACACTCTAAAAATACTAAACACTAAAAAAAATTGTATTTTTATACTTTTCATTTAAAAATAAAAGGGATGTGATTAGTATTTTTTGGGATGTGGACCCTTAATTATTTATTTAATTTTTATGTAATATAATTGAAATGATATAATGGTGATGTTATGAGGTATTTTTAGAAATGTGATAATATTAAATTATTTTAAAGTAAGTGTGTTTAGTAATTAAATGAGTTGTATATCGCTCACTCTAACAAAAACTTATAGAAAAGAAAATGATATACAAAATTATATTATTTTATTATAATATAAAATGTATAATAATAATAATAATACAGGTCGTGCTTCTTTTTATATAAATCTTCTAATTAAAATATAAAATATATAATAATAATAATAATAACTACATCCTAATTAAAAATAAAAACTAAAAAAGATAAATTTTCTAGACCCGCCTGCTTCTTTTTATATAAATTTTCAAAAAAATTGAAGAAGATTTGTTGTTGAATCCACCCACAATAATATCATAGTACATTGAAGATTTCATGGGTGAATTAAAATTTAAATGTTTTAAAATGATTTGAAAATAAAGTAAGAAAATCATTTGAAAATCATTGAAATAAACGAAGTGTACCCTGTACCCTGAACATCTCGAAGATTGTTTGGCCACGGTGTCGAAAAATACTGAAAACATTAGATTCGACTGAATTTTCATCACGTTCAACTTATATTCATTGTTCGAAAATGTTCGTTCGGTCGGTAGTAGTCGAACACGTGGTAAAAAAATTCAGTCAATTCAGGCCAAAGTCGTTTTTCAGCTAATCAATGATGAACATGAGAAAATATATTTTTTCATTACATACAACCTTAAAAAATACAAAATAAATCTTATATTATTCATTCCTAATGTATCATCATCTCCATTATTATGTTTGAATGGTGATGGTGTTGTATTAAAGTGTAGACACGTCCAATTATATTCAGAATCTTGGCGAAGTTCAAGAAGACACAATACAATGGCTATGTTACTTTGCAAATTATAGATGCAAATTGTCAAATAAAAAAGCAAAACATGTCGTGAGAATAAAAGCAGAGGACGAAATAAAGATGAAAAAAAAAAAAAAGGAGACAAAACTGAGAAAAAAAATTACCTACTGCTCTTCCAACGTAAGGTAAATAATTAATCAAGCAAAACCATTTATTTATACTAATTATGTTAAGAAATAGATTTTGAGAAGGAAAGGGATTCTATCGAAGTAGAGTTTGAGAAGGAGAAGAACTCAATCAAAGCTTTAGTTGCAAAGAAGTTTTTATTTGGTATTAATTCCAATCCCAAAAGGAAATTTTAATTAGCAAATGAAGTTGAATGTCATAGGGACTGTTGAATTTGAGGCATTATCAAAATCAAATTTGAAGGAAAAAATGATGGTGGGCCTTATTTGGGATCTAAAAAAGAAAGAAAAATTGACATGAATTTGAGGCCTTACCCAAGAAGGATGATGAAACTGTGTTATGGGCTTTCAAATAGTTTTGAAAACGGGTGATTCTATCCTATTCTCTCGGTACAACCATCATAGAATTGAAATTTCATTTTTATCCTTAAATCTTATTATGAAAATTTATACCAATTATTTTCTCTTTTTTTTTCTTTAGATAATAATTGTGTATTCAATCAAGTTTCAATCCTACTAAAAAAACAATCATTGTTTGAGGTGGATTTAAAATTTTTTAAGGTAAAACTCATGATTATTCTCAAATAACTTTTGAATTTCATTTTTTTATGAATGATTTTTCTATGTTAAATTTCAAGTATCTTGAAACTATTGAGCTATAGATTTTTTCCACTGATATAATTGAAAAGTTGATATATCATCAATATAAATCAAAGCCTTGATAAACAAAGGGAAACAGATGTCTGGTATTCAGCAAACAGCTAGTACGGTTTGTTTTCTGTTTACCTTTTTGGGGTTCTCCAAAAACCTTTTTTTTAAACGACTACATATGATCATAGATTTGAGGTTCTCCCGTTGTTTTCTGTTTACCTCTTTGGGGTTCTCCAAAAATCTTCTTATTTTTTCAACGACTGCATATGATCAGAGATTTGAGGTTCTCCAAAAATCTTCTTCAAGTTCTCCAAAAATCTTCTTCTTTTTCAACAACTGATCATTTGGGGTTCTCCACAAATCTACCAATACAAAATAATTGAAGACTTGTTGTGTAGTTTCACTCCCAATAATTTGATTGAGCAATAAAATTTGTTTTTTAGTTTGTGGAAAAATGGTTGTGTGAATTGTGAATAAAAAGAAAAGAAATAGACGGTTGTGCGAAGGAGAAAAAAGAGAGAGAAAGAATATGACTGTAGAAACTAGAAAATATTTCCAAAAAGAAAAGGAAAAAATCGATAATAAGGAGATAATTGAGATTTTATTTTGGATGGGACTAAAGACATCCCACCATTTTCTAAGCACACCCAAATTCATACATTTTTCAATTATTATTTTTTAAATAAATAATACAAATTTTATTCTTTAGGTCAAACGCTACCAGTTCCCTTCGGCCATAATGGTCGAATGTACTTCTACATGTTCGGTCAATGTGGCCGAACAGAAGTGTTCGACAGCCGTACTTGCTTCTACGTGTTCGGCAACCCTACGTGCTTCTACATGTTCGGTCAAGGTGGCCGAACACCCGTACTTGCTTCTACGTGTTCGGCAACCCTACGTGCTTCTACATGTTCGGTCAAGGTGGCCGAACACGTAAATTTATGTATTCGTATGTGCTTCTGTGTTTGATTCAATAAAAATGGTCAAACACTCTTCTATTTGTTCGGTCAACTCAAAGCCGAATCAAGTTTGATTTATTTATATTCTTCATTAGATTGACATTACAATCCTAAAAAAAAAAATTCAAGGTTCAAAAAAGAATCCACAAAAGAAAAAAATATTTTAGTCAAAACATCAATTAAAGTAAAATTGAACTAAATTATTGGGGGAATTCCAAAAAGGAAAACACCCTTCAAAAAGTGGTGTATGCTGCTTGAATTGCAACGAGCACACGGTATTCTTTAGTAAAAGGCGAAAGAATAGTTCGCTTTGTGCTCAATGCGCAGCTCCATGTTTTTAGCAATTCTATCATCTCTTATTTTATAAGAGAGACTCTCCACCCCATTTCTATTGCTTTTCCGATGTGGGATATTTATTGCACCCTTTCCATTATTTAACTACACTTACTATTATTCTTACTTTTTAAGAATCAGTATAAATGATTTCTCTGTTATCCTTGACATTTATTTGAAAATTATTATTTATACTTACATTACTAAATCCACTTATATTTAAATTAGTTTGATAAAAGTATTATTCTTATTTCGTAAAAAAAAAAATATCGATAATAATAACACTATGAAAGCCTTAAGTTTTTCACCAAACTTAACTCAATAAATTAAAAAGTAGTTTGTCAAAACTATATGAAAACATTTTCCAGAAATAATTTATAGTAGTAAATGAAAATTAATCCAAATGTCATTTTTAGTAGCTACCACCACGAAAATCATTTGCCCTTCATAAACTCTTACCAACAACCAATCCATTACAATTTACAGCTTTTCACTGCTTTCTTGTGATTCATTATTATTTCTCAATTCAAATTTCTTGGTGCTTTTCCTTTTTATTTTTATTTTTTTTGGAGGTACTGTATATTACCAAAAAAAATTATGTAGAATATTTTGCTTCACATTTACATCTTTTTATATAATTAATAACATTAAAATCTCTTTCTAGTTAGTAGTGTATTTTACTTTCAATTAACACGCATTTCATAATTTATATTGTATAATATTGGAGAAAGAAAATAATATTTTTTAAAGTTTTTGTGTTCAAGCGGATTGATCATGGGGTTTTACATGATGTGATGAGAGGAGATGAGGTTTAAAATTTTCATGATGGAATGAGTATTGAAATGGAAAAATCTTTATCTGTCAATCCACTTGATTAAACAATTATCACAATCAGTTAAATTATAAAAATAATTAAATTAAAGTTAGTATTTCAATGCAAATACTACCATTCTGAATCATTAGTATTTTTAATATAATTAAGTTTAATATTTCAACTTAAATATACTCTAACTTACTAATTGAATTTAGTATTTATATTTAAATCTATTTTGTTTAACCAAATTATTTTAATCAACCAAAACTAAATGTTTAATGACTCAATAAAAAAAATATTTATATATATATATATATATATATATATATATATATATATATATATGCAATAACATGCATACAAAGAGTCAAAAAGAAAAAAAAAAAACCTTTAAAATGATAGGAATAAAAGTATCAAATAATACGAATAAAAATATTATTTGTTATATTAATTAGCATATTAAGGATTTACGTTGATCTGCATTGACTGGTAATTAATTTACTCAATCCAATTTATCGATGAGATATTGAGATCTATGTGACAATATTACACATTTAAAAAAAAAAAATAGTATCACTCGTGCACAATTTTAAATACAACACAAATTACTACTAGTATTTTATGTTGTAAAACATCACAATATTTCGTGTTGTAAAAACTACAACCTAAACTAATACTCTCTTTTTTAAACGCAAATTAATAAATATGTTAAGGCGGATTTAACTCATTTAAAAAATATTATAATTTCTTATCTCTTATCAGATGTTTTAAGCTCAATGGAAAGATGAGTTTTATTAATAACAAAATGTATTAAATACAAACATATTAGACAATTGAGAAAAAAATAATCTCTCGATAAGAACACTAAATGATTATTTTGAAAATATGAAAATGAATAATGAGTTTATTTTAAAAGATGAAATGAATAATAATTGTCCCAAGAATAGATGTCATTCTATGATTTTGCATACAAATTTAGAAATTTGATAAAAAGTTTGATTTACACTTATTTGAGTACAAATTTTATAGATAATTCTACAATAATCACTATGTATATAATTTAATATGAGAGTAGTAAATGAAGAACGTTTTGGTAGAACATAAATAAGTATGTCTTGAAAATTGAAATTCAATAATCACACCGATTTTCAAATATTTTTTTTTTTGATTAAAACAACATTTATTTTAATACAGACGAAGTATTTAAAATTGAGTCATCCAAATAAATATAAATAAAAAAACCCACAAACTCTTTGGTCAAAAGAAAAGAGTTGCACCAATTGAATAAAGTTAAAAGTTGGGCATGATAAAACATTGCCCACTCAAATCGCATAAACTACACATTTCCCAATTCAAAAATTCAAATTCAAATAGCCGTTATATCTTCATTAACATGAAGCACAAGACAAATTGCATATCCAACAACTCAAACAAACTTTCACTATCTCTCAATCAACCTCATAAAGACTAAAAAATTCCATCCATGGCGGGTTGCAAGAAATCCCCAATTTCATCTTCCTACACTTCTCTATACCGCAATCCCCTCATCGAGCAGAAACACCAGCGCAGCTGCTCCAACGACAGCGCCAAAAAAGGCGTCGTTCCACTTGGGGCTCAAATACGCCATAATTTTGCTGCTTCTACTGATGATAAGGAGAACGCACCTCCTTCTGATGGGAATAAGCCAATCCGTAAAGATAATTTTGCTGAGAAATCTGGCAATCTGCTGAAGCAATCTTCGCTTCAGCTGTGTATCAAAAAACACGAACCGGATTCAATTGTAGGGCTGAAGATTTGGGATTCTGAAAAATCGAGCTCGCTCGATGTGTGGGACTATTCCGATTCTGAAGCTGAACCTGCTTCGTCTTGGTCGACTTTGCCTAACAGGTTCATAAATAATTAATGGTTAATTTTTTAAATTTTTTGATATATATATTTTTTGAATTTTGGGTATTGCTTTTTGCAGGTCCTTGTTGTGTAGGCCTTTGCCAGTGGATGTAGGGAGATGCACATGTATCATAGTGAAGGAATCATCCCCTGATGGCTTTGATGGAGGAACTTTGTACACTCTCTATACATATGTATGATCTTTTCCATTTTTTTTTATTTTAATTTTTTTTCTGTTGTTTCTTGGATTCTATGATTTTTGCAGTTGTTATACTAATGAATTACAGTAAATTTGGATATTATAAATTCTTTTAGGATAAAATTGTACATTAGCTAAAGAACCTGTTTGCATACATAACAGAATGAATGGCAATTCTGAAAATATTGTGTGGTTTTGATGAACAAGATAGATCTTGAAGCTAATTTAGGTTGGTGCACCTATAGGAGGGTAAAGGGCGGCAAAATCGCAAACTTGGTGTGGCTCATCACCGAAGGCGAAGAGGAAGATCAGAGTTTATAGTAGCTCAAAATGCAAGGGCCATAGTAGCTCATTCAGATGAGAGTTTAATTGGGGTTGTTACTTCTAACATTATGGGCTCCAAATATCATATATGGGATCAGGTATGAATCCTCTGTTTAACTAGTTTATTTGTAAATACGTTTTATAACGGTTTTAACAATCAATATGTTGCAGGGACATTGTTCAAACGCATTGGCTAAGCAGCCTAAGTTATTGGCTTCTGTTAAGTAAGATATTTGATTTCTTATCTGGCTGTGTTGTGGCGTTTGGAGGTTGAAATACTGATGTTTTAGTTGCCTGAATTGGCAGATTTACGCCTACTGTTTCAACGTGGACTGGGAATTATAGAAGCATCAAAGCATGGATACCGAAGCACCAATCGATGCAGCTAAAGAATACGAATCAGGTAGCTCTTTGTACAAGTACTTGGCAGTCATGATGCGTTTAGAAAATGCTGTGTGAGATTAGCAAATCTTTCCAAACCCTCTGATGTTGATCGGTTTTTTAATTAGTTTTGACAGTGCCTAAACTCGTTGTTTCTTGATTAGTTTATTTTTTCTTTTTTTTAATGTTAATTTCATGGAATGTTTCTTCTCTCTTCCAAATGGGAAAATATGATTTGTGGGTACCCTTTTTGATAAAGGACTAAATTCCCATGTAGGTACAACACATTAATGGATTACCCACAGAATGGGAGGGGAACAAGGATAGAGTGCATCAGTTATTCTCAAAGGTCCCTTCTTACAATAAGGTAAAGTTTTTGGTTAAACAATTCTGTTAATCATTTCTTACCTTATAAAATTAATGACTCATAAAGGTCTTTTGTGCATCATGTTTCTTAGTTCTCAAAACAGTATGAGTTAGACTTCAGAGACAGAGGAAGAGCAGGTCTTAAAATCCAGAGCTCAGCTAAGAACTTTCAACTAACTTTGGAGGTGAGATTTACAACTTCAAGATTTCCACATACTCCAATTGTGCTTATTTTTTTACTTAGATGTTCGAACTCGTTTTTATGGCAAAAATATATGTACAAGTGCATTAAACTGAGTTTAGTATTTGGTAATTTATAGAGGAATGGAAAGCAAACAATTCTTCAACTTGGAAGACTGGGGAAGTCTAAATATGTGATGGATTACAGGTACTTTGTTGGACTCATTGTTTATTATTTGCTTTTTTGAGCAAGTTTTGTTAATGAAAATTTTGTATACTTATCAAAAAGTGATATAAAATAGTTTTTCACGCATGAAAATTTTAAGTATGAAGTTTATATAAACAAACAAATCCTAAAATCCACTTTATGTTGTCCTTACCTAGTTCTGCAAAATCAATTACAAGGAAAATAATCTGTAAAATGTAAAGGGTATAAGGGTGATCATCCCCCAACTATTCAAAAAAGTTTTTTTTATAGGTAATTTTTTCGTATATTTTTCATTTGAATCCTTAATTTAACAGATTCCCTCCTTACATCGTAAAAAATTGTCTCTTGCTTTGTAAAATCTAGACACCCATTTGGGATAAAATCTTGGATCTGTCTCTAGTCTCCTATGATTAATTTCAATTGAAGT
This sequence comes from Scutellaria galericulata, assembly GCA_946896805.1. NCBI lineage: Eukaryota > Viridiplantae > Streptophyta > Magnoliopsida > Lamiales > Lamiaceae > Scutellaria > Scutellaria galericulata. The sequence goes on from OX335797.1 coordinate 11,969,240, forward strand.
AGTAAAAGCATGCTCATGCTTTCATTGCAGATATCCTTTGACTGGTTATCAAGCCTTCTGCTTGTGTTTGGCTTCCATTGATTCAAAACTCTGCTGCACTGTATAACCAAGTCTCCAAGGGCATTTCCGGCATTTCCTCTGTTGAGTTCTTGAGCTCCATTTTGACATGGGAGTTTAGGAAGCTCTATTTTGATGAATTTTGTCTGTGAACAGGGGAGAGAGCATGGGATTGATGAAGAAAAAAAGTGTTCTTTTGCACTTTCATTGAGTAATGGCCAATGTGGTTTTTTTTTTTTTTTTTTCCAAAATTTATCTGAGGTGTGCAAAATCCTCATTTGTGCATCCATTTCCATTCATGGACACATTAGATGGCTATTATGATTGTACTTTTTCTAATTAATTTTAGGTTTAAATCCAATATTTTGAGTAGAAAATTACACTTCACATTTCATACTTGCAAGTCACAACTCTGAAGAATTAAGTCATACATAATCATAACTTTAATAACATTACAGAAATTTCAATATATGATTCATTGAAGTTGTAAAATATATTTGTGCATCAATTTGAAATTTCTGTATGAAATTATATGTGATTTTGAACTCTAAGCTAAATTTAGATAAGTTTATTTAAGTTATAAATTTTACTTAATTCTAAAATTTACCACCCCCCATGAGTTTTAGTATTTAAATTTCACCCGTACATTTAACTTCTATATTTACAAACTAGAATATAAAAGTTATATCTTTTTGTGATGAAGAGCATACTTTTCTATTAATCTAGATGAGACTTGTATTTTGTGGCAAATTACAGCTGTGTATATTTTGCATATTTGAGTTGATTGATGGTTAGAATTTGTCCACAAAAATCGATCTCTAATGATGTTAGTTTATTGAATAAATTAGGGATGAATTCTATATCTTAATTGTTTAATGAGCGGCATATTGATATTATGAGAAGATTTATCGTCATTAGTTTATGTATTATTTAACGGGAGTCAATTTGTAGTAGAGTGACAAAATTTATCTTCATCCAGAAATTTTTCTTTTTTTTTTTTTAGTGAGGGAATAAAATCATGTCATAATAGATAAAATAATTATATGAGAGGAAAGTCCTCTCATTATGTCTTAATTGAGTTGGACTTACATATGATCTTAAGATCTGGGCCAGACACATATATATATCTTTTTTTTTCACAATAAATGCCCTAATTAAGAGGCGCAATCCCTCAATTCACCGTCGCGTCTTCACCTCCTCCCCAAACTTCACCTCTTCAATCAATCATTTCCATGGGCGTCTGTGATTCCAACCTTCAAATTACAAACTAAAACATGGACATCACTAATAATTTAGAGATTCAGATATTGTCTTCAGTTATCAATGCGAAAATGTTAACTGATGTTGTGTTCTTAATATTCTATTATAGGTGAAACTATACCCAACCTTCAAATTGTTGAGTTATCTAGTGGAGAAGATGAATTTGCCGATGTAATTGATACAATTTCTGGAATAAACGAGACTACAGGTATACTTAAATGTCATCTTCTTAAAACATAAAGGTATAGATAATATAAAGGTATAGATAACTAAATCTAAAGGTCATATTATGAACACATAAATGCATAGTTAACTAAATCTAAAGATCTCCGTATTTAAACAAAATGAATGTCTTGTATATATAACTGACTTATTTTAGTTCTGTTTATAAAGGTATTCTTACATAAATGTCATGTTATTGAGACAGAAGGTATAAGTAACTTAACATAAAGGTCTTGGAATTTATACATAATGTGCCTTAAATGGTTGACTTATAAAGGTATACTTAAAAATACATAATGGTCATCTTATAAACACATAAAAGTATAGTTAACTAAATCTAAAGGTCTCCGTATTTACATAAAATGAATGTCTTGTATATATAACCGACTTATTTTAGTTCTATTTATAAATGTATTCTTAATAATACATAAATGTCATATTATTGAGACAAAAGGTATAAGTAACTTAATATAAATATTTTGAAATTTATACATAATGTGTTTTTATGTAATATATAAAGGTACAATTAACATAATTAAAAAATATATCTAACATAACTAAAAGGTATGACTGTTATAACTAAAATGAATGAAAGGTTAATATGTCTGTCTAAAAATAATGTTAAGGTACAGCTAGCCTTACAAAAAGTATGTCTAACATAACTAAAGGTATGTCTAACATAACTAAAATGTATGACTAACACTACTAAAAAATATAGTTAATATAACATAAAAGTCTGGCACCTGGGAGCATGTTAGGGCAGATTTTGTTCGCGGCCTATAGGCACGTGCGGACGCATACCGGCGCGTGGCGGGTCGGGTCGACCCAAGTGCATAGATCTAGAGTTCGTGCACCAGGTGAACAAAAGTTTTTGTCGTCTTAATTACAGTGTAATATTGCCTTTTAATGAGAATTTCCTATCATTACAGATCAATTATCTTGTAGACTGTGGTGATCCATTTATTTATTTTAACCCCAAACCAAATCAATTTTATTAAACTTCAAGCAAAGGTTACGATCATCTAATAATAAAATTGAAACAATAAATAAGGTTTGTGTTCGATTCCGAAACATCATCAATATCCGCCCAATGCATGCATGAAAATAAAATAAACGTAAAATATTAATAGTCCATAAATATGAAAAAGAAAATGGGGCCAATACATAATTAGGAGAGTATCATAAACCATCATAGAAAAAACAAATGGACATATAAAGGATTTTATGAAACAAAAAAAAAAAACATTTTTATTAAAAGATAACGAATATCCATCTATCTACATGTGTCTACGAATCAAAGATCAGATTAATACTATGAGGAATTAACCTTTTTTTTTCCCTCGTCTTCTATATTAATTCAAGATGTATAGAAGAGAATCATATCTAGCTACTATCCATCCTATCTTTTCCTCCAATTTTTCTAGCATCCGCCTTAATTGATTCTTGGCTTTAATATTTACAAAAAATAGAATTATATTTCTAGCCCTAATTCTTTTTTTCTAATTCAAAGTCTTTATATTATAACATTTTGCTTAATTTATGTGAAAATCTTAATTTTCATCTTGTAACTAAGACTTTATCCATTTTTTCCACCAATTTAATAGTGCATTCCAATTTTAATTCTTAATTTTTTTTTCTTCTAGTTTTGGTCCGATTTTCTCATGATATCAATTTCTGCCTACATGGACTGCAACATCAAAAAATTCAGATCAACTATTCCAATGTCCATGTAAGCAAATATTGCAATTACAAAGAAAATTCAGATCAAAATTGAAAAGAAAATTAATAGTTAAAGGACCAAAACTGAATATTAGTAGGTGCTAAAAAAGTTGGCTAAGGCCTAACTTACAATTAAGACCAAAACTGCAATTTTCCCTTAATATAATCCCCTAAGTTTCAAGCTCATGATATTGGAACATCATAGATTCAAATGAACCATAGTCTCCAAACACAATTCCATGATCCTCAGCAATGGTGCTCGAGTCTTGAATATCGAACGAAGTCTGAATATCGTCGGGGAAACTGCTCCTCGATGGGCCCGGCTGAGAAGGAGTAGTACTAGAGAGGTTGTCATATGTTGTTGTTTGTTTGAATATTTGCTTGAACTTGGAAGATTGCAATAGAAACCCTAGGGTCGACGGAGGATTGGTGCCGCCACCAGGACGCGGCGGTGATGCTGTGGTATGAGTAGGGATGGGGGCTTCCTTGTGGTGGTTGAGGAAGCTCAAACCTAAGTGGCTTTGCACGGAGTTAAATTGAACGTTACCGTTAGGGTTTGGTTGAGGGTTATTAGGAAGGTCTTGGAGAGGTTGAAGACACTTGATGTAACGGCTGAGATCAAAGTTAGTAACGGCGTTAAGTCCACGATACTCTATTGCTGCCATGTCATATGCAGTCGCTGCTTCTTCCTGTGTGGCTGCAAGAAATTAATAATGGTTGTTATGTAATATTAATAAATTTTGCATGAGATATTTTTTCGAGAAGGGAAAAATTAATTTATGTTTGAGTATTGAAAATATATGAATAGCTAGCAGTTGAGGGTTGGTGTCTTGGTGATCTGTGTATATATATCATCCAACCAACTTACATTTGCTTGCTTTCACTTATTATGCAATTTTTCATTATATACCTTGATCACTCTTCCCTTTCCCTTAGGATAGATATCTCATATGTATGGAAAATCTCATTTTCGTTTTGTAATTTAGGTTTTGTCAAACATTTTTACCATCAATTTTATATATTTCGATTTTGGACTATTATTACTTTTGTTTCGATTTTGATCTATTTTGCTTGGAATATGATCAATTTATGCTTATGTGGATGCTAGAAGTGAAAATCCACATGAGCATTTTTGGCATCCATGTAGGCAAAAAACAAATTAATCCAGGTGAAAATTGGAAAAAAAAAGTGATATATAATTAGAGGACCAAAATTGAAATACGTAAAATTTATGGTAAAAAAAAAATACAAGACTTAATTATGTTACAGGACGAAAAATGTAATTTTCTCATATATATATATATATAGTTTCGTCCGATAATATATGAATATATCCGTCAATCACTCACATGAAACCTAATGTTGGTTTTTCTTTATGCATGGAATTAAATTAAATATTAATTAATAGTAAGAGATAATTAATTGCAATTTTCTACTTGTAAATTAAACTTTGTCTACTTTTTTACAAATAGTTTTATTTATTCCAATTTAATTTGGTCATCTCACTATCAATTTTTCTTTTCCATTTTTCATTTGATTTGCTTTGAATTTCGATTTTTGCTTAATGGACGTCGAAATTGCTAGCGTGGATCTTTCAATTCCGACATTCACGTAGGCAAAATCAACATTTCAAGAAGAATTTGACCAACATTAGAAAAATGTAATAGTTAGAGAACTAAAATTGTAATTAATATATAAAATTAATGAAAAAAAAAAAAAGAAAGAATAAAACCAGAGTTACATTACCAAATTTGAGATTTTCCTTTCAAGTAATTTGATACTCATCCCTAGCTAGTAATCTTTGTGAAAAATCTCAATATTTTTATACATTGAATTTGGTTCTGTAATATTGAGATCCGATCCATAAAATTCTGTCTATAAACATATATATACACGCACATGTTTACAAAATATGAAACAAAAATATAATATTAGATTAATAAACATAGAATTCAAACAACTAATTTTGAATAACTTATATAAACGTGACAAACTTATATGTAGACATTTGGTATTATTAGACTATATAAGAAATGGATGGGAAGTAATTTATTGACATGCATGTACCTCCATGGAGAAGGTTGCAATTAATTGTTAAAATTATTAATGATGTGATAGCGATGTTTATGTATAGTTGTTTGTGTTGGTAACCAAAGCTTTTGTTTTCTTATTGTGGTCCATATCCACATTTGATCTTTATCATCAACTCATCAACCAAGCAATATGCATTATTACCTTAACCTATCTCTATACATTTACCTTTTTAGATGGAACTTTCTATACAATGAAATTAATATTACTAGAAATTTGCACAGTGGAGACAACATTTTATTGATAAATATTATTTGTTATTAAATAGTAAGCGAATATAGAGATAAATTATTCACAGAAGTGATATTTAAGCGAAATGCATTTTCGATTTTTCCTGTGAATTTTGGCCAAAAGATATGTCAAAAATTAAGTTTGAAGTAGTGATCAGAAAACTTTTCGATTGACCTCGGATTAGTGACATATTATTATTATAGACTGAAATTAGAGGCATACATATACCGTCTCCAATTTTATATTAGAGAAAAAAAAATATAAGTCCCTAAATTTAAAGATGGAAAATTTGGTTTTCAAATTTTACTACAAGGACTTTAGTGAGTGATATTTACATTTTAAATGTATGATGAGTGTTGATAATACTTTAGAGATCGAGGGTTATTTTGTTGTAAGAGACGAAATTGTTATTACTCTAGTTTGAATTATTGTTGCAGTGATTTTAAATCAAACACAACAAATTAAAGACAATATATTTTTCTCAAAAGATATGGAAAGTGGATCGACTCACCATAAGTCCCAAGATAGAGATATTTATTGCCAAAAACCCTTCCAATACGTGCTTCCCATCTTCCACTATGATGATGTCTGTTCACAAATAGTTTCATATATATAAAATATTCTAATTCATATTTGGGTGTTAAAGTAGAGTGAAAGATGAGAGACATGAAAGTCCACACTTGTACAAGTTTGAAAATTATGTATATATGGAGAGACTATTAAATTTTGGCAAACTTAATGTGGGTGTTGGAAGTTAGATGAAGAATATGGTACATTCGATCTCATTGTAATTTTAAGTAATGAGAAGTTCAAATCTTATGGAATGGGGCCTCTTCTATTTTCATTGTAGTTGGCAGATATTATATACTTTTTGAGAGCATGCAATGAATTTCCCATTAATTCTACTGCTATTTGAGAACTTGTCTTAATTTCATCTTGCTAGGATATATAATAAGGTCAAATTTGGCCACAAATTAATTAACTACAAATCATTACTAACTTGTAATTAAATTTTAAAAACAATTGCATTTCTCTTCTTATAAGAACACACTATATATTAAACTACTATTTTCTTTTCATTCTCAAAATCAGTGTCATATAATTTGCTCTTATTAAGCAAATACTTTAGTATATTAAAATGAACATAAGGAATTAAAAAAAGTACTTAAAATTAAATTTTTACAAGGGTTGTTCAGTCTTTTTAATAAGTTTATTTAATATAAAATTGGTTAAAACGACACTTATTATTATTATACATCAAATATAAAGGAAATGTCGTTTTTATTGAGGCATATGTACCTTGCGACACCTCTATACTTTGATACACCCCGAGAAAAACCACTGCTTTTCCTACAATATATGTTAGGAATTAATTAAAAAAGATGGCAAATAATAAAATTGTGGGAGCTTATTAATTTTATCTTCAGAATATATAATCTCGAAAGATATTTGTACTAAAAGTATAGCTATATGTATACATAAAAAAATGGTAATTAATTTTTGGACCTAACTTTGTGTACCTTCTTAATGAACCAATATACTCTTCCTTTGATTGGACTTTCATTTCCATAACTTCTTTTTGATAGGTGGAGAGCTAATTAAGCAACATAATAAAGGATTTCTTTGTGACAAGAGAAAATTACAATTATCATAAATTTTATGTTAATTGATGGAAAAGATTAGAAAAATTACAGGAAAATTAAGGATGGTATCTTGTCCCCAATACTTCAAAGCAGCCAAGTCATATGCATGTGCAGCTGCTTCTTCGTCATCGTAGGCACCTAAATCCATTTCAAATTACAAAAAAAAAAAAAAAAAAAAAAAAAAGGAAAAAAAATACTTTAATTGCTTTTTTCTTTATAGATAATTTTAAACTTGTCAAGTGAGAATTTGTAATTTTTTCTGACACTTTTTTAGGAGATTATTTAAAGGTAAAATGAATCGGTGGATCAGATTCAAATTTTTGCCTTTACTTATAATTTTGTTTCACAATGAAAAAAATGGAAAGATTGGAATATTGATATGGTAAAATTACGTACCAAGATATACTGCATTTCAGTAGGATCCCACCACAACCACCATGGACATGGAGCAAAATTCAGAAAGGTCAAAAAGGGAAAATCAAATTAGTAATTAGTACACAATTAATTACTTCCAATTTACGAATAAGACTTGACAAAATACAAATGAGCAGTATTTCTCCAAAACAAAATAATAAAAAAGAAATTATGAAAATGAATAATAAAAAAGGAAAATTTCAATTTTGGTAAGATATTTTTCATTTTTGACAATCAAATATTTGTTTTCCAATTTTGTTCATCTATATTTTCATTTTTTTCCAATTTCAGCCCAATTGTAGTTGGAATTTCAAAATCGACAAATTTCATAGCCACTTCAATGATTTGAAAATTCCAACCAAAATTGAAAAAAAATTAAAACATAAAAAATCAAAATTAGAAATCGAATACTTTATTGTCAAAAAATGAAAAATATTTTACAAACCAAAACTGAAATTAATCCTGATTTAAAAAAAAAAAAAAAAAAAAAAAACCTTGTCTTCCTTTCTTGTTTTGTGATTTATTCCAGCAATTTTTGTCCCACAGGTGAGCTTCATATCGACCAGTCCACCGGTGCCTGAAATGACCATATCAACCAACACTGAAATAGAGTCGACTGTATAGTCACAGGGGCAATTTCGTAATTTTATTACTGAGATCGAAAAAAACCTAGTAACGCCCCTGTAAATAGAGCTACGTTGCTGGGGACACACTCTGGGGATGCTTTTTCTTGAACGTCGAGTTTTCACAACTCCGATGATGACGTCATCATTATTCCTAATATTATTGTTCTTGTGATCATGATGTGTGATTGTAGTAATGCTCTTTTGGCTTGAAGATCTCACCATCGAAATTAAATATGATCAATTTAGAAAAATAGAATAAAATGTTTGGAATGAGAGTACTTAGGGAAAAAGATGATGATGATGATGTGTGAGAGAGTTGGATGAGAGAGAAGAGGCCTGTTTTTCTGTCTTTACTTGTTGATTTTCATCTCTTCTAAATTTATATTGGAATATTGGACTTTATCAACTTTTTCTCATCTCCTAGATTTAATATCCAACTGCTCTTTCTTTCTCACCCTTCTCTTTTGTTGGATCCCATCCTACAAAATAAATAAATTAAAAAATCAAAATATAATAATGAGGAGTTGGGTATTGATTATATTATTTAGTACACTAGAGTATGTATTAATACAACATTTTAGTGTGAAATCGAAACATAATCAACTTATCGAGATTTCAAAGTTGCATGATAAGGAGGGTGGGGGGCCTAAGGGCTATGGAGAAATTAAAAAAAAAAGTAATTATAATGAGGAAAATATATAGAGAAATGTTAGAGTAGTGACTTTCGATCATTTATTAACGAAGAGTATGTTTCTTATAAGATCATGTCACAATTCTATTTCATGAGACGAAATATTCTAGTGATCTACGATTTGATTAGCAACAATTGTCCTGCATCCTTTTACGAAAGTTATGATCCCCTGTTATTTATTTATGTTGGGGGAGTTAATTAATTGATTTACTCGTGATCGGACATTAATTGTCTCAATACTGCAATATGAAACTTAGTCTCATGAAATTGGATTAATGCGACGAACTTATATGATATTTTATGATTAATATTTAATAGTCAATATGTTATACTTAATTAAATATTTAAAGTATGTAAGTTGGAAAATCTATATATATAAAAGGAGGGTTTGAATCTCTCAAATTGTGTCACATGTGTTTTCCAAATGAACCTTGGACTGATATTTAGCGCTTTGAAATGTTGACACAAGCATTTTTTTATCCCTCAAAAGCTGTCATGTGTACATATCATGCACTTAATTTTCTCTATGTAATTTCAAGAGTTTAATTTCACATTTAATATCTACACTAATGCTACCCCTTTCTCTTCCATCTACGGTTACTCCTCTCTCTCTCTCTCTCTCTCTCTCTCTTATGTTTCAACGCCCATGTTATAAGCTCTCTTGATTTCTTTTACCCATGCATAGCTGTTACATTGCATTTACGCTTTCTTTGTTGTTTCTAATTTTGACAGCTTAGAGCTCCAGAACTTAAATTCCATAGAAACATCCAAGAAACCCTCTGAGTTCCTCCCCCACCCTCTCTAGAATTACACATTTCTTGCATTTGTTTTGATTAATTTCCCAATTGTTAGGAATTTCGCAATTTTATTTATTGTTGGAGTTACTTGAATAGTGGGTCGGTCTATTAGTTTGGGACTATTTAAGATAAGATCTTGATGATGATATAGTGTTGTGCAATTACTTATTTGTCATTGTTGAAGAACTCGGATAATGAATCAATTTCAATATCTTCTACGTTGTCCCTATATATAGATTTCAAGTTTTCAGATGAGATTTGGATTAATTGATTTTTTTTTATATTGAGTTAATATTTTCCCTATTTTAAGAATATTGAGTTAATCATTCACCATTTCACATATGCAATCAATATCATATATAACCATAGAAATCATTAGCACTTTATCCATATAACAATAGCATCCGCAATGTCACATAGCCAACCAATTCAATTTCACATATTAAACAGAAATCACATAATCAAACGTACAATTAGTAAAGACATATAAGAGATTACTCCCATCTTAGGAAAAGTTGGAGCGGCTATCCTTAAGTTGTCGAGTTAGCCTAGATTTAAGGTTGGCAGTTTGAAAATTATTATTCAAACTTATTAATTATTGAAATCAAATAATTTTTTGAATATATGCTTTAAAAGAAACTATGTAATTTATTTGTGAATTTTTTACTTTCATTTTTTTATCATTTAATTAAAAATAAAAGTTGAGGGTTGTTACAAATGTAAACAATAAAAAACAAACTAAAAAAACGGTGGGTGGGTTGAATAATATAATAGGTATATCAATATATATTTTTTTCAAAATAATAATAAGTTTTTTAAATGATCATCTACAAATGGAACACATATTTTGACAACTAAATAATTATTTGATCATATTTTATTATATTTAATGTTAAATTAGACGATATATATTCCACAAATCATAAATTTAATTTTGTTAGAGTTATAGGATTTTACAAATTAATAAATAATATGATCAGGATATTATTCATTCAAAATCCGGGTGGGCACATCCACTCCAAGCACCCCTTTAGACCATCGGGAAATTGTAAAAAAACATTACAACAACAGATGTAACAATTGGTTAAGATTAATAAAAACAAAAAATAATTACAAATGAAATCATTATGTAAACCTGATAAATGAGTACTTAAAGGCAAAATCGGAACAAAACAGGTGTCTTCGAACGATAAAAATGAGATTTATTCTATACTTATTAAAGAAAGATATAAAAATATCTAATACAATAGTTAAAACACCTATAAAGAACTAGCAATTAACGATATTGTGTTAAAGATCAAATGAAAAAAAAAAAAGAGAAATATTATTTTAAGGATATAAAAAAAATATTATACATAAAAATAAATCAACACACTTATAAAATAATATTACTTATAAAATAAATATTAGATAAGTATTAAATGAAGCTCGTGCATTGCACGGGTTCAAACCTAGCAGTGGTATAAAGAAAAGATTGGTTTCACATTGCTAGCTAGGCCGTACGATCTATTATTTCTATATTTAGTTCATTTAATTATAAAGAAGTAATATAGTAACTCAAGACGTTAATGACCCAAAAGTTGGCAATCCTATGGGGGTGAAGTTTAATTTGAGATAGGTTAATTTGCTTTTTAATTAAAAAAATCATGATTAATTGGTGAAAAAAAAAACTGATGCTCACGAGTCATGTCACGTTTTATAAGAGAGAATAAATATTGAGGGTATGATTAGTCGGAACGAGGCATCCAACACAAATTAAATAGACCTTTTATTTTGTATAATTTTGAGTTTATGTTGGAAGACAATAAAAACTTAACAACTCATTTGAATTATATTTTCATATGATATTTTTAATGATCATGCATTATATTTTTATTTGTATTTTTTCATTCGTTAGTTTTCTATTATTATCTAAATAATAATAATTTGATATAATTTATAATACAATAAGAAATACATTGTTAAATTGCTAGGAAGTAAAAAAATGGAGGAAAAAAAAGTTATTTAACTCCTGCCCAGGTTTGAATAGCTCCACCTAGCCCCGTATAGAGTCCGACACCTAAAATAATCGAATTTACTAAAATTGGTGACGCCTAATTTGAATTTTAGAACACTGGTGATGAAAAAATCGCGATATTTCGCTCATATCGCGATTCTAATAAAATATCACACTGCAGTTGTTTTTCGTTAAAATATCGTTGAAATATCGACAATATTTCGGAAAATATCGGTTTTATTTCGGTTTCGGCAAAAATGGCTCAAAATCGTGGGATATCGACATATATCACGGATATATTGGTAATTTATTGTTGTGTGCAAATGTCGGAAGAAATTCATAAATTTAGTTTATTTTGTTTTTTTATCTATTAGTAAAATAAATATGAATTTAGATATATTATGCATTAATATATATATATATATAATTTATCTAATTTATTGCATTAATATTATCTAAATTATTATATATAAAAATATATATATAGAACAAATAAAATTAGAGAAGATGAAATTTTAAATGCATTTACAATCTTATCTTAAGTGAAAATATAATATAGTAAATTTCTATACAATATCAATATCAATGTTAGGCCGTAATTATAGAAAAACTCACATAAGTAAAAATTCAAGAGAAAAAAATATTAGATATTAATATAATTTTCAAAAATTTTAATAATTAACTTAATTTTTTAGGAATAGTCGCTTCCTCATATTAATACTAACTTAATCTTGTTGTAAATATACCATTTTGTTTGAAATTTTAAGTTCAATATATGTATTAATGTTAGTTATAATATTTTGTAAGCTACTAGATATATTTTTCAATTTTTTTTACAAGGTGTCAATATTTTTTAAAAAACGTACGATATTTCCACCGAAACCGATACATCCACCGATATTTACGTAAAATCATGGTACCGATATTTTCACCCGATATTTTCATCCTTGACTCTGAAGGTGAGCAAGAAAAATACTATATAACATCTTATATTGTTTTCTTATATATTTGATACTACATAATTAATTATTTTTGATATGTGACATCATTTGTACAATACTATATCTTAACGTGACGTCGTTCTTCTATTGTAATGAATCTAGCCTATTCTAATCCACGATTTAGGTGAAAAATAAAAAAGGAAAATTAGGTTTAACCTCATCCTATGTATAGAATCCAGACCCAGAGGCCAAGATCTTGTAGTTTACATGTAAGGATAGTAGCAAAATCTTTCGAATTAATATCCCTCATTAAGATGGAAGTAGCATCTCATGTAGATACGTAGACTTAAAACAAGTATGGTAGAAACTGATAAAAAGCCAAGACTCATCATGTCCGTCCAATACCAAAGCTTAATTTCCCTATTTCGTAATTACACAGCAATTGTTATAATTTTCATAATTTAATCTAGAATTTAGATTAGAAAATATGGGTACGTTAGCAATTATGCAATTTTTCAATCAAAAAATTAGTTTGTTATTGATAAAAATAAAAGACTAGAATAATTTGAAATTTTGTCGTTGAGGTGATTTTTGTATAGTTATAGAACTAACAAAATATTATCTATATTTGATATTATATATATATATATATATATATATATATATATATATATATATATATATTTCCTCTGATCCACAAATATTGTCCATTATTCATTTTCTGTCCGTCCCATATAGTCATTTTCTTTATTAAAAGTGTATATTTTCTCTAGCATACCCTTATTTGAAATCCATGGACGTTAGAGAAAATCTTTTTTTTTTTCTTTTTTGTGATTAATGGTTTTTTTTTTTTTTTTTTGGAGTGAATAAACTAATAATAGTGTAAAATGAAATTTGCGGGCAAAATTATCTTTTCCAAAGACATTAAAGATATGTTTTTTTTACTAGATGTGAAAAATGGAAATGGCTTTTCTTTGTGGGTGAATAATTTTGTTTGACATACCAAAAACTATAGATCTCAGTAGTCAATTGTGAGAAAGATAAAATTTAAAGATCACAAAATATACTAAAAGGTTTGAAGTAGTTAATGGCAAGAGATGATGAAAGATAATGAGATCAGAGGAACTCAAATGATATATTAATAAGGCCCCAATCAGCTACCTATCCAACTAATCTCTTACTCCATAACCTAAGAAATTAATATTACTATTTGTATTGATGTTGAAAGATTTTGGACCCAAACTCGACCCCTATGTAGAAAAATTAAGTCTTGATTTAATTTATCACTATTTTATCTGGAAAGGTGTACTTAGCTGACTACTCTTTGTGTTAATTTAATTTTATACAGCATTAGTTTCAGTTTTGATTTTTTGAATTCTTATATATTTATTTGAAAAGGAGTTCCTATATTTAATCATTTTTCGGTTAATTTAATTAATTGCAAAGGGCCTATGATAAGGATTTAATCCCATGGAACTTATGATGTTCATGATCAACTATGTCCATATATACAGTGCGCATGACGATCATGTACGTATATGTTATATTAAAGGTAAATTCTTAGAAACTATAATTTTACGGATCTTATTTCATGAGATGGGGTGGGTTTGATTCGATCAACGATTCGGACAACAGTCAGTGCTTCGGCCGACGGTCAACTCTTTGGTCAACGTCCGATCAACAACTTAATTAAATGTAATATTTTATGTATATTAGGTAATATTTTGTATTATGTAATACCTTTATGGGATAAATTTCATAACAAGACCCAATTTTATAGTATATTTCTTAATTTTAAACCTAATTTTTAAAGTTTCTCAATGAGAGGCTCAATTTCACTTTTTTTCTCAATTTAAGGCTCGAATTTTAGATTGAGTTCTCAATTCAAGACAAGATTCAATTTTCTTTTTATTTTTAATTATATTTATAAGTTTATTTATATTTTAATATGTATTTATATTTTAGGTAAATTAAGATAAGTTAGTGTAATTTTGAAAAGATCATCATCCGACTTGTATTAATTTATATAATATATATATATATAATTAATTCAATTCATAAAATATTATTTATATTAAATTGATTAATATTAAAATTGGGTTTCTGTACTTTTATTCATAAAATTAAGAAAATTAAATGAATCTTAATTTTATGAATTGCATTAATTTTATATATATATATATATATATATATATATATATAAATTAATACAAGTCGGATGAAAATCGTTTAAAATTGCATTAACTTGTTATAATTTATTTTAAATATAAATACATATTGAAATATTAATAAATCTATGAATATAAATACAAGAAAAAACAAAATGAAATTTTGTTTTGAATTGAGAACTCAATCTAAATTTCAAGTCTTAAAAATTGAGAAAAAAAGTTAAATTGAGTCTCTTATTGAGAAACTTTAAAAATTCGGTTTAAAACTGAAAACTAATCTATAAATTGGATCTTATTATAAAATTTATCCTACTTTTATGTGTATGAGTAATACTTTTTAGAAATTATAACTTGACAAATAATACAATGTAATATTTTTGGAGGAATCATGTATACTTTTATTCGTATCATGTAATATTTTTCCTTTCAAAATTCTAAATTCACAATTAATTTGGAAAATTGTAATTTCACTAGTAATACTTTTATTCAAATCATATAATACTTCCGTGTACATCGTGCAATATTTTTGAAAAATTATTATTTGCTAAATATTACTAATATTTTATTTGTTAAGGTAATACTTTTATTTGTAACGAGTACTACTTTTGGTTCCATAACTTCAAATCAATGATTAATTTAAGAAATTGTACTTTGATAAATAATATTTTTTCATAATGTAATATTACTTTTATATATATCATATAATATTTTTTGGTCAATGGTGTTGACTGGTCTGACCATTGAACTGTGTTGACGGGGTAGGATCGACCCGTCTCGTAGAATGAGATTTATGTGACGGTTTCACATAAAACTCACTCTATAGTAAATTAATATATTTAACTTAATATATATAGTTACATAAAAACTTATATAAAATTGTATAACGAATGTAATTTTGTGAGATGGAGCTCCACTACCAACAATCAGAACTTATATTTACAAATCATTCTCCCAGTACCCACAGTCAAAATCGATTTTCACAAATCAATCTCTATTTTTTTATGATTTTACCTTGTGGATTTTAAATCAACCAAATTTCAAATTTATAAATTATTTCTATACAGTGAAGTCCAGCATGTGTTATTTTAAAAAATTAGTTAAAATTTCTATATTATATTCCCTCAGTCCCAAATTAATTGTCATTTTAGCATATGAGATTTGTCTCAAAATATTTGTTATTACAGTAATACAAAAAAAATTATCATCAATCTTTCCAAAATTGCCCTAGTTTGTTCTTCCTTATTAAATGTTTTATTATCTCAAAGTGAGTATTAGAAATATAAAAAGGAAGAAAAAAAGTTATGGGTAAATCGATCATTTTGTAAGTCTCATAATCTGTGTGAAAAATGTTAAAACGTCAATTAATTTGGGATGGAGGGAGTACTAATTTATATTATCAACATTAAATTCGATATCATTAAATAGTCATATTAATTAGCTAACTTTAAATAGATGTAATTAGTTTGTATAAAATAAAAGAAATTAATATGAGAAAATTATAGGATTTGACAAGTATCATTACTTTAGTATATAATAAAGATATAAAAGATTCATATATTATTTAGTAATGTTTATTATTTCTTAAAAAAAAAGTAATGTTTATTATCATCATTAAATTTAATATAATTAATAGCCATATTAATTATCTTAAAATTTAATCTTGATGTATAAATAATATTTATTTTTTTGTAAATTTACTAAGTATAATCTTTTTTTTTTTTATTGTATAGAACCTTGTGTAGTACACGGTCCTATACTAGTGAAAAAATATACGCTTGTCATGCGACATATGTGATCGTTTTTTTATCTATATAAAGATTAGAGAAAAACAAGGATTGTCGTGCAGGTCCACTCATCTATCCATTATTTACATATGTTAACATATCTATTAATGATGTACCAAACATATAACATACTAATTACTTAATTTTACATGACATAATGAGAAAAAAATGTTATATACCCTATGCAATATATAAATTAATGATGTTAGAGGCTGGTATCGTGAGTTCGAACACTATAGATGTAGCCAAAATTGTTTTCTTCAAGAATATGACTTTATTATATTAGTAACTAGTATAGGGGTGTCTCTGTAATACATGAGATTAAAAAAATTAAATTAAATTTATTAAAATTAAAAAATTAATATTATTTATATAACAAAAATATGTATTTATGGGTTTGAGCAATACACATCGCCTAATTTAGCATTATTTATAACACATTATGATTAATATATTATTTAATTGTTAAAATATATGTTGTATTTGTAAAAGAATATAAATAATTTTATATTTATTATTTAAAAAAATTTATATTTTTTTTTGTTATTATATTATTCAACCATCCCACCATCGTTTTAGTTTGATTTACTTTAAAACTTTAGTTTAACGCTCAAATTTTCTTTTTAAAGATTTAAAAAAAGAAATTCAAATAAATTTCATAGTTTATGACATTTTTTTTCAAAAACTATTCAAAGTCATTAATTAATAAGTTTGAAAAGTTTGAATAATCCTTTTTAATCACCCATCTTTATTATAGTTTTTTTCATTTATATTTATTTATATTTTTCTTTAATTTTTTTTTAAATTAAATAAATTTTAAGTTTATAAATGATTTCCATATTTGAAATCTAACATGTGTTATTTTAACAAATTTAGTTAAAATTTAAATATTATTTGTTATTAATGTTTATTATTAATATTAAATTTGATATCATTAAATAGTCATTAATAACTTTAAAATTCTATTTATTATAAATTTAATTTGTGAAAAAATGAAATTAATATAAAAAATGTAGTATTGTCATGTGAAACATATGATTTTTCTTTTATATATATACATGTAAAACAGTAGACTCAATATCAAAATCGAATCATTTAAACACAACTCCATTAACCAGACACAAATGTGAAAAATGCACGACCTCAATGGCATAATTACTGTCCGAACAAATCAAATTTGTTTTGTCAAATGTATTTTTGGAGCATTTAATATGACCTAAATCATAAATTACATATAAGTCTTTAGAGTATTTGGGAGGCTACTACAAACAGCCGTGCCGGAAAGTAGAGTTGGGCTCCTATTGCCACCCTACCTTTATAGCAAACTTAATTTAATTTATTTGACTATTATATTGCAACAATTATCTTTCCGAGCAAGAATAAATTCCATAAAAGTTAAATGAGAATCCATTGACCAAACAATGCGTCTTTTGATTAATTCACCAACTCATTTATACACTAATTTGGGTTAGAAAAAATGTTCAAATGTCCATCGTGGATATATATGTTTATTGTTGATGTATACAAATTTTGTTTCTTTAAATTTTGTGATTTAAAGTTAATGATTGTGTTGGATTTGTAATACATTAGTGACAGACACATGATTAACATGATTGTTTGAACTAAGAATATTCTAAATGAAAGTGTTATTTGAAGTTCGTTTTGATAAAAGTTTGTTCAAAATCGTTTATGTGATCCATTAAAGTAAACAAACAAAATCATGAGCAATAAATATAAATAATTTGATGTTATTTGGTTCGTCAGCTCATGAACAAACTCGTCAAAAGGCTCGTTAACTTTGTAAAAATATAATATCAGTGTTTAACATTTTGATTATATATATATATATATATATATATATATTACTTTACTTATGATAAATATATAAATATCTAAATTATAAATATTTTATAATTAAATTATATTTTTTAGATAATACATTATATATTTTTTAGAATATATAATTTATTTCTTGATGGATTGATGAATATTATCATTTATTGTTAATATTTATTAAATTTGATGAAGCTCGATTAAGCTCATAAATCATGAACATATTCGAGAAATTAAATTCAAGTTCATTCAATAAATAAATAAACGCAACTCAAACACTAAGTAGTTTGATTCGATTACATTCCTGCCACTAACTACTAGCATGAAAGAAGTAAAAAGCCAATACTAAAATGATGTGGTAAGGGAAAATAACCACTGCGGAGGAAATGAGAAACAAGATTGGTCCTTCGATGAAATCTTGAATCCAACTGGGCTTTAGGCTTGGGTCAGGTTCGCTCAAGCCCACAACTGAACGTCCTTGTATGACCCATTCTTTAGCTTGGTTGGGCTATTGGTTGCCCAGCCCATATTTTAGCAAATTATAGCTGACCAACTCAATTTAAGATTTGGTAAAAAAACAACTGGGCATTTTAAGATTTAATTCCCTTAATTTCGTGTTCCTTTGTTCTTTCACAACTCACATTAGTGGGTTGCAAAGCTCTTACAAAGAATATATGTATAGAGAGACATTGTCTCAAGACAATGATAGTGGTTTGTTTGCAAGAAAAATATAAGTCATAATTTTAAATTGAATAAATCTCCTTTTAAAATTTTTTTTTAATGCAGTGATATATTAAATTTATCACATATTTTATGATTCTTTAATTTATTATTGATATTGCATATAGAAAACTTGTATCAAATCCAAATGTTTAAACTTCGGTGAATTTGAGTCAAACAAAATGCAAACTAATAATAATAATAATAATAATAAATCTTTTAACATCTTTTGATATTTTTTGGACCGGAGCCAACAAAATACCAAAAGAAATTCACACAACATGAATGAAAACAACTACTACGATATTAAAATATGAACAAGAATGAGATAATATATGAGAATAATAAATCGGTTACATGTGTTGCACGGGTCATCCACTAGTTAACAACTAATGTTTGGTAAATTTGAAAACAAAATTATAAAATATAATACTGATCTAATGATAATGTCGTACATTGCCTATTAAAGTCAATAATATTTCATCTTTTAGCATGAAATTTTGCATAATTAATTGCTTTCTTTCCCTTTTTTTTTTCTTTTTGCAATAAATTTATGCGTTTTGCATTATAGTTATATTAGTATTAATCAGTTACTATTATCATAAAGATACAGTGATTTCTAATTCCAACTCTAAATTATTAGCAGAAGAACAATGTGATGCCAAAATCCAAAACATAATTTCATCACCTTTCATTAATAGATAGCTCTTTAACAGCATACATTTGCATTGCAAATTCTTTACATACAATTTGTTCCTCTTGAGTAAAGCATGTTTTTCTTAGTTTCATAATCTCCCTTTTGTTTTCATTTGGATTCAATCAGGGACTTCAATGAAAGACTTAATACCTTTCTCCAGTTTTACAACACAAACACAAAGGTTTGATGAGGATGCTTTCTTCTTCCAATCCACAGAGACCAAGCTTTCATTCCTCATCACTTCCAACTGAACAAAGCTCAACAGATGTATCCGCCATTCAACCTCCGATTGAGCCATCAAGGCCCGCAATCCTCGAGTATGAGAAACGAGCCGCCAATCACATCCACTGAAACTCCACCAATTGTCATGAATCATAATCTATGTCAGTACTATTCTGAGACGTTGATTCCCTGATGAGCTTCCCTTGTTCATCGTACACATCAAGATTATCACACGGGGTGGGAAAAATCTTTCCGATTACACGTCCTTGCACGTAAGAACACTGGAAAATCCTCTTTTTCTTATAAGTTATTCCCACTAACATATTTCGGAAACTAACATTTCTTACAGGAATCTCTTGGCTGCCATAGATTCGAACTGGAATGCGAACTCCCTGTCCACGGATCCCATCAAAGCTGATATCTTTGATAAGTGGGAGGGCGTTTGGGTTATAGCCTTCATCTGGATGCTCATTGTAATCAGTCTTTATTACAATACCCACCCTCACATTATCTAGTGTCAAGTTTTTGTAGGTTATTTGTTGAACATATCCACCCCTACCGGCACTTGTCTTAATTCTAATACCCCTTTTTGAGTTCCAAACGAGGAGATTTTCCACAGTTACATTTGCAACTCCTCCAGACATTTCACTGCCAATTGATACACCTGCGCTGTTAAACATGCAAGGCATCAATAGAAGGAAAGGGTAACAAGATATAAGTACTATTCCAATATGCAGATGCACAAATACTATTTCGAAAGTAGTGAGAGCAAAAACTGAGAGTTGATTATGGTCACATGTGAACTACAGCATTTGCAAATGTGATAACATCCTTCCGAAACAAAGAACAGAAAAATTGTAACTAAATGGGAGCAACATATATACCAGTGGGTCAAACCAATTTGAGAAAAAAAAGGCATCTTGCATGTTAGATTTTGACCAACAAATACGGCATGCATGTAATAGTCTTGAGAATTTCGATGGTTGCAGAGTGGGGTATTAAAAACTTTACCGGATAACCGTGTTAAAGAATGAATGGCAGGAAAGGGCATTCACATGAGCATACAATTTCAAGATAACTTGCACTCTGTATTGAATGATATTGACAACCATCTACGAACAAAGAGCAATATACGACATGATAATCTGACCTTATCATTGAGCGGACAATGACATTACGTATAAGAATGTCGGTAGAAGGCCGTGCATAAGCAATTCCATACTGATCCCACCCACTTTTGATTGCGATTCCGTCGTCACCGACACTTATGTAGGTATTCTCTATCAACATGTTCCGGCATGAATCTGTAGAAACCCAGATGCAATTTTCTCAGTTCAAGATTGGGTGTGGGGAGAGTGCTTGAGCAATAGATAATATCCCTAATGAACTAAAATGTATTCCATATTAAAACCATCAGAAATATCAATTGGTAGCATGAACTATGTCTTTAAATTGTAGCATCAGAGACTATATCGCACAGCAAACATGCATTTCTTTTTCCTTATGTGTGAAACTATTTCGTAAACCTTCAGACATATCCTAAAAAGCCTGGATTTGATTATAGCAGTATTCATTTAAATATTACAAGAAAACATATTAATTTATTAATGTATTCATCCAGAAAATCCTAATTTTAAAATAATTGCTTCCATACTAAAACTGTGAGTATACCTTGAGACATGCAAAATCAGCCAAGTTGATATTTAATGAAACCTGGCCAACAAGTATAGTAGCAAAGTCGTGGTTTCTGTATTTTTCAGATCATACTATGAATATATATGCCAAAAAAAGTAGATCACGACACAAGCAATTCAAATTTACCAGGATCTATTCCATCAGTATTAGGGGCACCAGAAAGTGGCGCCAATATGGTCAAATCTCTGATAGTAACATTCTGACAGTCGTAAGGATGAAGAGTCCAGAATGGAGAATCACGCAGAGTCACTTCAGATATCTGAATATCTCTTGACCACATTAGCTGCACAAGCGGACCCCTAGTATAATTCAGTTGATTCTTTCGATACTTAGTCCACCATGTCTGACCTTGTCCATCGATGGTGCCATTATGTCCTGTTGAGTGATTAATTAACCCATGAGTAACCAAGGGAGAAACTACTATCTTAAAAACAATCAGAAAGAAAAATTAAAATTTGAAGATCGCTTGCAAATAGTCTCACCTGTTATCATAACATCTCTCAGATTTTGACCATGGATCAAACTTCCATACCGTGGTCCAGCCCGTTCTCTTCCATAACCATAAGATGGTAAAGGAGGCATCAGTGGCCAGTGATTCTCATCCTGTCTCATCCAAAAAGAAACATGTTCTCACATCAGATGTCATTCTTTTTGTTCCTCCAGCTTCATTTTCTCTCTATTTCACATAGAAGGGATTAGAGCTTAATAGGATAAGTAAAGACGATCAAAACAAAAATTAGTAACTAAAATTGACCAATTAACCACTGTACCATCTGAATTGAAGAAATTATAGTATTCTGTATTAGTGATAATGTGGTTGCCACAATCATTGGTAGAATATTGTGGATTCCAACCAATAGAAAATCATGTCCTCAATGCAGTTATTTCAAAGATGAACAAAAAAGCAAAATCATATCAGGTGCCACCGTATATCTTTATGCTTAACATATTGGAAATAGATGAGGTACTTACACATAAGTGAAAAACATCATGAACCACCTATTCAGCATAGAGTTAGGCTAGATTCCTGAGGTCGAATAACTTATTAAATAGCAGTGTAGCACAACTCACTTTAAGAAAATCAAAAGCCCAGAGGTGGAGCAATTAGTTATCTAGGGATCAGTCCCCCCTTCTCCATTTAAAACATATGAGTCTCTGTATTGTTTGACTCATTACACAATGAACTAACAACAAAAGTAGAATGGTTTCAGGATTGTTAACCAGAATTGTATTCAACATGAAATACTTAAAGACAAGTCAAAAACAGAAACAATGTGGAAATAAAATGACTTCTCCAAATCGTTTGGGCCCCCACATGTCAATTAACAGTGGATATCAAACAGGAGTTCTTGTAATCCACAATTAACATATTTTAACCAGACAGGTTATTTTGCATATATACACATCTTTTGATTAGGCAATATACTCACAAGTAAGAATCTAACCAACATTTTATTTACAACACTATAACAAGGGCTATCTCTGCAAAAGAACTCCAAAATTTCTAAAACCTGAATAGTTAATCAGCATCCAATATGGCGCCAAAATTAACTATCTAATCTAAGCACATCAGCAAACACCAACAAATTGGGACTAGATAACTGATGAAGCCATATACAGTTTAACTGGCTATCCAAACACGTCGACGGTGCTTTCTGTTAAGTCTAATAAATTGATTTCAGTTACAAAATAGTTATTTATAACTGTATAAATACAAGACATTTTCTTCAATGCGCCTTTGATTTGTTCACCAGGTTGTGGGCTAAAAATATAATTTAATCCAGCAACTCATATGAAGTACGGTGACCAAATCGATACCATTATCAAAAAGCACCACGTAATCGATGCATCTAGCACAACATGCCTTTCTCTAATCACAGTGATCCCAACATTTCGTCATCCTATAACACATCAACAATTAAGCACTAATCGGCTTCTATTTCAAAGAAGCAAAACTTATTACCGCACAAGTGGAGTATTACCATTATTTGCACAATAAATTTACGAGCAACCAATTATGGGAAAATTGTTCCAAAAATAATGATAACACTGCAACATATGAATACGAGAAAGCATAATTTGATCTATTCATCAAATATATATACATATCACTACAAACTCTAAGCAAAGTAATGCAAATACAGTACCAATTCCCAAGGATGACCATCTCTACTTCACATAAATTCAAGTATAATCACATAAAAATTAGATATATTTATCCTATTCCCAGTATACAATTTATTCACCAATAAAAACTCAAATAAACAAAACATATAGCAGTAAAAAGGGCGCTCACATCAATTCCAAGAATAACGGCGTTTTGGGAGAGAAAGAGCGTCATGTGACTAGTGAGGTTGAAAGGCGCGGTGAGCCATCGGCCAGGCTCTACATTGAGCTGGCCCCCACCACGCCTCTGAATTTCCGAAATTGCCCTCTCGAAAGCCTTTGTATTTACAGTGACGCCATCTCCCACCGCTCCGAAGTCGGTGAGATTGAAGACCAAACGCCGCAGCCTGGGGATGGGGCGGGCGGGTGGGCCCCAGAAGCGATCGACGGCTGCCCTTTGCCAGACGATAATCAGGAAGAATCCGACGATCCAGATGAGCGTGAGCAGAGTGCGGTGCGAGGAAACGAGTGAAGGGATCGAGGATTCGAGCAAACGCCTGCTGGAAGTGCTGCTGCGTAGTGGGAATCGGGCAGGATCCCCCATTCTCTGCCAACTTCTAGAGAGAGAAACAAGGAATTGGCAAAGCAATGGAGAGATGAGAGTGAAATTATTGAGGTAATTCGATCACAGAAGATTCAAAGAGGTAGCAGTAGCAGTGGCAGTACAACTGCCATAATCAGTGCAGAAGTGTTAATTGATTTCTTTTAAGAAAAAAATTGATAAATGAAAGAACAAATTAAAAAGAAGTATTTGAGACAAAAAAAAAAAAGTGAAATTTCTGAAATTAGTTCTATTTACGTGAAAGTAGGGCTGTGAAACGATATAGTTTTTATTTTTATTCAATTCAAGCTTCCAAATATAAGATTCCAATTTGAAAAATCTAATAGAGTTCAAATTAAAAAAGTGAATCTTTTGTTGCTATTTCTAAATAATATCAGTATAAATATTATTATATTCAATTCAAATATTTGAACACACAGAATTTATTGGCAAAATACCAAAATATTTTAAAGAATAATTTTCTACCACAAAATGTTTAGAAATACATCTTATTAATATTTTAAATTTAAGGATAAAGTTGTCATTTTATTGGAATTGATTATCTTGTATGCTAGAAAAATAAACCACTATATTAATTGTGGTAGAATGAGTGTTATCCCAAATTTATATAAGAGACAAGACACAACAACCGGTCTTATTAAGCTTTAACAGAATTTTAAAGCTAATTAAAATGACTATCTAATATATCAAATTTAATCTTGATAATAAACACTAATATATTATATTGAAATTTTAACTAAGTTTGTTAAAATAACACATGCTAAAATTTCAAATATGGAAAACATTTATAACTTTGAAATTTGTTTAATTTAATTTTTTAAAGAATAATATAAATAAATAAATAAGAAAAACTACAGTAAATGTGGGTTGATTAAAACAGATTATTCAAACTTTTCAAATTTATTAATTAATGATATTGAATATTTTTTGCAAAATAAGTATTTTGTAATAATCTATGAAATTTATTTGAGAATTTTGACTTTTTTTTATCATTTATTTGAAAAGAAATATTAAGAAATAAACTAAACTTTAACAATAAAATAAAATTTAAGGTGGTGGGATAATTGAATTATATAATAGACACAACAATATTTTTTTTATATATAAATACAAGATTATTTATGTTCCTTAACAAATACAACATATATTTCAACAATTAAATAAGATATTAATTATAATGTATTATATTTGATGCTAAATTATGCGATGTGCGTGCACAAATCCATAAATAAATTTTTTCTAATATAAATAATATATAAAATTTTCAAAGTTTAGTAAATTTAAAATTTTCTAATCTCGTGTATTACACGAGCCCTATACCAGTAGACCCATAAAAGTCAATAAATATATCATTTCTATCCAACAATAAACACATTGAATAAATATGATAATTATATGGAATTTCCTATGAAATTCAATTTCGTTCTTCGTCTTTTTTTTTTTTATCTAATAATCGTTCAAATTACAATTTGATTTGCCACTTCTTAAGATTTTGAGTGCTCCAACCACAAAATATGAGTTGTTATATTTTTTTAGAATATTATCAAATAACTATGACACTAGAGTAGAATAATTTCATCTTACATAAAAAAAAAAGTCTAACTCTTACTTCGATTTGGATTTTAATCTTATTTTACTAGTCATTTTATTTTGTGCCATTATATTTCACAAACAATTATTTTTTCAGACAAGTCTCAACTAAAAAAAATTAAAAATAAAAATACCAAATATGATGTATTCTCATCAACGTTGTTGAATCGAAATAATGCAACAAAAATTTCCTTATTTGGCATCTTGTCTCCATTATTTCGCCAACAGTTCTTTCGTTTTCAACACAAAATTACCTTCGGATTATAACATAAGTCGCGTTCTTTATTATTTATTAAAAACATTTACGAAAGTCACCGGAGAGAACTGTAGAGCAAGTATAGGATCTGTACATGCAATCTTTACTCTATAAACACCTCAAAAAACGCAGCAGAGATACCAAAACCCTCGGCTAAAATCACTCCCAAATTTGTGTAAATCTGTCTGTGAGCGAAAATGGCTGAACAGTTGACGGAGGAGCAGATCGCTGAGTTCAAGGAAGCCTTCAGTCTCTTCGATAAGGATGGAGATGGTATATGACCTTTTGTTATTTTCATATAAAATTCTTTGGGTTTATGTAGTTACTGATTTTGCTCCTTTTTCTGAAAATTTTCTATTTCTTTTTTGGATGGATCTGCCTCAGTTTTCATTTAAAAGGTTTATGTGTTGAAAGCTTTTCGAAATTATGTTTACGAACCTTTTTTTTTTTTTTTTTTTGAATTTTGTTTCTCTAGTTTAGTGATGAAAGAATTTGGTTCAATTGATTTAAATTTTTTTAAATAACAGAAAATGAGTATTAATTTTACTAGCTTTCCCTGTCATGTTGCTCGATTTTCCTGCAATTATAGGTGGAGAATTACAAGGTCTAGGTGGAACTTGAGGGTTTTTTTTTTGGCCATATATTTAGGGAGTGAGAAGATAAAAACTTAACAAATGAGGGAAATGAATCTGCTCATATGGTGTAGCTCGATTTGCATTATACTAATTTTCAACAATATTTGGCAATATGCTAATCTGAGATCAAGAAAGACTAACAGTTGTATGATCAGGGAGTGGAAGAAAAACCATCACCCGTTTAGCCTTGAAATTTAATAATATTGGAGTCATCATCCTCACTTGTCTAGCTTGTTTAGTATTCCCTTTGTGATTTTGTGTTTTTATTTTTTTTAATCCCAAAGAAGAGTTCTTATTTCAGAAATTAAAATTAATTTTAATTGAAATTTCTATAATGCCCGTATGAAATATTTAAGAATTTAATGTAATTGGATCAGTTAAACCAACAAATAATTGGATGGTATATGGGAAAATTGATAGCTTATAAAATATTTATCTTCTTTTAGTTGACCACAGATGAAATTTGTGCTTTAGAGAAACATAATTCCTTTTCTGGGGATGGAGTTTTTTTTTTTTTTTTTGATACCTTGACTTTGAAATAATTTGTGTATTTATAGAGTGACTAGCTTGGGTAGCTTTGGCAATTCATTTTGTATTAAGCTTGTGCGTAAAATTAAGGAGTTGTTTCCCTTTTGATCTATGTTTATAACTGAAGCTATATGCAGAGCCAAAACTGTTCTTCGTAGTTTAGTAGCATCAAATCCTCTTCATTCAAAAGAATTGACTGATTTCAATAGTCAATAGCATATTGGTTGTACTTGACAACATCATTGAAACTGGTCTTTTGGTTTCTCTTTCTCTCCAAAGGGTGTTTGTTTATGAGAGTAAGCACTTTCTCCTTTTATGTCTCACATATCTTGTTGGCCTGTTAAGTATTGTTATATTAAACATTACTTTGCATCTTGTGCTCAACAGCCCATTTATCCATAAATGATTCAGAAAGAAAACTGTTTCAGATTTGACCGTCAATATAATCACTCTATAGGTTGTATCACTACTAAGGAGTTGGGTACAGTGATGAGATCACTTGGACAGAATCCTACTGAAGCTGAACTTCAAGATATGATCAATGAAGTTGATGCTGATCAAAATGGGACCATTGACTTTCCTGAATTCTTGAATTTGATGGCTCGGAAGATGAAGGTATGTTTGATTTTCTCTTTCCACTTTTACTTTAATGGACAACTTTCATAAAGCTTATGATAGACGCTTGGGAAAATATTAGTTATGACTTATGCTCATAGGTGCCTAATCTGTGGATCACCTGTTCTGTCATTCAAAGTTATTTGCTCTCATAAACTACTGGATTTGTGGCTGACTAATATTATAGGTCTTGATAAGCTGATCAATCCTCCTTTCCTTGACCCCCTAATCAATGTAGGAAGTTGTTAACTTATGATACTATCAAACATATGCCAAGCGTTGGGGGCTTGTGATTTAGGTGTGTGGTGGAACAAATTGTTAGAAAGTGAGACATATATCTATGTGTGTCTAAGTGTGCTTTGCTCACTTTCAACATATAAATTAATCTTTAGCTTCAATTAGCCTCGATTATCTAATATGTTTGGTTCAGTTGCTCTTTCTTATCCAGTAAAATTAATGTAGTGAATCAAAATAGTTATACAGAGGTAATCAGCATTGTTCTAGGCCAAATAAAATGCTTAAGCATCAGTAGTGGGAAGTTGTCAAAGTAGTATGTGTATTTTTTTTTCATTTGTGAAAGGACGAAGTAGTATGTGTTAATTCTGGGTTGAATGCTGCAATATATCAACCTAGAAGTGAATTTATGTGCACTTTACTGTAAAATGTTTAGTTTAAGAAACAAGAAAAACTAAGATGAAAAATAACCCCTTTTATCTTTAGTTGTGCATGATGGATGACTTCATTTTGCAAAATATGGATGCTGAATGCTGAAATCAGTCATTTTCTCTGAATTAGACAAAATATATGCAGTTTGAAAATTTTTCTTGATCCATGACATCTGTTTGAAGTGTACTAGTATTTGAGCATACCCAAAAAAACAGTAGTAGAATATTTGTTGCAGTTACTTGAATTCCAGTTTTGCTAGTGCCTGAAGGAAAAATTACATTTGTCATTCATTTGCTAGTCATAGAAACATCGTGACTCTTGCAGAGTGAGCAACCCAGTGATATCATTCCTCTCTTGTTCTTCAAAATATCAATTGATTAAGTATTAATTTGTTGTATTGTAAGCTCAATCTGGTGTCTCTCTAATAAAGTGCGTATGAATACGCCAACTAAAGTGAACACCTTTATCTGTTTGTGAAGGACACCGATTCGGAGGAGGAACTTAAAGAAGCTTTCAAGGTTTTTGATAAAGACCAAAATGGTTTCATATCTGCTGCAGAGGTATTTTTCTCCTGTTTTCACTTTTACCATTTTGATTTCATCCAACCTTTTAGTTACTCTAGACATTGTATTACAACATTTTAGCACTTAAAATGACATTTTAAATTCAACATGTATTTGAAAATGAAGCTCCGTCATGTAATGACGAACCTTGGAGAGAAGTTGACGGATGAGGAAGTTGATGAGATGATAAGAGAAGCCGATGTTGATGGTGATGGTCAAGTGAATTACGAGGAATTTGTGAAAATGATGCTTTCTAAATGATTGTGGGAGATAATGTTGCAAATGGAGTTGATATAGGCTGATCTGATTGTAGTAAATCAACCTCCATAGTGTGTTCTATGTTTCTAGCTTTAGTATCCTTGCAAGTGCTCCAAGTATTTTGGACAATAATAGTTTCAGTATTTGCAGATTTGAAATCATCTATCTTTTCATCATGTAAGGTTTAAGTTAAAACGCTATCTTATGATTCACTTGATCTTCTCATGCATCTCTCATTTGTTCTTCAAGTCCCTGTCTACGCATTAAATACAAAAGAGTATGTTCTTATATCTTTTCTTTTTAATTTTTAATTTTTTTTAAAATTCTTGAAGTAGGTCTTTGTACTTTTATTTATAAAGTTTGGGTGGGCACACCCCCACCATCTTCTAAACACACCCCATAATAAAATAAATAAAAATGAAAAGACTAAAATGTCCTTATTTTTAAATTAAAAGTATTTCTCCATTCTTCTATATCTTCTTCTTCTCCATATTTCTCAAACCTTAGGTTAAAAGAAAAACTCTAACAAACTTTGATTTATAAAAAAATAATCAAACCTTAGGTTAAAAGAAAAACTCTAACAAACTTTGATTTATAAAAAAATAATCAAAATGATAGATGAAAGATGTATTTGAAATGTACAATTCAAGATTTTTCATTTATTTTTATAATTTTATGGGGCATAGTTAAATATTTTGAAAATATAGATGTTATTAAATCAAAATCTCGCTGAAAACATGTCGTTCGATCTATATAGGCCGAACATTACACTGTGTTTTCAACCTCTATAGGTCGAATGCTCTTAATGATGTTTGTCCATAGGTAGAACGTTACACTACGTATTTGATCATAGATAGAAACATCACACTGCATGTTTGACCACAGGTAGAATGCAACACTGTGTGTTTGAAGTGTGCAATCAACTAGGATCGAACGAAATGATCGAAAAACTTTGAATTTCAAACATTTTTTTATGATATTTTCATACAAATTAAATCTCAATATTTTAGCTTCAAAAAATATATAAAACAATAATATATGATGGAATTAATATGGTTTGTTTCAACAATTTAAAAACAAAAAAAAAAAAGGAAAAAAGAAAGAAGAGAGAGAATCAACATTAGTTTGAGCAAGAAAGAAGGGGATTTTTTCATTGGGATTTTTTATTTTTCTTTATTGTAGAGAGTATAATTGTAAAGTAAAGGAGTGCGTTTAGAAGTTTTATATTTTAGAAATATTTAAATATGGATGTGTTTAGTTAATGTGGTTTGTTTAGTAAGTTGAGTCGAAGAAAGATCCTCATTCCTGAAGACGAGATACGTTCAGGGTAGTGCTCACTGGTCCGTGCGTATCGTCTCCCAAAGATAAAATGATTTCGTCTCTAGAGAAGTAGCACCACAATCTTGAGAGTTTCGGCGAACTTTTGGTGCTTGGGAATTGAGTTTAATGCAGGATAAAAAACAATGCAGCTTGAGAACTGAGTCACTGGTCCGTGCGTATCGTCTCCCAAAGATAAAACGATTTCGTCTTTAGAGAAGTAGAGACCGGCGAACTGAGTCACCCAAAAATAAAACGATTCGCCTCTAGAGAAGTAGAGACCGACAAACTGAGTCACTGGTCCGTGCGTATCGTCTACCAAAGATAAAATGATTTCGTCTCTAGAGAAGTAGAGACCGGCAAACTTTTGGTGCTTGGGAATTGAGTTTGATGCAAGGATGGAAAACAATGCAAGAAACGCTCACGGGTCGGGTAAACCCCGAGCCCCATCCGCCCAAGTCTAGCCCAACGTCCAATTGTCAAGGCCCACGGCCGAGGTCGGGGCCGTGCTGAGCCGCACGTGTGTGCTGCACAAGCATACTACTACAATAGTATACTAATTACTAAGGCCATCTCCAACCCTTAGACTCAAATTTGGACTCAAATCCTGTTTTTGCCACCAAATTTGCCACCATCTCCAACCCTTCAAACTCAAATTGGAATATTCTCTATATTTTTAATTTTTTTTGAATTTTCTTTAATATCAAATATTTGTGTATTAAGCTCATAAAAAAATTAACTTAATTGATTTCAATTATAAATAAATATTTATAAACTATAAATCTTATTAAAAAATACCAAACTTATATTATAAAATGCATCACAAATACATATTAATATACTAATGAAAAGATCTGGTCATACAATACAATGCAAATAAATTACATAATGACATAAAAATATAAATTATATAATGATTATCACTAACATTCCGAATTAAACCATTTTTCCCAAAGATGTTCGATCAATGCATTTCGAAGTTTGTAATGAGCATGTGCATCTCTGATTTCTCTATGCCGACGAAGAAAATCTTGAAATGTAGAGTTTTCTTTACTTATCATTTCTACCTCTAGAGTTGCCACATCTCTCGTTTCTACAATCGGAGCACTGAGATCCCGTTCATCCTCGATTATCATATTATGCATTATAATGCATGCAGTGATTATGTCGTGCAAATCATTTGTCATCCAAAAACGAGCAGGATTTGCTACAATTGCAAATCGATTCTGAAGAACTCCAAATGCACGTTCCACATCTTTTCTGCAAGCTTCTTGCATGGTTGCAAAATGTCTTTTCTTTGGACCATGTGGATCACGAATACTTTGCACAAGAGTCGACCATTTGGGGTATATACCATCTGCTAGATAATACCCCGTGTTGTATTCTTCTCATTGGATAACATAATGTGCAGGAGGAGCAATACCCCTAGCAAGATTTGAAAAAAGATGAGACCTCTCCAACACATTGATATCATTTTTAGATCCTGGCATACCAAAGTATGCATGCCATATCCAAAGATCGTAATCAGCAACAGCTTCAAGAATGATGGTTGGAGAACCACTACGGCCTGCATATTGTCCAGCCCACGCTGTAGGACAATTTTTCCACGTCCAATACATACAATCAAGGCTACCTAACATTCCGGGAAACCCACGTTGCTCACCTATAAGAAGTAGCTTAGCAATATCATCGGCAGTCGGCGATCTTAAATATTTCTCTGAAAATATCTCCACAATAGCACGACAAAATCGTTTTACACATTCAATTGCAGTAGACTCTCCAATTTTTATGTATTCATCAATTGCATCGACTGCAACTGCATATGCTAGAACTCGAAATGCCGCTGTAACCTTTTGAAGTGTAGACAAACCAAGTCTACCAAGTGCATCTCTTTTTTGTGTGAAATAATGATCATGATTCATAACAGCATCAGTAATTCGAAGAAATAAACTTCGAGACATGCGGAACCGACGACGAAACATCGATTCATTGTATGTTGGATTTTCAGCAAAATAATCATCGAAAAGATTTTTAGCTGCACCTTCTCGATCACGATGTACTACTCTATGCCCAACAATCGAGCCTCCATGAGAAGGCTCAACATTTGAATTTGTTAGCCACTCACAAAGGACCCTGTTATTAGCCATTGCTCTTTCACAAATCATTTGATTTTGCTTATGAAGATCGAGTATCATCGACTCATACTGACCTTCATCATCATCATCAGAAGAAGAAGAAAATAAATGAGAAGAACTTGCAAAATTGGGATTCATCTTTGAAAAGTAAATGAAATGACAAATTGAAAAGTAAGAAGATAAGACTGGGTGAGGAAATGAAGTGATGAATGATTGCAAACAATGTTCATTATATAATTGTTCATGTAAAGCACAATCCAAGTGCCTTCATTCGTAGCCGTTGATAATAATTTTAGACTTTTGATCTCAACCGTTGATATCATTTGAAGAGTAGTGAGTGGGTAGAAAAACACAATCCAAGTGCCTTCATTCGTAGCTGTTGATAATAATTTTAGACTTTTGATCTCAACCGTTGATCTCATTTGGAGAGTGGTGAGTGGGTAGAAAAGTACAATCCAAGTGCCTTCATTCGTAGCCATTGATAGTCGATTTAATCTTTTGATCTCAACCGTTGATGTTGTTTTACACAAATGAGAATAAGAACTATCCCATCTATAAAATGACCATTCATTTCAACAAACAATTCACACTTGAAGTAACTATATCTTTTGAATTCATTTGTTTCTCAAATCTCATTTCGAACTTATCAATTCTACAATGGCCTTCCGAAAAGCCTCTTATTCTATTGATGATGATGTACATCTTTGTGATGTATTTGTTGATGTCTCCCAAGATCCAATTGTAGGTGCAAATCAATCTGGAAATACTTTTTGGTCACGTGTAGAAACCCAATACAATTCTACACGACCAAACAATGTCACTGAATGTCGAAACACAAAGTCTTTGCGTGATCGTGTTAGTGTTATCAAAAGTGCAGTCGCAAAGTTGAATGGATGTGTGGCACAAATCCAACACTCGAATCCAAGTGGAGCTTCAAATGAAGATATTGTAAGTTGATGTTCTTATTTTATTTATTTATGTAAAGTCAAGAAGAAAAACATTCAGTATTAACTTTCATATTCTAAATTATGCAGATGTGCAGAGCAAAGATCTTGCTGATGCAAGATCCAAAGTATAAGAAAGGATTTAAGTTTGATCATGTGTTCAACACTATGAAAAATTTTGTGGATTCAGGAAATAATCTCAGTCGGAGACGCGTTAATTATTCATCACAATCTGAAGCATCAATGTCAGATTCTCCTGCTCTCTCTTCCCCAGGAATAACTCAATTCAATATAAACTTGAGTGATGAAAATGATAGTTCTCCATCATTGCAAATGCGACCCGAGGGAGTGAAAAAGGCTAAACTAAAAAGGAAAAAAGAAGAAGATTCATCTCGTGTTATGGAATCCATGGAAAAAGCAAATAAAAAGTATCTGGATTTAATGGTTGAATCAAACGCACGTCAAGAACTTATTTTAGAAGAGCTGAAACAAAACAGGGCAGATAAAATGCAAAAAAGGGCAGATAAAATAATGAGCATGAATTTTGAGGACATTTCTGATCCGGTTAGACGTTCATGGTGGCAGAATGAGCAGCTCAAAATTATGAATCAATCTCAAACTGAAAATTCCTCCAATACTTATGGAGAATATTTTAATGATATTGGAGGGTCTGGAAGTGGTCTACCGGACTACTAAAATCCATATTATATATGGAGTTTAAATGCATTTCGTTTATGTTTTTGTTCTAGTAAATTTAGCATGACGTGTAATATTAATTTAAATTTAACATGTTGTAATGCTTATGTGTTTTAGTAACTTTCATTGTAATTTGCATTAAATATTGTATGATATTCCAATTATATTTCTATTAATAATTCGTGCTTATATTTAATAATTACACTATTTTTTAAAAATATTCGATCAAGATATCTCAAAGTTCATAATACGCATGTACATAGTAAAATATTATATAGTATATGTGTATTAATATTAAATGAATGAAAATTGTTATAAAAGAAAATCAAAAAATATATATATATTTGAGTCTGTGAACAGTAGGTGGCAAACTTGCCACCTACTGTTCACAGTGGCAAAGTTGCGTTCAGATTTGAGTTTGGGTTGGAGGGGCAAAAACTCAAAATTTGGGTTTGAGTTTGAGTTTGAGTCTTGGGTTGGAGATGGTCTAAGCCTCTTCTCATAACTTAACTTATACTTGCATTTCCAAGGTCCGTTTTCCTCCCACATTTAAAAACCTTTTATTCTCATTTCAAGTGATCAACTTTAATGTTTAATTTCTCACTCACCAAAAATTGATTTTGAACTATTCAAAATGTCTCGATTATCTACTTCGAACGTAAATTAATCTTTTGACATCCAATACTTAAAAGAATTAACTATTAGTCACTTAACAATTGATCAAAGTGATGTCACCCACCACTTTTAACATAAAATTTTCAACAGTTTTTGCCCTGTTTCAAATGTCCTCGAATTTCATTGGAAAATTGTAGACCTTGTACTTTCATTTGCATTAAAATATGGTTCTTATGTAAGTTATAAGAACATACACCACATTTTAACGTAAATAGAATTAAGGGAAACATCCACTTTAAATAAATTAAAAGTTAAAGCACTGGATTCTTACGAATAAAAGAAAAGTGATTCATGTTTAACAAAATTTAAACGTTGGTATTATATAATTATCTCAAGTGACAACTAGTTTTATCGAATGCTAAATTACTATTTCAAATTTGATTAACTTATATAAAAGGATAACATTTTAAATAGAGATAGGACATCATGACTTTGGCCCAAAAAGCAATCAATAGTGGTAGACATAGCTATGTATTACAAGTATGGGTTGTTGTTGGCATTTGTACCGACAACAAACATATCATTTATGCCACTCTATTTAATATAACATGCAATGTAAAATCTTATTCTCACTATTTTTATCTAAACATATCATTTCTCGCATGAACATATTACATTTGGATGGTATTTCACAGCTAGCAAGTAATTAAGTTTAGAAATAAATTTTTTTTTTAAAAAGAAGCAAAAAACAGTATGTCTAGAAATTAATTCAAGAAAGGACTATAATCAAGTTTCAGTCTAATCCACAATTAGGAAAAAACCACATTTCTGCAATCTTTATTCCCTTCATCCTAAAATAAATATCATTTTAATCAAGTTATTTTGTCCAAAGTAAGTTTTATTGTAGAATTTCTAGAAACATTTGTTCAAATCCTCCAAAAATTGCCCTTATTTACTACTCTAAAATGAAACGATATATAAAATTGATTATTGAAAATTTATCCATAATAAATATACTTATATATATATATATATATATATACAAATATATATATGAGCAGATTATTGTATTTATCAATAATAATATATATCAATATACAAGGATATATGAGTCTTCTTACCACAAACTTTGTCAATCCGTACTCAAAATGCTAAAACCACAGTACTTATTTTGTGATGGAGAGAGAGTATGTATATTTGATAATTTATCAAAGAACAGCATCATCATTAATTCTTCTATGTTGCCATTACAAAAGAAGCACAAAAAAGTGGTTTTAAAAACAAAATTAATTAATCAAGTCACTATTATTATTGTTCAATTCTATACATTAAAAAAAAAAAAAAAAAAAAAAAGATCTAGAGATTAGTAAGAGAAGAAGCATTAGCAGAATGGGGAGGAGAATTCTTGTGATTATGCATCCAAACTTTGAACACTTTTCTACTAATCCCAACTCCTCTGCAAAACCTCTCAATCTCATCTTCTTCATCTTTTCTCTGCAATCTCCATCCCAGCTTCTCTGCAAACCCCAGCATTTTCTCTTTCTGCTCCTCCGTGAACTTCGTTCTGAACCTCTTCTTGCTGCTATTCTCCGGTGAGTACGCCACCGCCGCCGCCTGCTCCCCCGATCCCCCGTACTCAACAGCCGCCGCCGAGACCTTGCGGTGGAAGTTGCGGTGGCAGCCGCATGCAGCACAGTTGAAGCCGCCGGCGCCGGAAGCTGATGACGTGTCATCGGGGATGAACTCTCCACAGCCATCAGTGGCGTAGCTGCCAAGACTGGCTGCATGGTTTCTTAGGCATTCTCTATAGGCAATGTCGTTGGTGTTGGTGGTGTTGTGATCTACCTCCATTTTTCTCTGGATTTGAAGATGTGGTGTGTATAAGAAGTGAATGAGGAATAAAACGTGGTGGCAATGAATTTGACCTAATTAATGTATTTACCAAGATATATGGATCAGGATGGATATATAGGGATAGGTTAGCTGTGATGAGTGTATAAAAAAAGTATATATATGTGGAGACATATTTCATGTGGTAAATTGTTCTTCTGCCACGACAAACGGACAATTGACAGCAATGCTTTGCATTTTTCTATTTATATATAGAGATATGAGGTTTGAGAATTAACACCAATCTTTAATTCTCATATGTCAGCCTTCTATTGCTCTTTGTGTATAGGAGTCTCATGATTTTTTGGACCTATGTTCTATACACTTCTATGAGAAACTCTTGTATATGTCATGTGTATGAGTGCGTGTGTGTGTGTTTTTTTTTAATATGGATATAACAAAGGAAATACTGTAAATTCAGAACAAAAGTCTTTTGGTCATTCATTATTTAAGAAAACAAATTTTTCGAGTTTTGAAATTGGGACAATAACTTTTTAATTTGGGTCAATGTAGGACAAATTAGCTTGAAGTTCTAAAATTTCGGGCTAAACTGCATGCATAGTGTGTCTAATCTCATGCTTTTCGAAAACTTCATTTTATTTTTACTTTAATCAAGTTTGAATCGAACTGAATGCAATAAATTGATTCGAGGTTTTGAAAGTGAGTCAAATCTCTAAAGAGCTAAAATTATAGCCAATAGCTAGAGACAAAGTGTCAACATAGATTCTTAAGCAAGTAAGAAGGCGACATCTAAACGACACATTGCATCAAGCTACAATTTCCTACGGACAAATATCTTCAAACATTGCAACATGCAAATAAAAATGCAAAAAGTTGTTATCACTCATCCTCACAAAAACAAATTCATTTCAGGAGATTAATCTCAAGTTTAGAGTGTTTAAATAAATATTAATTCATTCAATGATTAATCGCAGGCTCGCAGCTAATGCTACAAAAGGAGTGTACAGCCTTAATAGGTAAGACCAATCACGGAGCCATTCAACAACTAGCTACCTCAATGTGCATGTTTCAACCAAAAAAAAAAAAAAAATCAAAATAAATAAATAATAATATTGAAAAAAAAAAAAAAAAGAATCTATCTCAATGTGAGTCTCCGACTATATTGATGATTAAAGATCTGTTTAGGTAGAACTACAAAATCTTTCGCATTCATATAAAATTGAATAGAAATAATGTGAAAAGAATCAATTCACAATATGCAATGTATATATAAATTCATTAAAATTGATTACATTTGTACTGTAGATAGTGAAATTTTGTGATCCTATAAATATTAAATAGTGATAATATTTGATATAATTTTTTGTGTATAAAACATATTAAACGCTTTGAAATTTTGTGAAATAATGAAGATCAAGTCCTGTGAAATCAAAACACACACAACATTTTGTACTACATTTTATATTTTATTTTTAAAAAAAATCATCACATACCACGTATATCAAATGATATATATAACTAACACATAACATATATTAAATATAATAAAACAGGAGATGAATGTAATATAGAATCCGAAATGTCTGATAATAGGAAGAAAAATATGTTGTAAGGGCATTAGATTGCCTTAGAATTAGATAGCAACCAACTAGAAAATGGCAATTATTATAATAATTTCTCCCCCTCATTTGGACAAGACACATGAAGACATGAATCAAAATTGGTGCAAAAGCAATGTATCTCTGGTAATTGCCATTAATTATTATTGAAGAAACTAAGCACCAGAGAGTCAGCTCTGTCCCCGTTCATGAACACAAATATTCTCTAACTATTTTACTAACATTTGCCTCCTCATTTATACATGTTAATTTTAACTCCTTATTATATGCTTTAATTAATACTTAATTCGCCAAAATATGCGTGCGACCGTCACACCGTGCGACAGGACCGTGCATGGTCGTGTCCCGGGACACGGTCGACGGTGCACCACAACAGTGTACAAGTATGTCATTTTCTACTCTAAGTATGTAATTTTTAGTTCTAAGTATATGATTTTTTTTCTTGCGCTATGGGCACGGTCCGACCGTGCGCGACAATACAACGCATGTGTAGCATACAGTATGGGGCACGATCGATACTGCGCCACACAAGTATGTGATTTTTAGCTCTAAATATGTCTTTTAGGGCTATAAGTATGTGATTTTTGTGTTGTGGCGCACGGTCGACCGTGCCCCATGGCATGACTGTACGCGGTCCCGTCGCCCCGTGCGACGAATGTACAAGAGACCAACTCTACTTAATTTATCTTAATAGTTTTCATAAATGCAAGTTTATCATAAACTATTAATTTACCCCACTTAAACCATTCTCTATATATCCCAACTATTTCATCTATTTTCAAAATAACTATACCACACGTCAAACATAAAGATGGCATCATCAATTATCACTAGACATGAATTAAAAATAATTGAATATAAGATGAAACACTAAATTGAAATGGAGGATTTAATTCTCATTAAACTATATTTTCTTTAAATGAAATTGAGGTGACTTCAAAATTATTTTGTTTACGTAAAATTATTATTATTATTATTTTTAATGAGTTAGAGGGAGTGGAAGGGAGGGAATATATACTAGAAAACTTGAGTGGTTCATTTTCAAACACTAATCATCACAATTGCATTTTTATAAAAGTATAGTACCACTTAAGCTACAAGACTTATGGGTAAAAATTATTTCCATTATTATATAATAATAAATTAACAAAAAAAAAATTGATACTATAAAATTCTTTCAAAATAAAACTGTACAAAAATCAAATATTTGAGACAAAAATATCCACATCTTTATACATGATAACCACTCCGAATTGAAAAGCATAAAAATAATTATAATAAGAGTGATACTCATATGCACAAGGTGCAACAATACTGTTATATTATATGAGTGATACTGTTATATTAATATAACAGTATCATTCATATAATATAACAGTATCATTCATATAATATAACCGTATCACTCATATAATATAACAGTATTACTTCATATAAAACAGTATCACTCATATAATATAACAGTATCACTCATATAATATAACAGTATTGTTGTGCACAGATTTGGATCCGTGCACCTTGTGCACAAAAGTTTTTGCCTTATAATAAAGTGTATTATTATGATCTTCCCACATACTAACATATGAATCATGCACAGATAGGATGAGTATGGGCAAAACTCAATTATATATAATAGATAACATTGGGAACATGCAGAAAATAATCATACATAACAGCCATAACCCATTCTTCTTTTCCTTAATTAATAACATTGTTTGTTGACAACGAGTTTCTATCGACCTTCAACATCCCCCACTCCCCATCCCCTCAATAAAATAAATAAATAAAAGAAAGAAAGAACTAATTGTTTGATTCTTCCCTTTCAATGGATTTTTATATGTGGATGTTGTATCTAGTCCGATTTGTTTTGTTTGTTAGCTCTATATATGTGGGATATTATTATTGAACTAGATTAAAATCATCAAATTTATAACTTCATTTTGGATAATATATGTATAAGTTGTGTCAAACTTACCTAGCAAATATGATGGGGAGGAAATAACTACTTGGATCAAATTTTGACATCTACCTTATTTTGAGATATTGAATTATGAATATTCATTACATTGTTTTTTATGACAATATAATGTATATAATTCTATTAATATATTTTAAAATTTTGGATAATTCACATTTTGACTATTGACCTCATTCTTAAAATTTAAAGGGTTATCTAACCCTATAGACTCTTTTACCATTACTACAACAAAAATGAATATTTATGATAGTTTTTTGCAACAACATGTTGTAAAAATTGATAATATATATTGACAACAAATTGTCTCAAAAAGAAATTAGAAAATAATTAAAAAAAATTATATGCAATGACAACAATATAGTCACAAAACACTATTTAAAGAAGACTTTTGAGATAATAATATGTCAACATAATATTATCGAAATTTTTTACGATAATTATCAATATTTTACCATAATATTTTATTGATCGCTAATAAACTCTTTTGTTGATGTGAATGTTGACAAAAATAGAAATGTGATGTTATTTCAGTTTAAAATGATATATATTTTAGGAGTTTATCAGTTGGTTTTCATAAATTCCTTCAAATTTAATCATTTTAATAATAAAATAATGTTGTCATTACAAACATCATGGAATATGTTGGTCCTTCAAGAATTGATGATTGTCCTCAATCACATAGTACTGATCCTCAAGTACTGCTTACTTTGCATAATTGCATTCCAAAAAATCTCTAAATTATCCAAAAGTACTTCTTTAGAGCATATGAATAATACCAATCAATTTCTTTAATCACTTCTCAACTCAAAATTCCATGATCTTTTTTTTTTTTTTTTTGAAATAACCACCGAAGGACTTGGTTTTGCGCCAAAGTCCCAACATAAAATATAACACGATCTTATAAACTTTAAAAACATTTAATACGATATGAATTTATAAAACGTTTTTTCATAAGCGTAGCCAAACACCCCTCTTACTTAATATTTTTCATAAACAAGGCATAGTAGTGACAGTGATGTGGATCATAGTTGGGATTAATGTTCCTAAGCTCTTAAGCCAATCACAAAAGCCATTCATGGGAATGCTTATCAAAGCTAGCTAGAGAAGTGTGGGGAATAGTCATGTACAGTGGGCATGTCTCAATATCACCAAAGACTTAGAACAGCCAGTTTGTCTGCTATTTTGCAGTCATTATAATTCAGAGACCACATGCATATGCAAGGCTACAGTTTTACAAGATATAGTGTGTGGGTCTCCCCAATTGCAACTTGCAATTTACTTTCCTAATACATTAATTATTAAATGTGTATACATATATAATTCTTGAATTCCTCCCTTTTCGTTTTTTGTCTTAACCAAAGTGTGTCAGCAAGAATTCTTTCAATGTGGTTCTCAATTTTTTTGCTGAAAACTAAATTGCTTAATACTGTGTTTGCACTCATTATTTTATTTTTATTTTTATTATTTGTAGTTGCTTCTCTAGTTTCAGCCATAAGCTAAAAGTAGGGAGAGATGTGGGCTTCTATAACTAAATTTTTTTAAGTTAGTAAAAATAGTTTTTGTTATTATAACTAACATTTTGTATGAGATCATCTTATAGATTTTATTTCCTGACAAAAACTCAACATAGATTTATAATGTGATCAATGAGCAGGTCAATCCAAACTCAATCCCTATCCTATATGTTACCTCTACTTGAAAAATACTCACTCTGATTCTCTGACTTAAAAATTATTGTTATTATTTTGAAAAAAAAATATTAATTTCAAATTGAAAAGTGTTACTTACTATATCTTTAAAAGTTAATTCAGGTATTACCTTTTATTTTGAAAGGTATTATTTTTTTACTTAAAAACTAGTCATTATTATTTCTTTTCAAACATATTCAATGTATTACTTTTTACTTAAATATATTATTTACTTTTATTTGAATCTGTGATACTTTTTTTCTTGAAATATAATACTCTTTGGAGTTTATTATCCAATATACCCAATAATTTATGAGTTCTGACAATTAAGGATATTAAATTTTAAGATAGGCATGCAATTTAGGATATTAATTTTTAAAAGTGCACGAATTTAGACCAATTCAGTCTCTATGAACGAACGAGGCCCAAATCACATACGAAAGACATATGCATGCCTAATTTCGTGTTTTTCGACTCAATTTGCTGGTATCAATAGCATTTTATGTATTGTCATAAACGTGTCTATCTTTTTCACATGAAACTTGACATATCATCAGCCCACATAAGACTACAATATTGAGAGAGAAAATACACATCATTTCACTATTCAAATAAATGAAAAAAACAGAAAAATAAATAAATAAATTTGTTGGAAAAAAATTCCATTTAAGAAAAAAAAAATCCAATTGTTTTGATCAACTCATCAACCCAGGCAAATTTCAGACTTCACAATTATAAGAGAATTTATATTAGTTGAGTTTGAACAAAATTTGTGGCCCAAATCATAGAACTGGTCTGGGCTAGAAAGTCCACGAAAGCCCACTCTATTTAATATGGATATATTTTGTGTTTGATGTTGGGCCAAATTACAATTAATGCTCTTTTGTTTGTTTTATTTTTGGGGGTTTCTTGTTGTTTTTTTGTTTTTGTTCTTTTTAATGGAAATCATATGTTGTTTTAGCAGAGAGTCGTCACTTTACAAGGTCGAGATTCTAAAACACATTTGAAGAAGAGGCCCCTCTCTGTCTGTGGTCCTAAATTCAGCAATTTTTGTTCGAAAATGACTTTGTCTACCCAGGAGATTTACATTATATTCAACTCCAATTTTTGTTATCTTGTTGTCGTGGCCCTTATTATGTTTTCATTTGTGGCTTTTTTTGATATACCTTATTGTTTCCGCCTTCAAAAAAACATGTGACTTTTAGTTTTCATCCTAAACATGCTTGGTATGTTTTGCTATTATTAAAGGTAGCATATCCCTATAATAAACAGTATATAAATACTTATGTGAAACTCGTGCATGAATTCTAAATCCATGCAATCAGGTCGACTCGATCAGTAACCATTTTTTAAGCCTCAC
The DNA here is from genome assembly GCA_946896805.1 of Scutellaria galericulata. NCBI lineage: Eukaryota > Viridiplantae > Streptophyta > Magnoliopsida > Lamiales > Lamiaceae > Scutellaria > Scutellaria galericulata. The sequence goes on from OX335797.1 coordinate 12,013,089, forward strand.
ATGTGCCCGTTTGTTGTCCACGCTCACATTCTCTCTTGTGTGTTCGTGTTCTGATAAATATGTAATACATTTTAACTATGTTAGTGATATACTTTTAGTTATGATAGTGATATCTTTATATTATGTTAGTAGTACCTTATATTATATTACACAAACATGTAATACATTTTTGTTATGTTAGAGTTATGTTAGTGATACATTTTAGTTATGCTAGTGCTACTTTTATGTTATGCACGCTTATACATTTTCACGTCTGACAAACATGTAATGATGTAATACATTTAAGTAGATGTATTAATATATTTATGTTATATTATTAATACATTTACCTGATACAAGTAATATTCTTACATTATATTTCAATTAAAATGAATTAATACAACTATGTATATAACATAATACATTGATATATTTATATATAATATTAGTGATACATTTATGTAGAGGAACGATTCAAAATTTATACAAAATATTGTCAAATCATTTATAATTCAAATGAGAAAATATAATTAGCCATAAAATATATGAAAGTGACATCTCAAATTTTCGCAATAAAAAAATACACAGCCATCAACATTTTCAAACAATTTTCAATGTAAAAGTGTCATCAGAATCATAATTAATTGGTAACTAATTGGAGTCATAATCCAGTTTACATTTATACCATAATATCCTTAAATATCACAAAACCAAATAGTGAATTATTTTTCTACTACAAATGATAGTTTTATTATGTTTCTACCGCCGATCAGGAAAATGGACAAAATTACCCTTCTGACAAAAAGAAAAAAATCACCACACTCTGACTTTCGATAAGATCATATCATGTAACTTTATGAAAAAAAAACAATTGTGTAAATATCCAATACAAAACTAACATTTTTTACTTTTTTCGAAAGAACAATTTTGTCAATTTTTCTGAAACGTGATAGAAAAATAACAAAACTATCATTCGTGGTAAAAGAATAATCTCATATATGAAATGTGGTATTTTAGTCACCAAAATCTAAAGTTTATAATACTATTAAAATTTATGACAAAATTGATTATTGCACGAAACATTTGTGTCAAGTATGAGATTTGGCCTTGAATTTACCACAAACTTGAATGCACCTGCAGATGGAAAAGAGTCGCGCGATGACTCAAAATAGATGTTCCTCAACCACACTCTTTTGGCAGCATTCAAACTTGATTTAAATGAATTCATGCAACTCAGTACATATGACTTTTGTATAAGATGTTGATCAATAAATAAGATGTTGATCAACATGTAGATATTGATTTTTTTTTTTTAATTCAATTAGTTAAACGTTGTGTGAAAAATAGCTCAATTGTATTATCAATATTAATTTTAGTTATGTAACTTAGAAATTCTATATTTTTAATCAGCATGATTTAAGGATCATCACAATCAAAGATTTTGAGCATCATGATCTTTTTTTTCTAGAAAATTAGATCACGGTGTTTGCTTACCATCTTGATCAATCATTCCAGATTTTTTTGGGAAAAATTTAACTTCTCTTTTTAAGGACATTTGAGTAGAAAACAAATTTTTTTATTAAATGAACAATTTTCATTTTCCTTTATCCATAATATATTGGTAGAAATAAGATGCGTTTCTATATATAAATATACAAAGTAATATACACAAATATATGTGATAATGACATCTCAACTTTACACAATTGGAATATATATATATATATATATATATATATATATATATATATATGTATATAAAATCAATTTTTAAAAAACTTCCTAAACTATAATCTCATTTACAATATCCCAAAATAAACAAAAGATTTCCAAAATCCAACCTTCCAAAAATCACCTGTACAAGTATACCTTCATATGATCTCAATAACATGAAATTCCCATATTTATGGGTCATGCATGTGCGTATCATACATCATTTTCTTGAATTCCATAAATTTTAGTGAAAAAAATGACTCAAATCGAACAATTTTTGAAGTTATAAGATTAACATTAACATTTAATGAACTAGCATGATTGTTTATGGAGGTGTAATTAACAAAACTAGAATTGATTTCTTTCAGGTAGAAATTTGATGACATAATTGCATGCAGGTTAATAATGATAGATTATTAATTACAAGGAATTGAAGAAGATGGTCCAGAGGAAGACTGAATTGCAGGCATGCGCGCATCTTGAATAGGTTTGGTTGAAGAAAGTCACTCCATTCATGCACATATTTAATTAAAGAGTATCACTGCTCAACCACTACTCAGTTTTTTATCCACCTACCATGGCTGCTAACTTTGTTTGTGGTCCACATTGGATTGGGGTCATAAATAGATTATTTAGGATGGTAAAAAAAGCTTTTTTTTTTTTTTTTCTTTAATGAGCCAGGGAGGGGAAGGAAGGGAGACAGTAAAGATTAGAAAACTTGCGTGATGTAGTTTCAAACTTTGGTTATCACAATCTGTATTTTTATAAAGATGGGGTGTCACTTGAGCTATAAGGTTCGTAGTTAATTCTCTAAATTTGTCGTATTGTTCATTTTTATCTTTTATCTTATGATTTTTAGTCTTCTATGTTCAACGACAAAAATCAGTTAGATTAAATTAATTAACCATACAAAAGCCGGTCGAAACATTAAGATTTTTCAGTTAAATGATTTGATTATAATTTTCACAAATTTTGAGGTATATTATTAAATTTGACCAAACTCCGAAACTGATAAATATAATTTATCCGGAAATAAAATGACAATTACATAATGAAGCACGCCCACAAATTAATTATTTTTGAATATAGATGATTAAAAAAATAAAATGTGAAAATTTGAATAACGAAAAATCGGGTTAATTGCATCAAATCCTCCTGTGTTTTGGAAATCATGCGTCGCTCACCCCCGTGTTTTAGAAATTGCACCGTTTACACGTGGGTTATCAGAAACAGTGCATACGTCCCATTTTTTAGTTAGGGGTTTAACGGTGTTAAATTTTACCCTGAACTTCCCGTTATGTCCCTGATATTACCCCAAATTTGTCAAACAGGAAGTCAAAGTCATTTCAAATCGTAGCCATAGAGAGAGAGAGAGAGAATTAGGGTTCCCGATTATGAAACCTTGCACCAAAAAACTTCCCGTTTCTTCCCAAAATCTCCACCCATTTCTTCCCATTTCACCAAAATCGAGTGTCTAAACTAGCAAAGAGTGAAAACCCCGATGATTTTTTCCTGTAGGTCGTGATATTGAAGTAGCGGTGGAAGGTGATATCGAAGAATGCCAACAGAAAGGGTAAGTTCGTTGAAATTACTAGGGTTTTTTAAGCTTGCATAGGGTAAGTTCGTTGAAATTACTAGGGTTTTTTTAATCTTGCATAGGGTAAGTTCGATTTGGGGTTTTTTCCCCTTTCTAATTTTGGGAAACCCTAAATCGGAAATCAACAGCATGAATGTAGGTTTAAGTGTGATTTATCTGCTTTAATTTCTTAACTATGGGGTCTGGATTTGATTTGGTTGTATGGTTGTATATATTGACAGTTCATGTACTTTGTTATTGTGTGTTTAGGCCTGTGCTTTTGAAGATGGAATCTCTTAATTGTTGTGTTCATTTTGGGATGGAAAAACTGTAATATCTTAACTGTAACCTCTTAATTGTTGTGTTCAATTGGGATTGCAGTGTGTATGTGTTAACTGTAGTCTTTTTTAACTGTGTTAGAGGTATAATTTACTCTGTTTATACTGTTACTTAGTTTTTATTAGAATACAAAATATTTTAGATTTCTTAATTATCTCTGGATAAGCATATTTTACTTGTTGCACATAATTGGAGAGATACGTTTTTGGGTTGAATGTTTAAATTGCTTGATTTTTATTTGATACGAACAGATGTAATCCAGCTGATCTGTGAGAAATTTCCACTTTATTGTTGTCTTGCAGAATAATGGTGCGGCTGTTGGATCAACGCATTCCTAAAGTGGTTGCTAATACATTGGGTTTTGGTCGAAAACACGATGCCAATGTGGATATACCATTAGATACAATCAATGTAATGAAATGAGTATTACACTTGTATAATTTTCTGAAATTGCATCTGAAACTCTAATATATAAGTGTCTGCGTGATAATTTTCAGGATTCAAAGAAGAAAAAAGAACTAGCTGCTTGGCAAGCAGATTTGAACAGGAGAGAAAGGGTAGGTTTATACATATGCTTTTATGGATTGAATATATACGATCTTTAAAACTGGTGCATGTGCTGTTTGCAATATTCTGTTTAATTTTAATGATTTATCTCATGTGTTGTTCTTTATGTTTTTAATATGCTCCTCTTGTTCTAGGTAATTATAATGAAAATATTTCGTTATTTCACTGTAATGATACACTTTTCTAATTGTTTTTGCGTATACAATATCCATAATAGAAGAAATAATCCTATGGAACATTGTATATGGATACATTGGCAAAATGAAAACATTGTGAACTCCTGTGAATTGTGTAGGATGTTAAAGTGATGTGTGTTGAATCCAAAAAATAATAAAACTTATTTTAAAAATGTAAATTTGAGATAGCAATGAGTAAGGTCAAATCCATAGAGATTGGTAAAGTTTATTCTTTTAAAAACTTATTAAATGTAAATGACTTTGGGGTGTCTCAATCCTATGATTTTGTAATTTTTTAATCCTCTGTTGCTTGATAGGTGTCTCAATCTGGTCGTCCATCTTTGAAGAAGCCTAGAAAGCAAAAAAACCTCAAACAAAGACCAAAAAAGGATGGTGTTGAGAATTGAAGTTGTGTTTTAAGGGTACATATGCAGGTAGAATAGGTTGCATATTTTGGTAGTTGATGGCTGTGTTGGCATCTTTTTTTATGGATGTAATGGCACTGGGTAGTTATTTTGATAGCTGTGGTTAGAACATATTTTCTGATGGGTGTAATTAATGGAACTAGGTAGATATTTTGATGGCTGTTGGATGCTAATCATATATTTTGAATACATTTTGTGTAGTTTTGGGTGTAATTATAGGTTTGGTTGACTGTTTTTTGGTTAGTCCAACCACAGGGTAGGGTATTGGTGTTGGAATTGGTGTCCACATACAATTGTGTAAAACTGTTAGTTTGATACTTGATATGCAGTTTGCAAAAGTTTGCTAATGACAAGAATTTTGTGTTTTGCTCTTTCATTTGTTATTTTGGCACAGTCAATGTAAAATGAAAATGACAGTGTAATAGGAATAGAAAATCACATAATTACAAAATGATATTCATAGGTTTGCAATTCATAAACACATTACTACAAGGTACTTAACAATGATATTAGTACTTGAGAATTACAATGACAAGAAGAACCAAAACAATGATAGCAATTATTTTCATAGTTGCTTGATTTTTGTCGAGCTTTTCAATCTTCAGTGAGAGATCATTGTATTTCGAAATCAGTAAAGTAGAATTATTGTCGACTCCAACATAAGAAGAGTCCACTTCTTCTTCCAATTCTGGCATTTGCATTTCGCTCGTACAATTTTTCGATCCAACTGATGTGGGTTCGAGCCAAGCAAAATACCCACATTCACGCGATCGGCACGTGCAAAACAGTTTGCCCACTGTAGTTTTAGACGGCCCAACAATTTTAATTTCAGCATTTTTACGACAATAACACTTTTTGTTACTATACATTAAATCTAAAGTTTCTTCCTTTTTGGATATTGATGGCCTAAATGTGGAAGACATTTCTCCTACAAAAATTAGTACAAAATTAAATAATAAATAACATTAAAGTAAAATAACATTAAACAATAATTCAAGTAAAATAAAAAAATGTTAATTATATTAAGTCAACATAAAAATCAGTAATCTGAACTAGCATAAATATAAATAGTAAAATAAAAAATATTTATTAAAATCAACATATAAATCAGTAAATTAGGTCACATTAAACAATAATTAAATTAAATTAAAAATTGATAAGTACAGTAAACTAAATTGAAGTAAAAAAAAAAAAATTATCTTGCTATTGATAGTCTGGTAAAGCAATAAAGTGAAAGGGAGTGTTGCAATTTGTACAAGTCATATATAACATTAAGAGAGGGTTATTTTTGTCAATTCACACTTAAAAAGTAATAAAATAGCAAGACAATTCGCACTCCAGGAGCGTGTGTTACACATCAGTTATGTTTGACGATTTAGGGGAAAACGCGCAGATTTTGCGATAACCCACATGTAATCCTTGCAATTTCGTAAACACAGGGGGAAGCGACGCATATTTTCCATTCCAGAGGGGGGCTGACCCATTTTACCCCGAAAAATCTAACAAATAAACCTCCAAAAAAAAAAAAAAAACCAAATTTATGAATAAGTTGACTATTTTTGACTTTGACTACGACATGATGACTTAATCAATGTCCTAAATAACCAAATTTACGGCATAGTAGCTAGTCGCTTCGTATGTAGATGGTCGATAAAAATTACACATGACATTTTGTTATTTTAAGTTTTTTTTTAATTTTTAAATATATTTTTGAATTTTTATATTATTTTTGTTTTAAGATCATTATATGGAAGGACATGTAAAAATGTAATATCTCGTTTTAAATATATTTCTATATGACATTAAAAATGACTATAAAATATTTTTCTCTTCTATTTCTTAATTTGTTGATTTTCTATATTTATCTAAATAATGATTATTTAATAGACTACAACACAATACAAACAACAACGTTTAATAAATAAGTTGTGAAGGAAAAAATATATATGGCGCCTAGTTTCGAATAGCTTCACTTAATCTCATATGATGCCTAAAGTGGGTGAAAAGTTCAAATCAGTGCAGTTGGGTGCCTAGATGATATGAGTGTGCATCGATTGTTTTGACACACGAATTGAATCAAACCAAAAATCAAATTGTAGTTATTTTTAGAAATCGAAATCATGAGATAAAAAAATTGAACATCAACAGAGTTAAAACCGAATTTTAAGGTTTGGCGTTTTGGGCAATATTTTTTGAGTTAGTCTCTTATAAAACCGTCTCATGCAAGGGCTTACGTGAGACAGGTCTATTTAACCCGCGATCCAAATCCACGATACAAAGCTCAACCCAAACCCACACAATTTTGAGTCCAATCCAATAAACCCACCATTGAACAAAAGAAGCCCAATCCAAAAAACTCACCGTCACACCGTTGTACAAGGAAGTTGTTGCACGGGTTCCTCAATTAATTGTTTTTTATGGAAAGTGTTGTGCTTGCACCTATCTCTTTGACTATTACTACAACTAAATTATGTTTTATTAAATAATTATGTTATAAAATCAATGTATTAATTTTATATTCACTCCTTTTTAATTTACGTTTTATTAAATTGGATTTAATAGTAATATAGTAATACCAAAAACGCATAATTATCTGTAACTGTTAAAGGTGTGCTTATACTGAAATTTGGTGAGAAAATAAAAAATAACATTAATTAAGTTCATTCCATTGGGAAAAATATCATTTTAGTTTTTTTTTTCTTTTTTTGTATTGAACAACACCTAACTTAAAGAGCTACAACTTTAATGGACACTAAGCCAAAATCGAATGGAAAAATAAAATACAAAAAACACATACTTATAATTGTAAAATGCATACTTATAGATATAAAATACATACTTATTTTTAAATTCGAAACCTCGGAATTGGTTTTAGAAATTTCTAAGTTAATTTACATGCTAAGTTGTTTATTTCAATATTATAAATAGATGCATTCAATCAACTAAATAATATATCAAGAAACTTGTATTGTTTGTTGTCTCTACTTTACAATAATTAATAATTATATAAAATGATTACTCATATAACAACATATCCATTAAAAATGAAACACATACTTAAAATTGTAAAACACATATTTATAACTATAAAATACATACTTATATAACAACATAATTATTAAGAATAAACACATACTTATAGTTATAAATCAATAGTTATAACTATAAAACACAAACTTATTAAAACACTTATATAAAAAATATTGAGATTAAAGTGTATACTTACAGTAGTAAAACACATACTTATAATTATAAAACACATACTTATGTAAAATGCTTACCTATATAAAAACATAACTATTAAAAATAGAATGCATACTTATAGATGTAAAATGAATACTTATAACTATAAAAAAACATATTTATATAAAATGCTTCCTTATATAACAACATAACTATTAAGAATAAAAACACATACTTATAGCTATAAAACACATACTTCAAACTATAAAACTCATACTTATATAAACACTTACTTATATAATAACATCACTATTAATAATTAATTGTATACTTATAGCTGTAAAGCGCATACTTATAAATGCTTAATTATATAGCAACATAACTATTAAGAATAAAATGCATACTTATAGTTATATGACGAATACTTATAGTATAAAACACATACTTAAAACTGTGACACTCATACTTGTAAAACAACATAACTATTAAGAATAAAACGCATATTTATATAAAACTAATACGAATAAAAAGCATACTTATAGTAACTCATACATATATAACTATTATGAATACTTACAGTTGTAAGTGCATACTTATACAACAAATACTATATAGTTGTAAATGCAAAACACATATACTTATATGACTATGAGTAGTACTTATAGCTGCAAAAAATTAGAATATAAATTGATAATTTACTTCACTGCTGCAAGTACATCATAGCTAATACTTTTATTCATAAAATTTGCATTATATTAAAAAAAAAAAAAAACCATTGCATTATAATGTATAAAAATATATCATATGAAAAAATTATTATATAATTAATTATATGAAACTTATATTAATAAGATAGAATATTATTTAGAAGTTTTCAACAAAGAATTCGATTGCTATTATTATTGTCCATTAAATTAAAGGGAGATTCATCATAGATCCTTTCAAATCAAAAAAAAAAAAGTAAAAAAATTCAAATATCACACTTGGTTGGTCAAATGCGACGGTGCGACAAATTATTTTCAAGGCTGGCATGCAACAAATTAATTCGTTGTTTGGTGCGACGAAACTGTTTGTGAGTGCTTTAAGTTGGATTGACTTTACGCATATGAGGCCTATTGGACTGATAAGTTTATTATGCAGTGGTGGGTTAGTGTTGGGAATGATTGGCTTAATTTACGGGGGTGGGGTTGTGGGTATGCAATGGATTGGATTGGGCTATGAATGCGGATCAGGTTAAAAGACCCGTTTCACGGAAAAAGTTCCGTGAGACGGTCTCATATAAGTTTTTGTGTATTCTTTTAGGTCAAATCATATTTTTTCAAGCTCACATTGAGAATATTTTATAGGGTTAAAACTCAATTTACAAACGCAACCTAATTTTTGGTTCAGTTTGATTATGTCGATGATTTTTCTGTCACATTTCAAAGCTGAAACCAAATCAAAATTTTGAAAATCAAACCAAAATGCATTTTCAGGTACTGCTTTTCAATTCTAATTTAATAATGATAATTTCTTACTACCTAACCTAGTTTTTAGAACACTTGTATTTATGGATTAAAGATGAGCACATACTTGGACACAAATATTATCAAACTAGGATTAATAAATTTGTTTTGTGTTAATAGTTAATCATATATATAAAATGATGGTTGGTTTTCTCCTGTTACTGACAAATGGCACTCTCCAAAGATGTCACATCAGCCTCTCCAAGCTTTTTATGCAAAACATGTTTTTTTCTCATCTCTCTCCTACATTTCCATCTCTCCTACCTTTTCAACATTTAATCTAACATTTAAAAGAAGCATAACTGCAAAAACAGAAGAAAATGGTAAAGTTTCATATTGCAATTGGGTTTTGATTCCATCTTTTTACTATCTAGGTTTTTCATTCTCTATATATTGGACTTTAAGAGCAATGTGTACTTATCTATACATTTGAAGCTGGATCAAAAGTAAAAAATATTCATTCAAAATCTCTACATATATCTATAATTAAACTACAACCAAAAGGGAAAAATTAATCGTCAATGACAATTTCAATCACATATTCATAAATCTCACTGAATATTTATTGAATTAAGCAAGTAGAAACAAAGTAATTCTATTAATGAAGAATCAATGACAAAATACTATTTTTAGGATGAGTGCAAATAATATCAAATAAATTTATAGCAAATGAAATAATCACACATGATCAATAGACATTATATAATTAAAATCTAAATAATAATGAATAAGTACAAAATCATATATTGAACTCATCTTCACTTCAAATTTAAAAAAAAATAAGATATCATATCAATCCCGTGCATCGCACGGGCATTGCTCTAGTATATAATTATACAAAAACATCTATGCAAGCAGATGTCACCAGACCGTTTCTACGTGCCCCAAATGTTGCCTTGCCCACCTAATCTTCCAAACAAATAATTAATACCTTTTAATTACATTAGTAATACCTAATAATTATAGGATTAATACATTTCAAATTATGATAATAAAACATTTCAATTAAACATAAAAATTCTAATTACAATTACATTTCAATTAAACTGCATAAATTCATCATAAATTTAAGAACTGAGAATGAAATCATAGGAAGAACATTCAATGTATTGTTCAAGCATTGAAGGGAAAAAATGAGAAGGAGGAAGATGATGCGACGAGAAATATAATTTTATGAAGAGCAAACCGATCCAACATAAAGCAAGCAACATTTTACATTGATGATGTTGGAAACTCAAAAGACAACATAAACGTTTGGTAACAAGGCAATATGCATAAGTGTTATATATCATCAAAATCTCTTCAACTATGGCAACAAGTTAAAGATGAGGAGCTAATCAATACCCTTCACTTCGAGTACAGCTACACAAATACATGTATCCTGAATTTACACACAGTTACACAATCCAAGATAATATATACCTCAATATAGCAATATTGGAGCCCCCCCCCCCCCCCCCTCTCTCTCTCTCTCTCTCATATTGTCAAAAGCTTATTCACTATACTTTCATAAACTCATTCAATCGATTACTGATAGTGTACATAATTTGCATGCATATGTATCATAAAAAATATTAATTAATAAAAATAATTTGTTGAAGCAAATGGGTGGTATGAATCAGCTGATTTTGCTGAAATGGATAAGAAGAGTGATAGTGGCATAGAGCTAGAGAAGAAAGTGGGCTATTTTTGAAGACCATACTCTATTTTCACCTTCAAGAATTTTCTTTTCTCTCTTTTATTATTATTATTATTGAATAAGATTTGGGCCTGGGCTTATTATTGGATATACTTTCTTGGTAAAAGTTGGTTCTATTCAAATTATTAAGCCGCATTTACAGTAATATATAATTTAAATCCAATTTAATAAGTATGGTACTTAGATTACAAATAAAAATTAGTTAGAAATATGATAAAATAAATTAAATTAAATTAAAGAATTTAGATTATTTACGAATAAAAGTAGTAACAAACTTTTTGCATAATAGTTTTGTCTATTTATCTAAATCGAAGTATATGGAATATTCGTTTAAGTATATCGAAGTATAATTCAGTATTCAAATTGGTTAATCCATACTTATGAAAGCTAATAAAATATTTGTTTTTAATAATATACATATATACTAGGTTTAACGATAATAATAATCTAATAGAAAAATATGATATTTATTAATCTTATAAAATCTATATTTACTCCAATCCACACAATTTATGTTTAGGTATTTAAAGATATTTTAATTTCACCTACCATGTAAGATCATGACATAATAATTTTTTTTTTCTGTTTACTAAATTTAGTTTATTCTTATTCAGTACCAAAAAAAATAAAAATTTATTACAGATAATAAAATATTGCTAGGAAAACACTGATAGTTGTCGCAAAAACATTTACGACAATATTCTATGGTTAAATTATTATCTCAAAAGTTTTCTAGTAAATAGTATTTTTCTGATAATGTTGTTATCACTTAGAATACATTAGGGACAATACCATATTTTTGCAAATAGGTTTTTTCTTTCAATTAATATTTAATTACTTTTTTATGATTATTTTTGGTCATTTTATATTATAATTTTTGTGATAATATGTTGTTGCAAAAAACAAAATTTATTATAAATAATTATTTTTGTTGTACTGATTTTATGTAATTAATGGGCACACAATAATACTTTTAACACTTTTAGTTCATGTGACAAAGTTAGTTAGGTTCAACTAATAATGTTTTATATAAGGAAAGTCTTTCAAAATTTAAAAGTTAGTTAGGAGTAATGATTTTGTAGGTAATGATGCATGGTCAAAGTTAAAAATCATTGTTACATCAGTTTTTGTTGCTTTGATGTTGTGTGGTTAATTTGTTATTACATTATTCATTGATACTGTTATACCCCACTAATCTGACCCGACCAGGAAGGCAGAAGACCCGGCCAGGGTCCGACTAGAGATATCCGAGGGGCACGCCAGATTTAGTTTATTTTACAAAGGAGTGCACAAAAAGGAAACAAATCCTACACCAAATCCTATCCGATTTAGATAGGATTAAATCTAATTTTATCTTATTTAGACCCTAAATCCTAGGGATTTATTTCTTATTGTTCAAGTAATGTATCTTAGTTTTAGCCTATAAATAGGGCCTCGATTATCATATAGAAAAAGATCAAATTGTAGAGACATATCAAATTCTAAAGAAATATCAAATTCTAGAGAAATATCGAATTCTAGATTCGAAATCACTGTAATTAGAGAATTTATTTTCTCTCTTAAATTTACCCGGGTAGGCACCGGGCATAGTCTTTCTTTTACTTTATTTGATTTTCTAAATTCTATTCGAGCACCGGGCATAGTCTTTCTTTTACTTTATTTGATTTTCTAAATTCTATTCGATCTGATTCATTAAAACCGGATCGACTTCTTTGGTGTTTGGCTAGGATTTTGTGCTCTACAAAATTTGACGTCAACAGATACACTTATAAAAATCATTGCAACATTACTTCTATTATATTTTATCGATACAATGTTATCTGATTACCATTTAAAATCATTACATATTACACGGATACATGTTTAGTATCTCAAACAATTGTATATGATTTATCATTTAATAATGAATGAATTACGATTACCGTTATCATAATTTTTTGATGATATTGATTTGAATTTATATATATGTATGTTTAGTATTTCAAATCATTGTATAAGATTTAATACTAAAGGAATTACTATTATGGCACCATAATTCTTTGAAGATTTGGATTTGGATTTGATACGTATTTTTCAAATTATATTCACCGATATATTATTACTAAAATACAATATTCAATCTATAAAATACGTATTTGATTTTATCTTTTAAGAATCATTGTTTTGGTTACAAAATCCAAAACCATGGCAACAACGATATAAAAATCATTATTTTAATTTATATAAAATATAAACTATTAAATTGATACAAATTAAGTGAATTTAAAATCATTAAATGATGTAACATAAATATATACTGCTAATTGAAATCATTATGTCAAACATAATATCAAATGATTTTGCAGCTATGCCTACAACACATAATTAATGTCAGCGTATGACTACCATTGCATACTCCAAATCAGAATCTTTTATTCTTATATCATTTACGAATTAATTCACATGTACTACGAATTAGGATTATAAACCAATAATTTTGTGTGTCTAAAATGATTGTAAGGATGATATCGATTAACTTTGCAAAAAAATTCATTTATCATTATTAATTAAATGACTAGAACAATTTCTATGAATTAGACATAGGAAATGCATGTAATACTTGTAACAATAATAATGAAATGTAATGTAACAAAATGCATGTAGTAACAAACAGAAATTCATTAAAAGACTCACTTATATTGCAAGCCAATTTTTTTAAAATATAATGTAAAGAGGCACCAAATACATCCATAAGGACAACCCAACATAAAAATTACCTTACACAAAAATTATCACAGCAAAAAAATCAGTATATTGATACATTAGTTAGTGTATCGTAGAATCACCCTAAGGAAATCTATATATATATATAATAACAATTACACCCTAAAAATAGTAATGCCAAAAGTTTTCCCGCCCATTTTCACTTACTAAATATGTATTATACTAATAATTAATAATTGATAATTATTAAATATAGAAAATATATTTTGTGTAATCTTCTGCATATAAAAATTGCACCTATCATTAATTATCTCATATTAACCAATCACACATTTCCTTATTTAGTGGGTATATCTAAATTTAAACATTATTTTTTTCCACTAAGTTATCTCCTAAATTTTATGCATATAGATTGATATATATATATATATATATAAGTTAATTTAATTAATTACTACTCACCAATTGAGTAAAAACATAAACGTCATTTTGTGATTCTCAATTTTCTAATTTTTTTATGCCCACACACAGACACACACATATATATATATATATATATATATATATATATACATATATTGATTGAATAATAATTACAATTATATTCGATAAAAAACACTCAACTTTTATACATAAAAAAGTAATTAAAAAACATGTTTAACAATAATAAAATAGCATTAAACTACTAATTATGATATAAATTTATACATACATAGATTGGTAAACTTTATCTGCATAATTACATTTCAATATGAGAGATAAAAAAAATTCAAGATTAATATAAAATTAGTTGAAACATGTTTGATTGATGCACTAAATAACAATTTAAATGATACGTGTTTTTTATTTTAAAATGTTTTAAATAAATTTTGATATGTCATTCGCAGCCAATTTCTAGAATAAGAGCAACTTTTTTTTCATTTAATTTTTATCTAAAAACATTTTAAGTAATTTTTTCAGTCCATTTAATATTTTCAAATGTAACAAATAAATGGAACTATAAAAAAACAAACAAATTACCGATTTTTTTTATTTTAATATACATTAAATTTAATTTGTGATGTGTATACAAACATAAATAATTAAACAAATTAATTTGAACAAGTAATATGTTCTCTAGAAAATATCTTAATATTTGAAAAATGTTAAATAATTGAGTACACTAACTATGAATGTTAAAAGAAATAATAATACTTGATGGAATCTAATAAAAAAATGTACAGACTGAAAAAAGTCAATATTAAAATTTAAGATACCCCTTTATATTTTGATTTATGCAATTGTATAGCTATAATTAGAATTTTAATAACAAAATCAAAAAATATATTTTAATATATAGTGAAACACTTATTTAATATTTTCCATCAATTTGTTATAAGTTTGTTCCTCCAATAAATCATCAAGATTTATGGCAATATCATGACTATGAACATCATACTCAAGTTTTCAAGTGGGAAATATTAGAAAGTTAAACTATGTCGAAATGGTGATAAATATATGAAAATTCATTGGTGGTGGAGGGGGTTGGTAGAGAACATAATGTCGTAATTGGAGAATGAATGTTATTTGACATTCTACTATATATGTCGATGTGATGAAACTTTTTCGAAAAAGAATATTTAAAAAATGTTTGTTATATCTAAAAGATATTCTAAATAATTAAGGTTAGTTTTGCATAGTCCACTTATCTATATCAAAAAATTATAACACTTGAAATTTATATATCATGCATCACACGGATTAACAAATGAAATTGAAATATTATTAAGAACTTGATTTTTCCGTAAATTGACATTTTTACATTAACCTCAAAATATTTAAATTTTATGGTTATGCATCACACGGGTAACATATTATATTAAAATTAATCTCAAATAATATATTATTTTGTGTTCAACATTTTCATATCAAAATATCAAAATAAAGTACTCAAAACAAAGATATATCAATTTATAAGAAAGAATCAAAAAGTGGTGATAGTAGAGGAAAATAAGGAATGTGGTGGGTGGGTAACAAGATGAAAAAATGCAAAAGGGGTAAAAGAGTAATTTGGGAAGAGGTAAATAGAACAGATAGATGCATAGAATTATGGGACAAAAGTTAGAGGCATAACGTATACGTATATATGCAGTTGGCCTTTAGTATTTATGCATGCAAAAATTTAAATTTTTTTTTTTTTTTTACTGTGCCCATGAAATCATAATGAGTCTGCTTTTGTTCCTTTGTGGGGATGACCATTTTCTTCTTTGCTAGTTTCAACTTGGAACTATATATTGTCGTCATTGCAACCCCATTTACAATTTACAACCCCCCCACCCTCTCTCTCTCTCTCTCTCCTCCTTTTCAAGAACTTTTTTTTTTTAAGGGTGACTTTGACAACTATACCTCTGGAAGGTGAGATTGGAGTGAGAAAGAAAGAGGTGTTTGAAAGGTGGTTTAAAGCTGATTATCTCACTAAAAAGACCTTCTTTTCTCCTTGATGATTATAAAAAAACCTCTGATTAACCAATTCACTTCATATCATAGTTCCTAATTAATGTTGAATCCTTCTTCCTCCTTCGACCCCTTCTCCCAAAACGGCACCGCCAGCAAAAGAAAACGACGCCCCGCCGGAACTCCTGGTAATTAATTATAAACCCCCCCTCTCTCTCATCTCTTTCTCTCTCTCTAAAACTTTTATGTACATAGATCCAGATGCAGAAGTGGTATCTCTATCTCCGAAGACACTGCTGGAATCGGATCGATACGTCTGCGAGATCTGCAACCAGGGCTTCCAACGGGACCAGAATCTGCAGATGCATCGGCGCCGGCATAAGGTGCCATGGAAGCTGCTGAAGCGCGAAACTCCGATTGCCCGAAAGCGCGTATTCGTCTGCCCGGAGCCCAGCTGCCTCCACCACGACCCCTGCCACGCTCTCGGCGACCTCGTCGGAATCAAGAAACACTTCCGCCGAAAACATAGCAACCACAAGCAATGGGTCTGCGACAAGTGCTCCAAAGGCTACGCCGTTCAATCCGACTTCAAAGCCCATCTCAAAACCTGTGGCACCCGCGGCCACTCCTGCGATTGCGGCCGCGTTTTCTCCAGGTATTTTTATAATACAAAAACTCATAAGAGACGATGTTATTAGTTTATAAGTGAAGGTTAATATTAGTATTGGTGAGGAATGTGATCAGGAATCTAGCTTTTACTTTTTCCATCAATGATTTTTTTTTTCATTGTATTCAGTGCAAAGAAGGGAATGAATGTTTAATTGGAGTTTTTATTTTAAATGCGAGTGTGTGTTTGTGTGTGTTTTGTTTCAGAAGACTAGACTGTGTGTCAAATCATTTTCCTTATGTTTTCATGTCAGCAACTCTAATTAATTATTTATTTCATACCTTTTTTTTTTTTTTTTTAATTTTGAATCTACTTTTCTCTTATCCAAATTCCAAGAGATTTGATTTTATGCATGGAAGGTATCCATGTATGTGTGCATTCATAATTAATCATATAGTACTACTACTATATATTCTCCTCGTTTGAGTTTTATAGTTATTTTACAAAATATAATTATGATTTGAATTGCGAAAATCATTTACATCTCAGTACTTTCCAATCTGGCCCTACATTATTTATTTATCTTCTTCTCTTCATGAGTGTATTAATGAAAAATGTATTTATCTTCCTCTTCATGAGTGTATTAATAATGAAATAAGAGTACTGTGGTTATTAATTTTAAAACCATCAACGATTTTTGGTGTTTTATTAATGTGTTTTGACCCTACTCAAGAAATAATTGAATTAATAATGATATATTCTTGTTTCTCCTTTGAATTTGTACTACAATACACGAACTCCACTTTCCAAATTAATTAACCCTTCCGGTCTACTTCAGTGCACATCTAAGTGTACTGTAAAGCACATTTTAGGGTTTATTTGTTTTCGATTATTAAACTAATTGTTTGTTAGTTTATATATTGTAAAAAGTTTCGGACCATATATCTATGCTGTTCAAATTGTCCTTTTTTCTCACTTTTCCACTACTAGAATCATTACAATTTACGACCCCTTGTTTTATGATCTCCATCATTTATTACACTATTTGGAATATATATAAAATTCAAATTAACTAATTGAATCTCATTATATAATTTCAAGAAACATTTATTTGTATTCTTACATAATTGTCCAGGTAATAACAAATGTACTTAGATATGAGCATATTAGTTTTTCAGCAAAACTTCCTTATCCAATATTCAAAATCCTAAAACCACATTTATTTTCATAGGGTAGAGAGCTTCATCGAGCACCAGGACGCTTGCAGCATGGGGCGGCTCCGATCAGAATGCCACCCTCTACAGCCGCCACCGGCGGCACCGTGCCTATCGCGAACGGCGTCGAGCCCGAGTCCATCCAGCCCGGGCCCACGCGCCAATCCGACCCACCCAACTGATCATTCCATCTTTTTGAGCAATGCAGGCAGCTCCAAGCCACCGAACCTGGAGCTGCAACTGCTGACGAAAGCCAGCAGCAGCAGCCGGGTCGAGCACTCGCACTCGACCCAGCTGCAGCTCTCCATCGGCTCCTCGGAGATCGGGGAGAAAACCTCGCCAGGTGGCAGCAGCAGCACGAGCGAGAAAACGGCCACGCTGAAAGAGCAGGCCCACGAGCAGCTGAAGATCACCATGGCCGAGAAGGCCTACGCGGAGGAGTCGAGGTGGCAGGTGAGGCGGCAGATCAGCCTCGCCGAGCAGGAGTTCGCCAACGCGAAGAAGATCCGCCAGCTGGCACAGGCTGAGCTGGCAAAGGCTCAGGCGTTGAAGGAACAAGCCACGCAGCAAATGAACTCCACCATTTCGCAAATCACTTGCCATTCTTGCAAGCATAGGTTCCAGCAGGGCGCAACGACGTCGTTTCCGGAAGTTAATTACGTTTCAAGAGAATGGCATGTTCGAAAAAACGATCGTAATTAAAGATTAATTAGTTAGTTAATTAGTTACTTAACCCTTCTTTTTTTTTTTGGTTGTTGTTTTATATTTACTTGATGAGTTAAAAAAGTGATGGGATATTAATTGTTGGTGTGTTTAATTGTACTGTACTGAAAGATATAATGGTATTAAATTAATTAGATTTGTTCATTTATTTCGAAGATTTATGGGGTAGCTACAATGATGTGCTTTTGTAAGGGAGCCTTTTTCAGGAACAATAATGTGTGTGTATTTCAGGGCTTCTAAATTTCTTTATCAGAATTACTTGTTTATTTCCATAGACAAAAAGATGAAAGCTTTCTCCATATTCATTGGATTCGCATTAATGGCTCTTCATCTTTAAGAATATATTACCTTTCCGGAATGTGCGTGATTATTCTTCCATCTTATATTTGGTTTCTAAATTGGAGCATTTGGCCTTTCAATAATTAAAATCAACCCAATTTAACTATATATGTAAAGAGACTACTTGTTTGCATCCCTACCTCATGGAATATCATCATATATATTTGGAGTTAGGCATTGTTGGGCAATTTGCAATATTGGTGTTATAATTGTAGGCCAGTCCCTAGGGCTGAGTTTTGAGCAAAACCTAATCGGATCGAGTGATTCACTTTCAATTCAATTTTATTTTAGACTGAACAAACTAAATTTCACTAAAAGTGAGAAAAACCAAACTGAATTGAGTGATTCAGTTCAGTTCGATTTTAGTGTATATGTCAGCCGGTTTGATTCGATTTACAAAGATAAAGCTTTTCAAATTTCCTTTCTTTTTTTTTTTTACTGATTTCATTTTAACTATATAAAAGAAACACATACAAACAAGAGAGAGAGAGAGAGTAGGTGTTGAAAACATTATCTGATGTACCCTTAAGTGTAGTGTAGAGTTAGATTTAGTGTTTGGACTATTAGAAGATCTTTGTTGGCTGAGGTGGTCAGAGAAATGGAGGTGACCCCAATCCCTATTCCCACACCACCCATTTAATGACTACTGCCATTTAATCAAATAATTGCATCAATTAAATATATACAACTCTATATTTGTACAGAATACAGGTATAGTAGACAGTACAGTAGAGTATACATACACATAGATGACATAATAATGTCAAAAGGGGTCAGAAAATAAGAGTCCTTTGGGCCTGCAGTTTTCTGTGTGTGTATAAATGTAAAAGAAAGACAGCATGTTTTTCAGTGCCAAAGTTGTAATGGTTGATGCGAGTCTCGTCCCTCTCAACACATGACACCATACTAATTCCATTCATTTCAAATTTTTCATTTCACTCACCACTGCTCTTTCCATTTATGAAGAGACCATTGCTTAACAAAACTTCCCATCTCTCTCTCTCCTGTCACTATGTGTTTGTGGGTGAGAGAGAGTGAGTGAGTGTGGTTTTTTTATTACATAGAAATATTACTGCCAACTGTTGCTCTTGTCTTTTTTCCCTGGCCCAAAAGTGAAACCCAGTTTTGTTTCTCTCATTTTTTTCACTTCCACTTTTTGGGTCCCACACTTTTTTTTCACTTCCCCCTTATTATGGATGGCAACGGAGCGGGTCTAGGACGGGTTTGCCCTATCCCAGGACCCGCCCCGCCAAAAAAAATTTAGACCCGGGACCCATCCTGTGAACCCGACGGATAACCCATCCCGACCCATTTTAAATTTTTTCTTTTTTGGTGTTTTTTTTTCCTATTTTTCTTTTGTTTTTCTTGAAATAATGTCTATTCGAAACATTATACAATATATATGAATCTTAAATCACTTAAACTACATGAAAAAAAATTCATCCATGTTATAGTCATACAATTCAAATATTTAAATACAATCCCAACAAGTCTTAAAATCTTAAAATCATACATATAATGTTCAATGCAAAATTACATAATAGAATTAAAAACATAACACAAATGTCTCATTTCTTAAGTGATACATTCTTCGAGTTCGTCTTCTTCTTCATCAAGTAACGAAGGACAAACGAATGATGTAGATATATATAATTATATATATATATATATATAATTAATAATTTATATAATTATATATATATATATATATTAAATATATATATTCTCAATTCTATTAAATATTAATAATATATATAAGTATATTTTTTTTTTTTAACGGGGCGGGTTCGACAAATACCAGGACCCGCCCCGAACCCGGGGTTGACCCGTTTGACCGGGTCCAAACCCGCCCCGGGACCCGTTTGACCGGGTTTTTTCTCGCCCCGAGCGGGGCGGGTTTGTGGCGGGTTCGGGTTTGAACCCGACCCATTGTCATCCCTACTTATTATTTAGGGTTAATTACTTAAATCAACTTGTATTTTTCGAGTTTTTACACTTCCCAATTTAAACTTTGTTTTTTAACCAGCTGCAATTTGAAACCATAAATGGTACAAGTTGCAACATCCAATGAATTTTTCCATTCAAATCTCACACACGTGACATTCACATGCCAAATTGAGGGTGAGTTTTGATATTTCCATGAATTGTTGAGACCATTTTAAAAGAAACAAAATTAAATTACTAGTTAATTGCAAAAAACAATAACAAAAACTATCTTCTAATTATTCATGAAAATATCAAAATTCCCCCCTAATTTGGCATGTGAATGTCACGTGTGTGAGATTTGGTCGGAAAAATTTATCGGAAGGTGCAACTAGTACAATTCGTGGACTTCAGGTTGCAACCGGTCAAAAAACAAAGTTTATGTTGAAAAGTATAATAACACAAAAAATACAGGTTGATTTAAATATTTAACCCTTTTAATTAAAATCAAATTAGGAGACGATAAAAACAAATGTATTCAGTTTAAATCAAATTAGGATACGATAAAAAAACAAATGTATTCAGTTTATTTCATGTACATAAGTTTTCACATGGACAAGGATTAGTAGAGTTTTTGGAATGACTGTTTAAACAGGTCAATTTCCTATAGGAACGTATTTAATTAAAACTATATATTTTGATATATATTATTTAATAGATAATAGTAGCCCTTAATACCACAAAATCAAAGAGTGTATTACTTATCTATCATTAAAAATAATTTTATATATTTTCTACCACAAATCATGAAAATGAACAAGATTAGCCTTCTGATATAAAAGTTAAAAATCATTGTGCAGTCAGTGTCTTACACAATTTTCGTGTAACCCTATGTAATCATAAGATTACACAAATTTTAATTAATTTTTGTAAAACCGTATAAAATTATAGGATTACATGAAAATCGTGTAAGTCACTCATTACATAGTTATTTATAACCTTTCTTTTAAAAGGATAATTTTATCAAATTTTTCAATTTCTGATTTGGACAAAATTTTACTTTTTTTTTTCCATACTTGAGGGATCTGATTGACATTTCCTCATTTGATAATTTCATCAGATATCAATTAAGTAATAGATGTATGTACTTAATTTATTTTATCTACTACTATAAATTTTAGTGTGTATAAATGTTATACTAGCAACTTACAACTAGGAGAAGTACGTATATTCTTTCTTTTGGTAGAATAATAAATTTTGTGGAGGTAACTTACACGTAAAGGCACGATAATGATTATAAAAGCTGTATCCACTAAACGAAAATTGTACTATTTAAGTCTGTGCGAAGTACTAGTATTTATTTACTTGAATTATCTTACATGTAATTTAAATCATATCAACTAAATTTATGTATATTTGGAAAGAACATAAATAGATGTCACCCCTAAAATTAATATATTATTGACTTTTCAAATTAGTGGTTAATGGTTTATACTACATTTACTATTCCAGGCAACCATAACGGTAAAGTATTCTCCATATAATATATATAGTTTCTTATGATCATTAATTCAATCAATTACTCCCTCCATTTCATATTAATTGTCTTTTTGGAGTCAAAATTTTGTTTCATATTAATTGTTTTTTTTAAACTATTTTATCATTATTTTTCCAATTTTACCCCAATCTCAATCTTTGAAAATTTTAAATTTATATTAAGTTATGAAAATTATAATGAAATAATTAAGGAATTGATAAAAAAAAGAATCAATTTAATTTTGGAATGGATGAGAGTGATAAATATTGTTTAAGGGTATATTTGTCCAAATAATATGTTCCTTAATTTATGACAAAAACTCCAAAAAGATAATTAATATGAAATGGAGGTAGTAATTTTTTGTTTCATCTAATTTCCAAAATGTGGAATACACATCTTATTTTATTAGATTCAATTTGAATTTAGTGATTTGGAATAAAATTTTTGGAATGAATTTATTTCAAATTCATTCTAATTATAATGCATTCAAAATCTATCTAAATTACTCCAAAATTAGTTTAAAATGATAGTGATGGATTTTAAAGCCATCAATATCAATCAAAACATAACCAATGAATCTACTATTATGAATTTCAAAATTTTCAATGCAAACAACCTTCATGAATTTCATCTTATAATACACATGGGGTATATACGTACCATATATTATATTACAAGAACAAATTGAAGATAAAATATTATTTGAAATAGAAAAACATATGATATCTACGTATCAGGTAGATTTATTTTCTATAAAATATTTTCAGATAGTTTTTATAATTTTGTTTTAATAATATAAAATAGAATAATTTTTTTAAAACGGTTATATAATTTTAAGTTTTATATTTCAAAGAAAGCACAATTTTTAAAATATTTTAATAATTTTAAATCAAATATAATCTTATATTTAAAATATTTTATAACTTTTATATGTATTTAGAATAATAATAATTAATTTTAATATTTTTAATAAAATATATTATTTCATCAGAGTATTTTGGGAAATTTTAGAATGAAGACAAAGTGCAACAATTTTCATAATTTGGTGCGTTATAACTTATATGCCACAAAAGAAAGTATGGACGTGGTCAAGTTGAAACACATGGGATAATTTAGAGGATTTTGTGCAATTAAAAAAAAATTCAAAGTTGGATTTAATAAATGCAATTTCATCTCCATTCATCTTTCTTTCCAAATAACTTTTGTTGCTTAGAAAAAATTTCACACGAACTATAAAACCTTATGAAGTGTTCATTATTTCCATTACTCATTTGAAGTGTTGATGCATTCAGTTTAAGAAGAGTAACAGCCAGCAATTAATTTCGGAAGATATATCAAGGATCTCTTAAATTCTTCAAACTAAGAACACTTACTTTGGGATAAAATGTTTTGTTAAAATCATACATTACTTTATATTGACCAGAAAAAAGATATATATTTCAATTAAAATATGTAAGATAAATGTGTTCCGAAATTTTTGAATTTTGAAAATCAAAAAATTCAAAAACCATGTATTTTATTTTATTACTCATGAAATACTGAACAACCTTAGTAATATGTAGTTTGAATGTCTCATCTACTTTTTCAAGGAATCATAAAGCATTTTTTTGGAGAAATGATGGAAGACTTTTCTAAAAGTTGTACAGATATTTTTGGTAGAGTAGGAATGGTAACAACATGGGTCTTGAATGGGTTTGGCCTGTCCCAGAACCCGCTCTGTCAAAATAAATTCAAACTCGGGATCTGTTCTGTTCCGCCAAAAAACCCATCCCGTCCCATCTCAACCCACCCTGTGAATCTGGCGGGTAAACCCGTCCCAACCCGCTACAATTTTATTTTTTAGTTTTTTTTTTCCTATTTTTATTTTGTTTGCCCTGAAATAATGTCTATTTGAAACATTATACAATATATATATATGAATCTTAATCACTTAAACTACAAGAACAAAAATTCATCCATGTTATAGTCATACAATTCAAATATTTAAACACAATCTCAACATGTCTTAAAATTATACATATAATGTTCAATGCAAAATAACATGATAGAATTAAAAACATAACACAAATGTCTAACCCTAGTTCATTTATTTTAAATTTATTCAATAAATATTAATAATATATATATACATATATATATATATATATTATACAGGGCGGGTTTAACAAATATCAGGATCCGCCCTAAACCCGGAGTAGACCCGTTTGACCGAATCCAAACCCGCCCCGGGATCCTTTTGACTGGGTTTTTACCCACCCCAAACGGGCCAGGTTTGTGGTGGATCCGGGTTTGAACCCGACCCATCGCCATCCCTAGGTAGGAATCCCTTAGGATGGATCTGCCAAAAAAAAGAAAAAAAAATATATATATATATATTTCCTAAGAGCACGTATTAATGTGTCACAAATTCAATATAATCATCAATTTTAAATCACAATATTTATAAAAATTAAATCTTTACACAACAATGGGCATATTAAGGATCATTACATTATATATCTTATTTTATTACAAATGTGGTTCACAAAAACAAGTCCTTTCCACCCTATCTCTAAATTATTGTCTCTGCTGCGTATCTCCTTATTAGATGGATTTTAATTATTTAAAAAAAAATAGGAAACTCTACATTTTATTTTGGACAAACAAAAGAAAGGTTAATTTTATTTTGCCACTACAATTGTAGCCCTTGCAACAAAAAATAGTGACGAAAATAAAACAGTTGTAAATAAATTCCAACCACAATCAATAGAATGAATAGATACTTATAATCAGGGCTGACCATCGTGGATAGTTAAGAATATGCTAACACACATTATCCCTCTATTATTTTTTTCTAATATTTTATTTTGGGGGAACTTGAAACTATTGTAATGCACATAATGAAAACCCCAGTATATGGATGAGTTGGTTGAAACTATAAGCTAGTGTTATGTCGAGGAATTTTTTACCTAATGCAACATTTTAAATGAGGCCTACTTTTGAAAAACTTCTAAAAAGGTATAGGCTTTTTTTCCCTTGGATTTTAAGCTACAAAAACGGATTATGTTATAGATAATGGCAGAATGGATGGCAATACTAAAAAAAAAAAAAAAAAAAAATCCTTGGAGTTTTGATAAAAGTTTTGAGTAAAGATATACTTTTAAGTAAAAAAGTAAGAGGACTTATGTGTTTTGGGGTACGGATCTTAGATCCGTGACTCAACCCGTTCCAAACCCGCCATCTGTCCCACACACACACACACATATATATATATATATATATATATATATATATATATATATATATATTATTTCCTTTTCTTTCTTTCTTCTTCTTCTTCCTACAGGCTTTCTTCTTTTTCTTTTTCTTTTTTCTTTCTTACTTCTTCTTCCTGCGCGTTTTATTTTTCTTCTTTTTTTTTTCTCTTTTTTCTCAATTTCCTCATATGATTGCTACAAATTTAGGGTTCTTATTTTTTTAATACTCCAACAAATACTTCTCTTCCTAATGTTTATAAAAATTTAGTATTTTTATTTTCCTATAACTTGAAATCATAACAATATACGACAAATTCATGCAACAAATACCATAGTTGGTTATTGATTGAGTAATATGAATTATTTGCAGAAATTTTGGGGAAGAAGATGATAAAAATCGTGTATTTGAAATTTTAAAATTTTAAACTCACTCTACAACAATACAATGATACCTTAAGAATATACAAGTGAATAAGTGATACCTAAAAAGTATACAAGTGATACCTTAAGAGTATGCAACTAATATCTTTTATTAAATAAACAACTAATACCTTAAGAGTAAATATGTAATACCTTATATTATAAACATTAATACCTTAAAAGTAAATATATAATACATTATACTATAAGCATTAATACCTTAAAGATAAATATATAATACCTTAAATGTACACATATGTAATACCTTATACTATAAGCATTATTACCTTAAATGTAAATATGTAATACCTTATACTATAAGCATTAATGCCTTAAAGGTAAATACTCCCTCCGTTCCGCTCAAATTTGCATGTAGGGACGGGCACGGAGGTTAAAAAAAGCTGCTTTTGGGCACGGAGTTCAAGAAAAAGATGTTTTTGTAGTGTTAAAGTTGAATAGTAAAGGGCAATTTTGTAAATTTTATTTGCCATTTTTTGAGTGTGCAAATTTGAATGGGACGGACGAAAACAGAAAGTGTGCAAATTTGAGTGGGGCGGGGGGAGTATATAATATCTTAAGAGTATACACCTGATACCTTAAGAGTATACAATTGATACATTCACTGAAAATTTTAAAATTTCAAATGTTACATCATCTTCTTTCTTAAAATTTCTGCAAATCGCGATTTTATCATCTTTTTCATCAAATTTTCAGCACATCATGAATTCATATAGTTTGAAATAATTGATTTTCAATATTTTAAAATTATTGTAATAAATTGTGATTTGAAATCAATTATCTAAATTTATGAAAATGAGTAAAAGAGAAGGGGAAGAAGTAAAAAACCCACATAAATGACTTCATAATAATTTGAAGAAGAAGAAGAAGAAGAAGAATGTACAAAACAAATAAGAAGAATAACAAATCGAGAAGAAAAGAGATTAAAAAGAAGAATGATAGAGGATAAAAAAAAAAAGAGGAAGAAGAAGAAAGAGAGAAAGAAAAAAAGAAAAAAGAACTGCAATAGGAAGGGAAAAAAGGGAGGAAAAAAAAAAAGGCCGAGGGCACGGATGTAGAACCTCCCTTGTGCACACAAGTTTTTGCCAAAAAGTAAGGGCAAAAACAGTTTTTTTTTTTTTTTTTTTCCTTTAAGTTTATTTTATTGGATTTTTTGTCCTTTATTTTTGATCTTTTGATTTTTAGTCATTTATGTTTAAGAAATATCAATTTTTTAGTCCTCTAACCTGCTATAGCAGATAACAGTATTTTCTTTTAAAAATAAATTTAATTTTTACACCAATTTTTTTTTAATTGAGAGTACACTATTATTTATTTTAAATCATAAGCTTGTATTTTTCATCTAACATGCCTAAATTAATATTAATAAATAAATAAATTTATTTTTCATCCCAATATGTGTGTTAGAGTTTTATTATTAATTATTAATAGTAATAATTTGATCATCTTGAACTTAGACATATTAATAAAAAATATATATTTTTGATTTATTAATATTAATTTAGTGTTCTCTTAATTAAAAATATTTGTTTTGATGTTAAAAATGAATTTTAATTTAAAAAATAAAATTTACCTATTATAACAAGTAGGATGACCAAAAAATGATAATTCTTAAATATAAAAGATTAAAAATAAAAAAAATAAAAGATAAAAAATGAAAATTTCAATAAAATATATTTACAAGGATAAAAAATATTCCTAAAAATAATCTTGGTCTCATAAGATAGCTCTTCTATGAAGTGCCAAGGAACGAAGTTCACGTTAGGAAAACTGCAGTCTTGGACATACGATTATAATTACCTTAATAGTGATCCAAATATAGATATTTTTTGTCTCACTCCACATGGGTGATCTTTTTTAATTTCACGAATAATGTTTTTCGATCCAAATAAGTAATATCTTTAGGTAATATAGGTAATATTTTTGAATGAAACAAGTAATATATCTTTTATGAGTTGTACATATTCTAAAATACATGTAATTGATGCACATAAGACTCATTCTTAAGAATTTATATAATAATACTATATTTGATTTTATTTTTGTATAGCATTAGATACTAAACATTAATTTGTAACAACATGGTTACAAACTTATATGTTTCTTTAATCAAATTAGGTAGCTAGAATAATCAATCTTTGGTTCATTAATTAATTCTTAGAGAAATAGAAAGAAAAAAACTTCTACTACAAATATATATAGCCAAGAAAAATAGTGGAATTCTCTTTATAACCAAACTTTCCGTTGTATAATTAACCGGAGATCATTGGAAGATAAATGTAATCATCTGCTGAATAGGCTATATCTTTATATCTAGTATACTCCTTTACTATTTTAATTTTTTGATATGAAAATATTGAATACAAAAATAATAAATTTCTTGAAAGTAATTCTAATCTAATTAGTTACATGTGTGATTCATGATCATAAAATTGAAATATTCAAGTTTGATGTGAAAAATGTTAATTTACAAAAAAAAAAATCAAGTTCTTAAAATATTTTTATCTCATTTGATACCCGATGTGATGCATACTATATAAATTTTAAGTGTTGTAATTTTGATATAAAAATGTTCATGAAAACAATAGTCTAAAACTAACTATGCAAATCTATGCTCAGTAGAATACTCATTAATAATGAGTGTGAAATAATGATACTCCTATTATTTTATATTACTTCAAAAATAAAAATTAACATACCATTAAAAAATCAATATAATATTTTTCAGATGCATTAAAATTAGAATTTATATTTTATTTATATAAAAAAAAAAAAAAGAATAGAAATTGGTTTCCTTGAATTTTGTAGTTTATTTTTTTTTTTTAAATTGTAAAAGATAAGTAAAAAAATCAATATAGAAAGTTTTAATATAAAAATTTAAATTACTTTTTATGGATCTTTTTAGAGTTAATTGTTGGAAAAATCACAACATTTACTTTGATTGTAAATTTAACAAAACACTTGAGTATTGACAAAAACATACATAACTTTCGATACTTCGTGCAATTTAAACCATCATGCAATTTTTTAGTTTCATTGTATCGATATGTGTCTTTTTTTCTTAAATTATATTTTATACATGTATTTATTTACTTAAACTTTTTATATTTTAATCTCCATCTATTTAATTTCCTTAAATGCATGTAGAGAAACTACTTCATTTTCTTAGGAGTGGATTTTTTTTTCATATTCGCAAATGACATGTTAAACTTTCGACACATTAGCACAATAAAACTCAAAAACTGTCCAATGATTCGGGTAGGCAGAAGTACCAAAAATCTTTTTTTTTTTTGTCAATTTTCAAATGTTTGGTAAAAAAAAAAAAAAAGAATCAATGTAAATGCGTTGATTTTTGGATTATGATTTTTTTGACAATCAAGCCTATATAAATAGTGTGTTTGTTTCAATTGATGGGTTAGTTAAAATTGATATGATATGGTGGGTTAGCACTGGTCATAAAATTATGATTTGATATTTTTGTATGTTTGGTTTGAGTGTTAAATATTAGGTTAAATGTAATATATGTGTTTGGATTAAGTGTTTGTGTTTTTTTCCATTTGGGTTAATATTATAAAATGACTATTTTATGTATTTTCAAATGTGGATTAAGTAAACCCACCAAATATGGTGGATTAATTTAACCCATGAATTATCATCCAATATCTCAAAATCAAAATTGGGCCACGACTACATCCAAACCAATAACCCCAAAAGCAAACATAGGTTTGGGTTGGTTTAAAACACCCAAACCCACGTAAATCCACATACCAAACATACTTATAAGAGGATTTAATTTCATGTTTGAGGCCAACGTGTTGAGTTGTCGGAACACGACAGTGAGAATAAAGTCAATTTACACGACGCATAATTAGAATTGCACAATGTATCTAATGTTATGTTTGTGTTGCAATTACTAAAACTTTGGTTCAAATTGTAATAAAGTAGAAGTCTTGATTTTTCCGACAATTAACCTTATTTTATATGATTAAGATTTAGTATTTTATTTAAATAGCCTAATTAAATCGATTATTTATTTAACTATTTTTTATGCAAAAAATATTATATCAAGATAATTTCAGGGGCCTTATTAGCAGGATGGGCAAAATTCTTTGGAGGATTATTGTGCCGACAGTTTGTTGGTCTATTTGGCTTGAGAGGAACAATAGGATTTTTAAGGACAAAAATGATTCTTTTGAGGACATTTGATGTAGGGTTAAGCTTAGAGTTGGTATATGGGCATCTAGCCACAACGTTTTTAAAGATTTTTGTATATTAGATTTTTTGAGGAATTGGGGTTTAATGTTGTAAGACTTGCTTTATGGGTGACCCTGAGTTGGAGGTCATGGCATAAGACAAACAACATTATAGAAAAAAATAAATATAAGATCATGGAAAGTCATGACATCGGCTAGCCAACCAGCGTCACAACCTTTATATTTTACCCACCTTCAATCAATTTGTGACATGTGTCATCATATAATTGATGGGAATGTATTTTATGTGTATATAATTTAAATTGTTGATATTGAAAATAATAAAAAATTGTCAAAATTCATATTATTTTTTCTCTACAAATAGAGTCCAATATTAACATATTTTCTCACCAACCCAAAAAAATGAAATACTAAAACTTGTTAATGGGTTTACAAAACTCGTTTGTGGGTTTTTGAAAGCTTCGTCATGACATGTAGGTTAATTGCAGAATTATTATATCAAATATTTTTTCATCTATTTTTTACATCTTTCAAATATAAAAAAAAATTACAAAATAATATATAATTGTTAAAAATGAAAAAAAAATATTGGATTGTGTTGGGTTGATATCACTAATAACGTATAAAAAAGTTGAAATTGGGTTGGATTGTGACTGTGTAGATGAAGAAAAGAGAAATAAATATTTTATTTGTGGGTTGAGTTGAGTGAGTGTCACTGATAAATATAATCGGTCTATCTCTCTGGTGTTTTCTAGGTGGTGTCATTAGGGCTTTTGGTGAAGGTCTGTGATGTTGTATTCTCCCGAGGGATCTCTCATCCCTCCTTATTTTTCTCTTTAATAATACATTCTCATTTCCTTTTCAAAAAAAAAAAAACAAAACAAAACTATTTGTTATGCAAATTAAACAATTTCCAATAAAATTTGTTAACCAAGTAGTACACTTAACTCTTATTTATTTTGGCAAATAATTAGAAAACAATTTCTTATTCAAAATAAAAAAACTTTGAATAAAAAAAAACACTTAACAATGAATGAAAAACAATGAACAAATTCTTTTAATACGAAAAGTAATTTCTAGTAAAGGAGATTAAATAAAAAATATATATTACAAAAATATCTTTACAGTATAGATATAAATAGATATGTAGATTTTAATTCTCAATTCGTGGATATATTCTAATTAAATAGATTTTAGACTATTCAGTAGATTCAAATATTACATATATAATGAAATCATAGAAATTAGTTGTTATTTACAATCATATTAAATATATACATATTACTATCAAATATGAATTGATATATAAATGCAAGTATATCTAGTAACGCATAGTCTCATAATTATATTTATTATAAAATTATTTATATATAATATTATAAAAGACTGAATCTTCATACAATATATATATATATATAATGTATTTTAAAATATATAAAACATACGATATATTTAATGCTCAATTATTCGTAGATATATTTTTATATAGATTTAGACTATGCAATAACTACAATCATTACGTATTAGTATTTTAAAATATGATATATTTTAATGCTCCATTTAGACTATGCAATAACTATATATCTTAATTACATATGAAATCTATAGTTATTCACGTATTTTCATAAAGATATTCAACATTTCATATAATATATTCATAGGAATTAGTTATTACTTTTTTGGATATTTAACATGCATATAATGATTTTTCAAGAATTATCCATTGTGCATTATAAAGCAAGAATCTTAATAAATTGAGCCACGCTGTTGTACACCTTGTGCACGGATCGGTGGATGCGTGCACAACAATTCAAATCACACTGAGTAATAGACGCGTTCTACATAGATGGCGTGTGATAACACGCGCCATCAATTAAAATTTTTTTTACTGAAATCACTGTTCATCGTCTCTCTTGCGAATTGGGGGAAAAAACTGGCATAGCCATTGATGAATGTTTGAATATGAGACAGTGATTGATGAAAGTTTAAAGTTGATATAGTGTTCAAATACCCACTGATTGAAGGTTTTAATGTTTGAATTGAAGATTGGAGGACGAATCTCAAAAAAGTTTTGGAGAACTGAGACATCAATTAACAAAATCGCGAAGGAAAAATTTCTGTCATTGATACAGTGTTATGTATAAATTATATAGTACTGTTATATAATTTATGTAGTATTATTGTGTTATTTTAGTCATACAGTTGTGTTTATTGAGTGGTACTGTTATATATAAGTTAGTAATATCATTATGTATAAATTATAT
This sequence comes from Scutellaria galericulata, assembly GCA_946896805.1. Taxonomy (NCBI): domain Eukaryota; kingdom Viridiplantae; phylum Streptophyta; class Magnoliopsida; order Lamiales; family Lamiaceae; genus Scutellaria; species Scutellaria galericulata. The sequence goes on from OX335797.1 coordinate 12,045,882, forward strand.
AGAACTGATATATTAATTTATGTAATACTGTTGTGTTATTTTAATGATACGGCTGTGTTTATTGAGTAGTACTGTTATGTATAAATTATATAGAACTGTTATGTTAATTTATGTAATACTGTTGTGTTATTTTAGTGATACGGCTGTGTTTATTGAGTAGTACTGTTATGTATAAGTTAGCAGTACTGTTGTGTATAAATTATATAGTACTGTTATATTAATGTATGTAATACTGTTATGTTATTTTAGTGATACAGTTGTGTTTATTGAGTGGTACTGTTATATATAAGTGAGCAGTACTATTATGTATAAATTATGCACTCAGCAACAGATGCACGAAATTTGTAAAAAATCAGGAAAAAAAAATAGAGAACACAAAATTGAAAAATAAATTACGAAAAATAAATTAGTTTTGAGAATTTGAGTTTTTCTATTGATCGAGAATAAAACGCAAGGAGAGAGAAGAAAACGCTCAAGAAGGAAAGAGAAGAAGACAGAAGAAGACGTTGAAGGAGAGAAAAGAATACTCTGAAGAAGACGCTGAAGAAGGAGAGAAAAGAAGACACAGACTGAATAAGACGCTGAAAAAGGAGAAAGAAGAAGACAATTTCACGCGTCGCTAAAGAAGAAGATGGAAGACGGTTCCATCTTCTTCAGGTCTCTTTTTTCTCAAACTGTTGGGCCTTTCTCCTTTCTCAATATTATTTAGGCCGAAAATTTAATAATATTTTGGCTATATACTAATTGGGCTGAATATCAAATTGTGGTGCACGGATTTGGGATCCGTGGACCTTGTGCATAAAAGTTTTTGCCTAATAAATTTAGTACATGGGAAAATAATTAGGCAAAAACTTTTGTGCACAAGGTGCACGGATCCAAATCTGTGCACAACAATACTGTTATATTATATGAAGTAATATTGTTATATTATATGAGTGATAATGTTATATTATATGAGTGACACTGTTATATTATATGAAGTAATATTGTTATATTATATGAATGATACTGTTATATTAATATTGTTATATTATATGAATGATATTGTTATATTATATTCATATTGTTATATGAATGATACTGTTATATTAATATAACAGTATCACTCATATAATATAACAGTATTGTTGCACCTTGTGCACAGGAGTGTCACTCAAATAATTAATATGCAAAATACAAAATAAAAAAAATTTGATGTAACATTTTTAAGAGGGAAAATGGTAAAATTGTAAATATCACCAATTTTCTTGTTTTTATATAAGTATAGATATATACGAAATATTTAGCATATCAAATATGTTAAGTTTCTTGTTGCTCAAATTTCATCCATATACAAAATTGATTTATATATATATAAAAAATCGGTAAAATTCAATATTTATTACTTTAAAGTCAACTATAAAATAATAATAATTGTATTTCTTCTTTTAGCAAGTGTAAATGAACAGAAAAACTTTTGGCATTTCTATTTTTAGGGGTAATTGTTATTATATAAATATAGATATAGATATAGATAGTTTCTCCAATTTTGAAATCCCAAATTTGGGTCGTGTTTCTTTAGAATAAAAAAAATACACTCGTCCATAAGATCGTAAAATTAGATGAGTAAACTCATAAATAATTATACTTAAATTCAACCATATCTCGATGGTTAAAAAAAAGAAAAAAAAAAAAAAAGGAAACTGGAGTTGTATTTTAATAACACAGTTTACCAGACAGGGTAGTCGGTAAAGCAAAGATGAGTAAAAAGCTTAGCCGTTGAGAACTGAAAAAAGGGATTATAATTACAATACATACATACAATTAGAGATGCTAAATAGATCGTGACTCGTTGGGTCGATATGTTTAAATAAAAAAAAAAGGGGTTAGAGCTAATTTTTTCTAATCCGTTGAAATTTGTCCGTGCAACTTAAAGTCTGTTTAATCGAAACCGATTAGAACCAGCACGATGATTAATTGGTCTGTCCACTGTCTGTAATTTTTCTTAAATTTATAAAAATAAAAAAAAAATTCTTTTGTTAATTTGAAGTATGTATATATATAGATATATCAAAAACCATCCAGATGAGAACTTTTATATTTCTCACACCCAAAGTATTTTTAAAACCTGTTTACATTAACAACATATCAAACTATTGAATTTAATCTAAAATGTAGCACCTAATCAAACAATGCTTATCTGGATATTTTATTTAAATAAAATGTGATACAAACTTTCAATTAATTTTCTCTTATCCTAAGGTTGAAGTCTTCAAATTTGATTTATAAAAATTAATATATAAAATAATAGTATAAAATTTATAGCTTATAGGTATGAGGTATCACACCTAACTGCCAAGTGTATGCAAATAACAAGTATATTCATATTGTATTTCAATGTATTGTTATTATTTTAACGGTTTGTAAATGTATGGATTCTCAATGTAAATCTAATTTGAGTGACGTTTGTGTAAAGAAGAATTGAAAGTTAAATAATTATATTGTAGTTTATGTCATTGCAATTAAATTATAAACTATATATAATTTTATTATTATGAATAATTTAGTTTTAAACGTAAAATTGGAATGATATTTTTTTTAATCCAAAAAAATTTACATTTAAAATATAAATATACTTTTTTCATCAATGTAATATATATGTTTAGTTTGAAATCAATCCAATGGAATTTTTAAGAATAGATTCATAATATTAAATGCTCATTTAACTCAAAACTCGTTAGAACCAATCCAAAATCGTTAGAAACAACCTATTTAACATTCGTAGATGGCTACATAGAATCAAGGATGAAAATATTGATATCGCAACACGTATCGCAACCTTAATTTTACAGAAATATCGATGGGTATGTTGATATCGCAAAAAAATTTAAAAAATGATGGAAACTTTATTAAAATTTTGAAAATTTATAATGGTATTTTAGAGATTATTATAACACCAAAAAATGTATATATCTAACTTAAAATCTCATCAAAATAAAAGGTTTATAACAAACATATATATATATATATATAATTACCTTTATAAAGACGTTATATTAATTGATATTTATTCAAAACTACTCGCATAACCTCTAACAAGTATCAAAATGATGACTTATGAGATTCAAAAATAGGAGGTGCAGTGTTATCTTTGTCCAAACAATATATAGATATCAACTCATCACAATTGAGTAATTGTAAATATAGTTATGCACGTATAGTTGGAACGTTATCCCTTCTAATGGTAGTTTAGATTGACTCAATCATCACTTTGTTGGTATGTGTTTTGATCTCATAAGACATTTGAGGGAGTAAGGTAATGAAAAACATTTTAAGTAGTTGAATCAAATTGTAAATTCACGTATGAGCATATGACATATCATTTTAATTGATATCATTTTTTTAAAAGAACTAATATCATTACAAATTTTCATTAAATTTTAAATCAAATTTAGTTTTAGTCTAATAAATTCAAATTTTAGAAAAATATAGATATTATGCAATATATTTGCAATATTTCCCAATTTCTTTTCAATTTTATACTGAAACCAACTGATATTCATATCGATACATTGCGATATATCAGTGATATATTCGAGATATTTGGAAAAAAAAAAAAAGTTTGCTATCATATCCATATCACACATTTCTAAAGATGGATATATCGCGGGTATTTCGTAAAATATCGAGATATTTTGATATATACGGTATATTCGGGGAAAAAAATTTAACCCCATATCCATATTACACTTTTTAAAAAACAGATATATTATTAATATATCACATAAATATCGGGATATTTTCATCTTTACATAGAATATAAGCAGTGTTATTACTGTTGAGATGAGTGGTTGGATTACGTGAGAAGGAGCCCAAGAAACCGTATAATTGCACGTTTGGGTTCTTTTGGGAAAGAAGCTTTTTCATCTTTTAGATTTGATGCTTTTGACTTTTAAACCCTCACTCTCTCTCTCTCTCAAACCCCCCCCAATTAATACTCCTCTTGTTGGATTTAAAGGTGTCTCTCACCCCACTCACATGGTCTGTTTTTTCTCATTTTCAAATTTTTATAACCTTGATAGAAAAGGCAAACTACTATTATAAAGATTAAATTTGGATGTACTTTATTGTCTTGGGAACAACTTTTGTGCACAAGGTGTACGGATTCAAATCTGTGCACAACAATACTATTATATTATATGAAGTAATAGTGTTATATTATATGAGTGATACTGTTATATTATATATAGTTTTAACAGTATTACTCATATAATATAACAGTATTACTTCATATAATATAACAGTATTTGTTGTGCACAGATCTGGATTTGTGCACCTTGTGCACAAGAGTGTCACTCTAGTGTCTTAGACAAATCCTAACCGTCGATTTCTAACATATGTGTGGCTATGATTTATCTGATAAGATACAATCTTCATGATGTAAAGTAGAACGATTCAAAATTATTACTAATAATGGGTTGAATCACGTATAGTTTGAATGAAATATTATTTCTTTACCATATTATAAAACAACAAGTTTTCGATCAGAATCATTTAAATTGTAACTAGAAATTTCATCTTTGATAGTCAAACGAATGTATGAGGATGATGGATAATGAAGTGATTATATGTTTCGTACCCATCGATTGTGCATTAACATCGGTAGATGTGTGATTGATATCTGTCAACCTAAAACAATCCAACAACTAAATTTTTTTCTACATTGTATTCAAGCTGACACATCATATACATCGACACATCATATATATCCACCGTTGTTAATATACAAGTGATGGATATATTATAGCATATAATCACCTAAGATAATTGATGATGCTATGGAACAAAATAATGATCTCTATCTTAGGTGATGATTTGTAATCTTAATCGAGTAGAGCAGAAATGAGGTTAATGAGGGTAATTATTTTGTAGCTTTTGAAAGGAAATGAATGCCCCCAAAATTAGGGTAATTAGTGTAAAGCTTGTGATAAGAAGAGTGAGGCCAAGAAAGGTAGAAAAACAAATTGATAGATTCCAAAAATGTTGGACCCCATCTTGTTCATAGATTGATGATTAGGGTTTGTTGGGGGGTATGATTTTACATGTATATAAGATAAAAGGTGGGTGAGAGCCCCCCATCTTCTCTTTAGATCCTTCTTAGCAAAGCAGATGTCATTCAAACAAGCTTTTTGGGGTTGTGTGTGTGTGTGTGTGTATACATATATATAGGACCCTTTAATTGGAGGTATCTTTTCCCTTTTTTCCCTGACCATGTGTGTGACATGTTACCCGGCCACTCCACTCTCCCCTTCACAGTTTTACTTTTTGTTTCTTTCTTATGGCTATTACATGATCATTTTGTCATATTAATTATACAGTTGATTTTAATACACTTTAATATATATATATATAGAATGTATATTTTCATTAAGTTTCAAACTAAAAATTGTTTCCACTTTGTCACTCAGAACTTTATAAAAAAGGTTCACAAAAATTTATATGAGACAGTTTCACGGATAGCTATCGTGAGACGGTTCTTTATTATTCATGAACAAAACCAAATTTCACAAATTTATATATGAATTGTGAGATGTGGATTGTGGGTTGACCCGTCTCACGTAATTACATCTGTGAGACGGTCTCATTCGTTATATTGACAATTGATATTCTGCGGAAATGTCAATATCTTCCTGTTTTTTGGGTTTGTATTTATGAAATCTATGATGAAGATGATAAGGGGAAAAAACCAATTAAGATATATGATGCAATGAATAGAATCCAATATAATTGCATCATTGCAATTCTACCCAGGTAAAGGTCATATATGTTGACTATATGATCCAACAATTATTCCTTTAAGAAAATTGATTTTACGGTGATATTCATTCATGAATTTTAGAAAGTAAATTCAATTGGACTTAAAATCATTGCATTTAAACTATAATACTTATAACCATTGTATTTAAAACTATTGTATCAAATAATTGTATTCAAAGTAATATGTGTATTTATGTACCAAGGAAAAAAAATTTGCTAAATTTCACCGAAATTTAGTAGAAATTTCGGTAAAACTGAGTTATCGAAATAGAAACGGAGGTTATAAAAATTTCGTCAATGTTTTACCAAAATTTCGGTAAATTTTGATTTCGATTTCAATGAAATCATAGTAGAAAATGTCGAAATTTCGGTGAAATTTTGATAAATTTCGTTTCGATTTTGGTTCCAGTGAAATTTTAGTAAAATACTTTTTCTTACCCCCAAATAATTATAATAGAATTTTATAATAAATTGCACCAACTTTAAGGAAAAATAAATTTGGTGCCCTAATAAAATTATAATTTGCACATTATAACGGTAATGTGTATAATACAATCAAATAATTTCATGAATACATTCAAAATCAATCTAATGTCATGAGTTGGTATCAATATTGTTTAAATTAAGATAACATGCCAACTTATATAGACAACCAAAAAAAAATGCAGAAAAAAGAATATGAAATTGTGAAAAAAATATTTGGACATTAAATAAAAATGAAACAAACAAAATTAAAAATTAGGCTCAATGAATATTGGTTTAAAAAAAAAAAAACCAAACAGTACCAGATGAAGTTGGGCTCACAAAATGAAAATTACCTTACCTTATAGTTACCTCAATTTTGATGTATAAATAAACAGTGTGTGTGTATATATATATAATATATACCTTATCTGATTAATAAATTTGATGTATAAATAAACCTTGTGTATAATAGAATTATCCATATATATATATATATATAACCCAATCAATCAATGAACTTTTCTTTAATTTGTACAAAGAATTTATGAGTTTCATTATATTTTTTTTCTTTTTTTTTCCTTCCACGTCCCAAGGTTTGTCATGTATACATTCTTAGAATTAGAAATATTGAAACTATTTTAAAGTTATAAAGAGCTATATTCTCAAATTAAGGTAGATTCAAAATCAACTTATATTGCTCAAAAAACAGTTCAAAATAAAAGCCATTGATTTCAAATTCATATTAATCCAAACACCAGTGCGACCAATGGATGTAGTACTAACTATGAATCTCGAATCATTTCTAAATCCATCCATCCAAACACGTCCTAAATGTTTTTGTCTTATGAGAACATCCACTACTGGAGCTGAAGTTGATGGAGCTAAGCACATGGAGACTAAAAAGTTGTCCTTTCCATAAAAGTTGAACACATTTCAACCAAAAAGAAAAAGAGAAAAGGGGATCAAAAGAAGAGAAAAGGAAGAACAACCCATGCTCCCTGTCTTAATGGGTAAGTGTACTTTCAACCCTATTATTTAATACTTTTGTATAAAATCCAACTTTCATTAACAAATCTTTCTCTCACTTGTTAAAGTAAAAGCAAATCCATTGACTCCCATTTTGATTAAACATGCATGTTAGTGGTTTTGAACTTAATTGCAAGTGTAATTAAGAATACAAGCCAAAATAAAATCATGTGGGCTTAAGGAAGCCCAGATTACAAACAAAGATGACAAGCCCTTTAACACTAATTGTCTATATTGATATGGGTTTTGTTTGACAATCAAAGCCCATTAGTTATGAGGATACTTTTGAATTTATTTAAGTGCTTATATATTTTCAATTAATTAATAATTTAATATTGACTTTCCCTTAAAATGCTTTTCATGCACCTCTGCTTGCTGCCCCAATTTCATTATTTCCACATATATATAGTGGAGATACACCCACCACTAATCTTACTTTATCCATCATAGCTTTTTCTAGGATTTAATTTGGATTTTCAAAGATATATATATATATCTAATATAAATGGAGAATAAATAAATAAGTTAGGAAAGCATACCTTTTCTCCACAGTTTATTGTCTAATAATATTTAATGTCAAACTTTATTATATTAACTTGGTGCATGAATTTGATTCATATCATAGCAAAATAAGAAGCTTCCATGATTAATGTTACAGGCAAATATGTATCGATTATTATGAAATATACCAACATAAAAATAATATATCTAATAGAATCAAATTCTGAGTTGACAATAATTTTGTGTCCACTCGTGAACTATAATATTCATTGCCACTTATAGAGTAGAAATTCAAACTCTTATAATTCATAAAGTAGGTAAGTTACTACATTAAGGCCCCTTTGTCAGTATATATTGGGAATGACCAGTGGTTATGCATAACCCTCAAAATTTAATCATAGTTGTGTACTATGTAGTTGTATGAATTCTGACTCGTCCAATCTGATTGTGTTCAACCCATAAAATTATGGTTTATTTAATGAGTTTGTTTCGTAAATTGAAATAACTGAATTAGAAGCCAAATGTTGTTTTCTAAAAGAATAGGACACCTTATTGATTGATTTTCACCATGAAGCTAAGTAGCTGAAAGGTTGGTGGAATACTAATATTAAATATTTGTGGTTATTGCTCTTAGAAAGATAGTTATCAATCTTCTCTTCTTAAATGTAAGTTTGATATATAGACTGATAGTGAATATGAGACTAATTAATTTAAATGGTGGAAATAAGTATTCTGAATGGGGTTATAACACATGAATTCTAAACTAGACACAGCAAAATGTATAACATATTAATTGAGCTAATCTACCAAGTAATAGTAAAATGATCGAATTGAATAACTCAAAATATTGCAGACACCACTTATTGACGTGGTGTATGAAAAATATAATTAAGGCGTTTAATACAAATTCAAATAATCAAAGAAAATTGGTTGATGACTAGGTTTTGATCACACTAACTCAAATTATGTTAAATGTGTATATGAGATATAACTCTCATATATATACTAGGGTTAAAAACATTTTCCCATCCAAACTATACGTGATTTTATATTGTTTGGTATAAAGTTTGAAATGTTGCATTTTATCATATGAACTTTAAATTTGATGCATTTTACGGTATCAGATAGATCCTAGTCGTTGATTTGGGACACATGTACGATTATAATTCATTCAATATCGTAAAATGCATCAAATTTAAAATTCATATGGCAAAATGCAACATTTCAAAGTTTATATTAAAAATATGTATATATATATATATACCTTTTTCACCCCGCATTAAGTTTACCAAAAGTATATATTATTTGATGCAATCTCTCTCTTCCTCCCAATTCTCTGTATCAAAATGATTAACAATTCAAAGTAGTGAATCCAATGAAGCAAAAGTTGAGTTAGAGATGATGGTCAAAGTCAACAAGGCTAAGGTGAAGGGTTTTGAGAGGGTAGTTCTAAACATATAAGCATTTGCCCACTACCTCCACAACACATATGAGTTATGAGCATACATAATGAACTCAAAATATCATTTAGAGTGTACGTTTGGATTGGACTGGCCCATTCAAATTTAAGATTTGGGATGGGCCAAATTTCAACAATGTTTGTTTTGAAATTTTGAAAATTTTATTGTTCTATTCTATTTTGTCTACTTTTTTGTAATTCCAAAAAACAATATCTATATTTTTAAAATAAAATAATACACCATTTATTTTTTCAATAATTCTTAATGTGATAGTATAATTCGTACAAGGTTATCTTAATCCACATTTTTCAAAATTCACTTAAATTAATTCCAACTACAAACTTGCAAGATACACATATGTCTAATCCAAACTTACCCTAAGTTAAATTTGACTCAAACGGGTTTAATTCCTTTTTAGCCTTGTCTTATGACCCGAAACCACTAATTTTAAATTTTAAATTTTAGTCATGTAATTTTAAATTTTGTGTGATTTCAATCATTTCTCCATCAGAATTTCCAAACTCTAGTGGATTTTCGCACGTGGGTCCTGTTAATTTGAGGTGTGTTTGATGACGTCCGCAAAACCTACTAGATTTCAGAAATTCTAGTGAAAAAAAAAAACCAAAATTGAACAATTTTTCAAAATACAAGTTTAAAATTGATTTTTCAAAATTAACGAGAATTTGAATTTAACCCTTAACTTAAAATTCCAGAAACATTAATAACATGAAGCTTTGAGTCTCTGCAAAACGATGTTGCTAAAATGAAAGAAAAAATGGCTAAGTTTGATTATTTGAGCAGACTCTCTGAGTTATTTGCACCACTCTCACATCTTTGACCAAAAAACCTTGATAACCACTTTCAATCCTTTAATTTTGGTTTATATTAAGGAGATCATTGTTTGATGGAAAGAAGGGTGAAGCACTAAGAAAGCAAACATTAAATCAATCCTAAAAAAATATCTAAACCAAAATTAAAATTTCCCATCTTTTAAACAAAATACATGTTTTTTTTTTATTAAGGTGAATTCTGCTTTCCACCAAAATAAACTTTGAGTCCTTATGCTTCCTATTGCCACAGCTTTTTCATTGTTTCATTTTCCTTTAATTTCTTAATTATAATAGTTATTTTTTTATTAAAACATGATATATATTTATTTATAGGAAATTAGGACAATAGGAATGGAGTGAGTCTTATGTGAGACCGTCTCATGGATCATGTTAAATGAGATGGGTCAACCCACAACCCACCATTCACAATTCATATGTAATTTGATGAAAATGGATTTAGTATATGGGTAAAAAGGATCCGTCTCACGATAACTATCCGTGAAACCGTCTCACGCAAATTTTTGTGATAAGGAATGTGGAAGTGTAACTTATATTTTTTGCATCACACATTCAATTTTAACTGCATTTTGAGGTGGAGATTTTTTTAATTTTTTTAATTAACGTTTGTATATATATGAGTTAGTGTAGTGTAGCTGACGCCATAATAATTGCATTTTTCTTAGATCAGGTCAAGTGGCACTATGGATGTTATAAGTGGAAATTAATGATGTCTATTTTAGTTATGACCAAGTAATTTTTTAAATTTCCTTTTTCTTTTGCTCGTAAACTATTTATTATTCTAAGTTATGTTGGGAATGAATTTTTGAGATATGGTTATTTAGATTAAACTCTATTCTAAGTCGCTTCTACTATATGATATTGTTAAATGGTTTTGCAAATAATGTGTTTTTTTGTTTATTAAAAAAAAATTGGTTTGAAATAGTTGAAAAATATTTGTTTTAGTTTATTAAGTTTAAGGTGTGGAACACTGAGAGTAGTGCTAATGTTACAAGAACTCGAGTCATTTTATCTTGTGAACTACAACGTGAATTGTGTAGATCAGAGTAAGACAATTTCATCTTATAAATAATTGTCCAACACTTGTCTCAATTCAAATTTATATTAAACAATTCTAACCATTTTAATTATTTCGTACATTTATATTAAACCTAGGTACCATTTTTCCAACATATAGGAATACAACCATATCGTTTCCTTATTTCTGCAAATCGAGGTTAAAATATTTTAGTTTATAACTTTATAATATTATTTAGTTATTTATATGTATGATCTCTTAAATTAGTTATATAAGTTAGTGAGTCGATCTTGACATCAAGTTTGATCTCAAAAACTTAGTCCAACTAGTTGAGCTCTAGTCTTGAGCATATATATATATATATATATATATATATATATATATATATATATATATATAATTTCAGTTGAGTTGATTTTGAATTAGAAAATTTGTTGATTTGATTAGATTACACCTATTAAGAGAAAACCACTATTAACCCAATAGAAGTTAACGTTATTTAGTGAAAATAGAAACACCAAATCTAACTGAAATTAATATTTCAGTTACGTTTAGGTTTTCATTTTCAAGAAATTCAGATTTTGATTTGATTTTCATAGTTGCAAAATTGAAATAACTTATACTAATTATTATATTTAGATATTTTTAATCCATATATCAATTTTATGTGATTTTGATTTGTGAAATACAGTTGTTATTTAAATTTTATTATTTGATTTTGAATTTGTTGATTTTATTATTGTTTTGATGGACCTAATTTATTAATTTTTTTTGGCCCAAATATTGGTAAAATCGAATTTTTGTATTTCGGTTTGATTTTTACTTAGTTTGCACATATCTCGATTTCAGTTTCGGTTTGCAAAATTACATAAATTATGATTTCGGTTTTCAAAATTACATAAATTTTGATTTCGATATTTGATGTTCAATTTAGTCACCAAATCAATCAATGTTCACCCCTATTAATCGCATGCCCATAATACAAAAACAATTTGAAAAAGAAAAACAAAAGGTTAAATTTCAAGAAATATGGGAATTTTGATATATGTTTGGTTTCACTCTAACTAGCAGTACACCCGCGCGATGCGCGGTTTGTTATATAAAATCTAATAATCTTTAATGTTGATGACATAATGTAATGATATATAATTTAAATGTAAAATATATATTGCTTTTACTGTCTATATTAATAAAAATATTAATATTGCAACTTTAAAATTATGTTATTTTAAATAATTGTATTTGATAAAATTAGAAATTTTGAATGCAAACAATTTTTAAACTCAACATTTTAAATTTGATATAATTATATATGCAATGTAAATAATAGATTATGAATTTTAAAATAGATATGAATTTGATACAACATGCATTAAAAATGAAATTACAAATATAATTAATTTATAAATATAACACAATACAATATAAAATAATAAAATCTGAATAAAAAAATAAATATAACATCAATATTCAACAATTAAATTTGAAAATAAATTTGAAAACAATATATAATAATAATAATAATAATAATAATAATAGTAGTTTTGTGTTTGTTAGTTTTAATTTTTTTATAATTAAGAAGTGATTTATTATACTTACTAATATGTCTTCTTCATATTTTGTTCTTTATTTTAGAATTATTTTTATAATTTGTAAATAATTTTCTTCATTGTTTTTAGATGGATTTGTTCAAAAAAAATTAAAATTTATTCCAAAATTTAGTTTATATTTAAAATATTTAGCTTCCAAATTATTTTTACATTTTAAAATAATAATTTTTAGATTTTTGAAACCATGTTTCAGATTATGTTAGAACAAATTCCAGTTCTTTTAAAACAACTTTTAGATTAATTATATCTCTTTATTTGAAATAATTTTGAATAAATTACCAAATATTTTAATTATTTTTATTAAGCTATTTTTATTCAATTTATTGATATTTATATCTTTCAAAACTAATATTACATATATATTTTAATTAATTTTTAAATTTTATTTGTTGATTTTAAATTGTTAAACCTTGTTATTATTATTAATTTTAATTTTTATTATTATTTTGATATTTTTATAATAGTTTTCAAACTTTTAAACATTTTATAACACCTCGTAAAATTAATTTTTGATTCTAAAAATATTTTCCACATTTATATATTAAAATTTTAAACTAATTTTTCAAAATTTTAATTTTTGACATAATGTTTAAATTTCATTATTTTCAAATTTTAATCACATCATTAAAATATAATCAAATCCTTAAAGTATATGATTACCAAAGTGAATATGTATGAAATTATGTTGGTGTATGGTGTTAAACTTCTCCACAATTTATAGATGTGGACAGATGTTATTTAGTACTTTTCTTGCTCTTTTTTATTTCCTAAAAAATGTATTGAGTAAATTTAAAATTAGGATGCAGGGAAGTGAATTCTATTGGAATATGGTCCACAATTGAATTTTTAAATATTACAAATAGTAGGGCCCACAATTGAATTTTTAAATATTATTATCATAACATCTTCTTGTAAATGACAAAAAAAAAAAAACAAACAAATGCATGATTACATATAAAATATTGTTTTTTAGAGTCTAAAAAAATCAAAAAGAAAATATTTATACAATCATCAATTTGATGTAACATTTTTAGAAGGGAAAGTGACAAATTAGTAAAATTTGCCAATTTATCTCATTTTATATATATCATAGATAACATTTATGTCATGTTATTTATATTAAATGACGTCACATCATTGTTTTATATTATTATATTCGTTGGCATTGTTGTAGAGATCATATACTATAGTTGAATGATTATATATATATATATATATATATATAGATTTTCAAATATCTTGTATACATATTAAATTCATGATTTATCTATATACTAAATATGTGATAGAAATTTTATAATGTTCTTAAGGATAGGTCAGAAAATGAATGATAGGAATTTGTGATTGAGCCCAGTTTCCACAAAGAAAAAAAAATTAAAACGGATAAAACTTTAGAGTACAAACTTTTTTCGAAAATAGAGCTAAAATCTTTCTCCCAAAAATAAAAACTAAAATATAACATCGCCGTTGCCGGGGATCGAACCCGGGTCGTCCGCGTGACAGGCGGAAATACTTACCACTATACTACAACGACTTTTTTCTTCTCAATTTTTTTTAAATATTATATCAATAACTAAGCACGACAATAATTATTATTTTCAAGATTTTATTATATTGGAGTTCTTAAAATTTATTAATTTAATCATGATTTTGCTAAAATTAGAGTGAAAGGATAAATGACAGTGAAATGACATGAGAATACACATGGAATTTAGATAAATTTCAAATATTTCTAATTTTTTTTTTATTGGGGTCTTTCTAATTCTCGATAATGTGAAATCCAAACATGTCAAACTTGATTTGTTGTCATTGAATTTTGTACTTGTCTCACAATTAGAATATTAGTTAAAAAGTGTTTATGGGTTGGTGTTTATGCCAAATCAAATCAACCAGCCTCTTTGATTTGATAAATAATCAAACCATAGTCATTTAACAAAAAAATGAAACCAACAATTTGAGTTGACTATGTTAAATATAGTTCAATTTTCAACAAAATCTTCCAAAGTAGTTGCTTTGCAAAAAAAGTTTCAATAGAGAATATCACAACACTAAAACTTAATCTTTTAGAGTTTACCCAAAAAAAAAAAAAAAACCATCAAGCTATAAGAAAAATTGATTGACAATATTGAAATACCAAGATATATGAAAAAAGAAAAAATGAAAATTATGGAAGAGAAAAAAACTCAAAAATGCCATTGATGCTTTTAACTAAGACTAACAACGGGCTTTGTAACTTAAATGATATCTTATTTTTATAAATGTACAGATTATGATGATCCAGAATTGAACCGAATCATACTCAAGTTTTTAGTTTTTATTGTTTACTTTCTTCCATTTCCCTAAAGTCAATAAAAAATAAAAAACGTTTAATTAAGACTTGTTAAAATCCTTCTACAGTTATGAGTAATGAGTTTGGGTTTGATTCGATTTGTATCGGTTTTCTATTCTTTAAAAATTGCAAATCAAAACAAGAGTATGATTTGTTATTATTTTTTTACCTAAATCCAACTCAACATAACCATAAGCCATGATTTTTGGTTTTTATTTGGTCGAGTTGGATTTGTTTGGTCAGCTTGATTATTATTATTATTATTATTATTTTCTTGTCTTCAATATATCTTTATTGAGTATATTCGATAGCCTATTATTTAATATAATATTCAGGAGTGTATTCAT
The DNA here is from genome assembly GCA_946896805.1 of Scutellaria galericulata. Classification (NCBI taxonomy): domain Eukaryota; kingdom Viridiplantae; phylum Streptophyta; class Magnoliopsida; order Lamiales; family Lamiaceae; genus Scutellaria; species Scutellaria galericulata. The sequence goes on from OX335797.1 coordinate 12,061,282, forward strand.
TCAATATGTATTTAGTAGCTTATCTCTCTCTCTCTCTCTCTCTCTCTCTCTCTCTCTCTCTCTCTCTCTATATATATATATATATATATTTATTTATTTATTTATTTATTTATCAAAATATGGAAACAACTTAAAATAGAAAAAAAAAACCTTTAGAATTCTTTAAAACTTTATTTACATGAATGATTTAATAATGATGACTTAGAAATATATGATATAATAGGTAGAAATAATCAAATAAGATAACATAAAATGTATTCTAGCAAAGTCTATAAGAAATATATTTTTTATTTTTTTAGTGACAGTTTGACACATATCCATACTCAATTACCATATGTGTGCATGTGAGTGTCTCTTTTGAGTTTGTGGTTTGTGCATTGCACGGATCGGTAGTTTTTGTGGGCCGTTCTATGTGGATCGTCCATGTACGGGTCGTGTAGTTTATATGGGTTGTGTTTGGTTTGTACATTTAGTGAACGGTGTGGTTTTTGTACTTTATGCAAATGCAATGCACAAAACATGAAGCGCTTATGTGTATCAAATTTGGTATGTTATGTGAAAATTGAGACCCATTATTTCAATTAAATTGACTGTAAAAACTGTTTTGTTATGTTTTGATTAGATTAAACTTTTTCTTTATCCTTTTTGGTTAATTTTGTGATTGTTCTTAGAATATATATATATATATATATATATATATATATATATTTATACATACATATAATGAGTAGAACTATCACACATATATAATGACTTATAACAATAAGTTAGTTGTATAAAATCATGTGCACTCAAATAAGATTTCCATCTAGTCTTTTGTATTTTTAGTTTGAATATATATGACCTTAGTGCTAGTCATATCAACAGTTTGGTTCCATAAAGATTAAAGTGGAGTTCTTCACCATCACTACTTTTATTTTATGTCTTCTACCCAATTTGCGAAACATAAAACACACAGAAAGGAAAAAAAAAATGTTATAATTTTTTCATTTAGATCAATATTTCTTTTAAAATTTTCACTTTAGTTATGATTTTATCAAATGAGTGTTTAATTTCTTCCAATTCTTTGAAATAAATTCAAAATTCACGAACAATATATACGATTTAATGACCCTACACGTTATTTAGAAATAACCTAAAACTAATTTAAATTCTTTTTTTATGGCATTGTACACCTCGCCTAATTTTGTACTCATGTTTCACAAATTGGCCAAAATTTACACCAAATTAATAAATTTATTAATAACTTATAGTTTTAAAAGGATTAACCAAAATTTCATAATTTCCGAAAGACTGGTTCTAACAACGTAAACACGTTGTATGTAATTATAAATTTAATAGATGGTGAGTACATATAGAAGTTTAGTTATTATTCAAATATAATGATTGAAAAATGTTTCATAGATATATATTGAGAAATAATTGTTAAGAATTTTTGTAAAAAAAAAAAAAAATTATATAAAGTTGTCTCAAAAACATTATTTTATAATACAAAATTTCATCATCCCTAACTCAAATCTATTTTCACAAATCAATATCTATTTATGAGTGGTCCGTCTCAATCTTGAGTCTTGTAGTTCAAGTGATATTCCACCTTTATAAATGTACATATTGTGTAATGACTAAGGTTCGAACCTGAATCAAACACATTTTTCCAGTATTTATTCTTTCCCTTCCACTTTCTATAACTCATTAAAAAAAAATGACCCATCCCACAAACTTAAGTACGAGGACAATACCATGAAAGTCATACTAAAAATAACAATAATTTGTAATACATAACATTCCATGTGTTATATTTGCATGGCACCTAATTGACATTCATTTGAATTACAATCATAGATGAAAAAATCGCGACATTTCGGCAATGAAATATCGCCCGTTTCATGGTCCCGAAAGAAAAACGGTGTGTAGGAAAATTTTGTTTAAATATCGGCGATATATCGGAAAATATCGGGTTTTGTATTTATATTGCCAAAATGGCTTAATTTCGTGTGATATCACCGATATATTGGCGATACATCGGTAATATATCGGCTTTAAAAATGTCGGTTTAATTTCTGAACATTTTGTATTTTTTAAAATCTATTAATGGCATTAATATTGCATTAATATTGTTTAATTTATGATATATTACTGTAAAATCGCCGATATATTGCATTAATATTATCTAATTTTTGATATATAAAAATAGAACAAATAAAATTAGAGATGATGAAATTTTAAAATGCAATTACAATCTTATCTTAAGTGAAAATATAATATTGTAAATTTCTATACAATATCAATATCAATGTTAGGCCATAATTATACAAATATTTTATAAGAAAAACTCACATAAGTAAAAATTCAAGAGAAAAAAATATTAGATATTAATATAATTTTTGAAAATTTTAATAATTGACTTAATTTTTCAGGAATACTTGCTTCCTAATATTAATACTAACTTAATCTCGTTGTAAATATATTATTCTATTCGAAATTTTAAGTTCAATATATGTATTAATGTTAGTTATAATATTTTGTAGGCAAAAACTCATGTGCAACCATCACATCGTGCGATGGGACCGCGCAAGGTCTTGTCTCGGGACACGATCGACTGTGTACCACAATAGTGTATAAGTATGCCATTTTCGACTTTAAGTATGTGATTTTCAACTCTAAGTATGTGATTTTTTTTCACGCACGGTCATGCTGTGGGCACGGTTCGACTGTGCGCGACAATACACGACATGTGTAGCGCATGGTATGGTGCATAATTGACAGTGCACCATACAAATATGTGATTTTTATTTCTAAATATGTCTTTTAACGCTATAAGTATGTGATTTTTTTAAGGCGCACGGTCGACTGTGCCCCAGGGCATGACCGTGCGCGGTCTCGTTGCACATGAGACGGTTGTAAAAGAGACCAACTCTATTTTGTAAGCTACTAGATATATTTTCCAATTTTTTTCACAAAGTTTCCATTTTTTTTTTAAAACATCTGATATTTTCACCAAAATCGATATATCCACCGATATTTTCGTAAAATCATGGTACTGATATTTTCACCGAAACCGATTTTCATCCTTGATTACAATACATTGAAAATAATAAAAAATATGTGCCTTTCTGTGAAAACCAAAATTAATGGTTAATTAATAAGACTAATGAAATCATTATATATATATATATATATATATATATATATGAGATAAAAAGGTCAAAAAAATGTTTCTCGTCATGTCACATTTTAATATACTAGTTACAATATAATGAGCATTTCACGTTACTTGTAAATATTTTTAACACTTATATAATCATGATATTTATTTAGCCTGTTTTATATATTTACCATTACTAATAATTAAATATTATTTGCAGTTGGTGATTACCAAAATAGAATGGCAATCAAATTTTAATTCTAATTAGATGAAACAATTTATAAACCATCAAAAACAAAACCTCATTCAAAAATTATAAAAATAGAATTCAACAAAAACCAAAAAAATATTATGAATAATTAAAGAAATAAATGGAAATCAAAGTCATTAAAATGAACAAACTTTACCTGGTTGAAAACCTTGGAAGAGGCCAAACATAGATTCTCTCTCCTACTTCTTTGTTAGATATTTTCATAACAAGTTGCACAATCTTTTTTTTTTCCCCTCCTATAAATGAATTTAATCTTTAATTTTGATAAATATTTTAGGTCATGATACATCTTGTATTTATTTATATGATATGAATTACGAAATCTATAGATATACATGGATAAATACATAAAATTGTGTTATTTAAATTGGTTCAATTAATTCAATGAATAATGTGAACTATATCTAAATATATAACTGTAAATAACAAAGTATTAATATTAGCAATATGTATACTAAATTTTAAATTATAGATTATCAGATTTTATTTATTTTATTTTATTGCCTACTAGCTGTTTATGTTCATTACAAAGGCCTTTATGTATATCTTAAAAAAAAAAAAAATCATTTTTATATTGTATTTGTGTGTGTGATCAATTTGACCAGAATCATCAAATTTCCTTCCGATTTCTTCTCTTCTTTCCCATCTTCAACTGAAATTCCCTTCCATTTCCCAGAATCTATCACTCCTGAAATCTAGCTCACATCCAACTCAATCCGCTGTATTTTTTCTAATTTTTTTGGATTTTTTTTTTGGATTTTCAATGAATCGGAGCAGGACGGAGAGTCCGGTGTACGCGCGGCAGTGGAGCGGCGGATCGAGCAGCACCGGCTCCACCTCACCGGCCGGTTCCCCTGCCCACCCTCGCTCTAGGCTTCCTCCAGCCTCCACCGGCATGTCCACCATTAAGAGGACCCAGAACGTCGCTGCTAAGGCGGCGGCGCATCGCCTCGCACTCGTCATGGCGTCCAAGACTTCTAACGATGATGATGAAGAAGATGAAGACGATGATCTAGGGTTCCGATTCGCGCCGATTTCTAGTAAGAGTAATAATTTTAATAGGAGCGAGAGTAACAATAGCAGCGGCGGATTCGCGCTTTCCAAGCCGAATAGATCTCCATCACCTGCGGTAAAATTCGGTCTCCTTTTAGTTTTTTGAGTTGATTTTGACTTGATTTCAGTTGACGCTTTGTTGATTCGTTATTACTTGCTGTTAATCTTGGTTTTATTAAGAAATCGTTCATGTTGTTTGAATTTGAGGGGGTGAGCTTAAGTTGTGTATTGAGCTTCAGAGACTTTTGATTTCTGCCATACATTCACAATTCTGTAGGATAAGTTGAGATCGCTGTTCATTAATTCCTATCCTTGAGCATTAGAGTTTAAACGCCCGAGTGCATTAGACCAAAATATTTCCTTATCTATTTTTTCATGTTATCTTTTCCTTCTCACTGTCATGGGCGGGGCATGCTGGAAGAATGTTGGTTATGAGTTTATGAAATTAGCTGTTTCTTCCATAACCATGATTTTCCCTGCTTTTATTTGTGTGTGGAGGGTTGTGTGAGGAAAGGATTAGCTGCTGTTGCGTGTAATGGAACAGAATTACATAATCACAGAATCATGCTGCTAATCTAATAAATAAGGATTATCATCAGCGGAGCTCACAGCTTTCGACAAGTGGAGCTTGGCACCTGGGGCTGATTTTGAGCTTCTTGTAGTTTTGATCCCATTCAACAGTAGGGTGTAAATCAGTTAGCACTTTCCACATTTTTCTGAAGGAATAGACTTTTATTATGTGATGTGAACTTTTTTAGGACAAAATGTTATCATTTGCTTGAGAATTATTCTTATGTAGGTGAGAATGTTTAGTATAAATGAGTGTGGATGGCAGTTGTGAATGAGTACTACATTGCGCATGCTTGTTTATATTGAAAATTGGATGGTTTTGTCTGTAGTTAGGTCGGAACTTTATGGATATCACTACTTCAGTTCGTTCCACATCAGCTGGAAGACCTTCAATGTCTGTTCGTACTGCAGCAAATACAGCTGCACCCCCAAGTAGACCCTCCTTGAGAACTCCGGTTACTATACCTCCAATTGAACCTCCTAGCAACAGGTCAAGAGAAAAGAGGTACAATATAATCTTTGACTTATTTATTTAGTTTTATTGCTTAGTACAATAACATGACTGTATATGCGATGCCAATTATGTAGTTGAAAACTTTTTTTTTTTTTTGTAAATTTCTGTATTTTCAGTTTTTCACTAAAGAACATATTAATGGCACATGAACTATAAATGTTGATGGGTTTTTTGATGCATATTAATTTGTTTGATACCCTTTATTGTTCTTTCTTTGTTGTTACTTAAAGCTCTTTTACAAAAAATGTCATGTGTGAATATTAAGCCTTTTGATTTGTTCTTAGTCACTTAATGACACTGTACCTGGTAATAATAAGCCTCAGTGTTTGCTCCTAGATACGTAAGATCCCTTAAAAGATTTTTTTTGGGTATAAAAATAACATTGATGTTGGCAATACATGCCTTTGCTTAGCTGAGGTTCCGTTTCACATAATCTTCCATCTTCCTTTAATGAGACTGAAAATGAGACCTCTGCTTCTACCTCTTCTTGATTTAAGTGCCTTGGCTATCCTTCAAGTCTCAAGTTTGTCGTAATAAATCAACTAGGCAGCATAAATGTTCAATGTTCAGGGGTATATTCCATAAACTAGATGATTACATCTTCTACTTCACAAAACAGTTTTTTTGAAATAAGCTGAGTTCCACCACTTTTGTTTGCCTTTTCTTGTGCCTTTGACTGATAGAAAATTGAAGAAGATGAGTGGAACCCTGGCAGACAGTGATTTTGGAGAAAAACATAAATTCAGATTTTCACCAAAGAAATTTCAGAAATTCTAAATTAAAACTAAAATCTGAAATCTGCTTTGTTATTGCCAAAATTGAAGGTTTTCGGCTGGAAAATTGATATGGTATGAGTTTAGCAGAAGCTAACCAAAAATTAGCTGGAATTTGGTTGGGAATCTATATTCACACACAAAAAAGAAAAAAAAGATTGAATAAAAAAACCACCAATTATGTTGAATGAAAAGGCTACTAAAGACTAGGGAAGGGAAGGTTGAGGGTGCTGGTCAACGTGAAAGAAAGGGTGAAAATTGTAATAACTTCCCATTTTCTCTCCCATTAACTGAAGTGTCATGTGTCATATTTGCTCGGTCAACATTGATGGTATATTTTGTACTTCAAAAATTTTAAGAGCATATATCTAACTTGGTAAAATCATCAAGGGCTTATTTGACTCCCTTTCCCGTCATATTTAAATGAGTAATTATGAAAACTTAAAATTTTATGAGGTTTTTTTTTTTCTTCCATTTTGTTCTTTTGGCCTGCATCAGGGATCACCTCTAGACCTATAACTTTTAGGTTTTTGCTTAGTAATTGAAAAGACTACTGACACCTTCAGAAATGTAAGTTGCAATGAAATGGGTTTACCAATTTTTTTAAAAACAGCTAGAGACCGGAATACTATATGGATCAAAGTGTTGGGTGACTAAAATTGAACATGATCCAAAAATGATGGTTGCATTAATGGGTAAGCAAATACACAAGATTAGATAGAATAAGTAATGAATGCATTAGAAAGAAAGTGGATATATCCCCATTAGATGAGAAAATTAGAGAGACACGCTTAAGATGGTTTGGACAACTACATAGGGGACCTTTTGGTGGGATGAAGGCTTAGTTAGTTGATATTATTGTTGTTTGGATCTTTTGATGTGTGAGGTTTTAAAATGGGTGTGAAATAGACCTGTTAGAAGATGAAGAAACTCTAACAACTTCCAAATACTGCAATTTTAGTAAGTTAGTTTTGGTTTGAAACTCCCTTTGTTGCTAATGTTATATATTTGACTTGGTCACATTCTACTTGATGGAAGTCAGTGCTACTTGTGTCTGGAAAGCAATTCATCGTGGGTGATAATGTGTCTAAGCCAAACCCCGCCTCAGGGTTGGTTTCTTAAATACTTTATTTCATCTTTAACCATAGCCCCCCACTCTGATATTCGGTTTCTTAGCTAACTCAATTGCTGCAAGACAGCTAGAGCTGCAGCCAGCCACAGCCTAACTGCATACTCATTTTCAAAGACTGAATAATCTTTTTATTTAGATGCAATATGGTTTGAACCAATTATTATTTATCTATCCATGATTTTCCTCAGCGTAAAGTCGTAGCTGGTTTTTTTGCATGTTCTCCACTCTTTGGAGTTTAATTCTTGTGGCAAGCTCATTTCACTCTTTAATTTGTAAAATAATAGCCAACAGCCATTGAGCTGCTGTTTGATTCTTTTATTGGTGTCAAATAATGCAGATTTGTACCTGATGTGGGACGTGACCTGAAAGATTCTGGAAATCAGCACGAGGCTTCTGCACTTCGTGATGAAGTATGCCTTTTAATGTTTGCTTCTTAGCTAATTTCTGTAGTATTCTGCTTTATGTATGAAGAGCACCCAAAAGGGCCAAAATTAGCTTTTTGATATTTTAAGCTTCCCAGTGTTGATCTGGAATTGGTTCATGTGTATACGGGTAGATTAACTTGAACTGTATTTGCAGCTTGATATGCTACAAGAGGAGAATGAAGTAATCTTAGATAAGGTGAGTTTTCTTGCCTGTCCCTATTTATGGAAATAAATGAATGGGCCGATAGTGGATAAATAAAGAAAGACATTGAAAGGCTATGTTCTTGCAAATTCTGTTTTAGCATTATAGACTATTTTGTCCCACAGCTTCATCGTGCAGAGGAAAAACGTGAAGAAGCAGAAGCCAGAGCCCGCCAGCTAGAGCAACAGGTTAGAGCAAAACTACATCCTTCTTTCTATGGCATAAAGAGTTAGATTCAGCCTTGATATATGAGCAGGGTCAAAGCATAAAATAAAAAAAATTCAACCCTCACTCCTTATGCTTCTTTAAAGCCTTGTAACTCCCATACCTTCAAGTTAGGAACCAAACTGAAATTAACCTAGCAACCTTAGCTGACTTCTGTATCAGTTGGTGATGCTGAACTTTGTTCCATCAATATGAATCATTATTATTTTGATTATTTATATTTATATAGCTGACTTTTATTTGTTCTTTATTTTGAATAACTGCATATTGCTGAACTTTGTATATTTTGTGAATCCCCATGTCTTTCTTTTTCTATGTTTCTTTATTCAAAATTATGTCTGCCACCATTTGCTGTAAATTATTGCTGGTTTGATATTCCTCATAATTGTTTGATCAAAATCGTACAGGTTGCTTCCCTAGGAGAAGGTCTATCCTTGGAAGCTAAATTATTGACCCGGTAAAATTTTATTGTTCAACTGTGTTGCAAGTTACTTAATATCTTGTCTGATGGGTTGATCATTTCCAGGAAGGAAGCAGCTCTACGACAAAGGGAGGTATGTCTCTGTTGACACACTAATTTAGTTATTGTTCAAATCATTTATTTAAAAATTATGCTTTTTACTGTTGTGTATGCAAATTTCTCCTCAGTGCATCTGATTTTGGTATGATAAACTAAAACCTCATATCATAATTCCACAGGCTGCTTTAAAAGCAGCGAAACAGACAAAGGATGGAAGAGATGAAGAATTTGCAGCTCTACGCACTGAACTTGAGGTTGTTAAATTTTTTCAGTTGCACCTGCTTTTGGCCTTGTAATTAAATACCTCTTGTGTTCTGATAATGTTCAATATGAATATTTGGTCAGAACCTGAAGGAGGATACTGCAACTGCTGTTGAACAGCTTCAAGAGGCTGAGGCAGAAGCAAAAGCTCTTAAAACTATGACACAAAGGATGATTTTGACACATGAAGAGATGGTTGCTCTTTCAATTCTTTATGGGAATTGTTACTGATATTCTCACTATTAGTTTGTTTTGAATCCTGACTGCTTCACTGTTTTTGGATTTCACGTTTTAGGAAGAAGTTGTTTTGAAGAGATGTTGGCTTTCTCGTTATTGGAGTTTAGCTGCACGTTATGGTAATTTTGTTGAAAGAATCTCTAATATGAAAATAAGAAAGAATAAAGCAAAAATAAAAAATAAAAAAATCACAATGCAACATGTGAGGTGTAGAGTGTTATGTTTTCTGTTGTTGGGCATGCTTACTAAAGATATGTTAAAAGTTGTATCTCTCATGAATCATATTTGAGAAATGTAAATTGTTATTGCATTTGATCATATCATGAAACTAAATATTTTTTTTATGTCAAAATGGTATCTGAAAAACTTCTGTGTTTTCTCATATTATTTCTGACTTTCTTTTTCTTTTTATTTAATTTAAATTTTTTTTTTTTATGATGTTCATTTTATAAAACCTAATTTTCCTTACAGGTATATGTGCGGATATATCTGTTTCGAAATATGAGCACTGGTCGTCTTTAGCTCCTCTGCCCTTTGAGGTTGTCATCTCTGCTGGACAGAAAGCTAGAGAGGAATCCTGGGATGGTAGGACTTCTTACATGGCAAGATTGGTTATGTTAGAATTGTTGTTTATGTTATTTTGTCATCCACTGTTCAACAAGCTTTTATTCTTGAACATTGGACAGGTGGAGATGATTCAGATCGGAGCAAAATCGCTCGTGACTTGAATGATTTAACTGGGGAAGGAAATATAGAGAGTATGCTCTCGGTTGAGATGGGTTTAAGGGAATTAGCTTCCTTGAAGGTTCTCTAATGTTCACCTTGTATTCATACGATTTAGCTTTTCTCATGCCCTTTTTACTATTCTGTGTATATTGTTTTCTATCACTCATAAATTCCATCCTAAGCTTAGTGAATACTTCCATATAATGACGATAATCGAAGTTTACACGTTGTTTCATTAATACTCATCTATTTTATTTGAAGGTAGAGGATGCTGTTGTACTGGTAATGGCCCAGAACCGCCGTTCAATATTAGTTCGCCAATCCTTTTCAGGTATGGTCCACAGTTTAGAGTCCCCACAGGACTGGTTTAAAAAAAAAGTAAAAATATAAATTATTGTATAAGAAAAGATTTTAAGTTTTAACATTTTTTTTGTCAAGGCTGATGATTATAATTGTCAAAATGTGGAACACAGTGTATCTTTCTTCCAAAAATACAAGCAAAAATATTGTCTTTGTCAATGTGATTTCCAAAAACTTTTTCTAAGAATAGTTCAAAACAAAAACTAAGATGGCCAATTTAATTTGATACAGATATCATAAATATCCACATACTTTTAGTTTTAAATATTAAAATTAATCAGGATTTATGAAAATTATCTGAATTTATTCAAGTAATTATATTGAATATTTTAATATTTATATGAAATTATTAAGCTAAGTGATGATTAGTTTGATCTTAATAATTTATAAAGTACACCCTCTATCCCAAAAAAGGAGTCATGTTTTTTCAAAGTACATTTTTTATTTTTGATCAACTAACCTTTATAGTCCTGAAGTCTCACTCATTCCCTACATATATTCATTAAATTCATCATTTGATGTTTGTTAAAACTGATCATATGTTTGTTATAATGGTGTTATAGAGATTTCAATTAAAAAGTAACTTGACTTTTGAAATAGGACTCACTTTTGAAATAGGACTCATTTCACGTACAAAAAACGTTTTTGAATCATGACTCTTTTTATAGGATGGAGTAAGTAAAAATTTATATTCTACCCGATGTGTTGATTATGTCCATCCATTTTATCTCCATTTTTATTTAACAGAACTCCCGTAAATAAAATATTAAATTAAATCAAGATTCTTAATAGTTTATATACTAATGATTTTATATTATCCGAGGCGTGGATTATGCTTAATACAATATATATCCAATTTTATTAAATTGAACTCGCATAAACTTTTAGTTTGAAATATATACCAATTTCCAACGTATTCTAGACTTGCAATTAAGTTCGACAAATTGTTGTAGTGTGTTGCTTGGAATGGTGGTCTTAAATTTAAATCCTCCTTACACTTAATGTATTTTGTGTTGCACCTGTATATGCATTTAACAATTAGTAGCCTTATGCTTAAGTCGTCGACATGTAACTATTCAAAAGGAAAAGGTAAATTTAAAATAGAGGTTATTGAATATTTATATTAATAATTTATTTATTATGTATATAAATTATAATGTATTTTTAAGCTTTTTATATATTATTTATTAATATAAATTTATCTATTAAATTTTTATATAATATATATTTAAAATTTAAAGTATTACAATTATATATAGGTTTTGTCAGGTATCATGAATTAAAAAAAATTTCTTAAAATTCTGATCTAATTGTATTTTTTATAATTTTTAGTTGATTTAATAATATATATTGGTAGTTTTAATGTTGTAAAACTTTATGTATATATGTGTTGGTAATAATTAGCTGCAATTTATATTAATAAATATGTGTGTGTGTATGTATGTACGGTTGGATTTGCATAAGTATAGTATATATATCATATAAGTGTGTGTGTGTGTGTAAGTTTATATATAAAAGTAAGTTAACAGTAAATTTGAATTTGCCCCTTGGCATGATTATTTGAATTTGTCACCTGGGGTGGCGAATAAAATATATAACATTTTTCTTTTCATTAGAAAAAAGTTTGAAATAGTCTCCTCTTTAAAAATTATCACCACCAATGATGGTTTTCCATACAACGTTGTAAGTTGTAACATTCCTTTTATTTTATCATCATTCATATAAATTGACTATATTTACTATATTAAAAAAACATGAGTTTTCCATGGAAGATATTTTTTGCTTCTATATCCATACTTAATTAAGTGAATTCTGTAACATGAATCTCTATCTTAACATGTTATGATATCAAATCTCGTCTTCTAATTGAATTAAATTTGAAGTATATCAAACGTTTATGGCCTGCATTTAGCTTGTGTAGAAGTTGTTGCGTCTCTGTTTAGCAACTTTATCATGCATGTATGAGAGTTGCATGTGCTAGTGCTCTTTCTTTCTTTTCTTTATTTTTTTTATTTTTTATTTTTTCCTTTTTCTATCTTTTTTTTTGTTTTTTGAGTTATTTTATAATGCAAACTTTTTTGTTTGTAGATCCTAAATCTTCTGGTGATCCCAAGTATAATGAGGCGTTCGGTAAGAACCTTGCTGTTTACCTGCACAATAGATAAAAGAACCTTGGTGCTTCTTGTTCCCTTATTTAATTCTGTGACAGATAATAATTAACTAGAAAATAAAAATAATTATGCATGTGTTTACTCCTTTAAATTAAATCATCTTTGTTTCTTGTTCCATCTTATTAGGTTCAGCTACTATAACTTTGAGGAGTGATTAAACATGTAGTGTTACAATTGATTCTCTGCTAATTAGTTAAAGTTGTCTGCTATTCTTTTCCTGCTGCCAAATAGATACAAAGCTGATGCAAAATTAGTTTGACTTTTAAGTAAATAACTGCTGTGCCTTTTCTTTCTCCCACTCCACTCTTTGGTACATGTGTTTTTAGTATATCTCAAAGATATAGTTTTTTAAAAAAAATTTTATTGTTCATATGAAAATTCAATATTTACACATCTGGTTGCAGAATTGAGTCAGGAGGAATCCGAAGATGTTCTTTTTAAGGAGGTTTGTTCCCTTTTAATTAAGTTCTTTTTTGTACTACACTATTCTTAATACTGATCATTGCTACACTGTTCTTTGTGTTTCCAATAGAAAAGTAGCATACTATCAATATACATCAACCTAAAGGTTTCAAACAGTCGATCTAATTAGTTTTCCTTTCATGATGCATTTATGTATATAATTTATGTGATGCAAAATTCTGTGTTTACATAAGAGAAGAAGTGGATGGGGACAGTCCAAGAATATTTATATGGAATATGCTGGGGTTAGGCATCCTTTAATCTTATCTATTAGTAGAAAAGCAAAGTATTATGGAAGGAAGATTTATGGTCTCACAATCCAGAATAGCTGATGTAGTTGAATGATTATTTGCCTAGGTCGCTCATCAGTAAACCTTGAATAAACTGGAGAGGTCTGTAAACATATAATGGCAATTAGTTTTTGGGTGCGGCTATCCGCACCCTTAGTTTTTTCATTTGGAGGGGATTGAAGATTGGGAAAACCTAAAATTGTTCGGGGCTTATTCAAATGATGCTCCCCTCTTCCAAATTTATTGCTCCCATTTCCTTTCTTTGAGTTGTTCAAATAAATATTTATTTCTTAAGTAGAATTTGATTTGTTTTTGCATATCTTTTCGCTTAGAATAATGATGTAATGCTATAATCTCTCAACCACTGGGGCAATTGGGTGCGATTATAAGTAACTAGTTTTCATCTCCTATTTAGAGTCCCTTGGCTGGTAATATATATAACTATTTGGTGGAGAAGCCTATCTCAAACAAGAATCTGGCCTTGTGATATGACTGGTGCCAACCCTCAATAATAGATATTTTTTCTCTGAAACTCTACTGTTTTATAGTTTCTTGATTAAGGTAATTAGGTCAAGAAAAATATTGACAACTAAAATATTGACAACTAAAGCTATAGTAAAAAATAAAGAAATACAAAGTCTGTTCTCATTGATATCTCATATAGGGATCAGTTGGCTATATGATGGAAAGCTAAATTTAGATGATAATTTGAGTTGAGCTGTTTCAAGCTGAATTTTTTTGCCTACTTGGGCCATGATAATATATCATGACAATAGTTATGAATTATGATCCATATGTGGTTCTATGACTGCTACAAACAGACTTTATCAAGAACAGTGTTTCTTTTTTTTTTTTTTTTTTTTTTCTGAAGTTTGATATCATAAAGACGTGAGGGCTTTCCTTGTGATGGATATTGTTAGAGAGCGGAGTAGCATTTGTAATATATTTTGTTGTTTTCTGAGGGATGCCTCGTCACTTTGTTTTTCCTTGTGTATTATTAATGAATTTTTCATTTCTTATAAAAAAATGATGTCATGTTTATAGGCTTGGCTTACATATTTCTGGAGAAGGGCAAAAGTGCATGCTGTTGAGGAGGATATTGCAGAAGAGAGACTCCAATTATGGATAAGCCGGAGTGGACAAACCCCAACTTCTCATGATGCTGTTGATGGTAATCATATCCTTAACATTTTTCGTTCCTTGCTTATTTTGTTAGAGTAATTTTTCCAAATCTACGGGATCTCATGGAGATGCTATATTAGTAGATAAATATGTAGGCACTCAACCCACACCTCTGTTTGTGTTATCTTTAACACAACTGAGATGTAATGCCACCTCCACCCTTAACTAATCAACTTGACTAAATTTCTAATTGCAATAATGAATAGTATGGTTATGCACACATAATTGTGATCCTAAATAGCTTTATGAATCAAGAATAAGGGGGTGTTTGACTAAGCTTATTTTTAGAGCTTATAAGATGTTTAATTTAAGTTAGAAATAAGTTGTTGAAGTGTTTGGAGATAAATAAGATGGTGAAGTTTATAAGATGTTAGTAATAACATTTGTGTAATTTCAATGATTAAAATTGAAGGTGTTTCAAAAAATAAGATCTTATTTTGGAAATAAGTTGATATTCTCTTACTTTTCAAAAAAGAGCTAATAAGCTCCTTACATCTTATTTTTGAATGACACGAGATCTTATATTTTTAAAATTTAGCCAAACACTTTGAGGAACTTATAAACTCTTAACATCTTAGTAGATGTTTTAAGGAGCTTATAAGCTCTCACCCAAACACCCTCTAAGTTAGATAATGGAGCATTGCATTATTACTCTCTTATGGGTTTACGATTTTCATGTACCACAGTTGAAAGAGGTTTAATAGAGCTAAGGAAATTGGGAATAGAACAGCAGCTGTGGGAGGCGTCTCGGAAGGAAATCGGGCATCCTTCATTTGCCAACGGCAAACATATTCCCGAGTCAGAATCCTAGTCCTATAATGTTGCGATATTTGCTCTGTTTTTCTTCCTAAATCTACTAATGTATTCATTTTTTGTATTTAGAGATTTTTCCATACAATTTTGTGATAGTTTCTGCCAATCTCTTAGGAATTTAAACCAAAGGTTTTTAAATTGAGAAGATGTAAATCCATTTGTATGATATATGTAAGTATACTGAATGAAAATCAAATTTGAATTGTTGTTGATAGTAATTTGAATTGAATTAATTTCTCAACCATATGAGCTTCAGTAGGTGTTGCTTGAATACCTACTGTCAAGAATTAGAAGTTGTAATTACTTTCGGGATTATAATTCTCTTTTCTGCATTAAAACAACGTCGTTTTGGATATAAGATAGTATTTCCCAACTATGAAAATATGGCGCCATATTCCATCTAAAAATAGTCATGTTTCTCTCACGTCATCGTTTTGAGCCACAACCCTTGATGTGCTTAAATTACTCTAGAGAGTATCCAACTGTTCACTTGTCACCATCCAACCAAGTTTATATTTTTCAATTTTAAGAGGATTATGTACTAATTTGCAATTGTAATAAGGCAAGTCACATCCATTGCAAAAGAATTATCTGGGTCTTATCTTCAACATTTAGATGAAAATAGTGTTTGTTTTCTTTTAGTTTTGAAAAGAAAGTGACTTGTTTGTTCAATTTGAAAAGCATAAAGAGTCCAAACAGCATAGATAGATAAAGTGACTTTTGGAGTTTTAGTTAATGGGGTTTTTGATCATGGGTAAAAGTTCAAAAGGCCTATGTATACACACACATTCCCCTGAAATGTACTACCTTCATCACAACACAAAAATTACACTTCAATAATATAAAAATACCAGTTTTATTTTAGGAATGTAATTTATTTTAGTTTTGGAACCAATAACATTTACCAAAAGTGGTAAAAAGGAGCAATAATTGCAACACATGGGATGTAACTATTTAGAGAGAGAGAGATGTTGAATAAGATAAGCAAATGAAGACAGTGTGCAGCTGTTTCCAAGCTGCTACGCCTACGCCTCGACTTTGCTGCTAATAATTATCAAATCCGATTCTATTCAAGATAAGTACCACTCTCAAATTTTTATTATAATTAAAAAAGTATAAAAATTGGACACAAATACCTTTCAACAATAACAATCCCGTCTCCTTTTTATTCATCCCTAAATTAACATCATTCTTCTCTCTCTCGTACTATTATTTCATTGAGATATTAAGATAAATAAATTAAAGGAAAATTAAGATAAGAGAAATATTGTAAAATCTTGTGGAAATAAAATTTAAAGATATTAAATAGGTAGCTTCAAAATTGATGTTAAACTTGGAAAAAATTTGGCAAACTAACATAAAAATGGATAAATATGTCGTTAACTAGTTAATGTATTAATGATCCAAAATTAAGAAGAGAATCAAATTGATTTCATAAAATAATATTAAATTCTTAAATCTTAGTTAAAGAATATTAATGAAAATAATTTAAAGAAATAACGTTGAATAAGAATCTAAAACGGTACTTACTTGGAATATAATTTGACCTCTAAATCGATATTTTATTCAAATTAAAATGAGTATTTGACTTTAATTTCTTATTGGGGCTCTGATTATTACAGCACAAGTGCAACAAATCCTCTATATTGCAAAAAAAAAAAAAACAGAAATTATAATTTTAACATTTACTACTTTGGTAAAAAAATTATGCTTTCATATATATATATATATATATATATATATATATATATATATTAATTTTTAAAGCAGTTTATGCTTTCTCTTATTTGAGCGGGGTGGGGTAAGGGGGTTGATTTGAGGGTCTTACTCACAAGTCACAACTCACAAGATCAAGATCAAGACTTTTATGTATAATACAAGTATCATGTAATACTTTTATATATATCATGTAATACTTTTAATCTGTCTCACGGTGAGACGATCTCACACAAGACCTACTCCAAGATCAAAGGCAATATTGTTGGAATTCAACTCATCTTAGCTTTATATTGGATTGATTTAATTTATCAAGATTTAACTTTCA
Source organism: Scutellaria galericulata (assembly GCA_946896805.1). Taxonomy (NCBI): domain Eukaryota; kingdom Viridiplantae; phylum Streptophyta; class Magnoliopsida; order Lamiales; family Lamiaceae; genus Scutellaria; species Scutellaria galericulata. Next base: position 12,078,658 of record OX335797.1, read on the forward strand.
GGGTTTGAAGTTCGAACCATGTGGTTGGTCTTTACAATAAAATCCAATACAAATTTGACTATTTTATTAAAATAAATATGCTTTTAAAATGTGTATGAAATGACTATACTCTTGAATATATTATTAAATATACTATTAAATGTTTCTCACAATTATAAATATTAAATATACTAATGAATGATGAAATTTGGCGTCTTCAAAAGGCAACCATTTTTTTTTCTTTTTAGCAACTCATTTTAAACTTACATCCGACTAATTTAAGAATAATTGTTATCATGTAGATCGTGATTGAATAAGTCAATTTTAAATTTTGGTACACTCAAATCACAAATCTTTTGTCATTTAACGAATCAACTATGCTCGGCGATCTCCTATTATATATGCCGGCAAAAACTTCCGTGCAACTGGTGCACCGTGCAATCCGCACTTTTATGTTATAAATGTAGTACATTTATGTTATAAATGTAACACCTTTATGCATGTTCATTTTAAAAGGTACAAATATTTGTACATAAATGTACTACATTTATAACATAAAAGTCTTCTGTGCAACTCTATGCACCAGTTGCACGGAAATGTTACTAATATGTGCCAGGAGAGGCTCATAAAATACACAAATTTATATTAGATATTTCTTATTAATGTATTAATTTTTTTTTATTTATATACTATTTTCAAATATTATTATGTTGGGTATCAAAGAATTATTTTATTTTGAAAGTTAATATAGCTTAATAAGTTAATTTGTTTAAGCTCGGTGATTAATTTTGAAGCATCTTAATTTATTTTCTTTAAGCTCATACCATCAGTTTATTAATTTGTTGAACGATAAATTATTTATATGGTACAACAAATCACTTGAAATTCAAAAAATCAATTTTCAAAAACCGAAAATTTGGACATTTGGAAATTGTGAATGCATCAAACACTACAATTATGGTTAATACACAACTTTACCTGTCTAATTTCATGCAACAATCATGTGATCATATAACTAAACTTCCCAACAACTATAGTTGGGGTGCTATTTTAGTTCCTTAATCGCAATAACAATATTTGGTCACACAGCCAAAATTCTCTTCAATATCTTTCCCAACAAACATATAATTCACTATCCTCACTTCTCAAACATTTAATTTTTATTTTATAGAGCCTTAATTTTTATTCTTGTTCATATTGAGTCATCTGTACATAACCATGATATTGTATATTATGTTTTATTGAATTATTAAACTTTTATTTTTGGTTAACTAAAATTCTAGCCACAAATTGGTAAATGAAATGGATTTAAATATAAACATTAAACATAAATTACTAAAATATAGTAGACTTAATTAAGTTCAAAACTAAACTTAAATTAAAATACTGTTGAATCATAAATAACTAAATTTGTATTGAAATAATAAAGTCAAATAAAAAAATTAATAAAATTACAAACAATACTCCTTCCAAATCAAAATAAATATCGTTCTAGAGGTCAAATTTTGTTTCTAATTATATGTTATTTTAGCTATTTTGCCACTTTTCTTCAAAGTTTACGCCTCAATCTTAATAATTATTTATTTTTTTAAATTTTGAACTTACCTATTTTATGTCTTTAATATTTGCCCGCACAAGATTCTACAATCTTTCCTTACCTTACCTTAATATTCCTTTATTTATTTTGCTTCTCTATTATCACATCTCATGTAAATTTAGGAATATTGTGTGGGGAGAGATAATTGCTACTAGTCTAAGAACATTTTTATTCAATTTTTATGTTTCTCTTGAATCACACTTATTTTGAATCAGAACTAGTATTATAAATAGTAGATGACAAGTAACATGGCTAGGAAACTCAAAAAAATTAACAACTTGCATGAGAGATATCACCCTACCTTACTTTTTATATATATAGAAAGATATATATCTTTTGTAATGACATAGACAACATCATCATAAAATAGTGGTCACTCTCACTCAACAATCTATATGCATAAAGCCCCTTTATAAGGAACATGTATACACATTTCATCTATGACCACACTAATAATGGGACATACAATCAATGCATGTATTTACATATCGAAATCAATATTGATGTTTTTGTCCAAAAGATATGAAAAAAGAAACTTCTTTAACCCTTCTATCAATACAAGACACTTCAAACTCTCGAAATTAAAAGAACACCCCTATCTGTGTGTCTCTACTATATATATAAAAGTTGACAACCTTTCTCTTAAAAAGAAATCCATCTTTTTGAGTTTAAACATTAAAAAAAAAAAACTAACAGCCAAGAAAGTGAAGTGCAATGCTATTTGCATTTTGCTGAAAGCTTATTTGCTTGTACCCCACTCACAACTGCACGCTTTCCTCTTCTCTATTTATATATTCTGCTTTAAATCAATATTTTTATATATATCTGGTTTTAGCTTATATTCACCATTTAAATTTAGTGCTCAAGCTATGGAAATGGCCATGGCAAGAGCTTTATTTGTTGTTTTGTTTTGGTGTGGAATAGAGTGTATATGTTCTTCTTTGTTGTGTGATAATCTTCATGACAAGATCACTAAACTACCTGGCCAACCACTTGTGCAATTTCAGCAATTCTCTGGTTATATTAGTGTGGATCAAAACAAAGAAAAGTCCCTTTTTTACTATTTTGTTGAGGCACTAATTGACCCTTCTTCTAAGCCTCTTGTTCTCTGGTTCAATGGTGGTATGTCTGCTAATCATCAACCCTTCTCTCTCTTCCCCTCTCTCTCTAGATCTCTGAATGGGGTTTTTTTTTTGTAGGGCCCGGTTGCTCTTCTGTTGGAGTTGGTGCATTTTCAGAGAATGGGCCTTTCAGGCCCAATGGGGAGGTTCTGGAATCAAATGAGTATAGCTGGAATAGAGGCAAAATTTAATAAATATATAATAAAATAAATAATTGAATTAAGTTATGCAGAAAATGTTGATTTCATGTGTTATTTTGAGCAGTGGCAAATATGCTGTATTTGGATACACCAGTTGGAGTAGGATTCTCTTACTCAACCGGGCTAGCTTCCAATCAAACAGTGAACGATGAAATTACAGGTAATTTCTTTTATTCAATTTATATAATATTATCGGGTTAATTGCGCGAAACCCCTTTGTGGTTTCACAATTCGGCATAAAATCCCCCCGTGGTTTAGAAAATGCGCGAAACTCCCTTGTGGTTTTCTAAATGTAGCCCGAAATCCCCAACTCTGTTAATGTTAACGAAAGTGTTATACACGCGCCTTTCTTGCGATTTTTTGTGTTTTTTTTCACTTTTTAGGGTGTGAAATGACATATGTACCCTTCCTTACCTATATAAAAAACTCCTTCTTTTGTGCCCCTTCTTACAATTGTAAAATTTTCCTTCAAACTTGTTTTCTACATCAGGTATGTTTCTTTCTTTACTTTTTTTTTCATTTTTTTTTCACAATGTTCTTTTTTATTTAATTATTTATTTTATTGATATTATAGGTAAAATGTCTAGTAATTCTAAGAGATCAATTTCAAGAAATGATGATTGTTTGGATTTGAGGTATATAATTCCATATTGCAATTGCCAACAATTTGCTACAATTAGAGTCGTTGGCCCGAACAAAGATACACGTGGCAAACTATTTTGCAATTGTCGCACTCATCAATGCAATTTTTTTCGATGGCTAGAACCAACATCAATTGTGTGGGTCAATGATAGAAATGAAGTACAAATGTCAACTGTGGATCATGAGGATGAAGTGGACTCCAACACTCTTATAGAATCCAGAATTGAAGAGCTCGTAGCCAACTACAAGAAACTATCAGAGAGCATTGATAAATTTGAAAAAAATCAAGGAATCATCAAGACAATTAGCTTTGTTGTCTTGATACTCCTTCTTATTGTAATCCTCAAATAGATATTTTTTCAAATAGGATTTTGCTACTTTAATTAAAATGTCTTTTGGAACCAAATGAATGTGGTAATTTTAACTTCATTTTAATGTTCATGTAATTCAAAATGTTGTGTAAATAAAATAGAAGCACAAAATATAATATCAACAAAATATGGCTCTCACTGCAATCAAACTGTGTTTATCATGCTCTTAGTTTACCTGATCAACGAGCCAACAAAAATTTGCTAACTTAACCACTTTCTTCTACATGATCAGGGGACAAAATTCTTCCCAAATCATGAAGGCACGGGATTAATTGTTGGTACCACCAACACAAAATAACTTGCTAACTTAACCACTTTCTTCTACATGATCAGGGGACAAAATTCTTCCCAAATCATGAAGCCACAAGATTAATTGTTGGTACCACCAACACAAAATAACTAATGTAATTCTACATATTTAGTATCCTCGTACCACCAACATGCAAAAAAAAGATTCAAAAACCAAAACACAGTTTCATCTCAAGAAATTATCTACTTCAATTTTTTTTCTTGGATTTGGGTCCACTTGAATTTGATTGAGAACTCACTGTTTGTTTTGTTCTTCTTTTGGGTTGTGCTTGCTTTCTTGAAGTTTTCACCTTTGCAGCCCCAATAGAAGGATTCTCAACATCTGATATTTGAGACTGTGATTGAGGCATCTACATAAATCAAGATATTAAGGATACATACCTTATCATAGTTATATACTCAATCAAGATTTTAGTGTACATATTTACCTTGTCATAATTAAACACCCAACCAAAATTTTGTTGCACATCATAGTCAAACATTTCTTCATGTGTAGGTTCAGTGGGAATTGCCGGTTCAGTAGGGTCAGTAAATACCTTGTTTAAATGTCATTCAATTAGAATGTAAATTAAAAAAAAAGTTAAGATAGAATAAGAAAACTTAATGATATTCATACTTACTTGTTCTCTTTCTTTCTCTTGCCTTGATGATTGACCTTGTTCATGATTTTCTTCACAATGTTGTTCTTCAGAAGGTACCTAACAAAAAATAAAAATATTATTTGTTGATATTAAAAATAGTAAACACCTTAAAAGTAATGTGAGGAAAATATATTTATTTATCGACATATTGGAGAATATAAAATTTAACTATCGATATCAAGTAATGTAAGGAAAATATAAAATTGGAGAAAATCTATAACTTAGAATTAATAAATGCATATTATAAAATTTATTTATCGACATATTATTAAATTCATTTATTGATATCAATAAAAGTAATTTTAAGATAAATATAAAATTGGAAAGAAGTCGAAACCTGAGAATCGTTGCAAGTCCTTTTATTGTGGCCTAACTTGCCACATGTTGTGGTTAAACCTTTCCTCGATGTTTTTGTTTGAGAATTTCTGTCATTTCCATCCGCTCTTCTCTTCTTCTTAGGTCGGCCTCTTTTCATCCTAAAATCTGGAGGGGCAATTGGTGATTTGCCAGACTCTTTATAATCATGCATTCCTGGTATTGGATTGATCATATGCGAATAAACCCTCATATATACCTCTTTCTTGAAATAATTATCCACATACTCTGTCACATCTAGCCTATGGAGGCTAATGCATGCAATTGCATGACAACATGGAAAACCACACAACTGAAACATGCCACAAAGACAGTGACCCTCTTTTAAATGGACAATGTAATTATCAAGATTGTGCATCACTTCGTACTTGTCATCACCAGCCCATCCAGCAAAACAACTTCGGCTAATCTTTCTCTGAACTTCTATCTTTTTTATTATGTTTGGACATACAATTTCATTGTATTTCTCCATCTTTTCCCTTTTGACTTGAAGTCTCGTCATGCACCTCTTCCTTTCTCTAAATCTTTCTCTATTTGGAAATTTCAACCCGATTGACAACTCAAAATTCTCCATGTCAGTTGACTCATCCCATTCATCAATCTCATGTAACTTAACCCCATCATCTAACTCAACATCACTACACCAAGCTTCATCCTCTCTTAATTTGGCTGCTTTCTCATTTGTTCTTTCCTCTGCCCTCTGTTTTTTTTTTCTCCCTCATGAATCTTTGTGCCATTTTATAAATATTTCTTCCATGATCCTCAGCTTTATCAACAAATATATCATCATCATCTGGACCTTCTAAATCCTCAAACATCCAAGAAGGATTTTCAGACTCTTCTTCTGAATTTGAGTTATCCTCATCAGGTATATAGTTGGAATCATCACTATCAGTACAACTAGTTTCGACCCCATCTACTCCAACATCCATCTGCTCACCAATATCAGCGTTATTTACTCCGGTCTCACCCATCCCAAATTGCTCACCAAAACCAGTCATATCTCCATCTATCTGCTCACCATATCTTCATCTATCTGTTCACCAAAGCTAGTCATATCCACAATCTGCTCACCAAAACCAGTCATATCCTCATCCATGTGATTACTTAAATAAGCCATATTTGATCCATCCTCATCCATACCAAGTATATCATCATTCATTCTCTCACCATATGTATATCTTCATTGATTTATTCCTTGTCAAATTCCTCATTCTATTTTTCATCTTCGTTTTCTTCACATAATTTTTCACTCGGCTCAATTTCAGGATCTACATCCCCTCCAATATATTCCAAAAGCCCAACATCTTTCAAAACAGAAGTATGACCATGATCATCTACAATCATTGGTGCTGGATTATCCTCAAAATATAATGGAATGACCAATTGTCCATCATATTCTCACCAATCTTAGCAAATCTAAGTCAGTTTTAATTAGAGTCTTATCTGAAATCACCCCAGACTTGCAACTATACACAGTAACTGAAGCTGCTTTACCATTAGCTTTTGAATACATATCTAGTAGATCTAGATAACATAATTTGTCTCTATCATTATGCGGGATAGCCATTCTCTATCCTCCAAAATATTTAATTTTTGGGAGTCCCCACACAATTTCACCACCCACATAGACATCAAACATCACAGCATCCATTATCCTACAACAATAAAATAATAAAAATAATAATGAATGCGGGGACCAAATAATAAAATACAACTACCAGAGAGACAAAGACACTATGAATCCTCGAGTATAAATATGAAACCAGAGAATGTGGGGACCAAAAGAATAAAATACAACTACCGGAGAGACAAATAGATTATAACCAGAGAATGTGGGGACCAAAAGAATAAAATACAACTACCAGAGAGACAAATAGATTATAAATCCTCAAACATAAATATGAAACCAGAGAATAGAAATTCTATACCAAACAACTTACGAGATAGATAAAATATAAATCAACCTAATAAATTAAACTAAACCCTAGAACATAGCTATAAGAACCTCAAATCTTTCTACTTCTATCATTCTTTTTTTTTTCTGAAAACTTCACATTCTGAGATCAACCCATCAAATTTGTAAAACACAAAAAAAAAGAGTGAAATTGAAACATACCTTGTACCCGTAACTCTTTCTACCAGAAATCACGATTAGCAACAAATTTCACTTTGTTTACTTCTTTAATCGTCCACTTCAAACAAATTTCTCAGAGAAATCGATCGGTTCTAACATTTTGTATGAATTTTTTGAATTATGTTTTGGCAGAAAACCCTTGTTTTACTTATGTGTGCGCTCTCTCTCTCTCTAACTCAACTGTGTTTGGATAAAAAAGTCAACATCCAACTCTATGTATGAAGGGTATAACGGGAAATATGATTGAAAAATTAACACCGTTAGCTTTCTTTAGAAAAATGGGAGCGTCAGCTACATTTAGAAAACCACAAGGGAGTTTCGCGCATTTTCTAAACCATGGGGGGATTTTATGCCGAATTTTGAAACCACAAGGGGGTTTCGCGCAATTAACCCTAATATTATCGATGATCCATGTATGAGTTTGTGAAAATTAGTTTGATTTGTGTGTGACAGATTTACATCTATTAAACTATCTTATATGAGTTTTTTTGTTTATATCAAGAGTATACTTTATTTATGATGTTTTAGTTGTTTCTGATAATGGTTTTTATTTTGTTTAGCCAAAGACAATCTAGTGTTCTTGCAAAAATGGTTCCTCAAATTTCCACAATATAGGAACTCCAGTCTGTTTATAACTGGGGAAAGTTATGCAGGTATTCTTTTTAATTTGCTACATATTTTATGGAAATGGCCATTTTTACACAACAAAATTTATTTTGTCAAATGTACGATTTTGTTGTATTAGTTTTGAAAATATCCAAATATCCATAATCTATCATTATGTGATTTAAAAAAACTTGGGTTGATTGTTGAAAAATTACGAAATTTATTCAATTTGCAATTTTAACTAAGTTTTTTAATATTAGCAAATATAACATGAAATTTCATATTTTTGTAATTTTAACTAACTTGTAGTACTTTTTGGATATGGTGGTACTCAAGGATGAATTTTTCCATTTTTGACGATCTTGACTTTTTTCAACTTCAATTTTCTTTATAATAATTTACACTTTACACCTTTTGAGACTCCAATCTTTTTGACAACTTTACACTTCAATTTTCTGATAATAGTTTTTCCATGACAATTTTACACTTTAGCGTCATCACAATCATATTTAGTTGGTTAAAACTGTAAAAAATACGAAAGTTCATGTTACATTTAATGATATTCAAAAATTTGGTTTAAAATTGCAAATTAAGAAAAGTTTGTGATTTTTCCGACAATTAACCCAAAATTTTTTGAACACAATATGGTAGTCTATAACGAATGCTTTTATCAAATGTAAAATATATTATACTTTCAAATTCACATAAATTTCATATTTATACATGTTATTTCAATGGGGTAAAATCAAAGGATCAGAACAAATTTCATTGGGAATTTCAGAAACTATGATAACAAAATTGTACATTCGAGGATCTTGATTCAAATTCTTGAGTTTTGAATTTGGATATTGTGTATCAGGCCATTATGTACCTCAGCTTGCTAAGTTATTAACTCAGCTCAACAACAAGAAAAAGAGAATCAATCTGAAAGGAATTGCAGTAAGCATTTTCATACAATTATTGCAGTTTAATTTCATGCATAGATATTCCAATGAAATAATTCTGCAGCTGGGAAATCCACTTTTGGAATTTGCAAGAGACTATAATTCAAGAGCAGAATACCTTTGGTCTCATGGGCTAATATCGGATTCAACGTACGATCTCTTCGTCTCCGTTTGCAACTATTCGAGATACGTTAGTGAGTATTACAGAGACTCGGTTTCAGATGTGTGTTCGAGGATCAATAGGTTAGTGAACAAAGAAAGCAGTAGGTTTGTGGACAAATATGATGTTACTTTGGATGTCTGCATTCCTTCTCTCCTCTCACAGTCCTACATCATTTCTCCTCAGGTATATTTAACCAATTACCCTTTTTTTCTTGCCTTCATTTATTTATGTCAATAGGGATATGCTTTTGTTTCTCTCATTTTGACCCATGAAAAGACTAAAATACCCTTAATGAATCCGACTAGTGTATTTTGACTACAGAAGCGTGACAAAATTTCTCGTTTTTCTTTTAAAAGTGGCAATACTAGTCCAGTTTTATTTAAATTATTGTACCTTCTAATCTTAATTTAATTGGAATTTTACATGCTACGACTAATTTAAATGCATGACACACCCTAGAATGATATAAATTTGGCATGACAACGACAATTGAGATATAATTGCATTTTTATATCAATTTGTAAACTATTAATTTATCATATGAAAGCTTCATGTCAAGTTTGGGTCAACCACATCATCTAAAATGTTTGTAGTATGTGAAATTCAAAATTTGGAACAAAAATGCTATAACTAAAATGAAATGAACTAGTTTTGCCGTTTTTTAAAGAAAAATGGCCAGTTTTGTCTCATCTCTATAGTTATGGGACCAATTTTACATTTTTCCTGGTTATGATGATTGAGACTAAGAGCTAAAACCAAGCGTAGAAAACAATTTTGGTCTCCAACCACTGTAACCGATCATTAAGGGTATTTAAGTTTTCCCATCAGTTAGAAATAGGTATCATGTAAACATATTTCTTGAAGGAGGTGGTATAAAATATTTTTCCTTACTAAAAATCGACATGGAAAAGAGCGATCCCTTATGATTATTTCGAATAATTTGCAGCAAAATTCGGAGAAGATAGACGTATGCGTGGAAGACGAAACTTTAAAGTACTTGAATCGAAGGGATGTACAGAGAGCTCTTCATGCTAGGCTTGTTGGAGTTGGCAGATGGGATGTTTGCAGCAAGTAATGCTAATCATATCTATTGCCATTTATCACTTTGCACAACACCTCGACGTGGTCTTGGTCTTGTGTGGAGTGAATATAGCCGATAATCTTTAACTATTAGGGTTAAAATAAAATGATTTTTTTTATTCGGTTAGATACTGAAGTTCAAAAACTTTTCCAACCAAATGTGACCCACGCATGTCCTAATTTAAGTTTAAATTTGTCTTTTAAGTTACATCCCAAAAAGGAAAAAAGAAAGGGGAAAATAGAGCCTAAAAAGAAATGAAAATACATTTTTATCTTTATGATTAGGATGTGCAAGTCATGCGTTCTGCTTTTGGCCGGAAAATGAATTTAGTTTGCACTTTGAAAAACCCTTGAATTTTGAAATGCAATCGAATAAGAGAATAATTTAGATTGCAAATTAAAAATGATGATGATTCAGTTACCCTGACTATTATAAAAGTAAGATGGTTAAAATTAAGAGTCTGAAAACATATTGTGTTGTAGCATACTAGACTATGACATGCTGGACTTAGAGATACCTACAATCCCAATCATAGGATCACTTGTGGAACAAGGAGTTCCAGTGCTAATCTACAGGTATAATTATCTGCCTACACTCTCTTTAATTTTCTTCTCGTATCGACTCGTTGACAAACTCTATTATATCGACAGCGGGGATCAAGATTCCGTAATTCCGTTAACTGGAACTCGCACATTGGTTCATCAACTAGCTAAACAACTCGGATTGAACACAACTGTGCCATATCAAGTTTGGTTTGAGGGACAACAGGTAGGTACAAAGAGCTTCGAGATTAGACATGTCGATATTTTAGGAAAATGCATTCATTCTCTGTATTTCTCTCCAACAAATTTCCTCCGAGTTTGAGCCAGTGACACAATGGTAAAACATGCTAAGTCAAGTTGAGTCGAGTCGAGTATTGTCGGCCTCGACTCCAACTTGACTCAACTTTTTTTTTTTCCTTAATGTTCGAGTTTGACTTGAAATCTAAATAATAGTTATAAAACAACTTAAATTTCTAAAAATATGCTTAAAAATAGAAATTTTAATAAAAAAATAGGGGCACAATAGTAAATTTGATATATGCTCTATTCTACTTGATTAGGCTCACAGACTTATCGAGTCGAGTATTAATTAGCTGGAACTCGAGATCGAGAACTACTTGAGTATTGTTTTTTTCCGAACCGATCTTAACTAACTAGCCGATGAGTTGTATTATCTCATTTACAACAGCTGTGTCACTCTCTCATAGAAACTTACAAAATTACTATATTGTGTACAATGTGTTGGTGGTGCAGGTTGGTGGATGGACTCAAGTATATGACAATGTTCTGACATTTGCCACCATTAGAGGTGCTTCTCATGAAGCTCCATTCTCACAGCCACACAGATCATTACTCCTCTTCACTTCATTTCTCCATGGGAAGCCTTTGCCTCTGCAGATTTGATCACTTTAATTCATTTTTCTTCAATTAAACTACTCACGCTGTAAATGATGCGATGTGAGCATTTGAGAGGGGTACAAGAATTAATTGGATGCATAATGTATATAACCTTTTATTTTTTTTATTTAGAAATGTTTTACCCCAATGCATTACTTAACACACCCCAATATATATAGTTTTCACTTAAAAAAAATAAACTAAATAAAAAAATTATCAATTCTACCTTTTAGAGAATAAATAAATAAAATCATCTCATTCGGCCACGACGGTCGAACAAGTAGAAAAGTGTTTGGCCACAATGACCGAACATACTTATACATGTTCGATTTGGGTGGTCTAATATACTTCTAGCATTCAACCAACCAAGACCGAACGGAGAGAGATGAGTTTAATCGATTTTTTATGTTTTTCGTACGATTTTTATATATTTAATTAATCCGTGAAATATTCATCATTATGTTGATATTTTATTCATTAAATTCAAAGAAATAATCTAGAAAAATCAAGAAATATGAAAAAGAGAGAAAGAAAGTGAAGGGAAGAGAGAAGATTGGTTTTTTTTTTTTTTTTTCTATTTCCTAAAGATAATGTTGGTGTATTCTTTATTTTTTTAATTGAAATTTGTATAATTAGGGTGTGCTAAGTAAAGGGTTGGGGTGAGTGAAATCCCACCCACTCAAAAGTTTATTTATTTTTAAATTCCCTGTTTTTTATTACATCATACATTTTAAATGCATTTTGAGTAACACTTTCCGTGCAACTGGTGCACAGCGTTGCACAGAAGACCTTTATGTTATAAATGTAGTACATTTATGTACAAATATTTGTACCTTTTAAAATGAACATGCATAAAGATGTTACATTTATAACATAAATGTGCGGATTGCACGGTGCAACTGGTGCACATAAGTTTTTGCCATTTTAAATTATTTGAAAATGTAGATATGACGTATAATACTTTTGGCGGGGTTGAAGTGTGAAGTAACCGCCGTTAACGGACAATCCAATTGCCGTCGTCGTTTCCGTCAACAGCGACCACCCAAAATAGCGGCTAAGATCCACTTCTTTTTCACTTCCATTTTGTCTTCTACAATTGCTAATCTAGAGAGAGAAATGGCCGCTGATGATCCAAAAGAAGAAGCCCGCTTCACTTTTCAAGTACTCTCTCTTTCTCTCTCTGCCTTTTCTCCACGTCATTTTTCACCATTCAAATCATCACACACACACACACGAAAGAAAGCTTACTACAATATTATATATATGTGTGTCAGTGTATGTATGTATGTATTGTGCATATGTATTTACATACGCGCATTGTGAATGCCTATGTCTAAAGTTAGTTTTGCTTTTAGATCTGGGTTTCTTTTGCTCCAATTTATACAGATGCCGATGTGTATAACGAATTTAAAATTTGAAGCCAAATTGTACGAATTAGGATTTTGTTTCAGCGAATGATTTGGTATATATACGCCCACATTTATTTATGTAAATGCAGAAAGAGGAAGAAGAGAGAGATTTTGATCTGGCAAGCGCCGAGCCAGACGCCCCTTTGCCCCTCACCGTCACTTCTAGGGTACATCTCTTCACCGATACTTCTTCACCCTACAGTTTAATGAATGAGAAATTTATTTTGAGAAATTTGATAATGAATGAGAAAAACCAAGTATTTGGACTTAAATTTTGAGAAAATGCAGGTGTTGTATATGTTAGGGGACATTACTGCAGGGCCCGCTTATCGATTTGCGCAATGGCTTGAGCTTGTTCGCAAGCGCAGCGGCAAGTATCGGGCCTCAGGATTTCCTCACAGGCCTCACCTCATCGAGAGTATGCCCGTGAGGTTGGTATATGATTTGATGTTTTTAGCACTCTATCACGATTTGGCTATCAGTGATTTATCGATTGAGATACTTGTTGTGAAGCATAGTTTGAATTGGATGAGTTCATTTGCTAGTTTTGATGAATTGAGATTGCTCGATTGAGTATAAACATATAATCTTGTGTTACCAATTGAAAATTTTGATTGAAGTCTTTTAAGAAGTATATAAAATTGTGCATGTTTGGATTTTATGTGCATCAGATGAAACACACAATATAAATATGGTTTTATTTCTTGTGTCCAAGATTGTGTGGCTGTAGATGATGGATCCATAGTGAATAAAGTTGCCACAATTGCAATATTTTGATTTTAGGCGCAAAAACTTTGTGTATTTTGGATTTAGATTGAAATCATGAAATCGTTGTTGGTCAGAATTCGTTTCCGTTGAAATATTGTCCACTTGTTTGTATAAAAAATTGAGGTTATAGCGCAGCATTTTGTTTGTTGCATATGAAAAGAATCAAGCATTTTCTAATCATATCAGAAGAAAAATGGAATATTATCAATTTCATAGGTAGCATTTAGCATAAAAAATAAAAGAATCTGCTAGAGTATAAACAGATCTTGGAGAAGTCTATACTCGGAAAAACTTTGGTTGAATGAATACCTTGAAAAGCACGATGTACACTCGTCATAACAAGTTATTTCTAGTTTTCTACATTACTATGCAATGTGGCATGAATAATGCTCGAATAATGTTAACTACTTACAACTTAAACTATACTCCCTTCGTCCTAGAATACGTGTTGGTTTAGCGAAAAATAAAATGGAAGTAATTATTTTTATCATTGTGAGTGTATTGCCAAATGGAATTGAGACATAGAAGAATTGAAATAATAGTTCTGAAACAATAAATAGAAGACAACTCAATGATGGTGCTCAATGGATGCTTTCTCTTTGCTAGGAATCTGATTAGTTAGTGTGGAAAGATTATGTTGTTCATGTCTTTTGATGCATCCACTGCAACTACTTCTATGGATTTTCACATCATCTGATTTAACCAAAAGAGGTTCATTATATTGGGAATTTTTTATTATTATTATTATATTTTCAGTCTAGAGGAAAACAACGCCAATATAAAAACTTCCCCACCTGAGCAAGTCACGGAAATCAGCTTGTGGGAAAGACTTGGTAAAGCTGACATGTTGGACATTGAATCAAGCTCTTTCTCCTGGAGGTCTCTTTCTTCACTTCATCATACTGAGCACAGCAGCAGCACAGAGCAGTCTGAAGATGAGATGAACAAAGCATTAGAGGTTTGTCATGAAACCTAATTTCATGGTTCTTTTTTCTGCTTATCTGTTCTTATGTTTGTGCAAACATTTTGGTGTAGTTGTAGCCCAGAAATCAATGACCAATAATATCTTGCTGTTGTAAACTACAGGATATTTAGGAACGTATACTCCATAGTCCATGCTTTTGTCATTACTATTACATACCTTATGTCAATTGTCTGATGTGTAGCATGTCTTGTCCTTGATGATCTGACAATCTATTAGATACAAAGAGTTACTCCCTTTCTGCTTTTCTCCATGCCTGATGTTATGTTCTTTCCTTTTCTCTTTCTTGCATGCTCACTGCTAGATTTCTCTTTATAATATCTCTTTCTTTCTCCCAATTCATTTCAAACATGCTAATCAAATATGAAGTAAAAAACATTGGCCCATTTTCTGTAATTTACTCTATGAATGGCTACCATATTGGAGTGAGAGCAAAGCGTTCGATTTTTTTGTTGGTGAGCTAGGAGGTCTATTCCCTGATGATAATTTTATCTTCCTGTATTAGATTGATATACTATGATTCACTTTAAGTTTTAGCCCTTTCATTGCCCTTGAACTTAGTCATTGCTTTTCTGTTTCTATGCTGGTGCAGGTCACTGTTAATTCTGGAGGTGTTGTTTTTTTTGCCCTGTTTAACCAACCAGAAAATGATGAATTTTCTCCTAAGGAAGCTGCGGCTGTCATAAAGTTCTCATCATCAAGGATGGCCACCCAGTCAGAACGACTTGGCTATGAATTTGCTAAGTGGCTAGGTGTCCAAACCCCACAAGTTGTACCTTCTTACTGCAAATATTTCTTGCTTCTATATGTGAAACAAATATTTATACTTGTGCTTCTCTGTGCAATCTGTAGGCTAGGGTCATCCATAATGCCAGTCCTGAGTGGTTGCAAATAAAAGAGGCTGCAGAAAAAGCAAGGGATGCCGCTATTGCAGAAGGGGATGAAATTGGTGAAATGACATGTTCAGAGCTTCTGGAAGCTCTTGAGCTAAGTCGCTGCCTTCTAGTGATGAAGTACGTTTGCAATTAAAAGTGATATATATATATATATATATATATATATATATATATATAATATATATATGGAGCATATAGTCATTTTCACTTGCTTTGTAGCTTATTGAGATTAGTATAATAGTTGGCTCATTTTCAATTACGTGAGTATTTCTTCATTTTACACCCATTGTTGTTGGATGTTCTGTCTGGTTGAAAGTTCTTGTTGCCTACTTCTGTTGGTCAGGATGTAACTGTTTTATGAACATGTCGATGACATTTTGTATTCAGTGAGCTCTAATATATCGTATAGGTACTCAAGAAAAATTAGAAATTCAAGAAGTTGACATTTATATGAGTTGGATAAATTTTATATATCTGTTATATAGACAATTGTAGGTGATTCAATTACAAAGTAGTTAATGCACAAATGAGAACACACAACTCTGTGATGATAAACTTTTACTCAGCATAAGTTAGCATATAAATTTGCATTTATAACTTTTCTACATCTGCAGTTATGTGCATGGATCTCCACTATTGGAAAGCTCACGTGCTTTTGAGTCACGAGAAGTTTCAGAAAAGACTGCAGCAGCACTTGGGAGGATTTTGGTATTAGACCTTGTCATAAGAAATGAAGATCGTCTTCCTTGTCGCCACCTCAGATGGCGTGGAAATCCTGCCAATTTACTCTTGGCTGAAAAAGTTGCTAGTGCAAATATTGATGCACTGGAGTTGGCTTTTGATTCAGCAATCAATAGATATAGACCAAAAGTAATTCGAGCACTTCAAAAAGAAAGAAGAGCAGCTTCTGTAGACAGTAGTAGATTAAGCCCTCCTCAACCAGGATTGGTATCACAGAGTTCTGATGTTTCTGACATTGCAGATTCTCCAAAATCTAGCAATATGAGCGTAAAGAGTCTCTCTTTGAATGAGTCAGTTTGTTGTGATTTTCATATTGTGGCAATAGACTCTGGAGTACCTCGAAGACCACCAGCGGGGAAACGTGCAAATGACCAAGCAAATTATCCTAAGCTAGTTGAGCTGCTCATAAACAGTCCTGAATATGCATCACAGCTGTTGCATGAAATTACTGGAGGAAAACTGGGGAGTTCACCAGAAAATATGGATGCAACAACTGATATTCGGGAAAAAGGAATGTCCTCAATTGTGCATGAATTCAGAGGTGGATTTCGAGCAGCACTCAGGGATTTGCAGGGATTTCATATTTTCCTTCTTACCCTACACCAGAAACTAGATGGCTTGTTGCGAGCTTTTCTCAATATTATAAATAAATCTTCTTGTGGAGATCTTGACAGAGAGGATCTGGTAGTTCCTGAATCTCCATCACAAGCCCAATGTCTGTCCTCACCCAGCAGGGACCGGGTCAGTGGTGATAACACTTTGGATTTAAATGATACAGAATCACAGAGATCCAGGCAACCATCTTCTGGAATTAGAGAAAGTTCAGATAGTTGTTCTCCAATGTCACGCGACAGTTGGCATGGGAAGTCTGCCAGCAGGTGGAGTGGTGAACCTTTACGTAGCTTGCGATTGACATCAAAGCTACGTGACTTCCATAAATTTGCAAAGGTTTGCAACATTTACAGTGAGAACATAAATGCTCTCTTAAAAAGAGTTAGGGTCATAGCTACTGGTCTTGGTAGGCCGGTTTCATTTTCATTTAATTGTAGACCACCAACTTAAGGCATATTGCATAACTACATTGTTTGGCAAAAATCATCTCTAACCCCTTAACTTTTCAATTGTTTCCACTTTGCTACCAGTTCAACTTTTCTGTTTTTCAATTCTATTTTGCCTTTAGAATTTCCTTTTTTTTTTTGGGTTTTGTTTTGCCGCCTCAACTAGTCAAATTTTGACCACTTAACCAAAAAATAATAATTCTTAATTTAACGTGAAATAGTCTTGCGTTCTACCATAGACTAGCTCTCATTCACATATAGAGGTGATATAACATGTCAGCAATTATGAGGTCAAGTGGTCCAAATCGATAAGTTGGATAGGCAGAGAATAGAACCCAAAAAAAAGGAAAAATGTTGGAGTTGCTGAGTGGCAAAATATGAATCGATAATTTTGCTTCTTTTATGGCTGAGCATTCAATATCATGTTAGCTGTCTTTTTCATCATGAATGTCCATGTATTATTTTTCTGTTCATCCGTAAGTGACTTTTGTCTTTTCAAAACATCCTGGGTTTGACAAAATCAGTCCGATATGGATTGCAATGTTTAATTGAGTTTCACCAATGATTTTCCTGGTCCCAATTAGAAGTGGTTTGGCAATAGTCATGATTCAAGATTTAAAGCTATAATGCCATTGCATGTATCTAATGTTTTGGTAGAGTTTTTAAAGAGTCCATTCTCTAAATTAATGACCTTACAGTATGAGTGTGTTAAGTAACTCTTATTTCATGCAGTTTGTTACATTATAGGTTCATTGGTGTTCCTTTTTCAGGTCGATGCAGAATTAAACAAAGAATTAGAACAGTGGAATGATATGCTTAAAAATGATGCAATTAAACTGTGCCAGGAGAATAATTTCACTACTGGGTTCTTTGAAGGCAGTGATAGCAATTATGTCATTGATGCCTATGAGTTGAAGGTACAATTTGAAATGTTAGAACAATTTTGATAGCGCTTTTCGTCTTGCCTTGAAAGTAACCTAGAATTATTTATTTTCAGGTGAGGCTTGAGCACATTCTTGAGAGGTTGGGATTGATATCCGATGCAGCAAACACGGAAAAGCCATCATTAATATCAGGCAGTCTGTATATTGGGGGTGCACTTGCTGCTAGATCTGTTTACACACTGCAGCTTTTAGGGATAACTCATATTCTATGTCTCTGCTCCAATGAAATCGGGCAGGCAGATTCTCAGTTCCCTGAGTTATTTGAATACAAAAATTTCTCAGTAAGTCAAACATAGACTTGTAACAATTGTTTCTTTTTTCCTTATTATGTGCCAGAATATATTTGCACTTCTTTTGCCTTGATTATAACGGAAACATAGTAATTGTCTTGAGAAACTGAAAGAACTTATATCATGAATGATTCTAAATCTGAATTTAGTGATTGCATTATGTTGCACTAACATCATATTTCATTTTTCTCCGGGTTTAATTATGACTCTTTTCCTGAGCAGATATGTGACAACGAAGATGCTAACATCAGTGATATCTTCCAAGAAGCTCATGATTTCATTAGCCATGTCGAGCAACAAGGTGGGAAAGTTTTGGTTCATTGCTTTGAAGGGAAGAGTAGGAGTGCAACACTCATTCTTGCTTATTTGATGCTCAGAAAGTAAGCTTGTTGAATATTTTGCACCCTAACACAGCATCCAGTCTCTGCATAATATTGAATGCACTATAGAGAGAAGTTTGTCCATGTGTCTTTCTCTACCTCAATCTTTCATATTAGGGATAAGGGCATTAATAACGAATATAGCTAAAACTATTAGGGTAAACTAACTATTAGACCAAACTTTTGGGGTATCCCTCACCTTTATCCTTCGTTTTAATATGATAATGAAACTCTGAAGGGTAATAATGGCCATACAATTAGTCACTATTGACTTGAGTTGGCAATTGTCTTCTTTTCCATGATGTTAAGGGAAGGTCATGAATGTTGCTTGTCGATTTAAAACCAAGTCCGAATCTGTTAGTTATATAGTCACATTAAGTTGTAGCGTGGTGGGTAGGCAAGAATTCCTCTACCAAGTTTCCTCTGCTGATGTTGCAAATAGAGGAGTCAATTTCAGATCATGATGATAGTAAATAATAGCATTATTGCATGGAGAGGAAATATTTGTCATCAAGATTTGTTCATTCAGTCAAGTTGATGTAAATGCAGAAACTTTACGTTATTGCAAGCGTGGAATGCCCTGAAACGAGCTCACCGTAGAGCCCAACCAAATGATGGGTTCGCAAGGATTCTTTTGGACTTGGATCGGAAGTTGCATGGGAAAGTTTCTATGGAATGGCAACAGCGTAGACCACTGATGAAGATTTGCCCTATCTGTGGAAAGAACGCAGGATTAAGCAGCAGCTCATTGAAACTACATTTGCAGAAAACACACAAGAAACTATCATCAGGTAGTGTGGATAGTGCCATGAATATGGAAATACAGAAGGCGTTGGATGCACTGAAAATAAGCAGAGGAGGAAGTGTTAGCCCTACACAAAGACAATCTCATTCAATGACAGAAGAATAATGCCACTAAGCTACCCGCTTTTCTTAGATTGTGTGTGACCAAGCTTATTTGGGGGGTGAAATTGTTTGTAATTAACTCTTGAAATATCTCAGAATTGCTTTTCTAATATTATGCAACTCATCTAACTATAGGAATCTTGAGATCTGCTGTACAAAATCAAACTAACACACCTTTTTAGTGGGACTAAGTTTGTGATTTATCTTGAGATCTAATGTTGCAAAAAACAGGTTTGATATGAAACAAGTGATAATCCTAATGACTGCGAGTGGAAATTCCAGTGGCAGGTTAAAAAAAAAAACATGTCCTTGTTCAACTGTTTAAATATTCGTACCAATTTATTCAATGGCGAATATTTTCTTGATTGATCAGGATATTAAATCAAAATTCATGATTTTCAGCTCTTTTTCAACAGTTTTTCATATTGTGTCCACAATGATTTCAGTTTCTAACTTTTTTATCATATTTTCACCAATATATGTAGTTATTTTCCTTTAAATTCTGTAATCTAGATTTTTGCTCTTTTTTTTTTCACTGGTAATCCCTTTAATGCAACAATTTGCAGCACCCTCCAACCTTTCATCATTCATGATTACTTATTTTCAGTATCAATTTAATCTTCCACTATATTTTATTTCCGTTTACTTTAAAGTAATTTAGGAAACACATGCTAATTTCATTTCCAATTTGATTGTCTTGAGTCGACATCAGTCCCCCACACTAGAATAAGTGAATAGTTATACAGAAATGATGGAATTACAAGAATCTAAACCTAGTATTGGACTTGAGGTATAAAGACCAAGAAGTGCTGAAATATTTTATCCAATATAGTAAAAGTATTACCAAATACGTACAAAAATATTACATGCTAAAGTTAACACGCATTTTCATCCGGATCAACACATGCCCATCCGACCCAACCAAGCATCACACAGTACGACCATTCGACACAGGACTCACTCACTGAATTTTGCATTGTTGATATTAATTTATTATAATCCTCTCCAATAATATTATCTAACTCTGAGTAGGCAAGTTGTGGTGGCTAAAGTAAATAAAATATATATAAAGGGTAAAGGTAAATGACGTATAAGGAATGAGGATACAACAATACCCTCCAATTTCTAAATAGTTGCTTTAGAATATAAAATTTGTTTCAATTTATCTTTTAATATTAAGAGTAGTCTACAACATTTTTCCAATTTTGCAATTATTTTATTTTTTGTGATGAACTTTATATTTAATTGAATGCACTAATCATGCCTATTAATTTAGAGAAATGCGGATATTTAACCACACAATCATACATGTTAAATGTGTTTAGATCTTTGTAAAATAACTTTAAACGACAAATAACGGGAGAGAACTTGATAGAGCTGAAGAGCAATTAACCATTTTCCAAAACATTACTAATGAATTCCGCATCTTCATTTGGTTAAGCTTACCAAAATGTCATGATTTGAAATGCAGTTAGGACTGTTACTTATAATTGATTATTCATATACTCAATTTTTGGCATTGCTTAAATAGTCTTATTATGCTGTCAAAGCATCTAAATCACATAAATCTGGTATGTCTTCGGCGCCTTTGACTAAATCTGTTTTGAATCCCTCTCCCCTTGTACCTCCTAAGGTCTCTTCTGTTAAATCCTGTTCCGAAGCCCCTGATTTAATATGAAAATTATAACTTGGAACATAAGGGGTTTCAAGAATCCCAAAAAACACATGGAACTGGTCTCTTTAATTAAACAACAAAATCTGGATGTAGTATGCCTCCTTGAAACGAAACTGCAACCTGAAATCACGTCTTTTTCTGCTACTTGTGACTTTATTGTGAAATCTAAATTCCCGGGTTGGTCTTATGTACATAATTTTGATTCTAGCCCAAATGCTCGCATGCTTATTATTTGGAATCCTTGTTCTGCAAATCTGAATGTTTTGTGCTCACTTGCTCAACTCATGCACTGCAAAATTATGTGTAAAATCACCCAAAATGTTTTCTACGTCTCTTTTATCTATGGCCTATATTCGGTTACAGCAAGACGATCTATGTGGGATAAACTCTTTGATATAGGAAGTTCTTTGCATGACCCGTGGTTAATTGTTGGTGATTTTAACTGTGTAAAGAATGCAAATGAAAAATTAAATGGTCCCACTCTCACAAATTACTATTTAACGGATTTCCAAGATGCATGCTTTGCTTTGGGTTTAATTGATGTGAAATCCTTTGGCTCTTTCTATACATGGACTAACAAATCAGTTTGGGTGCGTTTGGACAGAGCAATGATGAATTCGGCCTGGTTATCGGCTGGATATTTTTGTGAAGCTTTCCTTCCCCCGCCGGGGATTTTCTCTGACCACTCACCTATTATTATGTCTATTTTCCAGCATGTTCCCTCCTCTAAAAGATCCTTTAAATTCTTCAATATGTGGACTTTGCATGCTCAGTTTCTGCATACTGTTCAACATAATTGGTCATGTGTTATTAGAGGTACTTCCCAATTTAGATTATGTAAAAATCTGAAAAATCTTAAATCGCATCTCTTGAACTTAAATGCTCAACACTTCAGCCACATATCAACAAGATCTAAAAATGCTAAATGTGCTTTGAAAGACAACCAAGTTTCTTTGGAAAAAGACCCACTTAATATCCATCTTTGCAATCAAAATTTAATTCTTAAAGAAAAAGCAATTTTCCTTGCCAAAGCTGAAAAGTTGTATCTCTTGCAAAAGGCTAAATGCAATTTTCTAACCAAAAGTGATCGAAATACGAAGTTTTTCCATAGTGTAATCAAAAGAAATGTTCTTAAAAGGCATCTTGCATCTATCACTCTTGAAAATGGAAATCCTTCCTCCTCGTTTGAGGAATTATCAGATGCTTTTGTTTCTTATTTCAAAGGTCTCTTTGGAACAAACTTCCATACCGAGCCTATTGATATTGATGTTATTGCTTCTGGTCTGTGCCTTCTTGATCAACAAAAATACGATCTTATTGCCCCCTTCTCAAGGGAGGACATAAGGATTGCCCTCTTTGATATGGGGGATAATAAGGCTCCGGGACCTGATGGCTTCTCGGCTGCCTTCTTTAAAAAGTCTTGGCCTATTATCGAAAATGATGTATGTGCTGCAATTTCTGAATTCTTTACAAATGGTAAACTTTTGAAACAATTGAATCACACATCCATTGCTCTTATTCCTAAAACTGATCACTCTCCAACTGTTGCTGATTTTAGACCCATAGCTTGCTGCAATGTTATTTATAAGATCATAACAAAGCTTTTGGCAAAAAGACTTGAATCAATTCTCCCAATGATTGTTAATCCGGCACAGGCAGCGTTTACTAGAGGCCGAAACATAACTGATAATATCTTTCTTGCACAAGAAATTATTCGAAACTATTCTAGGAAACATATCTCACCTCGTTGTACTATTAAGGTTGATCTAAGAAAGGCTTATGATACTATATCATGGGACTTTCTTCGTGATATCCTTATGGCATTTGGTTTTCCGCTCATGTTTGTTAATTGGATTCTTGAATGCGTTACAACTGCCTCTTTCTCTGTGTGCATTAATGGTAATTTAAATGGTTTCTTTGTTGGTAAGAGAGGAATTAGGCAAGGGGACCCAATATCCCCTAGCCTTTTCGTTTTATGCATGGAATACTTTTCAAGACTTATCTGTATGAGAACTAGTGAATCAGATTTCAACTTTCACCCAAGATGTGAATCTCTAAAAATTAATCATCTTGCCTTTGCTGATGATTTAATGTTGTTTTCAAGAGGTGATTTATTATCTATCAAAATTTTATGTCAATGCTTGGAAGATTTTAAGGCTGTATCTGGACTTAATATTAACTCATCAAAATCGTGTGTGTTCACAGCAGGTATTGTTGGTCAGGAACTTGATGATATTCTTAACTTGCTTGAGTTTCCGGCTGGTACACTCCCGGTTCGCTACTTGGGAGTGCCGCTGGCTTCCAGAAGGCTTAATTCTGTTCATTATTCTCCTCTCTTTGACAAAATTGCAACTTACATACATTCATGGACCGCTAATTCTCAATCTTATGCAGGGAGATTATTGCTAATTAAATCTGTTTTGCAAGGTGTTGAATGTTTTTGGATTCAAATTTTCCTCCTTCCCCAATCGGTTATTGATCGAATCTATAAATTGTGTAGACTTTTCTTGTGGAGAAAGAAAACAAGCCCGGTTGCATGGGCCGATGCATGCCTCCCTCTATGTGAGGGAGGACTTGGTTTAAAAGATTTATCCTCTTGGAATAAGGCTCTCTTATGTAAAAATCTGTGGAACATACATGTTAAATCTGATTCTTTGTGGGTCAAATGGGTACATGCCTATTATCTAAAAGGTCAAAATTTTTGGAATTGGAATCCATCTAAGAAAGACTCTTCTCTTATAAAAAGAATCTGTGATATTCGGAATCATATTGTGCTTATGTGTAGTTCCATACCTGCTGCCATACACATGTTAACAGGCCTATCAAACCCTCGTGGCCTAAATTCATCAGGTATATATGATCTATTTCGGAAAAAAGGTGAGTTGAATTATTGGAAATCAGCTATTTGGAAACACTTTATCCCGCCAAAATACTCATTTTGTGTTTGGTTGGCTCTTAGAAACCGTTTAGCAACAAGAGATAACCTAACTTTCCTTGATTTGGATCCTTCTTGCCCCTTATGCTCATCCTTTTTTGAAACAACCTCACACTTGTTTTTTGAATGCAGCTTCTCTTGTGCCATCTGGGGTGAGATTAAAAGCTGGCTTGGTATTCGAAGAGCCATGACCACTATTGCTAGCGCCCTAAAGTGGATCAAAAAAGAACCGGGGAATCGAATACAAAAAAAGGCAAGAAATATTGCCCTCTGTTGCACTATTTTCTACATTTGGAGAACTAGGAACCTTCTTATTTTTGAGAATTCTCCAACCCCTTCTGATGTTGTTATTCGGAAAATAAAGACACAGGTCTACAAGATCCTTTATTTTATTTTTCCTATTGATGTTATTACTTTTTAATGATGTCCAGCATGTTGGACTTAACCCCAGCCTGTATATATCTTGCTATCCCCTCTTCTTCTACCCTTTCTCTTACTTGGCTGCACGTTGGTTTTGATTTTAGCAATTCTCGATATTTCTAGTGTTTGTTTTGGGCTTGCAAGTGTGGAAGACTTGCCACTGCCATTGTTCTGTATGTTATTTTATGATTTTTGGGCTAATTTATGCATGCTTGGGCTAATGTTATTATCTCTATGGCCACATTTATTTTTGTGAAACTGCTGGGCAGGTATTGGGCTCTAATTGCCTTGATTTGGTTATTTCTTTTGGACCACTTGTATTTTGCATATACTTGGTTAACCCCTTTTAGCCTTATATGCTTTTTGCTTTATATATATATATGTATATATATTTTGTTTGCTATCTAACCTTTCCCTACAGATTACGACTAGCACCATGCTAAAGATTGACATCATCATAGTCTTATCAAATCAACTACAACACCACCCCTCTTTTGATCGACAGCTTATCTGAAGTTGTGTCTTTTCTAATCAAGTGCCACACCTCCATATAAGCAGTACATCTTCTTTTGATCTTTTGATGTGGATCGGCCGTTTCTCCATCACGGTTGTATACAAGGCCGCCATAGATGTGTTGGTGTGCTTGTCCTTTTTTTTCTATTTAGTTTGGGGTATACCCTCTTTTAGACTGTGTATTTTTGATGTAGCTCACTCGCCTATTTTTAGGTTGGTGGCATTCATGTGTTTTGTTCTTTTTCATTTTTGGCAACTAGATAGCTTTGTTGTGGCGGTTCATACATCCCACAACCCCCTCTTTGAGGTCCTCATTTGTACATTTACACTCTTTTACCTTTGGTATAAAATTTACATTTTATCCAAAAAAAAAAAAAAAAAAAGCATCTAAATCACACAAAACTGACTCCATAAAACCACACTTTAAAGTAAATCTGTGAGATAGTAAACAACTCCATCATAATTCTGAATTTTATTTCAAAAACATTTGCAAATTTGCAAGACGGCAAAAAATCATCTAATCTACACTTTAATCAAAGGTCCTAAACTAGTGTTAAAACCTTCTAGTTCCTAGCAACAAACCTCAATGTGCACAAAAATCAGTCAACAAAATTAGTGTAAAAGGATAGAACCTCAAGTTATCAATGGATGAACTTAGCTTGGGAGCCCTTCGCCTTCCATTACCAGTCACACTCCAAGCAAGCAACACACGAGCAGTGATTTAAACCCTACACCACCACTGGTTCCAGAGAAGGTTCCGGAGGTGCACCACTGCTACCATTAAGAACAATCACGTTTCCATCGGAATCAACATCAACAATAACCGAGTCACCTTCCTTGATCTCACAAGCAAGCATCTTCTCCGCCATACTATCCTCCAAAAGTCTCATAATAGCACGTCTTAGTGGTCTGGCTCCATAACTCGGGTCATATCCTTCGTCCACAATCCTATCTCTAAATCTCTCTGTCACTTGAAGTTCAATGTCCTTGCCTTTCAATCTCTTGAATACCTCCTTCAACATAATATCAGATATTTCCTTCACTTCCAGCTTGGTTAGCTGCCGAAATACGATCATCTCATCCAATCTGTTTAGAAACTCTGGCCTGAAATATTGTTTTAGTTCCTCGGTCACCAAGCTCTTGATCCGGTTGTAACTGCTATCCTTCTTGTCATAGTCTAGATCGAAGCCTATGCGACGGCCTCCCTTCTCGATCACATTACTTCCAATGTTCGATGTCATGATCAGAAGTGTGTTTTTGAAGTCTACAGTTCTACCTTTGCTGTCAGTCAGCCTACCGTCTTCAAGAATTTGAAGCATCATGTTGAAGACATCAGGATGCGCTTTTTCTATCTCGTCGAAAAGGACAACTGTGTAAGGACGGCGTCGAACAGCCTCGGTTAACTGTCCACCTTCAATGTAACCAACATAGCCAGGAGGGGACCCAATGAGCTTCGAAACGGTGTGTCTCTCCATGAATTCGCTCATATCAAGTCGGATCATGGCTTCTTCAGATCCAAAGTAGTAGGCAGCCAGTGCTTTTGCCAGTTCGGATTTCCCAACACCAGTGGGACCAGAAAAAATGAAGCTGGCAATGGGACGGCTGGGGTTTTTCAGCCCAACACGTGCACGACGAATTGCACGACTAATGGCTTTGACGGCTTCATCCTGCCCAATGACCCTCGTGTGGAGTGTTTCCTCCATCCTGAGGAGGCGATCAGATTCATCAATTGAGACCTTATCGACAGGGATACCAGTCCAAGAAGAAACGATGTGTTGAATGTCAACTTCAGTAACGGTAGCACCTCCAGCCCCAGCCTCACTCTCTGCCTTGCTCATCTCCTTGTTTTTTTCTATAAGAGCAGTTATCTGCACCTTAAGATCAATCTCTCTATCACGTAGCGTTCCAGCCTACAAATAAATGAAGAATACGAAGTATTAAGGATCCGGAAGCTTTTCATTCCCCACGCACATTTGAAATTTTTGCATACATATTAAGAATCATAAATAGGAACTACATAGAACAAACACAATAGCAGAGATCATATGTTCAACTTACCTTCTCAAAGTCTTGACCTCGAACAGCTTCATTCTTCTCCTTTGTAATCTGCCTCAGCTCTTTCTCAATCTCCTTGGCTTCCTCAGGGAGCTGCAAAAGATAAGAGCATTCAGCATAACTATATAATAAAATAAATAAATAATAAAAAGAGGAAAGGAAAAAAGAATACAACAGCTCTAAGCAAGGAGCCTACCTGTGCATGTCGAAGTCGCACCCGGGAACCAGCTTCATCAATCAAGTCAATTGCTTTATCAGGCAAAAAGCGATCACTGAAACATGAAAAGATAATGTTTACATTAAAGGCCAAAGACTTGGTATTCAACTTTTTTCCGGGTCACAAAACAACAGACATGCTTATTAAGATGAAACATAAACAAGGAGTCATTTATAGTAAATTTCATCATCACTCAAAGTCAAAGAGCTTTTGTTAATTTTAGCAGCTGTTTATGCGTAGCACAAGATAAGCACATGGACCAATCTCCTTCCATTGTTTGACCAAAGTCTTACTAATCATGATGATAGACAAATGATCCAATACCACATACCTTATATACTGATGGGACAACTGAGCTGCAGCAACTAAAGCTTCATCAGTATAACAAAGCTTGTGGTGTATCTCATAGCGTTCTCGAAGTCCTTTAAGAATCTGAATGGCTTCATCCACATTAGGTTCAGGGACCTTTACAGGTTGAAACCTTCTTTCTAGCGCAGGATCCTTCTCAATGTGCTTTCGATATTCTTCTAGAGTAGTGGCCCCGATACACTGTAATTATATCATAGTGGTTCATAGGATTGACAAATTAAGCACAGCCAAACAAGGTTTCATATGAGAAACAATAAGGACAAAATGCACAAAGATAAGGCCAAACTTGTTAGAAACGTGCATCATTTTTCAGGACAAAATGTCAAATATAACATAAGGAGACCACATTAACACACACAGATTTGTGTATCATTTTTCACCATTACCATTATACCAAAAGGACTAGAATGTGTTTTAAGATCAGAAACAAGTTGAGAAACTGCCATACGATTTTAATAGAAGCAAAATCAATGTTACCACTGGGATAGAAAGGTGAATAACCAAAACCAGCCTTCAATAATAGACTGCATCAGAAAACCTCAATTGCAACTATTATGCAGTGCATATCATCTTTATTGCATACAATTCTTCTCAAGCTAACCTGTAGTTCACCCCGGGCTAATGCAGGTTTCAAGATGTTTGCAGCATCAATTGCCCCTTCCGCGGCTCCTGCTCCAATCAATGTGTGTATCTCATCAATGAAGAGTATAATATCATCACTTTGCTTAATCTCCTCCATCAGCTTCTTCAATCTTTCTTCAAATTCACCGCGATATTTTGTACCAGCAATGAGAAGACCCATATCGAGGGTTATCACCTGAGAAGACATTACAAACAAATATTACATTAAGAAATATACGAGGAAAGAAACATAGAAAGTAATAATTCATTTGCAAAAATGATGTCCAGTGTGAGTAGAATGCCAAACTGAATCAAGATTAGAGCAATAATCACAGACCCATATTCAACCAATAGGCCAGCTAAAGCATGAGCAACATTAACATGCCTGTGTTGTTTGGTTGATACCCTTCTTTAAAAGGCAAAGTGAATCTCCTGAATGCATATTTACTTATGAAGGAATGGCCAATGCTGGACCCTTCTAGGTTCAGCATTAGACAATCTCAGTATTAGTCAAGGATTAAATAATGTACCAATTTGTACTCATACCTTTTTCCCCTCAATCGTTTCTGGAACGTCCCCATTGGCTATTCTTTGAGCAAGGCCCTCAGCAATAGCAGTTTTCCCAACACCAGGTTCTCCAATAAGGCAAGGGTTATTTTTTGTCCGCCTTCCCAAAATTTGTGTGACGCGCTCAATTTGATCCTTTCTTCCAACAACAGGGTCTAGTTTACCCTGAAAAAGATAAGAAGAGTAACTTCTATTATGAACCTATAGAAACCCAACATAAAAACCCTGAAACTACAAAATTACCTCTTCAGCAAGCGTGGTCAAATTGGTACCATATTCCTCCAGAGTAGGCATTTTGCTGCCAGAGCTTCCACCTCCAACACCAGCACCCACAGCCTCTTTACTTTCACCCACCATTCTAATAACCTACTTGACCAATCGCACAATCATTCAGTTTCATGGTGATCACAAAAAAATAAAAAAGTACTTCGACATCAGAAAAAGAAGTTCCAAACTTGCCTGAGTTCGAATCATACTGGGATCAGCACCTAAATTTTCAAGTACACGGGCAGCAACACCTTCACCATCGCGGAGCAATCCCAGTAGCAAGTGTTCCGTTCCAATATAATTGTGTCCTGAATCAGAACAATGTGAATCTCTACATCCAGAGCAGTCATAGTGGCACTATTGGTAAGGAATTGCATCATTTTACAAACAGAATATAAAGCTTAAACAATGAAAACACTTTTGAAAGCTCCAGCCAAGATTACTGGTGGAAAGAGGGGTGACTAACAAATGACACAATAATCAAAACACCGGCTATTTAATAAGAAAGAAAAGCCATTACCAAATAAGGCACTTAGCACATCCAAAAAAACTTAAAATTGACAAAGAAAAGCAACACTCAGAAAAGAGTTAGAAAACCAGTTACCAAGGTGGCGGGCCTCCTCAAGCGAGTGTTCTAAAACAACCTTTGCTCGAGGAGTAAAGGGTATCTCCCCAGGATGCAATCCACTTTCCCTGCCGGTTATTTTTTCCACCTCTACACGAGCTTCTTTCAAACTTATTCCAATGGACTTGAGGACTTTTGCAGCAATTCCAGTGCTTTCACCAATAAGTCCTAACAAGATTTGCTCTGTTCCAACATAATTATGGCCATGTCGTTTTGCCTCATCTTGTGCTAGCATTATAACCTTTATTGCTTTTTCCGTAAAGCGCTCAAACATGGCTCGTGGAGCCATTTGCAATCTTTTTCCTCGTCTATTACCAATGATTACAGCTTCTACCTTTGACTGGAGTGTCTGATGAGTTGAGCGCATCATAATATCCAAGGAATTAGCTCGCCGCAATCCAGAAAAACTGTTCATCCTCATTGGAATCAACTGTCTGCTACACAACATTGTTGCTGACCTTCTTGTTTGATTGGATTGCCAACTATTATTTACCAAACCAACTGAAGAAGGGAATTTGATTGATTGAAGTAAAGCATGAGCCATTTCTGCCTCCAAGCGGTCTGCATAGTTAAAGAAATCATTACAAAATAACTCAAAACCATGTCTAAACATAAAATATTCAAGATGGATGAATCAAGACCCAGAGAATAGCAACAACAATAGCAAATATGATCAGTTTAATATGTCAAATCATGCATGGCTTTTAGACTAAATCATCTAGAACTAGAAGAGAAGATTACCATTTACCACTACGAAGTGCAATTTTCTGTATATTTATAATTTACTTCTTGCTGGTATATATATAAACAAGAATATTCAACATACTCCATTAAAATTGATAATAGTCTAAACTTACGACAGATTACTGCATTTGCAGCCTACTTCTATTTTACTGAAGCAAGCAGTGTAGTTCTTATTATAAGGATCAAAGAAACAGTTTTGAAAACTATTTACCTATAATAAAAAATAATAATAATAAAAAAAGTGGTGGATTTACCGGCGGACTCCGCCGGAAAAGAAGCTTCCGGGAAGAAACAGAGAGAAAGAGAAGAGCAGTAAACTTACGTTCTTCAAGATGGTTTGCGCAGCCCTAATTAAATTAGCGCTCTCTATTTTTTGTGTTAATAATGGATGGGGCAACACATACTTATTATTAAAAGAAAAAAAGGCGTGTTAGATATAAGTGTAACATTAATTAAATTTGTTTAAAATGCAAATTCATTTACTCATTGTATTCTCCCATATTTCACAACATTAAAAATAAGACAGATTCTTGTATGAAATCATTATTCGAATTCCTTGAGATTGGCCGGGTTACACGATCAATGCTCGTCAACAAAAGTGAATTTTGTATTATATATTCCCTCCATCCCGGGATAATTTGCACACCCCAAAAAGAAAAGTAATTTTTACCGAATTATCCCTATAACTTAACATATTTATCTAGTTTTTTGTTGACTTTTCAACTCAAAAAGCAAAAAACAACATTTTCTTATTTCACGTACTGCGATGAGTATGCAAATTATCCCGAGACGGAGGGAGTAATATTTTTACAAAAAATTCTATACAGATGGTGCACCCATTAGACACCACTTTCAATCATTCCCAAGTGTGCCTATGCCAGAATGCACTCATACCTAGGGTTGTAAACGAATCAAATCGAATATCATGATATTCTATTCGTATTCGTTTATTATTCGAATAATATACAAAATTCGTATTCGATTCGAATGTTTCATTTGAATATTCGTATTTGAATTCGAATTTGAACTTGAAAGTTTCACTTTTTTATTCAAATATTTGTTTAATTCCAAATTAATAATATCAAATTGCATAGAGTTAGCATATACATATATGATACAATACCTATTTAATACTTATAATAAGCAATAAAATCCATCAATTCTTTGTATTAAATG
This sequence comes from Scutellaria galericulata, assembly GCA_946896805.1. NCBI lineage: Eukaryota > Viridiplantae > Streptophyta > Magnoliopsida > Lamiales > Lamiaceae > Scutellaria > Scutellaria galericulata. Next base: position 12,110,821 of record OX335797.1, read on the forward strand.
CAATAATTCATAAACCAATAAATTATAAGTTAACATCCAAAATATTTATCAAATAAATGAATACAAAGCTTTGAGCCAAGACCCTAAAATTAAACCAAAAAGGGCCCATGAGACTCGTGATTTGTGAGTTTGGGAATCTGGTCATGGGGACTAGGATTGAGAATATATATACTTATAAATAAATATTTACTAGTAGTACTTCCGCGCGATGCGTGGTTTATTATGTATTATGACAATATATATGATTTGCAATAATATAATGAAGTTGTTATATTAAAAGGTTATTCATGACATCTTATTATTTCGAAATTTGTAAAAATCCGTATTTTGTTATTGATAACATCAATATTCAACAATTAAATATGAAAATAAAATTGAACATAATATAATAATAGTTTTGTGTTTGTGAGTTTTAATTTCTAAATAATTAAGAAGTGATTAATAATTATACTTACTATATGTTCATATTCGTTCATTTATATCTTATAATTATTTTTAAAATTTATAAATAACTTTCTGCATTCTTTTTAGATGAATTTGTTCAAAAAGCATTATATTTATTGCCAAAAAAAAAGTTTATATTTATAGATTTAGGTTTCAAATTAATTTTAAATTCTAAAACAATATTTCTTAGATTTTTTAAATCATTTTTCAGATATTTTTTGGAACATATTATAGTTTTTTAAAGCAATTTTTAAATTATTTATATCTATTTATTTGAAATAATTTTGAATAAATTTTATCAAATATTTTTATTATTTTTATTTAATTTTTTTATTCAATTTATTGATTTTTATATCTTACACAATTAATATTACATATATATTTGAATTAATTTTTAAATTTTATCTGTTGATTTAAGATTGTTAGACTTAATCCCACAACCTTATAATAATAATAATAATAATAATAATAATAATAATTATTATTATTATTATAATTATAATTATAATTATAATAATTATTATTATTAATAATAATTTCAGATTTATTATTATTTTAATATTTTTATAATAGTTTCAAACATTTTACAACCCTTCATAAAATAAATTTAGATTTTAAAACTATTTTCCACATTTATATATTAAAATTATAAACTAATTTTCAAAATTTTTAATTTTTTACAATGTTTAAATTTCATTAAATTTCAAATTTTAATTATATCATTAAAATATAATCATATCATTTAAGATAGCTTCTTTTGTTTTATCTCTAATAAATTATAAGATAACTTATTGTGAAAGATATATGTGAAGCTTATTCTATAAGATACTTAAAAGTTATTTTTTTTTTCTTTTTTTCTATTGGTTAATAGTTTGGGAGGGAAAATGACAAATCTGTAAAATTACCAACTTCTTTCATTTTATATATAGTATAGATTAACAATTTATTAAAATTATATATATATATATATTTATTATTCAAATATATTCGCGAATACTCGAATAAAATATGATTATATTCATATTCGTATTCGGATAATATTCGAATATAAAAAAATATTCTTATTCGGATTCTTATTCCCATTCTTTGAATTCGAATCAATATATTTGAATTCGAATATCGAATCGAATCAAAAAAGTTTGATACTTTTACAACCCTACTCACACCCTCACAGCTCTCCCTTATGCTCTAGTACTTCTATTCAATGTGTAATACATTTTAGTTATGTGAATAATATATTTTAATTATGTGAGTATTATACTTAGTTATGTGAATAATATTTTAGTTATGTGATTAGTACACTTTAGTTATGTAAGTTATAAATACCGTTATGTTATATTTTACTAAAATAAGGTAATACATTTATGTAAAATAATTCAGTAAAATATTAAAATTATTTTAAGTAAAATAAGTCGATACATTTACGTGATATAATCAATACTTTTACATTATAATTCCGTAAATGAGGTAATGTTTTTATGCATATGAAGTGATACATTTTATGTGATAAAGGTAATACAAAATGCATTTGAATGAAGTAATGTTTTTTTAGTAAAATAATAAAATCATATATTTTTTTAAAAATATATCTTTAAAAAAAAGACCATGAAAAAAAAAGACAACGGAAAAAGAAGGGTGACAACACCTATGTGAGAGAAAATAAGAAGAAGGAAGAGGAAAAGAGCTGAGGAAGAGGCGGAGGCGCTGCGTATGAGACAAAGAAAATGAAAAAAAAAAAATGATATTTCAAGTTGCATGTATCCTTGTACATATGAGACTAACTCTAATATTTTTATATGTACAAGGTAATACTTTTTAAAAATTATAATTTGAAGTTATACTATATGTAATACATTTGTGTGTATTAAACAATACTTGTATGTGTATTATATAATACCTTTAATCCCAAGATTATAAATTTATGATTAATTTGATAATCTGTAATTTCACAAGTAATATTTTTATATATAATACTAGTAGATCACCAATGCGTTGTTTGATTTATTATTTATTGTGGTTGTATATACAATCGGTATTAAGGTAATGAAGCTAGTTAAATAAATTATAAGATTATTCATAACATCTTTTATTATTTCATAACATGTAGAATATACAAATGTAGGTTTCATATTTCTATTTTTTTCGAAAATTATATTTTATATTTTTAGAAAATAGTTGTATAAAGTAGGGTTTTAATGGAAATAAAAAGAAGTTTGAATGGATTAGGTTTAGGTAATATGGATGATGAGGAGAACAACAACAATTAATAATAATGATGATGATGGTTATGACATTGCAAAAGATAATTGTAGAAATATAAATTTTTTATAGCTTATTTAATATAATTTAAAATTGATAATATAAAAGATAATTTATAATCTATTAATCAATTGATAATAATTAAAATTTCTCAATGATCATCACGCAACAACTTTTAAATCATTTTTTTATTATTCTTAATTCTAGTATTAAACATTTTTGTAGAGATTTTATCCATTGGTGTTTAGATAATTTAAAATTATATTTTTCTTTTTATATTAATTTTTTTTGATTTTAATATACTTGTATATTTATTAATTTTTAAAAATTATATTTTTAACCAAATAATAAATATAAATTAAATGTGATTTTAGATTAAATTTTGAGTTCTATTCAAAGAAATTAAAAGGGCCTATTATAAATTTATAATACATATATTACCAAAGCCCAATAATTTAAAGAATCTTTTATTTAGGCCCACATTTGAGATCAATTTAACCTAATTAACCTCAATTCACATAGAGTGCAATTCCAATTTAAAACCTATCCTAATTAATTCCTTCCTCGCCGCCATCAGCAACCATCTACACCAGTCGCCACCACCCGACTTTCAGATCGACTTTAATTAATTTTATACCATGCTTTTTTTTTCCCCCGTGAGAAAGCACAGTCTTTTTTTTTTTTTTTTTTTTTTCATTTCTTAATTTTATATATAAGATCATTTTTCTGAGAAGAATAACTTATTTTCTCTCTCTTCATCTCTATAAAATAAGCTCCAGTTTTATTTATTATATATTTCTTTATTTTTCCTTTTATTAATTACTTATTTTGTAACATGACAGATTTGAGCGGGAAAATGATATTTTTGTATTTTTGTAATTCCTCCCAACTGTCCTATTTTTATATTAGTATAGATTTTTGTGGGTATTATGTAATGCTTTTGAAAATTTATAATTTGATAAGTAAAAAAAAATTATGTAATACTTTTGTTTGTATAAAGTAATTTTTTTATGTATCAGATCAAACTTTTGATTCCATAACTTCAAACCAATAATTAGTTTGAGAAATTGTATTTTGATGAGTAATATTTTTATTCTTATAATATAATAATTTTGTGTGTATCATATAATATTTTTATATATATCATGTAATAATTACATGTAGTTGATTTTGAATCTGTGGACCCAACATTGACCCACATTGACTAGACGTTGACTGGCCATTGATCGGTATTGACCAAATCAACGTGATATAATGTATGGAATAAAATTTGTGAAATGATTTCCGAAAGGCCTCTATAAATAATCTCAATATCTATTAAAAAATCTAATCTATATTCCCCTATTGAAAAAGAAAGAAAAAAAAAAGAGCAAAACAGCTCTATCGAGTCTTTTATGTCCTAAAGAAAACTCAAATTTTCTTCTTATTTTTCTATTGAGAAAAGAGTACACTATATAGAGGAAAAAAAGATCAATCTCGTCCTACAATTATGCATTAGAATTTAGAAGTGATATCTTTCATAAAAATCAGAAACAAACACAACCATTAAAAAAAAAAAAAAGAAGAACTAGTATTAGTTCAGTAAAGGAAATCATAAATAATCATAATCCTTTAATTCACGAACTTATTTATAACTTTTGAATTTTCCAATTCATTTATGGAATTTCACACTCACCTCAAGCTAGCTGCTAGGCTGTAAATTTTAATTAAGCCTAGCTTGTAAATTTTAATAAAAATAAACAAATTATTACATCATAATATTTTTCATCTATGTATTTTTAATTTTCATAAAAATCTCAGATCATTAATTATATAATTATTTAGAATTTGAGGGAGCATTCCCCTTGGCTTAAGATACCTTCGTATCTCCTTATGGATAAGCACAGTTCAGAGTGGTTTGGGGGTGGAAATCTCCAAAATCAAACTAAAGTTCAGGTATTTTTTGGAAGTTCAAAAAAAAACATCTAAAATCAAAATCAACTCGCTTCCTTCAGAGATTAGAGTATAATGAAGAGTAGTGTATGTGAAATCGAACCAACCGGCTCGACTGCAAACCTATCGCGGGTCTAATCCCTTTGGATGCAACAAAGTGACAAACCACTTATGCAGTCGAACCTGTTGCTGGTCCGATCATTTGGATACAACAAAATCAATTACACTGTCAAACTGGTCAAGACCAATCAAAACCGACTAATTAAACTGTTTATTTCTTTTGTATTATTATTATTATTATTATTATTATTATATTATTATTATTAGTATATTATTATTATTATTATTATTAATAATTTAATTTAGTTTATTTTAAAGAAATTGTGGGATATCATTTATAGTTAATGTTCTCAATGATGTTATAGAAAATAAATGTGAGCCAAACTCTTTAGAGGAACTCATACATTTTATAATACAATCTCTTATACTTTCATTATTTTCTTTTTCCAATATGGTACGACGTTTAAAACTATATTGTTAATACGTAATAAGGAATTAATGATATATTCATATTTTTCTTTATAATCATGTTTTTCCGAGCAAAACAATAAGATTTACCAAACTCACCCAATAGGCCATAACATAAGGCGTCGGGCCCAAAACCAAAAATCTTTCTATTGGCCGCCCTAAATTTATGTTTACTCTCGTTTTTTCTTTTTTTTCAATAATTTTATTTTTTATTCAACATAATTGTTAGAATTGTGTTTCTTTTGCGAAGAATGTTTTACATTCATCTACTCCATATTAGTTGTATATGCAGAAAATTAAATTAAATGTTCATTTTCATTAGCTCGCTGTATTATTAGATAATTAAGTGTCCACACGCAAATCACACTCATTTTTATTAGCGCGTTGTAATGTCAGATAAGGTGAACGTGAAAAGTGATACTAGTCACGCTAATCCTCAAATGAAGCCTATTTTCTGCAAATTTAAATGATTTCTTCTTACCAAAATAAGCTGGATTGTAATCATTTGCTTACATCCTAATTATAGACACAAACAAAACAGAAACCAGGAATCTGGTGTACTTTAGCTTAACAACCTTCGTGATGTATCCCATCAAAAGCCATAAAAACTTTCGAAAAAGGCTACAACCATGATATCATTATATAAATAATTATATATATGCAATATTATATTTATATATATATATATATATGTGTGTGTCAGTGTGTGTATACACAAAACTTCCCCATTCCCTATGTATATGACAAATATGGCAGATAGGCTCAAAACTTTACGTTGGAAGCTTTTTCTTATAAATTCCTATTTCTCTTTTCCTTTTGCTACTCATCCATTCTCTCTCTTCTTCTCCATTAAACCCTAGCTCTATTTCTCTCTCTAACAAGAAGTAATGGAAATGAGTGAGCTTTCAACATTTAAATCCATACTGGAAGCAGAAAACGAAGAGTGGTACATAACCAACACCGACGGCGGCGGCGGCGGCGCTGGCCAGCCGGCGGCCTCCATGCACGACATGTCATTCTCACCAAGCTTCACAGAAGCAGCTGCTGAGATCAACAATCATCAGATGCTTCTAAACTCAGTTGATTCTTCTGCTTCTTGCTCTCCAACTTCAGCTTCGGTTTTCAACACTAATAATCTCGATCAGGTAAACTATTTCTTGCAGCCAAACAACCCCTTAGATGGCACCTTTGGTAATTTGGGCTGTGATCAAGCCAGTGGCTATCTTGAAAGTGCACTGAATAGAGGAGGGTTTTTGAGCTCTGGGTTCACTGATTTCAATGGCCCTAATAACAATAATAGCAATAATATTAATGGGTTTGTTGGTAATGGTAATTTGGTTCAAGGTGGTAATTTTGGATATGGTGAGAGTTCATTAGGATTATTCAACAATAGGTGCAATAATAAGAACATTTTGAAACCACTTGATCACAACTTTGGGTCAATTGGGGCACAGCCAACTCTATTCCAGAAAAGGGCGGCTCAAAGGAAGAATCTTGGGAGCAATTTGAACTTGATAAGCCAGATGAGCCCCACAAATGGTGAAGGGCTGTATGATCATGGTAGCAAGGGGCATGAAGTGGTCAATATTGATGAAGAGATCAATGAGAGGAGGGTGGTTAGGAGGGGTAGTAGTGGTGATGACGTGGAGGATTTGAGCATTGATGGGTCCAATCTCAACTATGATTCCGATGACCAGTTCTTGGAGAGTAGTGCGGTGGTTGACAAGGCGGAGGAGGGCGGCGGAGGTGGCGGCGCCGCCATCACTAGCAGCGAGCATAAGGGGAAGAAGAAAGGGCTTCCGGCGAAGAATCTTATGGCGGAGAGGCGGCGGAGGAAGAAGCTCAATGATAGGCTCTACACTTTGAGATCAGTTGTGCCCAAGATTAGTAAGGTATTGATCATATCTTCTAGCAAAATTTAATTAATTAATTGATTCATTTATTTCTTGTGAGTTCGATCAACTTTGAATGATTTTTTTTGTTTGATTTTTAGCATGTTTTAGCCATGGAAATAGTTTTCTTTAGCCATTCGAGCTTTTCTTTGAGTTCATGCTTTTCTCGGGTTTGGATCATCTCATGTGTACATGAAATACAACGTTACAACGATTGTGGTGTGAAGCGATGTCGTTTCACGTGTAAAATTGATTTGGTTTAGTTAAGTGGCATTTAATTGCGATTGCCTCTTTTTTTAAAGAAGTGATTATAATTTAATATCGTGGTAAAATTACTTAATCGGAAGTAGATAAATTTTTATTTATTTACTTAGTAAAATATCAAGAAGTTGGAAAAAGCAATTTTTGCCTTACCTTGAGCTTTTGGTTTGAATGTGCTTTTATCCAATCATAGTCGGTTTTTGTAAACTCGAAACAACTTTTAAAAGTTAAGATTTATTTGAAAAAAGTTTTTGCAAATACTCGAAACAACATTTTTGAAGCAAAAAGTTGAGATTCATTTCAAAAAGTTTTTGCAAACGTCACCTCTCTATTTGTTTCTATAAAACTATCACCAATTGGTATTGTGTTTTTATGTCATCCAAATCTATATATTTTAATGTTTAGATTTGTGTTTCAGATGGTCTTTCATTGAGTAGCTTGTTGGTGTAATTATTAATGAGTTGTGAATTTTGATTGGCATATACTGATTGAGAGGCATGCACATTAAAGTTGTGTGATAGCATTTAATTCACTCACATGGAATCTATGAACTAATTTTGAATTGGATCTTACATTTTGGACCACAGGTTGTTAACTCTTTTTTTTATTACTACTATTCATACGTTTGCAAATTGAATAGTCAACTTTTAGTTTTTTTTATTTTTTTTAAGAGATTCAAATTGCAAAGGATATCTTCCTTTATGGTTTTGTGCTCCCATTAGCAGAATGATGCCCCATCACCATTACGAGTAGTTACTTAAAAAAAATTATGTGTGGTTATTTTTGCTTTCAAATGTTTCCAAAATAAATGTCGTTAATTTTAGTATAGACAAATTATTCCAAAATAAGTGTGTTTTGAGAACTTAAGATATGATTGCTCTTAATCTTCCAAAACTATTCATATCTAGTACTTTACTTAAACTAATTGAAAATGAGCATGAGTAATAAGAACACAAACAATTATAGTTAAATTGATTTAATGTATGTGACATTTTGCAGATGGACAGGGCTTCAATACTAGGGGATGCAATCGACTACTTGAAAGAACTATTACAAAAGATCAATGATCTCCACAATGAACTCGAGTCGACCACAAGCGGTTTCTACCCCGTAACCCCCACCACTCCCGGTCTTACTACTCGTATCAAAGACGAGCTCTGCCCCACCACATTCGCGACACCTTTATCTAGCCCAACTGGACAACCAGCAAGGGTAATACTATACATTCTTATTTCAAAAGTTAAAGTTTGATCGATCAAAATATTTTTAAAAATTATACTTCAAAGAAATTTGATTTTTTTTTTTTTTTTTGATGTGTAGGTTGAGGTTAGGGTAAGAGAAGGAAAAGCTGTAAACATCCACATGTTTTGTGGGCCCAAACCAGGGCTTCTGCTATCAACATTGAGGGCAATGGACAATCTGGGCCTAGACATTCAGCAAGCCGTTATCAGCTGCTTCAATGGCTTTGCTTTTGATGTTTTTCGAGCTGAGGTACCACTCTCCCAACATATAGTACAACATTACTCTCTCTATATACATATTTGCTACACATTTGGCATACACACATAAAGCATCTATTTGTCTTGTTCAACTTGAAAGATGGAAGTTATAGTCATTTTTTGCAATTTAGTACCTAATTTTTTTTTTAAAATCGGGATTTAAAGTAGATGAATTTTTCAATTTGCAATCTGATAATCAATTCAGATCATTTTTTCTTGAATGGTTCATGTAAGTGTTTTCAACTTAATATTTGTGACAAATTAGTCATTTAACAAGTGAGTGAAAATTCAAAAATCAATTTGATTCTGATTTTTCGAATTATTTGTACTTTAATCCATGTTAAAAGACTAAATAGTCTTCTATAAGATTTTGTGTGATGCACGACATAAATTCAATAAGAAAAGAATCTTATTTAAATAAGTTATTAGGTTACAAAGCGTGACAATAAGGGAGGGACTGGACACATAATTAAATCATTTTTAAGGATGTATGTATATAAATATTTAATAATTGTTGTTATGGTGCTAATTTGATTTGTTGGATTTGAAATGTGTTTATTTTAGCAATGGGGAGAAGGGCAAGAGCTGAAGCCTGATCAGATAAAGGCCGTTCTCCTCGATGCAGCTGGCTTCCATGGCATCCTTTGACTTTTCTCACATCCTTGTCATCAACTTCCATTAAAGCAATGTTTGTCTCTTTCTTTTTTTTTTTTTTTGTCATTTATATTTATAAAGAGGAAATGCCTCAAAGAACTGAGAATTTGTTGGATTTATTGCTTTTATCTCGGAATTTATGAATGATGTTTTGAAGGATTGCATTTTAATGTTTGTGGGTGATTGATTGTGTTTTAATGTTGGGGTGTTCAATTTGAGCTTCTTTAACGAATGATTTCAAGTTAAAAAATGATGGATATTTAAGGGTATTTTTTTTTTTTAAATCAGATACTTAAAATTTTATTAGTCTTCACGCTCTTAGTTGTTTAATGAAATAAATAAATATTGATTCAAAAATAAATAATTATTGAATTTAGATTGTGCAAAGTTAAATTCTTTCTGTATTTATCCATGTTTTGATTTTGTAGTAAATATTTTTTGCTTTATGGAAGTATTTTATTCACTACATTCTTTTATTTTGTGGAAGTACTTATAAAAGTATATAATTAAACACATGTTGATGGTTTGTTGTATCGAAACACTGATTTTATTCTTGATTGAACCAACCAATCATATCCGGTTGCACAAACCTTGCTATTAAGATATAATATTTGTAGGTCTACAAGTTTCCCTTATACCCTTCCACTATATGACCCTTTTGTTTTAGGATAAATTTTTTTTAAAAATAAAACTGGTTTTTTAATTTTCTTTTGAGGAAGATTGAGTAATTTTAGGGGTGGAGTGCATGGAAAAACTATAGTTGAAATGGTAGCTATATTCATATATAGGATATGGCTGTGTACTTGTGTTTGCTGTCAAAATAAGCCTTTGGGCTTCAGAAATTAGTACACCGGCCCTAAATGAAGCCCATTTCAGTTTCAGGTGGATCATAAATGGCCCAAAGAGACATTTCCTAACGGCCCTAAATAAAGCCCATTTCAGTTTCAATTGGATCGCATATGGCCCAATTACAGTCATTTCCTATTTTCATTTTCATTTCATCTTCTAAAAAACGCAGAGATTGCAGCAAATGCACTATGGATATTTGCTCATAAATTCACGCATAATTTCAGAAAGAAACAAAAGACATAAATATGGTGGTGCTATTTTCACCCAAAGTCTGTACTATGATCCTCCATCAACGGCGCCTAATTGAAAGAACTCGGATCCTTTGTATCTCCATCAAAGCCCACCACTACTCTCATAGCTCTCCACAAAGTGAAGCCACAGCTGTGGAAATCACCAAGATTTTGAACCACAATAACTGGCAATTTGTGTTGGAATCCTCACACATTCCACAGAGTCTCAATCCTGATGTGGTTCATTCGGTGCTTCAACGATCCCTTTTCTCCGTTCATCCGAGGCGACTTCTTGATTTCTTCAACTGGTCAAATCAACATTTGGGTACCTCTCAAAATCTCCATTCTTTCTCGATGCTTGCATTGGTGTTGTGTAGTTCTAATCTTTATGCACCTGCGATTAATGTGCTTAATAAAATGATTGAGGCCCGAATTTCGGTTGCTGATGTTTTGGGCTCGATTTTGAGTATTTATAATGGGTATCCGAGGCTTAGATTGAGGCAGGTGGTATTTGAGCTATTGATTGATGCATATAGGAAAAAGTCGATGTGGAATGAGGCTGTTGCTGTGTTTTTGGGCGTTGGAGGTGCGGATTTTAAGATCAGTTTGTTGTGTTGTAATTCTTTGCTGAATGATTTGTTGAAGTGCAGCAGAATTGAGCTGTTCTGGAAGGTGCTTGATGAAATGTCGGAAAAGAAAATTGACTTCGATGCTTATACTTATGTAAGTGTTATTACAGCTCATTGCAAGGTTGGAAGGACAAAGGAGGGTGAAAGGGTTCTTCTGGAGATGGAAGAGAAGTGGTGTGGTCCAAACTTGATTGCTCATAACATTGTCATCAAAGGGTTCTGTGAAACTGGAGCCTTTGATGAGGCCTTGCAGCTGAAGATGAAGATGATTGAGAAAGGGTTGATCCCTGATAAATACACTTATACGATATTTATCGATGGATTTTGCCAGCGAAAGAGATCTTCTGAGGCAAAGTTGATCTTGGAAGAGATGTGTGAGAGAGGGTTAAACCCTGATCATTTTGCTTATACTGCCTTGATTAATGGGTTTATGAAAGAGGGCAATGTGGAGGAAGCCTTTCGGATCAAGGATGCAATGGTTTCATCTGGAGTTAAGTTGAATTTGGTGACTTATAATGCTATTATCAATGGTGTCTGCAAATCTGGTGACATGGAGAAGGCAGCCAATCTAATATGTGAGATGATTAATATGGGCATAAACCCTGAAACCCAGACTTACAATTATTTGATTCATGGGTATAGTCAACAGGGTAATATGGAAAAGGTCTCTGAAGTGCTGGGTTGGATGAAACAAAGAAACTTGGCACCTTCTGCATACACCTTTGGTGCTATAATAAATGAGCTAAGTCGCACAGGAGATCTTGAACAAGCAAATCTTTTGTTAGAGCATATGACAGCTCAAGGTATCAAACCCAGCATTGTTAGCTACACAACTATTATAAAAGGTTGCGTGAAAGATGGTAGATTTGAAGAGGGAATGAAGATTTTGGATGGTATGTGGCAGAAAGGCATTTTGCCTGATGTTTTCTGCTATAATTCTGTAATCATTGGTCTTAGCAAGGCCAAAAGGATGGATGAAGCAAGAACTTGTCTAATTGAAATGCGTAAGAAGGGATTGGTACCAAATGCCTACACGTTTGGGGCGTTGATTTCTGGATATACCGAGATAGGTGAGATGGAGATTGCTGAAAATTACTTCATGGAAATGCTTGATCAAAGCATAGCTCCTGATCTATGCAGTTATACGTGTTTGATTGATGGCCTCTGCAAAAATGGGAACATGACACAGACCTTTTCTATATTCAATAAAATGCTCGAAGGACGTCTTCTTCCAGTTGTGGACATTTACAGTGTGCTTATAATTAGCCTTTCAAAAAATGGGAAAGTGTTAGAAGCAATGAAAACTTTCTCTAACTTCTGTGACAAGGGGTTGGTTCCTGATGTTTACACATACACTTCACTAATTTCTGGTTTCTGTAAGCAAGGTAATATGCCAGAGGCTTTCAGTCTTTATGATGAAATGTCTCAGAAAGGTATCACACCTAACATTGTTACTTATAATGCCTTGGTGGGTGGGCTATTGAGATCAGGTGAGATAGAGAGAGCAAAGGAACTATTTGTTGGACTATCTGGCAAAGGATTGGCACCAAATAAGGTTACGTATGCTACAATGATAGATGGGTTCTCCAAGTCAGCAAATTTGGACGAAGCATTTCGTTTGTTTGAAGAAATGCCATTGAAGTCTGTTTCACGTGATGGTTTTGTCTACAATTCTCTTATCAATGGATGTTGCAAGCAAGGAGAGATGCAGAAAGCCTTGTCCCTCTTCCATGAAATGATAGAGAGAGGTATTGCATCTGTACTTACATTCAATACAATGATTGATGGATTTTGCAAATCAGGAATGTTGACTAAAGCAGTTGAGTTGGTCAAAGACATGGTTGATAAAAAAATCATGCCTAACCATGTAACCTTCACAACTATAATCAGTCACTATAGCAATATGGGTAGTATGAAAGAAGCAGAGAATCTTCTGTTAGAGATGCAAAAGAGGAATATAGTGCCGACGAATGTGACATACACTTGCCTTTTACATGGCTATAGCAAAGTAGGGGAGAGATCCAAGATGTGTGCCTTATTTGATGATATGGTGGAAAAGGGTATTGAGCCAGATGAAGTAATATACAAGTTGATAATCGATGCATTCTATGAAGGTGGAAATTTGGATAAAGCATTGAAGGCCTGGAATGAACTTTTGGACAAGGGTGTATTGAAAGGAAAGGTTAGTGAAATACTCGTAGGGGCATGGTTTGCAAATGGGAATATTTCAGAGGTATTGGCATTACTCGATAAAATGATAGAGCAAGGATATAAGCCTAGTGTTAGTACATGCAGTACTTTGGTTTATGGTTTGAAAAAAGTAGGATACAAAGAAGAACTAGATAAAGTTCTTGATGTTATGGTTAGCTATGGTTGGGTTCCCCCATCACTGAGTCTAATTGACTTGGTCAACCAACATCAGCGAGAAGGTCTCCTGAGTAGCAATGACCAGTTCGAGCAAGCAGCACCTGAAGTTGCTTGTCAGATTTAATCCTAATTGATTGAATGATGTGACCTGCGACTTTTTCTGTTGGTGTCTTCATGAAGCCCCTGGTGTTGTCCATACCAAATTGGTATGGACTCTTCATAGCTTTTCTTTCTGAGGTATGGTGTTTATCTGGATCTTCATAGCTTCTCTACTTTGGTTTCATGCTAAAGAAAGTATGCTTTCTTTCTTATGCTCCCTAATTCTGCTAGAAAATTTCTTGCCTGATTTGACACTCTTGAGTTTGTTGAGTTTAAACTCAAACCCTCTATTACTGAATGGCATTCATTATGGCAGGCAACACGTACACGACTGTTAAATAAGTTATCATTTCCTTTGGATGTGTTTTTCTAATTAGTTCTTAAATTTCATGATCAAAAGAAGGTGGTTGTTACTTTAGCCTTGCAAATTTACGTGCTGATAATCATTATGTTGTATCTGATTTATTTGGTTTTGTTCAGGCTGTCGGCGGGAATTGCTATCCTTGTTGGTAATCGAAGGAGCTAGCTCACAGAATTAAGGGATATATATGTACATGCTTCATAATTTGGTATAAATATGATTAACAACATGCTATGTCATAGTTTTTCAGCCAACTTTAATGCACTTCTACTCTTTATATTGACTCATTCTTAATTACAGGGGTTTCAATGGCCAGATTTTGGGAGATAACCCTAAGCGTGCTGAGATTTGGTTGAAGGCAACTGTACAACAATTTATTTTCAGCGGTTAAACTTGACAACTTTTCTTGTCACTGAATCACAGGGGAAAACCAGCATTTTGATTTTGGGGTCCAAGATTTCTTGCCACTCCTTCTATGGAATAAAAGCACTGGTCTACACACACCTTAAGACTAGCATCTCTAATGTAAGTCAAAATTGCTTGCTTTTAGTTCTGTGAAATGCTCATTACGGATTCTTATTTGCTCTCATTGCCAGCATGTTCACAAGGTGATCGGAGCATTTCTGAGAGAGAGAGAGAAGTGTCACATGTTACACATTAACATGTGGTGTTAGGATAATACTAGTAGTCTCTTGGAACTTTACAGATGTATGGATAAATTTGGAGGTTGTATTTAAAATCCTTATGAATGATATTAATTACCAACAAAAATGATGAAAGCTTCTCTTAAACAGTGTTCGTTTGCTTTATGTAATTGGTCAAATTCATAAGAACATCTGCATATTCATCTTTCCTTTTCCATTCTTTAGATAAATATAAACTTATTATAGATGAACTTTGCCCCATCATTTTTAATTTTTTTTAAATCAACATTAATAATCATCCATGCATAAATTACACATACATAATTACTCACTTATTTCCTGAAAAAAGAGAGAATTAATCAAAGTACAAGGTTTTCTGAAACATGGGTCTTTACTAATTTTCATAGAAGCCTGGGTCATTGCTATTAACATTTGTAATAAATACTCTGAGATAAACAAACAGCGACATTGCAGGATAGGATTTGGAACTGTTCATTCTCTTATAACTTGGCAGTTATATACAACATATAATTTATTACATCATATGCAATGACATCAATTTAAACTATCACATATCTTAGATACGGGCTCAATCTCTTGACTCACTAAAACTCTAATCTAATAGGTCTATGGATGAAGAAGCATTATAAGAAAGCACAATATCACTTCACCTTCTCCCTCTCTGGTAAATAAATAAATTATCATAGCATCTTGATTTCCAAAAGAAAGCGTGACCCGAAGATCAGTCCTTCCATTGCTTCCATCTCTTCCTCAAAATGAGAAAGATGTTGAATGGTACACTTGAATTTGGTGGAAATCCCCATAACATCATAACCCTGTTAGTTGATCAACCCCGAGTGAAATGAATTTTGCTTTTTGAAACTTCTTTGGCAAAAATGGTTAATTGGTTTTGAAAATGATGCTATCTAGTAGCATTTTTCATTAGAGCAAGGAGCTCAACGTCATCGATGGTTGATTCTGCAAGAAGCTGATAAGGAGTTCTACCTTCCTTGTCAACAGCTTCTGGATTGGCTCCCCTGCATACATTATGAAAATTATATCAGAAACCAAATGATAAAATGAGAGAATTTGTCTTAGCTATATATGATACAGATAAACAGGACATTGATTTGTCCCGTCAAAGATATCATCATATGACAGGACCATTAGATTCATAACGGTGATAAAGATGCAATTGCATAGTTTAATGAAGAACTTGATCTTTCACAGGATCTCACTCTTGATATGAAGCAAGGATTTCTCGGTTGTGAAAGCTATTCAGTCAATGTTTCTTAAAAGCTAGCCTTATTTTGAAGCAAATGGAATATATCAGCACTTTGCCAAGAAGAGACAACACTAGAACATCTAAAAATCAAGAGGGTGTTTGGCAGTGCATATGATTGCAAACCAGTTTTTATGGAAATTCTGAAAACATTGGCTGCATAAATTGGTAAGTAAATAATCCGAGAAGCATAACAGCTATTGTCATCAAAGACAGGGTAGGGTATAGCTCAATGATCATGGAAGTGAAACACGGAACGATAAATGGTGCAGCTTAAAGTCAAAGCAGCTACCTTGTGAGTAATAGTTTCGCGATTCCAACTCTTCCCCTCATAATGCTGTGATGCAGTGGTGTATGACCCTTAGAATCACAAGTGTTAACATTTGCCCCATACTGTAGGAGAAGTTCTACCATGCCAACATCAGCTGTTTGACAGGCCAGGTGAAGCAAGGACCAACCATCAAACATTGGGTTTCCATTTTTTTCTTGGCGGTCCAATGATTTTGAAGCACTATCATCTAGACCAGGGAAGTTCTGATCAGGATTTCCTTGCTCATGGAATTTCATTACATTGGCTGAACTTAAACAGTTGCCAACTGATGCTTGACCATGGCTTGCATTGACATCTAATTCCCACGTGACAATTAGGTGGTACACAGATTTCTTGTCATTTATACGAACACTTTCCCACAATTGTTCGCCAACTGAAGTACGATTCTGACTATTCTTTAGTTTGGGAACAAAACGTTTTTCTGCATACTGCATCCAGAAGAGCATTCTGCATATCTTAGAAGCTAAATTACATAAATGGATCTCAAGATGGTACTACTACAATGGACACCATACATATTAGAGTGGTTACATACCACTCCATTTTACATGACAAAATGAACATCTATTGAATTACAAATACACTATTAATTGATAATATTAGTAATTAATCCATCAATACCTCTTTTGGTTGATAAATCTTATATGGTCCTATGACTATTAATTTAAAGAAGTTTGTTTATGGTCATAGGACCTAAACTTATTTCTTCTCTGTACTGATCATAAGTGTAAGTTCTGATGGTGATATGTCACTTTTAAGTTTAAACTTCGGTCTGTGTGTGCACATGCAGTGACAATCTTTTTTGTGCATCAAAGTCCAAACTAGCAGGAGAACGAAACTCAAAAGACAGACATCAGAATCATCAAATGGGATACTGTGTTTTTAAGGAATTGCGTAAATGATTAAGCAAGACTAGATTGCAATAAGATATACTAGAAGTTAAAAGATACTAAAATCATTTAGCTTGAGGAATACCTTTGCATGAATGAATTTTTCCTTTACTGATATATGGTCACTGTGATGTGGTTTGGTCGAAAACTGTTTGTATTTATCAGATTCAAGTGGCCTGTCATAACATATATATTTGATTAACAAATTATCAAATGCACAAGTATAGTACAATAAATTGGTTTCTGCCATTTTCACCGTATTGGTATTTCATCAGCATTAACAGTTCTACTTGCTCGCATCAACCCTTCCCATATTGAGTTGACAAAGACATTACCCAGGGCCTGAAAAAAAATAATGACAGAAGGTTCCCAGACTTTCACATCAAGTGTTAATGATCTCACCTGCATTGGAAGTTGAGATGAAAGCTCTTAGATAATCCAATAGATATAATATCATACAATGTAGTCCATACATAACTACTGATAAATTGTATTTGAGACCAAATTAAAAGGGCATGGTTAAAATGGAAATCACCTATTTAAGGGGATCCAATGTAATCGTAGTAGTAATTAGTGATTAGGCAGACCCTATAAGGGGACACTAAGCAGTCCTTAATGAAGGGATATGATAAGAATTTGCTTCTCTAAATTCTAGGAATACTTAATCTTAGTTCTCTATGATTGTGCAGAAAATACATGTAAATAAATTAATTTATCCTAATTTCCGTGGTATATGGGGCTTTCCCTTCCCGTCCTTAATTATCATGAACCTCTCCCTGTGGAGCTCTATCTTGGGATAGGGTGTAGGCTATTAAATCAATAGGTTACCTAGTGATACTTTCCACGGTAATAGGTCTCCTTTTTCACCGACAGAACAGGATTCTACGTGAACTTTGGATGTGTGAGATTGCTGCCGATGAGTCCCTGAGCAGAGGACACTTAATAGTGGCTATTGACGATGCTTTGCATAAGAGATGTGGTGGCATCCGAAAAGTATTAGGCTCTTTCCTAGATTCCTATCTTTGTGCAGCCGTCATTACTGCATTGTTTTTTCCTTGTCTCTTGTTATCGAAGTTCAGAAATGAAATGTCAAGAACATCCTGTGTGCTTGTCAACAGAACCATCAGAATCAGATAAATAACTGAAAACTCTACTAGAGATCCTTGAGAAAAGAGTTATATCCTCAATAGAACATTTACTTGAATTTCTTGTTTCCGTTGGATCAAATGTCTCAAATGAAAACCTTCTTAACTTGTGGTTCATGCAGGAACTATACAAGACTCATTAACCACAAAAAATTAGCACTTTTAGCCCTTTCCTAAGCAATAGAAAGATCATTACAGGAAAAGATTCACTAATCACTATCGCAAGTTTAAAGAGTAGGGCGATTGGAACACAAGATGGTTCTAACAGCGATGCCAGCATCCCAATTATTTTTGTGCCTTCCATACTTGCTTGTTATGGCTCTACACTACTAGGAATCCTTTTCCTCTTGGAAGCATCACGACCATTTTCCCAATAATGCTTTGTTTATAAGACAAATGCTAGTAATACCCGATCCTCCAAATTCTTTAGGTCTAGTAACCGCGTCCCAAGATAACAAATGTGTATGACAGTCCCCATCAGAACCATTCCATAAAAATTCCTCTTTCTCTTCCAGTGAGCTTAATACCGATTGAACAAGTGTTAACCAATCACCCCTTGAAAAATAAGCTTTCTTCCAACTTGCAAGCTTCTTTGAAAGTTTACTCAAAACTGGTTCCCGAAATGAAAGCTGAAAAGGGTTACCGTCCAAGGGAACCCTTAAATATCAGATAGGTCATTCTCCTACAGCACAACCAATTGTACTAACAAGGTTCCTAGCCTTATTCTCTTCAACATTTATGCCCAGAAACACACTCTTATCCATATAATTATTAATCCTGAAATGCCCACCAAAATGATTGTTCTGAAATCCCAATGGAACTTCTACGAACACAAGCATTCTAAGGATTTGGAATCCACAATAATGATTAAAAAAAAGGCTCAAGATGAGATTAAAGAATTTGAAATCCCTAGCAACTCAAGTATATCTAAATAGATATGAAGAATTTGTTTATGTATATGAAAGTCTTAGAGACCATTTGGTTTCATTTTCAAATGGTATCTGCAACTTCTTACTTTGGTTACCTTGTGAATACAATTAAGTTTGGTTCCATCATAAACACAATTTATTAACTATTTAAATTCATTCCAAACTTATTATCATCTAATGTCTTGTCATACACCTATCTAATTAATTTTTAAACCTTCTAAATTATGTCTTTCCATGCAAAAGATATAGTAAAAGAACTACAATTTCATTCTGAATGCTTTTTATTACTTCATGTGATAGCTTAGTAAAAACATTTTCAACCCTGGAAATGTTGGAAGCATGAAAATGAAACCATAATAGTCGTGGGTTTTACATCATTTGGTCCATTCAAAAACCAAAAAAATATTTGAAATGTTTAGATAAGCTAGTCATCAGACATTTAACAAGCATATAAAAAGTCATAGTGATGGTAATTAATTATTTTATGGCTTCATGAAAGGTCAACAACATAAACTCTCATGCTACCCACCCCTTGACTTCCTCTCCTATGATGAATATAGAAGATAAATAAATCAAAAGAGTAAATAGAAGGGCAAAACCAAACTCAAATATGCTTATGAATAACCATTAGGTGCATATAGGAAATTAGAAACAACTTGCCTTGGATATGTGGACGCCAAGATTCCGATGAACGCCGGAGCATTCGATACATATAAGAACTCCAAGATTCAATGAAGCCCAATCTGGTTCAGGTGCACCACAGTCAGCACATTTATCATTTCCAGGCAACTTTTTGAGTGCATCAGTTGGCCTCCCATTTTTCGAGCTGCATTGGAGCTTAACGGAACTTCTGGATGCTCGCATAACGCTTCTAGTTGTTCGATCCTTCTCTGTTGGACATTCTTGAATAATCCTTAGATCATGATCAGGACTTCCTGTTGAATCACTAGTTGGACTAGAGCAGAACTGCTAACATACAAATGAATCATGATCACCATCAATGACAAGATAAATGAAAAACAAAAAATAAGAAAAGTTACCGATCCAAATTTTTTGCTTATTCTTTACCCTCTCAGGTGCTTGTGAACTCAGTAACGAAGTAATGACTCCTGTTATTTTTTCAATCCAGTCCATTTGGTCTGCTGCATTTTCTGCCTGCACAAGCAAGAATTAATGAATACTGAGCATTACATCAAGAGAGATTGTGCTGATGCAAGAATGTATTAACAAAAATTGTCCATCTCCACAGACAAGTAGATTAGGAAGAGTTGTTATTCAAAAGATCTGGTGCACTAAATTTTACCTGTAAAGTGTAGTTTTTTGTAGGTGAAATAATCCTGAAACAAAATCTCAGATCTAACTGCTCTGAATCAACTTTTATTGTTGATGTAAGCAGGTTCACCGTATGACGTGCAACAGATTTTTCATCATGCACACCACCATGGTAATGAGATGAAAGCCACCTACTCAACAGCCCAGAACCTGGTTCAGAGGGGGAACTTCTATGCATGGGCATCTGACTACTAGTTCCGTGGAACTGAGAGCCAATATTTCAGTTAGCATAAGAGGATGATATATAAAAAAAAGACAAAAACTTTTATATACTAGTTGCATGGATTTCAGATCCATGCGCCCAGGTCGACCCGACCCGCCACGCACAAACTCACTCCAGGTGTTGTACCTTTATGTCATGTTAGTCATACCTTTTAGTGTTTTTAGTTATACCTCAACTTTTTTTAGACAAATATTAATATCTTTTATACATTTTAGTTACATGGATCATACATTTTAGTTATGTTAGTTGTACCTTTATATATTACATAAATGTACAACTATGTTGATATAAAAGTATAAGTAATATCACATAAAAGTGTATATGTACAAATTATGGCAATTTTTTTTTAAAAGTTAAAGTATTAGATAAATGTATGATATTTATACATAAAGGTAGGATTAATATAACTTAAAGGTATGCCTAATATAACATAAAGATACGACTAATATAGTATAAAGGTCAGCAGTTTTTTTAAAGTTAAAATATTACATAAACGGTATGATATTTGTACATAAATGTATGACTAATATAACATAAAGATACAACTAATATAGTATGAAGGTCAGAGAAAAAAAAAAGCATGGATCCGGGTTGGCCCGGACCCGACCCGAGTGTGTGCATCAAGTGTACAGAAGACCAACTCATAAAAGAAACGACATTTAGCTTACAGAAAATGTCAAATTAAATTTGTTCTTGTTCCATGCTTACCGATGGCCTGCTCCATTGCTTGCGATAATAGTACAACATTCCCCTGTTGTCAAGAACAAAAAATCTTCTCTTCCAGTCACCTCTTATATTGGAGGAACGTTTAGAGAGATATCCTTGTTTAATGGTTTGTACCTAAACTAATGAAGTGTTAGTTACATGCAAAAAAACCTTGACGTTATTGTGTCTAGGAGTAAGATACATAGTTGAAAAAAGAACGTATTGTCACAAGGTGTACCTTTCCCTCAGAAGCGGAATGCATCACTGCTTCTATCAATTTATGAGAACTTTTATTAACAAGTTGTATGGCATCTCCATTTGGAGTATCATTAAGTCCACCAGAAGAGCTTCGAATCTCTCGATCAACTTGCCTTATATACTCTTGCATCCGTTCATGAAGAGCTGACTGCTCATAGTTTGAATTTTGTCTTGCCTGTTGTGCATAAGCCAAGACCTGCCGTAGATCTTGATTAAGATCGTCTTCTTTATTAACTCACTTTTAAAATTAAATCAAGATTATTTTATTGGACAAGTTCAGGGAAATGAAAATTGAAATCCGCACTAGTACACGGTAAATCAACTTAAATTTGCATGACATAACTGAGATGAGTCTCTGTGTTAGGCTAGTCAAAACAATTCGTAGAGCATTTATAACCATCAAATGTCGTCATTGCAAATAGCTTTATCATAACATTATTTTCAAAGATGGTCCTCGACAGAATAAAAAGGTGATTTAGACTCTTATCCATAACTTACATAATAATAGCATTGCTAAAACATTTAAGATAGTTGGAAATCTCTCACAAAGCCTCTGATCATTGTTTGTTGTGGTGAGCTTTGGATTTTCTAGATCTGCTTTCCGTCTTCTTTATCTATTAAGTATTATTAGAGAGTGAAGATTAGTTTTTTTTTGTTGGGAGGACTAAAGGCACCAACCTCATTTCTAAGGGCACCATACTATTTTTTTTTTTTTAAAATTCCAATTTATCCTTAGGGTTGTTGAACTAATTCCGTTCGGTCAAGATGACCGAACGAACTTCAAGGTATTCGGCCGTGGTGGTCGAACAGGCTTCAAGGTGTTCGGCCGAGGTGGCCGAACACTCTTCTATGTGTTCGGCCAACCGGGGCCGAACGAAACTGATCCGGTTCAATAGTTTTTTTTACATTTTTTGCTATGATTTTCAAACGATTTTCACACATTTAACAAATTTGTAGAATGTTAGTCATTATGTTGGCATTACAATCTTCAAAAAATTAAAAGATTTAACATAAAAAAAAAAACGCAACCCGTCACCCGTCGTGCGCACGCCCGACGACGACGAGTGACGGTAGGCGCGGTGTGTGCGCACGACAGGTGACGGGTTGCGTTTTTTTTTTATGTTAAATCTTTTAATTTTTTTAAAATTGTAATGCCAACATAATGACGAACATTCCACAAATTTGTTAAATGTATAAAAATCATAGCAAAAAACGTAAAAAAACTATTAAACAGGATCAATTTCGTTCGGCCCCGATTGGCCGAACACATAGAAGATTGTTTGGCCACCTCAGCCGAACACCTAGAAACCCGTTCGGCCACCACGGCCGAACACCTTGAAGCTCATTCGGTCATCTTGATCGAACGGAACTAGTTCAACAACCCTAATGATAAAATTTGAATTTTTTTTTTTAAATAGTATGATGCCCTTAGAAATGAGGTTGGTGCCTTTAGTCCTCCCTTTTTTTTTCTCCATCAAAATAAATTGGGAAATGTTCAAATTTAAAAAATGTAAAGTATCAAACTTAATTTCGCAAATGCCAATATTGACTTTTCAAATCTATGAGTTCAAAATCAGATGAATGTTAGTATTCACTACAGTATCAATTGGAAATGAAATAAGCAATACTGATGCAGTCTCATATGGTAAAGGCCGACAATAAACAACACTCTTCCATTAATTTCATATGCATTTACCTTTATCTACAGGGTTGATTAGACAACCTACTCTCCAAAATAAGGCATCCCAATTATTGAGTATTCTGACAGCATCATATTTTATTAATTGGACACCAAGTTGGATTATATTTGTGTTTTTTGTGCATATGCCAGATAAAATTCATACCAAAAACTGAATCCTAGGTCTAAGAGATGTGTCTTTATCCGTGTACATCAAATAAAGCTGGTCACTTTATGTGGTAGTCATGAGATTGAGCCAAAAAACTTTAAGAAAAATCTTGCTAGTCACTTTAAGATAAAGGATATTGCAAGTAATTCCTGGAAATGGGATTTTCTAAACTGAAAGAAGGTATTTTTTGTTCATCAGAAGACAAAGTCTTGTGTGTGAGACCGTCTCACCGTGAGACGGATTAAAAGTATTACATGATATATACAAAAGTATTACATGATACACATAAAAGTATTACATGATACTTGTATTAGGTAATACTTTTATGTATAATACAAGTATCATGTAATACTTTTATGTGTATCATGTAATACTTTTGTATATATCATGTAATACTTTTAGTCCGTCTCACGGTGAGACGGTCTCACACAAGACCTACTCTCAGAAGAATTACTAGTGAGACAACTTTACTTGGCTGTAAAGCTGCCTAAACACCAAATGCAGGCAGTCAATCTCAAGTAATTATGCACTTTTCCCGTGAAAGGGACCAGTAAGTAGTTGGCCATATCTTACATCGATAAAGTAACTGTTCATTATTTTAATGTATTCTATGAAGTAATCTTAAGAAAACATAGCTTATTCATTAAATAATAAGATATGACATCTTCACAAACTTTGGTGCAACATATAGAGAAATTAAAATAAGAAAACAAAACCTGATTAATATATGGTTCCATTTGATTCAATAGCTCGTATCCCTGACATTGTGAGGAGCTTCAAAATCAATATATTTTTTTCAATACAAGTTATAATGAATGGTAAGACATTTTCATTGTACCTGCTTGAAATAATGAAGATGAGCATCCATTGTGTTGCCAACAGCCTCAAGAAACTCAAACCTTTTCTTTGCCTCAACAGCAGAGAGAGCACCAACCTAAATTATCAATTATGTACTTTATTCAACACGTCTAGTTGTTTCCAATTGACTCCACTGATTTTTCGTCACAATTTAAGTTTGAATCAGTTTTCCAGAAAGAAATAACAAACCAGATTGAAGCGTGTTTGCTCAAAAGTTGATCTTGCATTCTGGAGTTCCTGGAACGTCTCTCTACCAAATTAGAATTTAAACATTTGATGGTTACCCATGACTAACTATTTGAACTGTTACAGACACTGAAAGAATTCAATTTTTGAAATAAAAAAAAAAGATTATATACCTCTTCAAGAGCACTAGCTATGTCCAATCTTGCACTTTTCCTCAGTGATAGAAACTTTTCACGGACCTGGTTATATACAGTCGGTATATATCATAAATTTGGATCATCAATGAATGAAACACGAAGAAAATTCTCCTACTCAGTCCAAGAGTTCAATGAGTAAATACAAAAGAATTTCTTTTGTAGATGTGATATACTGGATGAGTCCCTTTACTCATGCTTCTAAGATTCATAGAAGCATAAATGACAACTATCTTCTAGATGTGACATATTGATATCCTGTAGTCCAATGCCCTATCTGATATTTATTCATACGAGGCATGTTTTATTATCACTAAGTGCATCTTCATCATACTGACAAAAGTTGAGTTTGGTTTCTTTAGACAGATGGAAGCATGCATGCATGCAATTATTTGTTTGAGGGCAAGAGTATGCATGTCACTATCATGCAAGTTTTGCTAGCAAATAACGATAAAAACAGGTGTTGTTCTATTTAATGCCAATCTTCACTAATGCATGTTGTTGCCAATAACATGTCTGTGAATACAGTGCACTAGTGGTATTTTACCCTGATGCTTCAGCTAGTAATAAGGAATTTCGTTATATAATACTTTATGGATCTAATTTTTTTATCAGATATACGAGATTTAGATCATTAATATCACAGCTCTATCGGTAGTATAACTTAGGCTGTCC
The DNA here is from genome assembly GCA_946896805.1 of Scutellaria galericulata. Taxonomy (NCBI): domain Eukaryota; kingdom Viridiplantae; phylum Streptophyta; class Magnoliopsida; order Lamiales; family Lamiaceae; genus Scutellaria; species Scutellaria galericulata. The sequence continues at coordinate 12,136,324 of OX335797.1, forward strand.
ACAATCTCTAGATCAGACTGCACAATGTTTAAAATTCAGAAATCTTAGTATGAAAGGTACAGTGATAGAAAAACCAAATTCAAACCAGAAAGGCCAAGATGAAACATTTTATTACAATAATAATCGATACCTGGTCATAAATAACACTAGCTTTGTCAAAGCGCTTGCGAGCTTCCTGTGTATTATCACATTTTTCATTTTGTGAGATACAAGATCCTTGAACTTACAAAATAATAAAATAAAGTAGAGAGGGGGAGAGTAGACAGATAACTGAACTTTCATAAGAGTGTACGCAAATGCCTTCCCCAAACTAAAATCACATGAAACAAAAGTTTGCTAGACACCAGAGTTTGTTACTTTTAGTTTGATATTGATTTCTTATTGATTCAGATTGTTCAAACAAAGACCTGCCGAATCCAGTACATGTTTGGTTGCATTTTAGGAGAAGACATCAGGGAGAAAATGATTTTATAGCACTAATTATCTTACTTTCTCTTTGCCTTGATGAGCATGTCATTCACCTAGGCAAACAGTATCACAGGTGTGGGTAGATTTTAGGACAACTAAGCTTTGGAAAATCTTTTCTTCAGCAACAAATATTCTTCAACTAGATTGACTAAGAATACAAATTCTTCCTCGGTTTCTTACTTAACTGGGGAAATTAGTCTTTTAGCCTAGGATATCTATCAGTATTGTGGAAGGGCAAAAGCTCTTTAACCCGTTATCTATTTTTTCACACTTAGCAAAATAGCAAACTACTTACCTGAAAAAGAATAGCTAATGGTTGAACTGAGATAATTTGACCTAAATTAGAGGTTAGGTATATTTGTTCATGTCATATTTTTTTTCTTATAAATTATGGATCAGTATGACAATACCCTTCCTTCACTTTAGATTTCCTTATTGGGATGGGATATATTTCCAAGCCGACGATTTAAGATGTGACTTGAGCAAGTCTAGAAACATGTCTCCCATAAAATGTATCACTTGTGTAGAATACAACTTAGTTTTTTGATATTGCAACTAAGATCAACTTTATATATATAAGAAACAGAAAATTTAATAACAATGGTTAGAATATACAAAGGGACAAGTCACCCACGTCGTAACTAATAAAACAGTTCTCCAGTCTCTTGTTATTCTGAAACTGAGAAGAAAAGGAAAGTCCAAAAATCTTTATACTGAGATCAACTGTAGTACTTTTTGTCACTACATGTGCCCCATGAGCCCATTCGACACAAGAATTTTCTTCAAAACCCTCTATATATAACACGGAATTATGTTTCAACCACTAACCAAAAATAGAGATCCATAGATTGCATGTGATTTTTAATTATGTTTCACTACATGTACTAATTGAATCTTAATGAGTTCCCAAATTTGAAAGAGATTTTCAATTTGGAGGAATAGCACTATTCATATTTGAAACCTAACATTCTGGTGTATGAACTATGCACACAATTTTAAATCATTAATATCTTTAACATTTAACTGAAAAGGTAACCATTTAGTAAAGTTTTCCAATCATATATGCTGCACTAAACCCAGGACCTGGATAAGATAATTTGGGGAAGAAACCTGAAACATATGCAAATGAAAAGCAAAGTACCTTGACATCTTGAACATCAACATTAGCAAAGTGTACAAGTTTGTCAATAAGCACATGCTCTACCTAAGGTATACAAGAGAAGAATGTTAGCAGAAAGAAGGCATTAAGTATATAAATCTTTTCATATTATAAGAATTTAGAAACAAATAGTTGAAGAATAAAAACCAACTGCAATGTCAGAAGCAACAATAGTTATATGAAGATCCAACCAGACTGTTTAAGATAGCACTAATATACTTAAACATGAGGCAATAAGGTAATGAAGCCACTCAAAGAGTTGGTTTTGTATACTACTATTATATGGAAAGGAGAAAGGATCTGTTTCATTCTACCAAGAAATGAACTCAGTGGACTTAAGGATAAAAACTCTCTAGGAACACTAAGAATTAAGATAGTATAATGGTAAAGACTGAGCAGTGAAATAGAAAGGGACCATCGGCATTGAGCATCCTACAAGCCCTGATGTGCTTGGGAGACAATAGCTCCAACTTCATGGCATCAGAAGCACTTCAGCATCACCAAACATGACATTATCCATGACATCTTCAGAGACAAATGCTAAAAGTATCCAAGAATTCCATTAAAATGAACAAGAGACAAGAAAATGAAAAATGAAATAAAATTTCAAATGGTTGTAACTGGATGAAGATGTACACACTCTACTTTAGTGATGCAAATGAGGGTCTTATAGATGGTAATAAGATCGGTCTTTGGTAGTCATCTTGTCTTCATGAATCATAGTGACATTGTGTACTTAAAGAATACCAACTTGCAAAAATTATCTACCCATGCTCAGGCTGTTTTTGAAAGTCACCAACCATGGATATAATAATGTGCAATTCTCTAAGCATGCTTTCGCAGAAGGCTTTGTATTTGAAAAGGGGATTTGCAATGACTAGATTTGACATCTGCTACTAAAAAAATAGCTCAAAATGTTGCAGAAATATGAGAAATTTATTTCAAACTTAAGGTATCCAAACAAGTACAATGAATTTGTTTTCAAGGATTTAAAACTCTTAGTCCCAAATTCTGTTAATCCAAATGCAACACAATTAAAAATTTATGGTATCTTATAGAATAACCCCAAGACTAATATTTGAGATGAAAATAAAAAGACTGTGAAACTATTGCATTTTAAATATTTAATGGAAGAAACAGCATGAGCAATTATAATGACAAAGAGGAAAGTCTCCACCTGTGACCGAAGAACTTCTTTGTAAGTTCCAATTTCTCTCAGTGCAATTGCAAATTTTGCCATATCGGGACCTATAAAGTATAAATGGACTTAATAAGCATCTACAACAGAAAACAAAATGACAGCAGATAACCACATTTTATTGGTATTGCTTGTCTGGTCGAAATGCATGTTCTAGGTAACATATAGCTCAGGCGTGTACAGTTAGGATCAATGGATCATAAACAGCTAAATACAGTTCATTCATATTAAGTTTTATCTTGCCATTGGAAAAACAGCGAACTGCTCTTACTCATATGGATCTAGATACATACAGTAGCCTGAAAAGCCGAAAAACCCCATATTAAAATCTGAATCAAGATCAGAAATCAGAATTCCTACACTTACATCCACACTTGCACCCTCCTGAAGAGCTTTTTCTCATACCAAGTGAAACCAATTTTTTTCTCACAGATGTTTCTTCCTTTAAGAGTGTGTACTCTCTTGCAAAAGGGTAGATGTTTCTCCAGCGAGAGTAATAATATTTGTTGTCCTTTGACAACATTTTCGCTAAGGATTTCTGTGACAAAATAAGCTGCTATACGAAAGCTAAGTCAAGCTATAAGTTTGGGAAAACTGAAAGGCCCTAGCATTGTGAAAGATCAGGTCAACCACTGAACCATTTGAAAAATAGATGTTCATGGATACCAAATCTTAAATGGCAGAAAGGCATGTCATTTCTAACAGCTATTGTCAAGACTCAAGCCAATAAGTATCATTAGCTCTGGCAAACTTCAGACAAAACCTGTGCTATTGCAAGCTTGTTTCTTGCAACCAACACATATGTTTGAGTCTTTACAGCTCTACCTTGAAGGGAAAGGGGATGAACTTTACTTCCCAGTTTCTTTCCCCACTTGAGATAGAAGAATTAAATGTGTGTTTAGGTATCTTTCGTACCGCCAAATGCCACAGATATAGGATCATTATGCCCTCCTGCAAAAGTTTCCAGAGCACTTGCAAAAGCTATGTCTCTATCGTATGCTTCTCCAAGCCCATCTCTGTGAAACCAGGCCAAACAAAAAAGAGTGATACACAAATGCTATTAAAATCTAATACAAGTAAATATAACATGTAAATGTCACAGCATTGGAATGAAAGGAAACGCAGAGAAACAAAGAAAGGAACAAGAAAACCAAGGCTTCATTGGAAAGCAAAAAAGAAATGTTTTAAGAAATATTTGTTGTGTTAATACGGTGGTACATTCATATTCCATAATACAATCAGATTGATAAGGAACCATACACAAGTACTGGATCAAAGGACACAAATTGCACAAAAATAAGAAGAAAATGATCCGACATTCAACAGCCACAAAGTTCTTGCAGAGTAAAAGATTAGGGCAACTATACCAATAATATGAAACACCAACAATAAGGATTGGCAAAGAGGTGAAGGGGGAAAGGCATAGGGTCAAGTGACTTCTTTAGACCTAGAACCTTAAAATCTAGTTCTTATGTGGGCCTCTGGAGAAATGCACCCAAGAGTACCGGGCATAGTGTCCACACAATCCAAACAATAGGTTAAATACATTTTTGTATATGCACTCCATATATAAACAAAAGTAAAACATTATTGTAGATCCATAAATAATTGCAACCTAGAGATATGGTGTAAACCACAATTTCTGGCATATAAAATTCTCTTCTCGCAACTTCCTCATAAATTAAGTTAATCATCTATTTGACAAGTGGAACCTGTAGGAAACCGACAAACCAATGATCTCCAACTACCTTCTAGAAGTGGTTATGTTGGAGTTCACATAAAAAAAAGCACATAGTATAAGATGTTGAGCATAAGAAGAAAATCATGGATTTATTATACGAATGAAAGGTGTTATGTATTCTTAACTACATCTAAGAAAAGGAGCCATGACGTGTTTAACTATATTGAACAAACTTGATATCAAACTATGATAGGAATAACATGTGATGTATATTACAAAAAAAAACATGATCTGGGACTTACATGTACTTTCGAGATCCTTTATGAAACTTATGACTTCTATCCCTTAATGTCTCTGTACTTTCTTCCATCAATTGGATCTGCATTGTTAACCAAGATGACACAAGTTATAACTAAGTTGGCATATCTATACATATGAGACACTTTTATTGAGTTCATTAGTAAGTATTTCAACAAACTCTCTTTAATGCTGACTCAAAATGATACCCAAAAAATTGAGAACTGATGCAGATATTTATGCTTCACCAAATTTCTAGTATATTGGTCCATGACTCATAATACATTAATAACCGTACTTCAAGAAAAACATTTTAACTTCCTTTGAATTCAAAAACAACAATTCTCCTCAATCAGTAAAATCTTCCAGCAAAAATGATCAAAAATCCTCCCTCCTTCTAGATTAAATCTGAAAACTCGTCGACAAGACTACTGTAAATAACTATTGGACATTCTCCAATCTGATGTATCCAGTACATTGCATAATAATAATGCATTCAACATTCTTTTAACTGAATCATATAATTGCAATCAATAATACTTTCCAGAATTAACCTTCAAATTCAAATGAGTTCCCAATAGTAAAGGTAAAATTTACTAAATTAAAGAGTTCGACAAAGAACTAATTCCTTATTACGTTGACACACAATGCAACTGTAAACCTCTATTCACCTGATTTCAAAAGCGCTAAAAAGGAAAAAAGGCGAATATCTCTAAAAAAAAAAAAAAAAAGTTCCAGCAGGTAGATCTTCAGAATAAAGAGAGAAGAGAAACGACAATCAACCTGGTGACGGAACATAGGCGAATCATCGAGCTTTGCGAAATACATCTTTCCCTCTTGCATATAATACAATCCCAAATTCAAACCCTTCACATTTGCTCAATCAATCTCACTCCTCGCAATCAGTCAATTTCATAGATCAAATCACCATGCAAAATTTCGAGGTGAAACTGTAGGAGATGGAAAAACTCGAGGAAAATGTGAAAATAATAGATATAAGCGAGGGAAAAAAATGGAGGAATGAAGGGAAAAGGTTTTGGTTAGAGAGAGGAATAACTGGGAGCGAAAATGGTGGAGAAATGAAGAATGGGGACCATATTGTGCCCATTTTCATGGAGGTCACATTAACATACCGCTCTTCATTTACTTGTATGTTTCTCGCGCCAATCTCCCTTCTCTTGCTTCTCTCCAATTAACCCATTTTTGGCGCTTCCTCGCTAAACATCATATTTTAGAGGATGATTGAAATTATTTTCTCTGATTTTATATAATTGAAATATCTCACATAAATATATGAATTTTAAATTTGATGTATTTTATAATATTAAATTAGAATTGTACGTGTATTTGAAATTAATAGTTAGAATTTATCTGATGCAATCAAATTTTATTTCCTACAATAAAATGAAGGCAAAAACTTATGTGCACCAGTTGCGCCGTGCAATCCATACATTTATGTTATAAATGCAGTACCTTTATATTATAAATGTAATACATTTATGCATGTTTATTTTAAAAGGTACGGATATTTGTACATAAATGTACTATATTTATAACATAAAGGTATCTGTGCAACTCTGTGCACCAGTTGCACAGAAGTGTTACTCGGTTGCACAAAAACTCATGTGCACCATGCAATCCGAGTTGATCTGACCTGAATCTGCGAATTTCTATTTCTTTTTCCAATTTTTTGTCTTGACTTTTATGTTATAAATGTGTGACATTTATGTATAAACATTCGTACATTTATGTCTGTAACTTAGAAAAAAAAAATAAAGATTTTCAACACAATTTGTATTGTATACCTTTATGTGATATCAATGTGACATTTATGTTATATTATGTCAACTTTATATACAAATATTCTGACATTTATGTAATATATAAAAACGCATAAAGGTCCGAATGTTTGTACATAAAGGTGACATGATATAATATAAATGTCACATTAATATCACATAAAGGTATACAGTTCAAATTATGTTGAAAATCTTCATTTTTTTTCTAAGTTATAGTACATAAATGTCATGATAGTTGTATATAAAGGTCACACATTTATAACATAAAGATCACACTAAAAAAACATAAAGGTAATGACCTGAAGCAAAAAAAAAACTAAATTAAAAAACATGCGGATCCGGGTCAAAATTGGGTCGATTCGGATTGCATGTACACCAAGTGCACACAAGACCAACTCAAATGGTTGAAGTCGTCTTTGCAGGGTGAACAGTAATGAGGAATCCCCTATAAAGCGGGCAACTTCACATAATTTCTTAAATACCACCAAAATCACTGCATTTTGTTAAATTAATTTGAGAACCACAATATAGTGTTAAAAAAGCCAATCATTTTAATATCACTTCCAGCTGAAGATTTGGAATGGAAAAAGGGAATTTAATAAAATAAACATTAGATAAAAACCAAATTTACCTGAGTGAATTGCAAACCAGAGAGGGACAAAATTTGAAATGGGAATGAAAGGTCTTGAATGTGAAAAGAGTACTTAACTATCCCACGTAGGAAAATGGACCTTGAAAATGGAAGTATAAGTTAAGTTATGGGAAGAGACTTAGTGATTAGTATACTATTGGAGTAGTATGTTTGTGCAACACACACAAAAAGCGCGCACGACTCGACCCGACCTTGGTCGTGGGCCTTGGCGATTAGACGTTGGGCGGATGGGGTCGGGTACACTAGACGGATGGGCTCGAATTCTACCCGACCCAAGTTTATCTTTTTGGACAAAAGTTGTAGGAACGGGTACGGGTTGATGCGTGCCCGCGCCCACGACGGATGCAGTAACGTGTGCTTGTTGCACGCGCCCATAATGTAGCGAATGCAGTAACATGTGCTTGCTGCCCGCCCAGAATGTATTGGGTGCAGTAACGTGTCCTTGTTGCCCGCCCAGAATGCAACGGGTGCAATAACGTGTGTGCTTGTTGCGCGCACCCAAAATGCAACGGGTGCAGTAACGTGTGCTTACTGCCCGCCCAGAAGCGGGTGTAGCAACGTGTGCTTATTGCATCAATTTTTATATATCTCACCATAAGAAAATTTATATTTGAGCCTATGTACTTCAAACAAACCAAATAATTTGCATTATGAATTTCAACTAAGTTGCGATTGTGGCACAAGCTTATTTCCAAGCGTTTGAGCAATGACAATGGTTAGCGATATTTAGAGACGTAAGTTATATAGATTGGGAAACGGGTAAGTCTGTTGAAAAATTGGTTGTTAAAAGTGGTGGGTGACATCACTTTGACCATTTGTTAAATGGCTAAAAGTTAATTCTAAATGTTTAGTTAGGGGGTTTAGGTTGGTTTGAAATTATAAACCAACCTAAACCCGTATTTGGTATAATGGTTTATGGCCCGAATTTTTGAGGTGGCCCGAGCTTAAAAATCGGGTCTAGGTTGTTCTATTGCCCCTTTTCTAAACCCACCAATTTTGGTGGGTTTAAATTTGTATGAACAGTAAAAATCGTGCAAATACAATATTGCCCTTACTGTACACAAAATTATGATAGATCTGTCCTTTTAGCACCAAAAATTAATAGAAATGCCACCGACTCAATTGGAATATTAAATTATATATATATATATTAAATTATTTTTTAATCTTTAAATTATTAAATTTTGGGATATTAAATTATATATATTAATTATTTTTTAATTTTTTAATATATTAAATTATTAAATTTTGGGATATTAAATTATACATTTATTAAACTATTTTTTAATCTTTTAAATTATTAAATTTTGAGATATTAAATTATATATATATATATTAAATTATTTTTTAATCTTTTAATATATTAAATTATTAAATTTTGGGATATTAAATTTTATATATATTAAAATATTTTTTAATCTTTTAATATATTAAATTATTAAATTTTGGGATATTAAATTATATATATATTAAATTATTTTTTAGTCTTTTATATATATAATTAATTTAATTATTGGATTTTGAATTATTAAAAGTAAGGGCACAATCGTCATTTCATATTTTTTATCAGTCCTAACTGACAAATCAAACATAAAATTTAAATTAAACCCACATTTGCAAACTCATAATCATTCAAACCAAACATAAAATTTAACTCAAACCTACATACCAAACACCCAAAAAATGTTATTTTGTCTTCTATGAACAGTAAAAACCCACAATTCTTAACTTACCTAAACAATCCCACCCCGTGAACCAAACGGGCCCTTAAGGATTGGATGTCAAAAGATTAATCTACGTTTGGAGCAGACAATCGAGGCCTTTTGAATCGCTCAAAACCATTTTTTGGTGAGTGAGAAATTAAGCTTCAAAGTTGGTCGCTTGAAATGAGAATGAAAAGTCTTGAATGTGGAAGGAGTACTTAACTATCCCACGTAGGAAAATGGACATTGAAAATGCAAGTATAAGTTAAGTCATGAGAAAAGACTTAGTGATTAGTATACTATTGGAGTAGTATGCTTGTGCAACACATACAAAATGCACGCGGCTCGACCCGACCTTTATCGTGGGCCTTGTCGATTGGACGTTGGGCGGATGGGCTCGGATTTTACCCGATCTGAGTTTATCTTTTTGGACAAAAGTTGTGGGAACAGGGACGGGTTGATGTACGCTTGCGCCCACGACGGGTGTAGTATCGTGTGCTTCCTGCTCGCCTAGAATGCTGATGCGCGCCTGTGCCCACGACGGGTGCAATAACGTGTGCTTGCTGCGCGTGCCCATAATGTAGCGGATACAGTAACGTGTGCTTGCTGCCCACCCAGAATGTAGCGGGTGCAGTAATGTGTGTGCTTGCTGCGCGCACCCAAAATGCGGCGGGTGCAGTAACGTGTGCTTATTGCAACATGCTAGGTGCAGTAACGTGTTGCAGAATACAACACCGGGTACAGTAACGTGTCCAGAATACAACAAACGTTGTGCTGCAGCGCCGTGAACATTTTTTGACCGTTTCTTATTTTTGAACAGGCCGTTAACTTGCATTAAAAGATCCATTTTTTGGCAGTAAATTATCATCAATTTCAGGTGTAACCCCCATATTGGAGACATATATATAGGGGTCATCATGCATCATTTGAAAACATGAAATCAAAATCCTTGCATTGTTTTCCATCCTTGCATCAAACTCAATTCTCAAGCACTAGAAGTTCGTCGGAGCTCTCGAGATTGTGGTGATACTTCTTTAGAAACAAAGTCTTTTTATCTTTGGGAGACGATATGCAAGGACCAGTGAGTTTTACCCTGAGCGTATTTCGTCTTAAGGAAAGAGGGTCTTTCCTTAACTCGAATTGATGTATTATTGTAATAGACTAGGAATATGTTATAAGTCACATGTTTCTATTTTGTGTTTGTTTTTACTTTGTTCGACAGGTTTGCCCATTGTTGAGTGCTTATTATCCAACAAAGTCTTCAAAGAGGATAAGAAGAACTGTAGGGCTTCACACTCACATTAATTCATTGATATCTTTTTTAAGGTACTTGAAATCAATTGAACTTCTCAGATGCTCGGAAAAGTTCATATGAAAAAGTATAACGTCTGTTCAACTCAAGTCTCTGAACCTTCCTAAGTATTCATGTCCACATGTATCTCCATCGACGATAAAGTATGTTAGTGACAATTACTTCCTTAAGGATCAAAAAAGACTATTTACACTCCAATATATATAAATTTCACGTGGAAGCATGCTTATTTGATCAAGATCATTTGAATTATGTTGATTGCTATCCCACACACAGAATTTGTGCATGGCTGGCAGCCTGGCACAAACCACTCACGGTTCATGCACACACACGTACATACGTAATTCGTGCATGAAATCGTACACATTAGAGGAATTATCGTAGATTTGGTTTTACAGGTCACGGGGTCATTTCATAAGTTTGTACCACTTGCTTAGAAAAATGACAAACATATATCCAACATCACACTCTTGATGGTCTTAACCTCTTTGATAATGATATATATTTCTTCTTGACCTGAAAACTTCATACATGCTTTATTTTCTTCAAGGTGCAATTTTCTTGAAAAAAAAAAAAAAACCCTTGGTAGGGATAAGTTTGACTGTCATGGACATGTACATATGACTAGGGAATGAAATGTGTATGTTCACATCGTTTATCGACTAGATTATCATTCTAAACCCATGCTTATCTTGCAAATAAAAACTAGGAGAAGATGGATATATACCAAATCAGCAGTTTCATGCATAGTCTTGGATTTAAACACTTTTCTTCAATAATCCCAAACTACCAATAAAAATAAAAATAATAAAGCTAGCTAGCAAATAATTTAGAATAACATATATTTCTTAACTATTTGAAGTCAAATATATTATATACTAATAACGATTGTATGTAGAATCGCAACTATTACAAACAGCTTAATTTATTTTACAGGACTATTTTCAATATATTTTGTTAATTTATATTAAACTATCAAGAAAAGAAAAGGAGATGGCAGGGGTAATTGAGTACTTTAACTAATTGATTGGAGATGTTTTATCAAAAGATGAAGAAGTAGAACATTAGTATTTGATAACCAATTCAATCACGTGACCAAACACATATAATGTTCACAAAAACTTAGGTGCAACCGTCACGCGATGAATCGCGTGACGGCTATAGTTATAGCAGAAAAATACATATATTTATAATTGTAAAAGACATATTTATATAACTCATATTTATACATGTAAAAAACATATTTATAAAACACATAATTATAGCTAAAAAAACACATACTTATACCTGTAAAAAAAACATAATTAAATTATGTCGCATGTGAGACAGTCTTATAAGAGACCAACTCTATAATGTTCCAGAGTGGTAAGAGACTAAGAACACTTACAAATGTTCTAGAGTGTGTGTGTGTGTTTTTTTTTTTATTTTTATTTTTTATCATCATCATTATTACTATTACTATACACTCAACCTTTACATGTATAGTTAAGTATAAATATAATGCAAAAGAAAGAATTCTCCCCATATGCCTCCTTTCATGCCATCATTTTCATACCTTTTTTTTTTACCCTTCTATTTCATTTACATCTTAAAACAACCAAATACTCAAATCAAAAAACATAAAACTGATAAATAATCATATAAACAAAAATGATAAAATACAGCCGTGGTTAATTTTTAATATACCAACCGATGAAGTGTAATGATTTCATCTCTTAATTATATATAAAGTAAAATTAATAAATATGCTAAATATCTGACACATCAGTTGTGAGCACATATTAGAGTAACAAAGGTGATTATATAAATTTCTAGATTTTTAAACAACTTGATTTCAAGATTAACCATATCTATATCACTAAAAAATCTACTAATTTTCTATTTAACTTATGATTTTTGAGTTAAAATTTAGGAATTTGGTAGAAAACCTTTTTTTTTTTTTTTTTCATTTTTCGATTCTTTTTCAAAATTTCGACCTTAAATTCCTTATTGATTAGTCAAAAGTTCCCTAATTTTTGATAAACTTCGAAATAATCCTTAAATAAGATGGAATGGAGTAATATAAATATGGTAATAATTGAGATGGAAACCAAATCGACCATTAATTAAACAAACCAATCAGTGTAATTATAACCAGTGTTCTAAAATTCGCTAGACACTAGTCGGGCATCAATCCGAATGGCGCCTAGCGCCTAAGCGTCGTATCTAAATTAAATAGATTTTTATTATTTTATCTATTTTTCTTAATTTTTTATCCTTACAAAATATTTTTGGAACTCTTATATTATATTGTTTTGGTTTTATGTAGGAAGACAAGTAAAAACATCATATCTCATTTATAAAATTATTTTTATTTGTATTTTTCAATTTGTGAAATTTTTATCTATATCTAATTAATTAATAGTAATTTGATAGAAGACTATAATATATTAATAATATCATCATTTTGCTAAAAAGTGGAAAAAAAAAGTAAAAAATGTAAACGAAAGAAATTAAAACAAAAGTATTTGGCGCCTAGGGCCGAATTATTCCGCCTAGGACCGCATAGCGCCTAAAGTGACTGAACAGGTAAAAATCGGTACGGCTAGGGGCCGCTTGGACGGCCGCCTAGAACAGAGATTATAACACGACTAAAACAGTGAAAAACCAAACAAAAAAAAATCATAATTTTCAGGTGAGTAGGTCTTGTGTGAGATCGTCTCACCGTGAGACGGATTAAAAGTATTACATGATATATACAAAAGTATTACATGATACTCCCTCTGTCCCGTGATAAGTGTCACACTTTCTATTTTTGGACGTCCCAAAATAAATGTCACATTTTACACTTACTAAAAATTGACATTATAATAATAATATATCTCACTACCTCTCTTCCTCCACTTACATTATAATAATATATCTCACTACCTCTCTCTCCTCCCACTTACATTATAATAATATATCTCACTACCTCTCTCCCCCACTCACATTTAAATACAATAATTCTTAACAATAGAATTGAACAGTAAATGTGACACTTATCACGGGACGGAGGGAATACATAAAAGTCTTTTCAGGTTTTAAGAAAGAGAAAAAAAAAAAAAAAAGATAAATTTCAAATAAGCCCTACAGCATCTCCCAAATTCCGCCCATACGTATATATTTGTTCTCGCGTTGTCCGAGAATCCCAGCACACGCAGACAGAATCATCGTCGCTTTTGAATCGAGAAAATGAGCGGGTATCCGCCATTGAAGAAGCCGAAGAACGAAGCAGTAGAATTATCGGCGGAGGAGGAGGAAGAAGAAGAGCCTCAAGAAGAGGAAAATAATGATAGAGAAATGGAGGAGCAGATCATCAATGAGCAAGAAGAAGCACTAGTTGCGCTCATTGAGCATCGCACGAAAGAAGTCGAGCACCTAAGGCAGCGTATTGCTTACTACAATTCCCAGGTTTTCTTAAATTTTTTTCAATTTTTTTTTTCTCTAGTTTTGATTCTGGTCCTGTTTCTTGATGTTTTCTTGGTGTTTCTTTATATATTTTATTATTATTATTATTATTTTTTGGCGTTTTCTTGATTATAGTCTACTGAATTTGGTTATCAACTGATAGTTTCGTTTTCTTGCGTTTTCGTGCTTGTAATTGGATGGATTTGATTGTCTACTGATTTATGTTTCTTGGTGCTTATTTTTGCGCTCTATTTGTGTGTTTTGTTATTGTGGACTGTTCCTATGTTGATGGTATGATCTTGAGTTTTTTGGGGTTTATGGTGTAGATGAATAGAAAATCTCAATTGGGTTTTTCTATTGGAAGTATATAGCTGCAATCTTTAGGAGTTGGATGTTGTGCAATTAATGCAGTTCTTGGCAGGTAGTGTAATATCATGGATTTGTTGCAGCAGATTCTTTTTACCGATTTGTATGGTGAATGTTTAGCACATCAAAACAGAATCGTATTTAAGGCTCACAGGCTTATGAAAGTTGTAAAAGATGTAGTTTCGGAAGGTATTTATATGATCTTGATTTATGGACTCTGTAATTGGATTAGTCTTACCTGGTGTAATATGCAATGCCCGATTAAGAAGTTTTGATTTATGCAAATTAACGCTACCCAAAAGTTGAGGGAGAGCACTTGAATGCCATGTGGAGGCCTTTTTAAACATTTGTTTTGCCTCCATCTCAGTTCAATCTGTTCAGTTGGATCAGATAATTTGGTTTGAATCGATGTTCTTTGTGACTTTTTTGGGGAATCATTAGTTTAAATTATCAGGAGTCATTTTAACTCAAATTCTGAGTTGCCCTGAAAAGGTTTGAATATGTAGTTGCATAGATATGTTTGTTTAGATTGGTCTTATTTCATCTGATTCTGTAACTTCCACTTGTAGAGGACTTCATGTTTTACAATGTGCCTATGCCGTTAATTTATTTTAAATTGAGAAAGTTTGTATCTTTGTATATTCATGTTGTTCTGCAAACATTTCTTCTATTATGTTGAGAAATCATGGATTAATGTCCCTGTATTCTGCAGCTTGATTTAGCAGAGAAGAGGTTGGATGATACTCAAAATAAATTAGCTCGTCTTCGAGGGCGGAAAATCAAAGCTTCTAAAACCTTAACTAACGGGAGGAATGAGGTGAAAGTTGGAATATCTACAAGTCCTATGAGGACGAATGAAAGTTCTTCTCAAAAACAGTCTCAATTCACTGATCATCGTCCAAATACCGTGAAGTCTTCTGGAGATAATCTGAATGTTAGCAGAACATCATCTAGTCCTCTCTATAAACATGGAGATTCTTCTCCGAAACAAACTCAGTCCAGACCACAACTTTTGATACCTGCTGTGATTCCGAACATTTCCCGACCTATGAAGACAAAGGACTCTGGAAGTAAGTCGAAGGGGGAAAAATCTTATAAAATAAAATCTGAGCCAGAAACCATGGAGGACCAACCGAAAAGAAACAAAAGGAAGCCTGGTTTGTCTTCTTTGCTCCATTCTTGAGCCTTCTTAAATGTTTTCATGCTTTTGAATTGAAATTGGTTTTACTAGTATGATTCACATGTTATTGGTGTAAACTGTAAATGGTGACTACGTACTTTTTCATGGTATTGATCATCATCTTAACGTAACATCCATAAATTTTTGTGTGTAATTACAGAGGAGACGGTACATAAAGATGTGATTAAGTTGATTGGCAAAAGCTCTTCACCAGTCACAATACATTGTCAGACTGGCTGTCTTCAATCTAGTCAACACAAAAGGAAGCTTAGGACTCTTGTTTTGTGTCCAACAAATGATCAATTATTTTTGACCAGGTAATTATTCTTCCTTATTTACTGATAAAATTATGCGAACAATGATATGTAGTTTGCACACCCTTAATGTGTTTGGGATGATCTAGGATGATGTTGGTTGCTGTGTAGAAATGAAAGAAAATGGGTTAACAAACATTGCATATGCTTCTTTTGTTTCATGTTTTACTTTTGTTCTCTTTTTTCTCTTAAATTACTGTTTTTTTAATTTCTGGTTTCAGAGATAACAATACAGATCATCCTCTCGATTCACCAACAAATGCATGTTTTCAAGGTTTTTTGTGGTTTTGATAATTGGATTTAGTTTGTAAGAAATCTATATTCAAGTTACTGTGTTATGTACAATGCATCTTTGTTGGTTATATGCCTGAAGTGTAACTATTTCTAAATATCTTTTGTCTGAGTCAAGAAAATGAGCTCAATAAAACTGTTTGTGATTTTGAAATGACAGTTGATCATGAATGACCTGATAGTGTGGCTCTTGCTGTATTACCTGAACTGGGTGATCATGACATTAGTAAGGTTGGGCCTAGTTTTAATCTGAACTTATGGATATAATTATTATCTTCCTCCATTTAACACACACACACATAGAATAAAAGTAGTGCAAAGTGTATAATGAACTGTACACTATTATGCGATCGATATGAGGTTTTTTTCTAGTTGACATGATAAATTATGTGTGGATTGGAATCTTGTTCTGTCTAATTTGATACTGGAAGTTATGTGATAGTTAAAAAATGTTTCTGCACTATAAAGGAAGCACTTTCAGTACCCATCAAATGAAAATTCTGGAAAATATCTGGCTTTAGCTATAGCGGTAGTGCCCAATAAATGAAGAGTATGGAAAACATGTGGCTTTACGGTTATCACTCCCCTTCTTTGTATGCATTTTAATGATAGCTAAATAGTTTTTGGCTATAGAGGAACACCCCCCCCCCCCCCCCCGGTTCCCGTTACATGAAATATTTGGAAAATAACCGGATCTGTGCTTGTATAATTTGCACCCATGTTTTGGCTGCCTAATAGAATATTCTTTCCCTTAAATTTTATAAAGTGGTATACATCATGTTCTTTATTCTTGGTGTAAGTTATGTGGTTTTAACTCTTTTGTTGTGAATGCTTTTGCAGTGCATTGGATGGAATGGTCAACCTGTGGGAAGTACAGGGCAGAGGGTAATTATCTTACTTTTAAAATTTGTTTGCATCAATATCCTTTGTTCCATTAACTTCGATTTTGTATTCATATGGGAGCTTTTTATACTTTTATGCTCTTCTGTACAGTTTAATTTTGAGTTTTTGAGTTGGACCTTTTTCCTCTGGTTAAATAAAAGTGCAGTTCCAGTGCCAATCTTCTGAGTTCTACTGATTGTCAATCGGAGAAGCAGAGGAGATGGCCGGAAGATATAGTTTGGCATCCACATGGAAACAAAGTGTTTTCAGTTTATAGTGCCGATGGTGGGGATTCACAGATATCAATTTTGAATCTAAACAAGGGAAAGGAGGTAGCATCCTAATCTGGATTTGTTATACTATTATTTTACTCGATTATTGCATTGTGCAAGATTCTGTTTGTTAACTGGAGAGTTGTGTCTATCATCCTACACTTGGTTGAACTGTGATTAAATCGAAGTCATCCAAATTGATTAGTGCTGCTTGAGTTGTAGAACGAAGTCATCGTACTTACTTGGAGTCAAGATCCAGTTCCCTTTTAAATCTTATCATTTAGTTCACATAGATAGGCTCTCTAAGAGCAGTTATTTCTGTAGAAATATATGCTTTTTAGAAAAGTCATTTCCATAGATGTATATGCTTTTATCCATAAACATATAGTCATAATAGCGTCCTTGCATGCAAAAGAAAGTGGCATTTATTACTATTATGATCCGCAGAAAACACGTGTGAGCTTTCTCGCTGACAAACCTCACGTTAAAGGCATCATCAACAGCATAACGTTCATGCCATGGGACGAGAAGTCATTTGTTACTGGTGGAAGCGATCATGCTGTAATCCTTTGGAACGAGAAAGATGGAGAAGACATGTGGAAGCCTAAACCGTTGCACAGAAATCATCATTCCTCTGCTGTAATGGGGGTTGCTGGAATGCAGCATAAGAACATCGTTATGTCTGCCGGTGCAGACAAGCGGATAATTGGGTTTGATGTATCGACTGGAAGAGCGGATTATAAACATCAGATCGAAAGCAAGTGCATGAGTGTTCTACCAAATCCATGCGACTTCAACCTCTTCATGGTTCAGACAGGGTAAGTTTACGCCAAATGGTTTTACTTCTTTATTTTTCAATAATATCTTCGACATGCATTATTCGTCAATTTCTTTATCATAAAATTTGACCTTTTATATATGGTGAGGTTCCTTATAGAAGATTTAACAATAGGCCTCTGTAGGATTGGTTTTAACTTATCGATGAAAGTTTTTATATACTTGAGGAGTCCATGCAAATAGGCTACTCTCTCCGTCCCAAAATAAATGTCGTTTTAGCAAAGGAAATTTGTCCCAAGACAAGTTTCATTTTAGGATTCAAGACATATTTACCAATAAATCTACCAAAAATACCTTCATTTATTCCTACCAAATTTAAGAGGATTGTTAAAAAGAATGAGAAAAAACTCCCACAATAACTATACTTAAATATGGGTGGATCAGTCTTTATATCATCGTTCTTAATCTGTGTGAAAACATCTTAAATGACATTTATTTTGGGACAGAAGGAGTATATGATTGTAGGAATATGAAGAGTTGTGCTGCAATACTTGGCCTGAGAACTTGCAAGAAACCTCTGTTTGATTTGGTTAGAATCGTATAGCTTTAGTGATTAGACAAATTTTCATACAATACATATTGATATTTACACTCCATTTTATTGTTCTATTTCCTCAATAACCTATATAAATTTGATACTTTTGTAGCAATTAAATGTTGAAATCAGGGATTTGGCATTTTTTTTCTTGAGCAATGAAATTTGTAGTACTTTTGGAGAATGGTGAAAATAGGGTTAATTACACCTTGCTTCCAAACTTTTCAAAATCTAGCATTTACCACACAAAATTTTGGATCTTTACTTTGTCTTTACTACAAGATTCTGGACTCAATATTCATTACACTTTGTCATATGAATCGATTATCATGTGTTATGTTATGATCGCAGGACTCCAGAGCGACAGCTCAGATTGTTCGATCTTCGACTGAGGCAAATGGAGATCCATGCATTTGGGTTCAAACAAGAGAGCAGCGAATCACAATCAGCTCTCATAAATCAGGCGTGGTCTCCGGACGGTTTATACATGACCTCAGGCTCAGCCGATCCCGTCATTCACATCTTTGATATCAGATACAACGCTCACAAACCATCTCAGTCGATAAGAGCTCATCAGAAACGAGTGTTCAAAGCCGCATGGCACCATGCTCTCCCTCTCCTCATCTCCATTTCATCCGATCTCAACATTGGATTGCACAGGATTGTCTGAGGCTTTCTTCGTTGCTTTAGTTTGTGTTCACGATGAACTACAATCGAGATGGAAATTTGTGTTCGGTGGGGCCCGTCCGCCATGTAGTTTTGTCCCGGGGTGGGGTGGGCTGGTGGGCATTTTTGGTAGGGTGACAATAGCCCCTAATTTTTGGTATAGCTCTTTTTTCCAACTTTGATGTTATGACATGTTTGCCCAAACCCTACTACCCTTTGCTAATTGTTTTAGCATTATTGATGGATGGGAGGGGCAGGGTAGGGTTGTAATTCTACTAATTCAAGTTCAAATCATATGTAGTGTTATATTTCACCTTGCCATATAAGGTATTTTTTCACTATGTCATTTAAATATATACCTGTACAATTTACCATCTCAAGCTATCTCAGAGTCGACTTGTGTACAAAACATCAGGCAAGATCTAAAGTGGAAATTATGAAAATTTTAAAAATTTCTAGCTCAAGTGAAATTTTATAATAAATTTTGATTGTAAATTGTAAAATTTATACTTAAAATGAGATTGTGTAATTTTCTCATGCATGTAAGTTATGGATATGATTCCAAAAGATTCATCTATTCTGAAGCATTTGGTCATTGTTATATTTTTTTATCGAACATCTATCAAGACCATCATCATTATTATTGGGTTAACTATTTCCATCTTGTTGACGAAGCATTGATAGTCTAGTGGTAAAAGGCGTCTGCTATCTAGGCATAGGTCATGGGTTTGAGTCACTGCGGAGGGTAGGGGTAAAATCTGTTGATCCTCCTTTAAAAATAAAGAAAAAAAAAAAACTATTTCCATCTTGTAATATAATGTTTTCCGCACATTACAAGTTAAAGAATTTCTTCTTGCATATGTTCGTTTCACTTCCCTATGTAACTTCTGATCAAAATTCTGGAAACTTTCGCACCGGATTCCAATCTTAAAGGTTTTTGTGTACTTTTGCAATTTGATGTCCATGATTTTTTCAATTTGCAATATCTAATCTTTTTTCGGATCACTTTTTTTTTTTTTCCCTCAAAGATAGTTAATTAACTTTTTTGAATTTTACTTGAATCCTCTTTAATTTTCACCACAAAAGTTTATCAAAAACAATAGCAAAAATATATGTACAATTTTTTTAGGAAATAGTAAGCTGCATGAAAAAACATTTGTGTACGTCTTTTTTTTTTCTTTTCTTTTGAAGAAGAAGAAGAATTTGTGTAATTTAATTCTATTGTTTATTTCTTGTGTGGTCCACACAGGGCCCGCCCAACATACACTCATATCCGGAACTGTAAATTTTCCCCATATATGAAATTTTCACTTCCCCATCAGAAAGGAAAGAAATATTGCATTTCTCTCTCATCAAAATCCCAATTTTAGTGTCTCAGAAAGGAAAAAAATCCCGATTTTAGGGCACAGAAGTTTCATCATCAGAATAACAATAGGTTTGATATCCTTACATTTTTCTCCGTAATTTTTCAGTCGGGATTACTGTAAATCGTCGGAAATGTGTGTGATAATTGCATGTGGTTTGCGAGCATTGTGGGTGCTCTTGTATGGTTTTGCGTTTCTTTAGAAGTTCTCTCTCTCTCTGGAATTTGTATATTTAGCAGTATAGTTGTTTCGGTGTGATCTGAATTGATTAGAATATGACTATTGATTCCTCTCTGTCTTGGTTGGATTGTGTATAAAATGTTCTCCAGTTGCAAGTAAAATAGAAATTAAAGAATTAGTCTTTTGGTGGTCTAAGTGATTAATCCCTGTTAACCTAAAAACTTGTTTTTTAATTAATTTATTTTTTCAGTCAGCGAAATGCACACACATGGATAGATATATAGTTGCAGATTGTACAGCTAGATGATATCAGTGTACTGTTCAAGCAACTTCTTGTTTTTCTTTAAAAGAGCTTGTGCCATTTTTTTTTTCTTCTGCTGTATTCCTTTAACAAAGATGATAAGGTGTTTATGTTTTAATTGCATTCCCTGTAATTTCTTGCAAGTCGTATGTAAATTATTATATGGCGCTCAGAATAGCGTTATCTACTATACTTGGTATCTGTGATTGAAGCAATCTGATATTTTCTTATTCTTTTCCTTTGTAACATTTGCATATGGTGAAGAAAAAAGGTAAGAAAGGAAAGCGCAAAAATATTGGCCAACGAAATGCTAAAATGAAAAAGGCGAATGATCCCATGACCAGTTCAACAGCTATAGTCCCTACTCCTGCCCCTCTTACCTATCCCGCTCATGTTACTGCTTATGACCCTCAAAGCAACGACGGTGGAAGGGCCTCTCTTGGCATAGGAAAGGAAATGGAAAAGACTAAGTGCCTTTCTGGTTTTATATTCTTGTGTAATTCGACTACGAAGTTACAATGTTACCAATATCGTGTCTTTGGACTTCCTTTTGGGAAAAAGGAAGTGGTAGAGGCGATAAAACCTGGCGCGAAACTTTTTTTGTTTGATTTTGAGTTAAAACTTCTATATGGCATATACGAGGCAACTTCTGCTGGAAATCTCAACTTAGAACCTGCTGCTTTTAGAGGAAAATTTCCTGCCCAGGTATGGGACTGTTTGTACTCGCAAAGTGGAACTATGATATGTAATTATCACCTAGCTTATCCGATCTTGCTTCATATGTAGTGCTTCTTTGGAGAACTTATCCAAGAATGCATTAGTGGCAAATTACATGATTTTATACTTGGCTATTAGTTGTCGTCTGCATTTATGTTTTTTCCATAAAATTATGGTATGTTTGTTTTATATCATTTATGTGGCTTATTTATGTACAACTATGCTCTACACTCGATCCGTATGATATGACAAATATGCACTAGACAAATCGAAGCAGGTCGACGGGCAATGACACGAAATGCATGCCATGGTGGAAAAATATGGGTCCGTATATTTCCAGACAAACCAGTTACAAAATATAGATTGTGAATGTTATATTAAATAGACCTGGAAAGGCACATCAATGAAATTTCATCATGTAAGAATTACTTTTTCTCATATAATATTATTTTCTATCAGCTTTTTTTTTATGGTGACAAAATGTCTGTTGCAAATAGGTGCGGTTTTTTTTTTTTTTTCATTTAGCATATATGAAGACTTAAACGTGAATATGCCATCTCATGCTAGAAATTACCTTTTTTTTTTTTTTTGTTCCTGGGAATTGATAATATTGGTTTGACTAAATGTATTTTTTAAACTATGTTTTGGTTTGGTAAAGGTACCATCATCCTTAAATTCAATCACTTCCATCGACAAGGTGGACTTTTTTTTTCCTTTTTGTTTGAGCTGCTGGTTTTTTCACATTCAGGTACAATTCAGCATCTTCAAGGAATGTCTTCCACTGCCTGAGAGTTCCCTCAGGCATGCTATAAAGGAGAATTATACTGGCTCAAAATTCAATCAAGAACTCAGCAATATGCAAGTACATCTTCTTTTCCTTGACCCAGATATTGAGTTTAATGTTGATAGTGGCTGAATATTGTGATCATCCTCAACATATTTTATGGTGTATAGTAAAGAAGAAACTTGTCATTCGAAGCAGGTAGAAAAATTGATATCTTTTTTTCGTCCATTGGGCGCATCATCATGTCAACCTTCACCCCGAGCTCTGGCAAATGTTTCTCTACCACGGGCAATGCCTTCCCCAGCAATAGAAAGCCAGTATTTGTATAGAGGGAGACTGCCTAAGATGGATGTTCCTTACATAGCTGGGATGCAGTATAACCATGCTCAACCATTGGCAGAGTCTCAAACTGTTCCAATGGCAAATTATTTGCAGCCTAGTTACCATAGAGCAGCAGCTTATGCGGAACAAGTACATCCTACTTTAGGTCATCCAAGTTTGCCAGCGACAGGAAATTATTATGTTGCCAGTTCTCAACGACTATCCTTCACTGAAGGAGTTGCCCGTGGGGTGCAGGAGCCCTATTCAAGGTACTTTCTCTTTCTAATCTCATAACTTTTGTGGGGATTGGAAAGTGGGTATATTTACAGTTAGCATTTAATTGTCTCTTGTAAGGTTTGTGGGATTTTAAATTAATGAATTGGCTAGGGTTACTTTCTCTGGATGCCCTTCATGTCACCTGATGTGATTGTTGATTCAACTATTGCATTTAAAGGATTATCTCAAGTGTGCATCTTTTCTGAGAGTGGAGTTCGTATTTGAATTTGGTGACATCAGAAATTCTTGTGAAGCTATTTTGACATATGGATGAAACTGCAACCACCAAAGCATATCTTTTAACAACAGTTGGGTGGAGTTTCGTCAGTTAATATAGATGTCTTGCCACCAGAAATCTTTTTTTCAATGTTGTGTCTCTTCTGCATACATGTGGAGACGCTTATATTATGAACTGTTTCTTAAATCCTCATTTTGCTCAATTTTTTTGTTTTGTTTCGATTCTCTCTACTTAAATCTCATGTTTCTTTGCTACTACTTTCAGGCTTTCCGTTTTTTAGAGTACGTGATCATTTATGCCTATAATTCATATTTTCCCGGATATGTATTTTCTTGTGGCAATAGGTAGGATCCAAAAATCTACCCTTCACTGTTTTTTATCCTCATTGTTCAGTTGAATGAAGATTTATAGAATCATATCCCTGAAGATCAGAAATTTCCTATAAGGTCCTCCAAGGAATTACTTCAAAAACATGCATGAGAGTAGACATATTTTCATTGAAGAGATGAATAAAAGAATTTAAAGAATGCAGATAATGTTAGGCTATTGTGTCATATAATTTTTTTCTATGTTTGAATGAGCTTCTTTCTGGTATAGTAAGATTTCTCACTGTTTAATGAAGAGGAAGATTGTTCCACTGCTTTGCAGGTACAGAGCCATAGAAGGGACGGCTCCTCATGCTCAATTAACCAGTTTGCAAAGGTGGTATGATTAATTCCACGAAATTGTCTCCCTTCATGTTTAGCCAATTCTAAAGTATTTGTTCTTCAACAGGTCCGTAACCGCGGAACAGAGAGCTCCTCATGATGAAGACACTGTGTTGGATAGGCGATATCATCATCAGTTTCCTTTACAGAGGGAGGCACCTTATCAAGATAATACGACTGCATACAACTCTAATCCATCAGCTACAGCTCACTACACTTCATCTGTTATGCAAACACAGGTTCCTGCTCCTCATCATCCATTGCCTTTACATATAGCTCAATATCAAGATACTACTGTAGCACACAACATCTCCAACGCTATAGCTCAGGCCATGGAACAGAGACCTCCTCCTGATGTAAACACTGTTCCGGAAAGGCAATATCATTATCAATTGCCTCTACAGAGAGAGGCAGTATATCAAGACAATGTGGCTGCATACAACTCCAACCCATCATCAGCTATGGCGCATTGCTCTTCATCAGTTATGCAGACACAACTCCCTGCTTATCATCATCAGAGTGACACCCAATATCAAGATGGTATCGTAGCATGCAGTGCCAACCCTGCAGCTCAGGCTGTGGAACATAGAGCTCCTCACAATGAACAGAGTAGTTTGGAAAGGCAATATCATCATCAATTGCCTTTACAGAGAGAGACAGTATATCAAGGCAATGTGGCTGCATACAGCTCTAACTCATCATCAGCTATGGCGAATTGCTCTTCATCAGTTATGCACACACAAGTCCCTTCTTATCAACATCAGACTGGGGCCCAATATCAAGATGGTACCATAGCATACAGCTCCTATCCTGTACCTCAGGCCATGGAACATAGAGCTCCTCACAATGGACAGAGTAGTTTGGAAAGGCAATACCATCATCAATTGCCTTTACAGAGAGAGTCAGCTACATACAACTCTAATCCATCATCAGTTATGCACACACAAGTTCCTGCTCCTCCTCAACAGCAATTACCTTTACAGAGAGGGGCACAATACCAAGATAGTTACGCGGCATATAGCACTCCCAGCCCTGCACCCGGGACGCTGACACAGCCACAGCTGCAGTTACTGGCTCAGTATGCTTCATCAGTTATGCAGCCAGAGGTAGTGTCTCATGCTCCCATCACTTTCTAATTCCGACTATTAATATTTTGTAGCAGATCAACTTACCAATCGATCGTAATGGAGGTTGGTGCTGGAAAATGATCCTTTCAGTGGCTAAGAGGTCTCAAACTCTGTGATACTGCTGAGAGTTTTCTCCATGAAAAAAAAAAATAATAAAGTAACCAAAATGATTCTCCCTCCTAGAAACGTTGAACATAATGCTGGTTGGTGACTTGATTTTGTAATATGAGAGTAAAAATGTTGATGTTGCTTGATTCAACCAGCTTTATAACATGTTGAGAGTTAAAATGTTGATGTTTTTTTTTTTTTTTTTTTGTGCACATTTAGTCCTAAAGGTTTTTTTTTAATTAAAATTAAGGGCCCGACTATCCGCACCCCACGTTTTCTAAACACACCCCATTTTTTATTTAAAAAATTCAAAAAAGGGCAACATTACAATTTTGCCCTTAATTAAAAAAATCAAACTCCTCTCCTCCAGTCTTCTGCTTCTCCTTTTTTTTTTTTTTTTTTTTTTTTCATTCCTCAAACCTTTAAGGGGCTTAAAAAAATCATTTTATGAGTTAACAAAGTATATAATAATTATATGAAATTGTGTAAAAAGAACGACAAATCTGAGGACTTGTTCGACCTTGGTTTGTCGAACACAAAGAGGTGTGTTCGACTATTGGTTGAACACACTATAGTGTGTTCGACGCCTGGTGATCGAACATGCTATAGTGTGTTCGACCAGGAGCCGAATAGACCAATGTCGAACACATAAAGGTAAAATTGTCTTTTTATTATTTCTTGAATTTTTTAAATCAAAAATAAAATAATTGAGGTGTGTTTAGTGGATTTTGGGGTGCGGATAACCGGGCCCTAAAATTAATCGTATCATTATCATTTATTTAGAATTCATTCTGAAATTCGAAGTCACATCGAATCCCAAATTTATTAAATACCGAGTAGTTTGAATAATTGCATTTTATATGTGAATACTAAATAACTGAAGTCTTATCATTTCACAACACATCCATATGATGTAAAAAGTGCATAGTTTTTAGTTTTCAATGGAATTTTCCAACTTAGATAAGTATAGGAATTGAAGAATTTTTTTGATTTGTTTGTTTGTTATGCAATTTACAAGGGAAAAAATAACTTAATATAAAGTAAAGTTAAAAGTGGAAACAAATAATTTATAGTGTTCAAGCTTTAACAAATAAGAACATTTAAATTTACTAGTTGATTAACCACTCAATTACTTTTTCTCTTACATAGGATATTTTGGATTGCCGAAAATATCAATACTTCAAATTTATAAAAATATAATATCGATATCTATTGATAATTATGATTCTTTTAGACAAATATAATTATTTTATTTATCAATGTTGTTATAATAAAAAATTGGAATACATTCAACCGGAAATATCTTTAATTCTATATCAAATCATACATTTTTTATTTTGAATTTTCATCAATTTAAAAAAAAAAAATTTCAATCTCGACATTCAATATTCTCATGAATTTTGAATATATATTTTGATAGAGATAAATATATTGAATATTATTATTATTATACTTCTCAGTTATTATTATCATTAATAATAATAATAATAATAATAATAAGTGTAACCTAAATATTTGCAACACATTTTTATATAATTTGCTTAAATAGTATTCAGGTTAAAATGTTTTTTTTATTGTTTTGCTATCCATGGATTATTTAAAAATTTATGTCTAACAGTTCCATACATTCAATTATACTAATATTAAACTTCATAAAATTATTAATAGGATGTGATTGACTCCCACCATCCTAAGAACTCCCACCATCTGATAAATTATTTTGTAGTATTTTCAACGAAGTGAAATACACCTATACGGTTTCTCGAAGAACTGAAACACCTAATCTTTCTTATTGTTTCTCGACGAACTAAAACACTTATTCTTTCTTGCTGAACTCCACCATCTGATAAATTATTTTGTAGTATTTTTGATGAAATGAAATACACCTATTCTCGACGAACTGAAACACCTATTTTTTCTTGTTGTTTCTCGACGAATTGAAACACCTATTCTTTCTTCTTTCTTGCTATTTCTTGATCAGTATTTTCAATATTGTACGTGTTGAACACCGATATATCTTTTTCACTGTGAAATCTCTACGTCAATGCACAATATATAAATCTTTGTGAAATTTGTACGTTACAGAATATATAAAATCTTTATGAAATTTGTACATTACAGAATATATAAAATCTCAACTGTACACCTACACAATATATAATTTTTTGTGAAATCTCTACGTGACAGAATATATAAAATCCCAACCCTACAAAATATATTCTTTATTGTTGTTTCTCAATTATGTAGTAGTTGCTCTTCCTCGACCGTGTAGTATTTTCAATATTGTACGTGTTGAACACTGATATATCTTTTTCACTTTGAAATCTCTATGTCACAGAATTTTCACTGTGAAATCTCTGTCACATAAACTATATATGCACAATATATAAATCTTGCAGTATTTTCAATATTGCACGTATTGAACACTGATATATCTTTTTTGAAATCTCTATGTCACAGAAACCTGATATGCACAATATATAAATCTTGCAGTATTTTCAATATTATACGTATTAAACACTGATATATCTTTTTCACTGTGAAATCTCTACGTCACAGAAACTATACAACTGACATTCACGAGAATTTGTAGTTATTTTCAATATTGTACGTATTGAACACTGATATATCTTTTTCATTGTGAAATCTCTACGTCACAGAAACTATACAACTGACATTCGCAAGAATTTGTAGTTGCAATTTGTAGTTGCAATCCTCAAGATTTTGTAGTTGCAATCTTATGTTAGTTTATGATGTGATTGACTCCCACCATCCTAAGAACTCCCACCATCATAACCCACCTATGAAGGATGTGATGACACTATACATATATCTTAAAATCATAAAAAAAAAAATTGAAATTCATTTATAATATTGACTCATACACACACACACATATATATATATATATATATATATATATATATATTTGAAATAGTGTTTTATATTATTACTATCAAACAAATATCGATACATATCAAATTCAAAATATCATTACCGACGAAAATATCAATACTTGAAATTTATGAAATTATCAATATCGATATCAATTAATTAATGATTATGATTATTTTATATCAATATGATTATCCCCTCTATCAATATTCTAATAATGAAAATTGGGTTTACCTTTCATCATATTTATAACATTCGAATTTTCGTAACTTAAAAAAAAAAAAAAATTCAATATCGAGAATTAATAGTCTGGTGAATTTAAAATATATCTTTTTTCTAGAACTTTTAAATGATACATTAGTTATAAGATATAAATAAAATTATAATAGAAAGTTTTAAGTTTTTAAAAATATGATTTTTTCAAATAATAATCTTATCAGAAATTATTTTTTAAATATAAATATAGAGAAAAAAAATAAATTTATCAAATCTAAAAAAAATTAAGGTTAATAGTATTAGTCTGCGAAAATATCAATATTTCAGATTTATTGGAATGTCGATATAGAAATTGGCTGGCAGTTATTACTATTTTAGACAAATGTAATTATTCTATGTACCAATAATTTAATAGTGAAAATTGAAAATACGTTTAATCAGAATTTTATAAAAAAATTTACCAAATTTTTCAAAACATATCTTATGCTTTAAATTTTCTTTTATAATTAAAATTAAAAGTATTTAATACGATTTTCTTTATATATGCTTATAATATAACATTGAAAAATTGTCTAAATCTATATTAATATGAATCTAATTTTAATCAAAAATTCAAAGTATTCAATAGTTTAGAAGAACAATAATCAGAACATTTAAAAAAAATTATGAACAGTTTCGAATGTGAACGACTATTTACGATTTATAGTGAAATAAAACTATGTAAATATCAAATTAATTTACTATCCCTAAATTTGATATTTATAAGCTTATTAAAACATTACAAAATTTGGCCCAAACTTAACACATATTTGTAATATATTAGATTAGATTTGTTGCAATACATATCATATCATACAAACAATGGAGGAATGAATAAAATTACACTTAAATAAAATAAATAATGTATAAAAGAAAAAAGAATTCTTTAGATTCATAAATCGAATTCAATTCAAATCTTTACCATTTCAAATCAAATTTTGTCTTCAATTTTCGTTTCTTTTTAACATGGGGTCGGGTAATGATTAGGATTAATTTCATTTTTTAGTCATGTATATAAGATATTTTTCCATTTTTTTGATAATTGAGTATATGTTTTTTAATTTTGGTCCCGTATATTTCAATATTTTCCAATTTTGGTCGGAATTCCCAAAATCGCCGATGTAATGTGAGATTTTTCGGCGGCCGTCCTATCAAAATTGGAAAAAATTAAAACATATAAAACCAAAATTGGAAATATAAAAACTCTCGTGCACCAAGTGCACGGATCAATCCAGGTCGATCCGACCTGAATCCGCAAATTTCTATTTTAAAAAAAAAAAATTTCCAGATTTTTGTCTTGACTTATGTCTGTAACTTAGGAAAAAAAATGAAGATTTTCAACACAATTTGTATTGTATACTTTTATGTGATATCAATGTGACATTTATGATATATTTATGTCACATTTATGTACAAATATTCTAACTTTTATGTAATATATAAAAGTGCATAAAGGTCATAATATTTGTACATAAAAGTGACGTGATATAATATAAATGTCACATTGATATTACATAAAGGTATACAATTCAAATTATATTGAAAATCTTCATTTTTTTCTAAGTTATAGTACATAAAGGTCATGATAGTTATACATAAAGGTCATGATAGTTATACATAAAGGTCACACATTTATAACATAAATGTCACACTAATACAACATAAAAGTAACAACCTGAAGTAAAAAAAAAAAAACTAAATTCAAAAAACACGCGGATCGGGGTCAAAACTGGGTCGACCCGGATTGCATGTACATCAAGTGCACACAAGACCAACTCAATTGAAAAACATATACTTGGTTGTCCAAAAATAAAAAGAGTCTTACATACATGACCAAAATTGAAATTATCTCTAATAATTATTATGTGAATTCATTCTTATTGAGTTACGATTATGGATTGAGATTCGAACCTATAATAGCCGGCTGAGGCTAAGAAACACACTCAGCTCTTAGACTACGTATATTAGTATGTCATCAAACTCAATAGACGTGCAACACAAGTAACATAATTCACAAAAATTTATGGGAGACGGTCTCACGGATAGTTTCCATGAGACGGAGTCTTATTAATCACAACCCAAACACATATTAACAAATTTACATGTGAATTGTGAAATATAAGTTGTGGGTTGACTCATCTCACATAAGAAGATTCATAAAACGGTCTCACATAAAATTCACTCAACATAATTTGACCGTAAAATGTATATCCAACAATCTTGGATGAATAGTCGTAACTTACATAAATGTCAATTTTATTTGGTCCCGCAACTTTGACCTTTTTTGACAATTAATCTCATAACTACACACTTTTTCAATTTAGTCCCATAAACTAAATAATTACTCATTTTCGTCATTTTTCATCAAAATTTTCAAATTTTACTGGGAAAATACCGGCATTTTTGGCAAGCAAATCTGATGTGGCAACTTTCAAAAATTGGTTTTACAATAAAAGAAAATATAAATTTGCTTCATCTTCTTTCTTGCTCCACTGGAACCTAAGCCACCAAGAAAAACTCCCAAACCATACATTTTCTAGTCAATCTCACATTCCAAGAGGAAATCAACTGATAACCTTTTCTCCTCCATTGTTTCAGAAAAACAATGACAAAAAACAAAAGGATATACATTCGCCAGAAAACTACCATAACTACAAACTCAAAATTAGATATTCCCTAATCCATAACCAAAATGCATGAAATTTGTCTCAAAATACTCCTCTTACCATGTTCTTTTCAGTTCCATATCAATCTTAAGAAAAGAATTAAATTTGAACCAGAATAGATTTCACAAAAATACATATTGTATTTCAACTTTAAAACACGTTTTTTATGCCCAAATTTGTACATTAAATTAGAAAGTTGAATGAGGAGATTTGATATCCATGTAATGGGCAACACTTCCATGTAATTTCATTTCATTTCATTTTCAGAAACTTAATTTTCTAATATTAGAGAGGGGGTTTTTGCTTTTGAGTTTAGAATTAGGGATTTTTTTCTTCCCCTTTTTTGAATTCCCTTTTCCAATTGTTTTTGGTTTTTTTTTGTTTTTGTTTTTGTTTTTGTTTTTGTTTTGGAGGAGTTGGATTTTTCAAGTCCAATGTGTCATTCAAATTATATTCAAACATATATTTAACCAATGAGAAAAATCCACCTCATGTCATCATTAAGTATTGCATGAAAATCCCAACTTTGTTATGTTGCAGTGCAACGTACATGACTCTTTCAAGTGAAAGTTGAAATTTCCTATGAAAAATGATTCAAAATTGAGCAATTATTTAAATTATGGTGAGACTAAATTGAAAAATTTTATAGCTGTGATACTAAGTGCAAAAAATGTCAAAGTTGTGAGAT
This sequence comes from Scutellaria galericulata, assembly GCA_946896805.1. NCBI lineage: Eukaryota > Viridiplantae > Streptophyta > Magnoliopsida > Lamiales > Lamiaceae > Scutellaria > Scutellaria galericulata. The sequence goes on from OX335797.1 coordinate 12,167,992, forward strand.
CAGATAAGATTTTATATAATAAATTAGAATTAACTACAAAAAATCACAGTTTTACCGATGGAAAAATCCGTTGGCAATCTTGAATTTTCCGTCGGTAACATTTTATTGACGGAAAAGAGAAATTATTACCGACGAAAATTCCCATCATTAAATTTAATAAAATAAAAAAAATTAATTTTTCAAATCACCAACGGAATTTTCCGTCGGTATTCTGAAAAAAAAAATTAATTTTTATATTCAATTATATTAATTAAACTAATTGAGCTAATTAAAATAATTAAACAAGTAAACTAATTTAACAAACTAAATTAATATAATTATCAATTATCATATTAAACCTAAACTAAGTTAATTACATTAAACCAACATTGACATAATCAAACTATACTAACATAATCAAATATTAACATTAACAATTATACTAACATAATCCAACATAAACTAACATTATCAAAACTATATTAATTTATCATAATTACACCTACACTAACCTAATTAAATTAAAACTAACATTACATTAACATAAAGCATAAAATCAACATAATTAATCTAAACTAACATAACCAACATTAACATAATACATAATATTAACATAATTAAACCTAAACAAACCTAATTATATTAAATTTAATTCACATAAAACATATAATTACATAATTAATTAAAATTTAAAAAAAGAGGAGCTTACCATGGCGGCGGCGGCTCCACAGTCGGAGGGAAAAGGGAACTAGGGGAGGGGGGTTGGGGTGGCGAAGAAAAGAGGGTGGGAGAGGGGGTTGGGGTGGCGGTTGGAGGGCGGCACAGGTGGTGGTGGGAGAGAGAGAGGGTGGAGGAGGAGGGAGGAAGAATAATATTTAGTCGAATTTATCAACGGAATTTCTGTTAGTAAATCCACCAAAATTTTGGGGATACCATTACCAGCGAAAATTCTGTCAGTAAATTTTTTAAATTCTTTTTGGGGAAAAAAATACTCTTAAATTATTTTCTATTTTTTTTTGGAGGAAAAATATTCTAAATTACCAATGGAAATTGTGTCGGTAAGATTTTCAATTTTTTTCCATCGATATATTTATTATGGATGGAAATACCATTGGAAATTTTGTTGGTACATGTCTCTGTTCAATTTACTATGTTTTTTATGATATTTTATTTCTGAACTTTGTTCCAATTACACATTTTGAGTTCCATTTACAATCTTATATAAAGAATTCAATTTTATAAATGAGTTCAAATCAATCTAATACAATGAACTTATTAAATTCATCGCTAAAATGTTCAAAAATGAAAAAATATATATGTAAATTCGTTTAAACAACATAAATAATAAAATTATATCCTATCAATCGATAATAGTCTCATTTAATTACTAATTCTGAATAACCATTTAAACGATAAACATATGTATAAATTAATTAGATTAAGATAAATCTATCTAAACGAACGTTGTCTTATTAATTATATATGAATATACATACGTCACATACATAATTATTATAATATAATAACATTATTCACATTGTACGTTATAATTATTAATACAATATAATAATCATTAATTTTAAATTATTGAAAAAAATCATCAAAATAAAGGTTATTTAAAAAATCGCTAAATCCTAAATTTAGGGTTTAGCGACGGATTTACCGATGGAATAGTCATATTCCGTCAGTAAATTTTTCGAAAAAAATAAATAAAATAACTTTTATAATTTTAATTAATTATCACCGACAGAATTGTCCGTCGATAAATTTTAAATTATATTTTAAAATTATTTTCTTAATGTTTTTTTCTGCAAAATTTACCAATGGAAATTTCCGTCACTAATTCTGTCGGTAAATTTTGCAAATTTTTTTTAAAAAAATTGAAAAACTTAACGATGGAATTTTCATTGGTAATTACCGACTGATTATATTCCGTCAGTAATTTTGTAAAATAAATAAAAAAATATTTTTTGTAATTTTAATTAATAATTACCGGCGGAAAGGTTGTCGATAAACCTATTTTTTCTGTCACTAATACCGACTGTTAATCCGTTGGTATTTTGCATTTAAAAAAAAAATTGATTACCGACGAAAATCCATCGGTATTCCGTCAGTAATTACTGACGGAACGTGTCCATCGATAAATTCGATTGGCAAATCGCCTTTTTTTTTTATAGTGGGCGCATCAAAGTTGAAATAAATAAAATTAATAATAGAAAGTTGACGGATGAAAATTGATTTTCCAAAAAAGTTTTAAAAGATAAAAATATGAATAGCCTCAACACATATTTTCTATGAATGAATTATGAATCACGTGAATGAAACGTGCGTGCGATATCTAAAGTCGTTTTCAATAGAAAAATGCAAAGCGCTGTCCATGCATTCACATCTACACACTGAAATAAAACACTTTTATCACTAAAGACTAATTGTTGAGTAGACTTTTTGGTCACAGAGAAACGTCATTCAAAATAGAAAATCATGTACAATTCAAACACACGATTTCTTCGAAAACCCTAGAAAATATTCTCCTTTTTCTTCTTCTTGAAAAAAACTAAGTACTGATTTCCTTGTTTATTTAAGCACCCTTTTTTATCTTCTTATATCCTAGCAAACACGCTACCATAGCTCTGAAGAAAAAGCAAAGAGCAGAAATGGTGGATCCGAGTCCGAGTAGGCATGGAAAGAGGCCCCTTTCATTGGACGAGGATGACGAGCCATCGTTCCCGATTTACTCACTTGGAGCTCGATCCCAGCATGACATGTCCGCCATGGTCAACGTTCTCTCTCAGGTCATGGGTTCCACCGGAGATCATGACCCGACCCGTTTCTCCTCCCAACCCGACCATCATAACCCACATATGCCTCCGCATAATAACTCAACTATCCAACCACCTCAACAACAAGGTATATATGTATATACTTTTCTAAGAGAGAGAGTGTGTGTGTGTGTTTTATAATTTTTTGCAAACTAGGCCAAAAGATGAGTTCCCTAAATAATAATTTTACTTATCTTGGAAACAAACATGTTAGCAAAGTGCAAATTTTTTGTATGATACAATGTTGTCATGACTTTTTTTTTTTTTTAAATGAGTAGAGAGGAAATAAAGAGTTGAAAACTTGCATGATCGAGGTTCGAACTCTGGTCATCACAGTCTGCACATCTATCTTGAGCTACAAGACTCGTGATTTTTATGTGGCTTCTTATATACATGCATGAATCAGACAAATAGTTAGCATGATTGAAATGAATACCTAACCTTGACCTAGTAGAGATTGATGAGTGTTATTCCAACATTAATTAATGTGTTGTGATTATTCTAATATATATCATGTTAAATGAAGAAGTAGCTCATAACTTGTTTGATGTATAAACAGGGATTAATTCAAATGCAAGAAAGAGACACTACAGAGGAGTAAGGCAGCGGCCATGGGGTAAATGGGCGGCCGAGATTCGTGACCCGAACAAGGCAGCAAGAGTGTGGCTGGGAACCTTCGATTCTGCGGAGGCAGCTGCACTTGCTTACGATGAAGCTGCACTAAGGTTCAAAGGAAACAAAGCCAAGCTCAACTTCCCTGAACGCGTTCAAGGAAAATCCGAGCTTGGCTATTTAACCACGTATAATACACCACTTCCTTCTCATCAATATCATACACCTCAACCTCAAGTTCAAGCTCCTAATAGTCAAGAAAACTACCTCAATGCTCACCATTACTCTCAGCTTCTTCATGGTGGTCATGTTCTTGATCATGGTTTGAGCTATGGAAATTACTCATCATCCTCACAAGGGATTTATAGTGGAGGCTCTAGTGTTCTTCATGATCACTCTTCTTCTCATGTGGTATCTTCTCAAGAGCAGCAAAATGTTCATGACCAAGATTTTGGGAGGTTTTCGGGTTCCGATTCTAATGAAAATTGGGAAGAATTTGATAGTAATAGTACTACAAGAAGGTATTTCATGTAACGAAATGATCATTCAGGATTCGTGTCCGAGATTAGTCGTGTATAGTTAAAGAAAAAAACAATTTTATTTGTACGATTGAAGAAAATTCCAACTTCAGTCATTTTCCATCGGAATTTCCAAACTCCAATGGTCTTTTTGCTTTTGAAACTCTTAGAAGTTCAGAGAAAAGACATCATAGTTTGGAATTCAGTGGAAGGATTGAAACTGGATATTTTTTTTCAATTGCAGAACTATAATTGATTTTTTAAATTATGCAGGAGTAGTTTCGCACACGAAATGAAATTTTCGCAAGGAAATGATCAAGATTATTGATCAAATAGTAGATTGAGTTTGTATGTTCATGTGAGGTTAATTTTGAGTTTTAGTTATATTATGATTCATGAGCTTTGGAGGTATAGCCAACACGTTGTTGCACCTCTTGAATCATTAATTTAAGGTTATGGATAATTTAATGCTATTTGAAATTAAGCTATGAGTTTGGTGAGTTTTTGTTGTACATTATTTGATGGTTACACTTTTATCATAATGATATTTATTTTTCTTTGGTCTATCCCAATATAACATCCTAACATGTTCGAGAAGATTTGAAATATTGATTTTATTAGAGCATGCATCATCCTAAGTAAACCTGTAATTAAAGCCTCAAATATTCTTTAAATTTTCTACTCCCTCCGTCCCGGCTCAATTTGTCTACGTTGACCAGGCACGAATGTTAAGAAAATGCAGTTGACTCAAGTGTATATGCACTTTTGGATGATATTTTTGTAATAATATGCACATCAAATCAAATCCTATGCACTTTTGGATGACATTTTTGTAATAATATTTAAATAGAGAGATATTAATGTAAAATTATTTTTGCCATTTATGGGCTGACAAGTTTAGGTGGGACAAACCGAAATGGCAAGTAGACAAGTTAAGTTGGGATGAAGGGAGTAATAATTAAAGCTAGTTTTTTTTTTTTTTTTTAGCTATAATTAAAACTAGCTTAGGCACAACTATATATTAGCAGTTTGGCTTCATATGGTATTTCACCTAATATTTTGTTACATTTAAAATGTTACTAGCTTGTTAATTAGTATATATTGTTAATTAATATGAGATGAAACACATATTGCAATATAAGATCTCATGTGGTATATTAGATGTATTTATGTATTATATATTCTTATGTTGTAATTGATGTAACCTAGAACATTAGGGAATTAGTTTAATTAATTGATTTAATTTATATGTGAATTTTATTATTTACTTGCAATGCGTATAGCAATTAGGGGGCAATCCTAGAGCATTGGTGGCTAAATGTAGCTTCAATTGTTTGGAGATATATGAGCTGCCCTATCGACTCCATTAGGACCCTAGCTAGCTATTAACCTTGCTATGATTTATAAGTTTTACTTTAAGAACTTCAAACTTAATTATTAGGATAAATTTTTGCTTATACGATTGAGTTTATAAGGGAAAAAACAGTTTTCCATTGGATTAATTCTCTCTCTTTTTTTTAATTATAGTACTTACTAACTTTGAATTTCACAATGTATGATTATTATATAGTTTGGATAGTGAAGTGTAGTTAGAAAAGAAAAGTTTAGAAGATGAAGCTGGGTTTTACAAAATTACAACAATATAATGTTTCCCATTTTAAAGTGACATAAGAAAGATTTGAGGTAAAAAGTCAAAACCCCAGTTGCTCGAATGGCAACTCCTAAAAAAAAAAAAACAAAACAAAAAACAAAAAGCAAAAAAAACAAAAGATTAGTTAAAGGGCTAAAATACACGATAATTAATCAAATAAAAATTTGATTTATGATCTATATATATATATAATTGTTAAGTACGTAAACAGTTTAATTAGTTAATTGGTCAGTAATCCTATTAATGTGTCATAACTTTGATTAGATCGATCGCTTTTAACTAGCTAATTGATTCTAACTTTAAGGTCTAATTAACAAGGACAAATCTTAGTGCAAACACACGAGGACCTTCTCTTAACTTTTTTGAGTCATAGCATTTTGGATTTCTAACTTTTTGCTTATATATATAGAGAACAAACCGACAGACAATTTTTTTTTTTTAATTTTTTTTATGTAGATTAACAAATGAAAGATGAAGTCATTATATGAATTATGCAATGTCCTCTTTGTCATACCAAAAACAGGAAGACAAACAATCTTGACATAACACAAATTCCACACAATTCAAAAGTAAATAGTATTTGACAATCAAAGCTAATTTTTCAACAACAGGCCGAAATAAATCCTTGAAAAATGTATCTAAAAAGCAACAAATTAAAACAACCATAAACTTATAACATGCCACGTGTCAGAGACTAAAGAAAGGAATTATAAGGGAACTGGGTTCTCTTCTAGTTAATTAATGTAATTTATGACAAATGTTAATTAATGAGGTCAGATACACTTAACGTGAGATGACTATTATAAAATAAAACGTCAAAATAGAATGGAGAACTTTACATGGGGACTTATGGTATGAACACATTATTCAACAAAGTGACTAATAAAATTTGATCTGAGGAATGAAAAGTTATGATCATTACAAATTTTCTTTCTAAGATTGATCCTACTTACTTGAAGCCATGTGTCTATTAATTAGTTGCTAATTGCTATGTTGATGTTTAATGGTTACTTTTGGAATAAAACATAATTAGATGATGAATTGAAGTCTATGATTATAAATTCATCAATATTGTTTGGATGAAATTAAATATTACTATCAAGTCATTTCAATTCATTCTCAAAAGAATAAACAAAAAAATATATTTGAGATAAGGGGCAACCGCCACACTTCTAAATCCCATCAATAATGTTCACGGCTTCACGAAATTAAAAGATTTAATTTAAAAGATTTTGTAACAGCTTTGAAACTTATTACAAAATTGTTAGATTCTATTTACGTATGTTTTTTTATGTATAAAAATAACAAATATTTCTTATAAGATTTTAGTAATTAATGTGTAAAACTAAAAGAATTTTTTCAAAGTAGCTTCTGTGTAAATCTAAACTTACTTATTCTGGAAGAACTTATCAAACTATGGATCGAATTCTTAAAATTCTGAAGTTATCTTTTTAACATAACTAAATTACATTTTATCAATTTCAACTATGTGCATTTTCGCATTTTATTATACTAAATCTTTTTTTGACACTTTACCCTTTAACTACATGATTTCTTTCAACAATTTTATGCAAAATTAATTAAACAAAGATAAAAGTACATATATAAAGATCATAAAAGTGCAAAAATAGTTGAAGAATACATACTTTAAAAGACTAATTGTGATTTATCCCATAAAATATTAAGAGAAGTTTATGTAAACATTCAAATATATTCAGTAAACGTTCCCACCTACTTTAGAAGAACATCTAAAGAAGACACTTTTCATGTTTTTTTCTAAGACGAATGAAGCAAAGTATAATTATGTTTATATCTTCTCAAAAAAGATCAAGAGAGAGAGAGATGAGAGAGAGAGAGAGAGAGAGACTTGCCTGAGAAGCCATTTCAGATACTCTTATCTCTTTCCGCATTTCCAAAGTTTGAAAAAAGAAGAAAGTCGACAATTAGCCTAAAAGTCTAAAGATGCATTGATATTGATATTAATATGATGAGCTCTGATGAATTAGAGAAGAATTTTTGGGCTCATATTGCTGCTGCAAAACCCCTGCTTTTATTACATCATTTTATCCTTCTTCAAAGTCAAGTATATATATTAACTAGTGGAATAGTTTTTGCCCTTCTATTTTTTTTTTAAAATAATTTTTATCTTAATAATTATCCTACCCACCATAGCTATTTCTTAATATATCTGTGATTTAAAATTAATAATTATTTTTTATTTGGGATGAATCAGTGTGCACACATTAATATGTGTTCATGGTGGATAGAATAACACTAGCAGACCTGATTTTTATCTTATATACTTTATTTTCTATTTTTTTTCTGTTGTCATTGGCTCTATTCTTTTTATTTTTTCAAGTTTTATTCTTTAATTTGAAAAGAAAAAACTAACAATAACCAAAATTTGAAGGGCGAAAAATAATATAGGCACAAAAATAAAGCACAAGCAAAAACAATATAAAATAAAATAGAAGATGAAAGTCATAAGATAAAAATACAAAAGAGTAGCAAAATTGAATTTTTTTTTCTCATATCTGAAAATGAATAATATGATAATGTGAAAATATAAAAACAGATATGGTCATGGAATTCGGCCCGCCCTTCTTTTATTCGAAATTTGCGGACGAAAATGGAATAAGTTACTAATCATTTTTGTTTGAAACGCGTTTCTCTTATTCATCCATATATATATATATTATCCTAATAATATATGTTGAAGCATGTAACAAAATTGTAGAGCCTTTGACTTGACTAAGTCTAACTATGCAATTCCATCCACACTTGATCCATCATAATCAATACATCTCTTTTTTCGTTTTTTTTTTTATATAAAACTTCCTGTTTATTGAAAACATATATATATTTCCATGATTTTTCAATTAATAAAATAGCTAATTTATTTAATCTTTCTTGAAACATTGTCAAAGGTGGATATGATTTAATTAAGTTTGTTTCTTTCTGACAATACTATTGTCTTGCTTATGAGAAGCCCATTGTGAACGTGCAATCGTGTGAAAAAAAAAAAAAAACTTTAATAAGTCCAAGGTAGAGAATAGTTCTTTTCTTTAAAGATAAGTATAATTTTGTGTACCAGTTGCACGGTACAATTTGGCGCAACTTAGATCTGTATTTAAGATTTTATTTTGATCTGTTTTTAATCCATACATTGATTTTCATGTTATAGTTGTATAACTTTTATATTATATTAGTGTAACATTTATATACAAATATTATAATTCTTATGTAATACTCTAACTTCCCAAAAAAAAAAAAATTCAGTACAATTCGTATCAACATACCTTTATGTTATATTATTTATATATCTTATTTATGTGATATTACTTATACATTTATATCAATATAAATGTTATATAATTATAACATACAAGTTCACCTAATATAACAAAAAAGTATAAACAATGTATTACATGTTTATGTAAAATAATGAAAAGGTGTGAACGTTTAAAATATAAAGATATGAAGTTGTAATAAAATATATATGAAAATATGAATATATGGAAAAGCGTGTGAGCACACATCTAGATGTATATGGGTGCGTGAGCAGGGATGGAACTTTCTTAAATCCCCAACTCCCCTAACTCCGTCTCTGCTTTTACTGAAGAAGGAATGAGAATTTTAAGGTTAGAAGAAATACACGTTTAGAATTGTGATGAAGAAAATGATTACTGTATGTGGAAAAGAAACAAATTTATATATATATATTACCTGATATATAGAAAAATATTACCTAACAGATACGATCCAATCCAACCCAACTGATATATATATATATATATATATATATATAGAAAAATATTACTTAATACACTTAGAAGTATTACATGTTGCACAGATACGATCTAATCCAACCCAACTGATATATATAGAAAAATATTACTTAATATACTTAGAAGTATTACATGTTGCACGAGAGAAAAGAGCACTTGGGTATCCTAGGATTGTTTTTTAATGACCCGACCCAACCCAATTTGGATCATATATCCTATAATACAAAAGTAGAGTAATTCTACTATACACCGTTGTATTAATACACCGGTTTTTTTTACTGCGGTAACTTCTGTGTAAGGTAATTTTTCTGAGTTGGGCTGGGATGCAATGGTTTTGGACCTTCCAACACTCATTTGACATCCTAAGTTGACATAGACCCTATTTTGTTTGCATTTGATTTTGCTTGCATTTAATCATTGTAAATTAATCATGTATGTATGTATCAATCGAAATCAATGGAAATCAAATCGAAATCAATGTATGTAACATTACTATTTGTTAATCCTTGATTTTGCTTGCATTTAATCATTGTAAATCAATCATGTATGTATGTATCAATCGAAATCAAATCGAAATCAATGTATGTAACAATAATATTTGTTAATCCTTGATTTTGCTTGCATTTAATCATTCTAAATCAATCATGTATGTATGTATGAATCGAAATCAATGGAAATCAAATCGAAATCAACGTATGTAACAATAATATTTGTTAATCCTTGATTTTGCTTGCATTTAATCATTGTAAATCAATCATGTATATATGTATCAATCGAAATCAATGGAAATCAAATCGAAATCAATATATGTAACAATAATATTTGTTAATCCTTGATTTTGCTTGCATTTAACCATTGTAAATCAATCATGTATGTATGTATCAATCGAAATCAATGGAAATCAAATCGAAATCAATGTATGTAACAATAATATTTGTTAATCCTTGATTTTGCTTGCATTTAATCATTGTAAATCAATCATGTATGTATGTATCAATCGAAATCAATGGAAATCAAATCGAAATCAACGTATGTAACAATAATATTTGTTAATCCTTGATTTTGCTTGCATTTAATCATTGTAAATCAATCATGTATGTATGTATTAATCGAAATCAATGGAAATCAAATCGACATCAATGTATGTAACAATAATATTTGTTAATCCTTGATTTTGCTTGCATTTAATCATTGTAAATCAATCATGTATATATGTATCAATCGAAATCAATGGAAATCAAATCGACATCAATGTATGTAACAATAATATATGTTAATCCTTGATTTTGCTTGCATTTAATTATTGTAAATCAATCATGTATATATGTATCAATCGAACTCAATGGAAATCAAATCGAAATCAATGGAAATCAAATCAAAATCAATGTATGTAATAATAATATTTGTTAATGGTTGATGCAATGATTGTCGAATGATTAGTACACAAAACAAACAATCAAATGGGTTGATTACTTTGTGGTAATTCAAATAATGATAGACAATAGAGATACAATCATGGTATGAAGTGGATGCAATACAGAAGCATGTTATGTGAAATTTTAATGATGAGATTCCATGACAAATATCAAAACATATTGAATATGGATCTCAAATGATTCGTAATAACGAGATGCATAATACAAAGATGTTCGATTGCGGTTTTATGGTTGCAGATTAATGCTATATACGATTAATGAAGAATGTAGATTTAGACTACATTGTCTAAGCTCTTTTGGTTGTTGGGGGGAATTCTTAGTTTTTACTGCAGTAACTTCTCAAGGCAGGTAAAAAAGGTAAAAAGTAAATGAAGGGTTGGGATGTAATCAATCAAGATCTAATGGCTGAAAACACCGGTGTATTAATACAACGGTGTACTATAGAAGGACCCTACAAAAGTATTACTTAATATACAAAAAAATTATTACCTGATACACATAAAAATATTACTCCCTCCGTCCCGGCTAATTTTGCACACTTTTCTTTTCGGGATGTCCCGGGTAAATTTGCATACCCCCGAAAAGGAAAGTAATTTTTACTTTTGGCATGATTTTGTTGACTTTTCAATTCAAAAAGCAAAAAACACACTTACTTTTGACATGATTTTGTTGACTTTTCAACTCAAAAGGTAAAAAAAGAACATTTTCTTATTCCACGTGTCGGAAATGATGTACAAAATTAATCGGGATGGGGGGAGTACATATTTTCTTATGAGCGACGCTGTTGTGCAACTTGTGCACGGATCAGTGGATCCGTGCACAACAATCTGGACCGGTTGCTGCTCCACTCGCACAGAGGACGCGCTCCACATGGTAGGCGCGTGTGAACACGCGCCATTAAATTAAAAAAAAATTACTTTCACAGTTTCACTGTTCATTGTCTTCTCGCGCGACTCGATGGAAAAACTACGATAGCCATTGATTGAATCACGAAGGTAAGCTCTTTTTTGATTTCGATCCATAGACAAAATGTCCAACATTGATCAAATTTCGACCATAAACACATATATACTGTTTCTGAAAAAAAAATCCGCCATTGATACAGTGATTGAAGTTTTTGAAGCAGGCGTGGGAGAAGAAAGAGATCCCAAGAGTGTTTTGGTTAACCATTATACAAGCGATTACCAATTCGAAGTCTTATTAGCGATTTGTGAATCGCTAGGGTTTTCAAAAATAAGCTGATACAGTCTTTCAATTGAAGATTCAAGGACGAAATTGAAAAAAATATGGGAGAAATTACTGGTAATTTCTTTGTGAATTGTGAGGGTTTTCAAATCTGATACAGTATTCGATTAACCATTAATTCAAGGTTTGAAACTAATCGAATTGAAGATTCAAGGACGAAACTGAAAAAATATGGGAGAAATTACAGATAATTTAAATTTAAACCCATGTAATTTAGTGATACTGTTGTGTTAATTAAGTAGTACTGTTATACTGTTTGAATGACACTGTACTTACAATTGCAGAATATATGACTGAGATTATCGTAGGAGATGAAACAACAAATGATGAAGTTTTTGCAAGTACTGAAACAATTGAAATTGATTCACGGAGTAGTGAATTGGTTGATGACATTGAAGATATTGAAGCCCTATCTGGTTCACTTATTGGATACAAACGGAAGACTATTGATGAAATGTATGAGCTCTACAAAAAACATTCTCGTTTGATCGGATTTGGAGTACGGAAATCCAACAGTAGATACTCTACAATTGATACATCTATACTACTTGGGAAAATATATGTTTGTTCATCTGCTGGATGCAAAAACAAACAAAAACAGGTCACGTAGTACTGTTATGTATAAATTATATAGAACTCTTATATTAATTTATGTAATACTGTTGTGTTATTGTAGTGATACTGTTATGTTTATTAAGTGGTACTGTTATGTATAAGTTAGTGGTACTGTTATACTGTTTGAATGACATTATACTTACAATTGCAAATTTCAACAAAGAAGTCAAAAGCAACAAGGACAAACTGCAAGACATCTCTTACAGTCAAATTGAATGATGAAAATGAGTACGAGGTAGTAAAACATGAGACTATGCATAATCATGAACTGACAAGAAAAGAGTGGAGTCATCTGCATCGTTCAGAGAGACGTATAACAGAAGAAAAACGTGCAGCGATTCAGACAATGCTAGATTCAGGAATGAAACCGTCAGACTCTTATCGTTACATGGCATGTGATTTTGGTGGAGAGGAAATAGTTGGGCATACAATGAAAGATCACTTAAACTTGGTGCATCGAATGAAAATGAAGAAAATCGAAGCAGGTGACGCACAAACAATTTTAGATATGATGCAAGAGCAAGATGCAGAGGAGGATGATTTCTTTTATAGAGTAAAATTGGATGACGAGGGCAGATTATCAAATATGTTTTGGAGGGACTCTATGATGAAGGAAGATTATGCATTATATGGTGATGTGATGATATTCGACATAACATATAGGACAAACAAATACAATTTGATTTGTGCCCCCTTTGTTGGTGTCAACAACCATATGAAAAATGTCATGTTCGCTTGTGCATTCATTTCGGATGAGAAAATAGAAACATTTGAATGGTTGTTCAATGTTTTCAACAAGTCAATGTGTAGACAAAGTCCCATCACAATTTTTACAGACCAAGATCAAGCAATAGCAAATGCAATTGAGAAGGTATGACTAGAATTCAATATTGTACAGAATACTAAGTAATACTGTATAGCTTATTTAGTAATACTGTATATCTTATTTAGTAATACTGTTTAGTATTACAAATATAACTGTTCAGTAATATTGCTGCATTGCTAATTTTATTTTGACAAACAGGTTTTTCCAACAACGAGACATAGATTGTGCATATGACATCTTCAACAAAATGCAATAAGCAGATTTGCAAAGTTGAAATCAGACAATTTGTTTAAGAGTGAATTCAACAAATGCTTAATTGGATGTGATGATGAAGATGAATTTGAAAACTGTTGGAAAAACATGGTGCAAAAATATAATCTCGAAGATCACTCTTGGTTCACACGACTTTACGGATTGAAGGAAAAGTGGTGTACAGCTTTAAACAAGAAGTACTTTTCTGCTGGTATTCTTTCATCACAAAGAAGTGAATCGACAAATAATGCAATTGGATTTCATGCCAAGAAGACAACAAGTTTGACAGATTTCTATACGCTTTTCAATAACACAATAAAACGTTGGAGGATGACTGAACAACAAGACGAATTCAATTGTGCAAGGTCGTTTGCGGAAAGTCAATTGCCTAGGGATGGAATATTGAAACATGCCTCTGAGATATACACAATCACTGCTTTTAGATATTTTGAAGAAGAGTTTAGAAAGTGCATAGTTTGTCTTTCAAAACTGATTGGAATGGAAGGTACCACAATACTTTATGAAGTGTCCAATCATGGTAAAAATGCAAGCAAGCAAGTAATATTTGATTACCAATTGATGATGGTGACATGCTCTTGCAAGTTGTTTGAAGAAATGGGTATTTTGTGTTGCCATTGCTTGAGAATACTCCACATAAATTCTGCACAATCTATACCTGAAATGTACATTCAAAAAAGATGGACAAAATTGGTGAAGTCACTGGTTTGGGACAAGTTCACTAACAATGAAAACAGCATATCAAGGGGCAATGAAGGAGTTCTTTGGCGTCACACGATGATAAGGAAATACTATAATTTAGTCTTGAAAGCACAAAACAATAGCAATGCGATAAATCAGTTGGAAGAAAGCTACAACAAAGATTATATTATTGTTGATTCTTTAACATCTGTTACTGATGTTAGTGTCGGACAAACTGAAAAACAGTCAAATTCATCTACTTCTATTCTTGATCCAGAACGTGCAGTCACTAAAGGTAGGAGCAAGAGACTAAAGGGACATTTTCAGAAAAAGAAGAAGGGAGGAAGTTCGTCAAAGAAAAATTCAAAATCAGAATTTGGAAGTTTAACACCATACGTACCAAAAGAAACTTTGTTTTAGATCATATCTTTAATTAATACTGTTCAGAATTATTTTTTTCAGTAGTACTGTTAATTTTTGTTACTGTTAAACTGTTATATCTAATAATGTTTATGTTTCTTACTAATACTGTTAAGTGTTGTAGGTAGTACTGTTAATTGTTACATATAATACTGTTTGTGTTTACCACTAACAATGTTAATTATTATAACTAATACTGTTAAGTAATGTAGCTAATACTGTTAAGTGTTATAACTAATATTGTTTGTGTTTACTACTAATACTGTTAATTGCTATAGCTAATACTATTAAGTGTTGTATCTAATACTGTTAAGTATTATAACTAATATCGTTTCTGTTTAATACTAATACTATTAAATGTTATAGTTTATATTATTAAGTGTTGTAGCTAATAATATTATGTGTTCTAACTAATACCGTTATGTTTAATAGCTAATACTGTTTGAGTTTAAGTATTATTACTGTTTACAAAGAAAGTTAAAAAAACATGTATAATATATAGGTTTCATTGATTACCTTGACTTTCATTTTACACTTTCGTATTGTATACCTACATAAAAAAAAATATAACATAAAGTTATAACCAAATAACTTTATATAATACCAAAACAAATGTTTAAGATCAAAAATACTAATATATATATAAATTTATCATAGCAAATTTCCAATCATCATTGCCTCAACACCTCACCTTTTTACACAAAATAAACTAAACAGTACCTTTTTACACAAACACTGTTGAACACAAAAAAATTACACAAATATTGTTGTTTTTCACCACCAAAATCATAAACAAACATCAATCCTTTTGAACACACTTCCTTTTCGGTCTTTTTGCAACCAGTGCTTTTTTCTTCTTCATTTCCTGAACTGCCTGTTGTCTACGAGCCACAATGTATTCAGGTTTTGCCAAATAAAACCTTGTAACATTATCAAGAAGTTCTGGTCTTTCCTCATTCAACTTTGACATAAGAATAGCAGCAGCAAATTCTGCTCTCAACGCTTTTCTCAAAATTGGCTACAATGAAAAAAAATAAAAAATTAAAAACTCAATACTGCACAACAATATACATAACAGTGCCACTTAATAAACATAACCGTATGAATAACATAACACAACAGTACTACATACAACGTATACATATAACTTATAAACAACAGTACTACTAACATATACATAACAGTATTACTCATTAAACACAAACGTATCACTAAAAAAACACAACAGTACTAGATAAGTTAATATAACAATACAATATAATTTATACATAACAGTACTAATAATTTAAAATAACAGTACTATATAGATTAACATAACAGTACTACATAAATTATCTTAAACGTACCTTTCTTAAATCTGGTTCATTATATACAGTAACAGTGCCACTTAATAAACATAACCGTATGAATAACATAACACAACAGTACTACATACAACGCATATATAAACTTATAAACAACAGTACTATTAACATATACATAACATTATCACTCATTAAACACAAACGTATCACTGAAAAAACACAACAGTACTAGATAAGTTAATATAACAATACAATATAATTTATACATAAAAGTACTAGTAATTTAAAATAACAGTACTATATAGATTAACATAACAGTACTGCATAAATTATCTTAAACGTACCTTACTTAAATCTGGTTCATTATATACAGTACCATTGAAGTATGTCATGTTGTGCATCATGAAAATTCCACAATCATTTGTCCCTTTAAAGTCCAATGCTCTCCAAGGAAAATGAACTTCTTCCATTTCATAATCTTCAATCTCATAAGCCCTGGGATATTTTTTTTGAATGAGATATTTGGCCATGCAAGACTTCTGCAAAAAGAAATATATAAGTTATAAATTGAACAACAGATAATTATATTATAACTTTATAAAATGAGCATACCATCAATATAGCAATCTTTTTGTATTTGTTATCCTCGTTCTCATAAATCTGGTTATCAAGATAATACACTTTCTTTTTTGCAAAGTGTATTGCAATACAATAGTAGTGCTGGGAAAACCAGACAGGAACAAAAATCTACAATGAAAAATGATAATAATTGTTAAACTAATACTGTTAAGAATTATAGGTGATACTGTATATGTTTTACATTAATACTGTTAGGTATTATAACTAATACTGTTTATATTTAAAATGAAGTTTAATAACAATTAACATACCAAATCAACTACACTCGGAATTAGCTCCTGCACTAATAGCCAAGCATCCCAAATATTGAAAATATTTTGCTCAAGGACTTTCATCTTCTTTGAATCTTTCTCATCCATCAGTTCAATCATGTAGGTCTATAAAAAAACACAACAATGTTAAGAATAAAAACAAATAAAGAAACAAACTATAAAAAAAACAAATTGAAATTATACTTACAGAATGATCGAGTGTAAAAGCAAATCTACTTAAACCATCATTAGTAGATTTGTTCAGTATTAACGCCCATGCGTTCAATACTGATGACTCAATCTGATCATCAGGGAATAAAGACAGGATGTCTTTTCTGGACAAGATGAGCAGTGGTCCATGTCGAAAGAGGGTTTCACTGTGAATATAAATATAAAGATTTATTAATACTGAAAAATATTTAATAAATAACTACTAATCACAGAACTTACTCAAGAATTTTATCATCATCATTAAAAAATGCATAATCAGCGAACTCTTTCGACTGCTCGTCCATTTTCCCAAAAAATCTTCCAAATCTACGAAAGAAATTGGACAAAAAACCATGCTTCCCAAAAACCTTGATCAATGACTCTTTCTGACATGTCTTCCTCTTATAAGACATAGATCCAAAAATCTCAGAAATTTCTTCATTTGTCACTTTGTCAGGATCATTGATTGTTTTAGGAGTGGTTGCAGCAACATTTTCTTTCTCAGTAGTCTCTTTCACAGGATCATCGATCTTCTCATGAGGGGATGCAACATTCATGTCTTCTCGAACTTCAGGGCAGCTACCTTTGGTTTTATCAGCTGCAGCCTTAGGATTGATCTCTTCAGGAGTGGTCACACGGCTCAATTGCAGATCAAAAGATGGCATATCATTGATGTCTTCTCGAACATGAGGGCGGCTACCTTCAGTTTGATCTGCTGCAGCTTCAGGATAGCCTTTTTCATTAACATCTGCTGCATTTGAGTATTGCATCTCTTCAACAAAATCAGGACCTGCTCCTTCATTCGATGGGACACCCTTCTCCTTACTCATGAAATCTAGAATGATTTCATCGATGACCCTATGCACTTTCTCATCCGAAAAAAACTTTTGTGAATCTGTCATTTCTTCAGAATCACTCTCCTTCATTGATTTGAAAATTGATATATAGTGGTGAGATACCACTGATATATCCCTTTTGAAAAGGAGAGAAATTCTGTCCATTTCCTAAATAAAAAAACAACAAATATAATCATTAAAAACAACATATGTAATTGTAAACATAACAGTACTACTAAATAAACACAACCGTATCATTAAAATAATACAACAGTACTACATATATTAATATAACAGTACTACTAACTTAACATAACAGTAATACATAACTTAAGTTCATATAACACTATTAAGTGAGGAAACTTACATCTTTGGCAGCTGCCTTGATCTGTTCATCACTCATTTCATCGTTCGTCAGTTCAAAACTAATAAATTGGCCAGATCCTTCTCTTTTTGACTCATCAGCTCTCTTTTTGGCCCTTTCTTTATCAACTTCTTCTTCTCCATCCTTCTTCCCATTCTTCGTAATGGGATAGACATCAAATATAAGTTCTCCATCACCATATGTTCCCGCAGCAGCCTCTTCAATGCATCTTTTATGCATATTGTTGTCATTCCAGTGTTGAATGAGAGGCAGTGAAGAAGGTGCAGCAACACCTTTCCACTTCAGTCTATGCATATAGACTATTTGCAGGAACATTGTACAGCCAGAAATATTTTTTGAATGTGTGTTATTGTACACATACACACTGTCACACAACCTTTCCAGAATATACTCACACCAATCAAACTGATTAATCCTATCAACATCTTCCAAAGATTTCAAAACACTAATGTTTACTGTCTTGTTACAAGTAGGAGTCAGAAAAGTGTAAAGAGCATACAAAACAAATAATCTCTTGAAATCATCACCACCAGATGAAAAACGACTGACTATTAAATCAAATAAAACCTTACATTG
This sequence comes from Scutellaria galericulata, assembly GCA_946896805.1. Classification (NCBI taxonomy): domain Eukaryota; kingdom Viridiplantae; phylum Streptophyta; class Magnoliopsida; order Lamiales; family Lamiaceae; genus Scutellaria; species Scutellaria galericulata. The sequence goes on from OX335797.1 coordinate 12,187,053, forward strand.
AACACTAGCTTTTACCCCCATGTCCCTAAAATGCTTAATTAAAACTGAATCTTCATTCTTACTGTATTTTAGGACATAAGAACCTACTCTTCTAGGCAACAAAAAGACATCATGAACATCATCTGCTGTAACCACAAAACTTTTACCTCTACCTATAGTCAACATCCTACTGCCACTGTTAAAGCTTTTAACCAACCAACGAATCATATGAAGATTCGCACATTTAGTGATTGACATAGACAACAAACCTCCAAAACCAATTTCAGCAATGTCCTGCTTCTGCTTGTCAGATAATTGACAAATCAAATTATGAAGACCCATAGACCTTGATTGTGTCACAAAATCACTGTCCAATAAAAAAACAATTAACATTATAATTTTTCTAAGCTACAAACACATGTTTTTTTAAGTAAAATAACAATAAAAAAAAACAGAAAACATACCAAACATCATAAATGGACTCCTTCTTAATTTTCTTTTCAATGGCTTCCTTCTTCGGAGCCTTCGTTTTATGCACCATTTGTTTTAAATATTTTGTGGTCTGCCTTGTATGTCTTTTCTCAACTGTCTCACTCTTTACCATATTGGTTTTAATTCTGGAAACTGTATAACATTGCAAGCATCAATATTCAAAAACTGAATAACAATTAAGCAAATAATCCTAATACTGTATAATAGATATACTAATACTGCATAACACATTACACTAATACTCTATAACATAACAAATTACAGTACAACTATATAACAACTAAACTAATATTGTATAACAAATATACTAATAGTCAAAAACTGAAATAACAATTAAGCAAATAATGTACAAAAAACTGTTTCACTATTACATTGATATTGTATTCAAATAAACACATAAATAAATAATCAGAAATAATCAATGTTCAAATATACTGTGTTATAATAACTGTACTGTTAATCTAAGAAACACAAAAAAAAAAAACAGAGACACAAACATAATCTCACTGTTTAAACTTCAAACAAATATACATTAATACTGTTTCACTATTACACTAATACTGTATAACAAATAAACTAATATTGTATAACAAATATACTAATACTGTATAACAATTAATCTTAAACTAATATTGTATAACAAATATACTAATACTGTATAACAATTAATCTAAGAAACACAAAAAAAACAGAGACACAAACATAATCTCACTTTTTAAACTTCAAACAAATATACATTAATATTGTTTCACTATTACACTAATACTGTATAACAAATAAACTAATACTGTAGAATAATTACACTAATACTGTATAACAAAATACACTAAGACTGTTTCATTAATACTTTACTAATATAAGAAACACAAAAAAACAGAGACACATACAAATGCGATGAAAATTTAGTTACATTGTAATCATCAATTGTGACAAAGTTCAATTTTATATAGAAATTTAGTTGAACTTTGTCAAATTATAACATAGCAAGTATTAATAGTCAATATTGTATAACAAAGTACATTAACACATAGAAAACAGAGACACATGCAAATATGTGAAAAACACAATGGAAAACCTCCTATATTACAAATGGTATATCTTCTCCTGTTCAAAATCACACTTGTAAAGTCATTTTCAGAGATTCAATAATATGTGAAAACCACACAACACAAAATGCGCGAAGAACATACAACACAGACGCGTGAATAACACAGAAAGGTGAAAAAAAAAATATAGTACACGAAGTGTATAATAAATCTCGAAAAACAAAATAAAATTCAGAAAACTTACCGTTGAAGAAAGTAAACCAAAATCCAGACAATGAAAACCTAAAATGTAGAAACAAACAGTATATTAGACGATTTAAATACAATTGCATGTAGGGTTAAATAGACAGATTCAAAATTAAAAAGTGTTTTTCGAAATTAAAATTGGGGGAAAACTAGAAAGAAAACTGGCAAAATGTTTAACTTTTAAACCGATTGCATGTAATGTTTAAACAAAATCACAAAAACTTACAGAAATTTTGAAGAACAAACCGCGGAGAAGAAGAAGAACTACAACTTCGAACTGAAATCACACTTCAAAACAAGGTTTTCGGAGAGAAGAAGACGATTACAACTTCGAACTAGATTTACGAAGAGAAGAACACGATTACAACTTCAAAATGAAAATTTGAATGTGAGAGAGAAGAAGACTAGTTTCTTCTTCGAGTCGCGCGAGATTTTTCGCTTTTCGAAATTCAGCGTGTGTTTGTTAGAGAGAGAGAGAAAATATTATGGGCTTTTCAATTGGGTTTTGGCAGGAAAATGAATTGTTGTTTCGATGTGGGCTGGAAAATAAATATTATTGGGCTGGAGAATATATATTGTGGTGGGGCTGAAGAATAAATATTATTGGGCTAGACAATATATATTGTGGGCTGGGTGGGTACCAAATTGTGGTGCACGGATCTAGGATCCGTGCACCTTGTGCACAAAAGTTTTTGCGTTTTCTTATAATCCAACTCAACCCAAAACACATATTGACTCTCTTTGCGCATGAAAGTATCTTAGATTCATATGGATAATTTATGTGCGATATTTTAGGAAATATGTTAGCCTTTCATTATATAGTGTCGTTTTTGGTATTTTTATTATAAATTAAAGAACATAAATATTGGATAAATTAAACAAAGAATTTAGAATTCAAATTGGAAGATAATCAAATTAATTTCATAAAAAGTATCATATCAAATCCATAAATTTTAGATAAGAAATATTAATATGGATAATTTGAGAATAAAAATCTAAAATGACAAATAATTTGAAACAAAATTTAGACGGTTCATCGGGTCGGAGAATTTGGATAATATACGGTTGGGTCTTCTGACAATATTATTTGACCACTAAAAAAGTATTGACCACCCAAAAAACCGGAACAAATGACGATTTACCAAAAACAACCACCTATTTTCATAAAGATCCCGACCAACCCCACCTGGTTGGTCTCGCCCCACGAAAATCATTGTTCAGAACCAAAATGACCCCCGAAGGATACTCGAACAGAGTCGGAGATGCCAACCTCTTGGTAATCCAGGAATAAAACGGTCGATCATTCCACAATTCCCCGACCTTAAAAAATGCCAAACTTTGTGATGCGGATATAAAGTAGGGTGTCAGAAGGCCAGCCACCAACCCTCACCCAAGGTCATACTTGAGCGTGGTATCAATCACATCATCATTAATGTCAAATTTACCTAAGCATGGTGAATCCCTTAAATCAAGGGATTATAATCTCAAATTTATCCAAACTTTGACTACTATATTTAGAAGCGCATTTATTATAATAAGGAGGTAGTTGAATCCACAAAAAATTACCATAAGATAGATCAGTATAAAAACGCCGAACTCATTGTTAGTACATTGATCAAACCGACCAGATCAGACTAATACAAAATAATTCAAACAAAGGTCCAAAAGACTCCATATTTACATACATATTGAGTTTATATCAATACTTGTTTGATTAACCTTCATAAACTCTAAAATCACTTCAATAAACATATGATTACTTCGATTGTTTGGTTATAAAGACTAGTTACGATTTTTACGCTTCAACAATATTGCCTCACGTGTTTCACTCCATATGACCAATCGATTCTACCCATAACCTAATCTGACCAACCCACTTAAAAAGAATGTGGCCCAAATTTTTATAACAGCCCATGCATAATAAAGTTTCGTGTATCTACCCAAGGCTCCACTGACCCACATCCACGTCCAGTTTTATTATTAATATTATATGGTTTTTGTAAATTTTTTAAGTATTTTGTTCCTTCATTTTTTTCGATTTTTCTCTTCTTTTTTTACTATTGCACGTCTGAGTAAAGACTATATTCATGTGAACTTTTGGATATAATAAGCTACATTAGCACTGAATTGTTTAATTATTTTTCTGAGCATTTAAATTATCTTGATTTGTATTTTTCACGAACCACCGTGCTTCTTCTAGATATTCTTGTACGATAAAAGTTACTTGGCAATTAAAACTGCACTAGTTTTACATCTAACTAAAAAAAAATTTATAATTTTACATATAACTAAAAAAAAGTTATAAGCTCCTAGCTTTATTTTGAAATGAAAATATTTTTTAAAAATAAATTGGCAAGCCCTAAAAAACTTATATATTTAGTGCAGTATAAATTCTATTATAATATAATTTGTGTATCGAACGAGTATGACACAAGTTCTAGTCATATATAACAAAAGAAAAAAATTTATAAACTCTTAATTTTACTTCGAAATGAAAATAAATATATAATTTGTGCATCCACGATACTAGTTTTAGATATAAAACGGTGATATATATACATTTACTAATGATAACACATCAATTTAATTTTCTTGAATTCATTTTGGTCAAATTTTTGTAGTTGAGGGATTATATGCAATTTGAAAAGACAGCTGAATATTTCTTTAAATGGCTTAAAACTCATAAAGGAATGTTTTCATGATTGTTCATTAGGTAAATCCATTTTATTTTGGAAGAAAAATAAATTTGTTTTAAAAGAAAGCTAGTTTCCTTATGTGGGAAAGAAAATATTCCTCCAAACACGAACCAAATATTACCGTGTCATTTGCTTCAAGTAAGATATTGCTCTCTCCGATTTTAAATAAATATAGTTTTAAAAAATTTGTCAAATATTAAGAAACATAAAGGGTTTAATGCACCAAACCCCCCTATATGGAAAATTTGCGTCGCTCCCTCCTCTGTTTTCAAAATGACAAGGATAACACGTGGGTTATAAAAAAGTCAGCGCATTTTCCCCAAAATCGTTAAACATAACAGGAGTGCAGTGCACACGCCTATAATGCAAAATTTGTTGCTATTTGATTACGTTTTAAGTGTTAAAAGACTAAAGTAGCCTTACATTTTGGCTATAAAGCAATTCCTTGTATATCCTATTATTGCTATATTATCACTATTATTGTTTTACAGATTAAGACTACTAGAAATAATTAGTCCTCACTAAAACTAACTGCAAAATCGATTTAAGTATGGAGAAAGTTTTTTTTTTCTCTAACTTTTTGTTCTTAAATTGTTACCTATTTAATTGTCCACGACGTTTTTATTAAATTTTGTAATTTTAAGAACTTTTAACTTATAGTCCGATAATCTACTATAACATGTTAAAGTGTATTCGATGTTATTTATTTGCCATCCAAACTTATGCATTTGCAATTTTCTGTTTATCTACATGGTAAGTATTACATTTTAATAAAATTAACAATAATACTAATAACACAATTTATTATTATTATTATTATTATTATTATTAACAATAAAAATTGTATTGAAATAATATAGACCTTTTTATTCTGCTATTCATCAATTAGTACATTTTTACTTATAAATGAGTTTCTGTGATTTATTTCAGAAATTTATTCATTTATAACATGTAGCTTGGATACAAGTAAACAAAAACAAATCAATCACTTTAACATGTTAATATATGTAGCAAAATCACAATCATTTTTTTTTCAAATTAAGATATTAAAATAAAAAAGTAAATAGATAAAAGACTAAAAATCTAAGAAGATAAAATCAGAGGACTGAAATACTTATTTTTCCTTTTAAGTACCATCCCACTCTTCCTCAAATTTCTTCCTGTCTTGCTTCAAATCATCAGATTGACAGATTCCTTAGAAAGCAATTCCCTCTGATAGTTGTATCTCTCTATCTCCTGTTTTAAATTCAGTATCAGATTGTTATGCTCATTCCTCTCTTCATCAGAAACCCTAAGTCTTTCAGTTTCATCACGAATCTTCAGTTCCTGCAAACTATTTTCAGCTTTTACTTTCTCAATCTCATCTTTGAGAGCTTGCAGATTTTCTTCCTCAGAGACTCTCTCTCTCCTCAGCACGTTTAAATTTTTCTCCTCCAATTTAAGGGCCTTCTCTCTTTCCCTGCGGATTGTATACCAACAAACATAAACCTGTCTACTAGCTGCAAGACAAAATACACAAATCAAACAAAAGCATAATGGAATTACACCGTCTCACCACCATATCATCGAAAATCCCAACAAGAAATCTCCCGAATTCGTCAGATTTTCTTTATCAACTCAACAACGACTATGAAATTCCACAAGGCAAAATGTGTTGATCCTTACATATACCCACAACACAAATGTCATTAAAGTTGAGCCCAAAAACGTGCAAAAGTGAAAACCGAAAAGCAACACAATCCGCAATTCAAGACACATATCAATGCATTTTTATAATGTAAATTCAACTATCATCAAACAATTTGCAGAAAAGCACAGTTCAAACCACAAACTTATTTCCATATTTCACTCTTACACCATCAATCCTCAAACAACACTTTTATTTGATCAATCTAGGAAATGAAATATCGGAATATTTCAAACATTTTTAACATTCCTCGTTCCCTTTGCTAGCAAGTCCTCTATGACAGCACGAAACACCCTGGCTCCACGGTAATAAAGCTTCGTACCCTGCTCAAACCACATTAATTCAATAAAAAAGAAATAACATAATAGTTTTAAAGTTGTTAATTATAATGACTCACGGGATTCACTGCTTCAACATCACCAGTAAATGAGGAGCCATCGCAGTATCTAACTTTGATTCGATTCCAATTATAGAAATCTGAAAAATGGAAACAAAACCATTGGCCTAATAATTCAGATTGCACTTAAAAAATCATTATTATTTAAACAGACCAGGATTGAACTGTGGCAAAACAATCCTCAAACTATAAAAATTCACAAACAAATTTAGGGTTCCCAAAATTAGAAAGGGAAAAAACCCAAATCGAATCCAAACCTCATAAAAACACAGTCATTTTTAAAGCTCATAAAAACCTAGTAATTTCAAACCTAACCTAACTAAAATCGTTCGAACTTACTAGGGCGCGGCCTTCTTCAATATCACCTTCACGAAACGCGGCAACACGGCCTTCTTAATTCCTAAATGCAGTAGGTTTTCACTATCTCAGTATACACACTCGATTTTTGGTGAAATAGGAAGAAATGGGCTGAGATTTGGGAAGAAATGGTCTGAGATTTTGGGTGAAATTAGTGGAATGGGATGAGAATCTGGAACCCTACAGTTTCAAATTACTTTGACTTGCACTGTGAAAAGTCTGGTTAGTATTGGGGCATAACGGGAAATTGACGCTCAAATTTAACACCGTTAAGTCCAATTCTGCCATTTTAATAACTCACGTGTTATCCTTGCCATTTTAAAAATACAGAAGGGAGCGACGCAAATTTTCCATATCACAGCGGAGTTTGGTGCATTAAAGCTGAAACATAAATATATGACTAATTGTAAAATCAAGTTTACACACATTAGTGGTTGAAAAATAGGAGTTCCTAAAAATAGAGCAAGAATAATCTTAAAAAAAGTTGGAACAAGAGATATAAAAATATGGTAATTGATTATATATAAATGCAAAAATAATCAATCATGTTAAATTGTTGTATATGAGTGTATATCCTTGTAGTGCCAATTGCACAAACTATATAGCAAAACTATGATCAGTAATTGCACAACTACAGTAAAATATCCATTCTAACAATGTGAAGCATAGAAGAATATCACCCATGTCCATTTCCAGCATCAACCTTGCATTTCTTTGAAATGTCTGTAATGCCCTTCTGCTCACATTTTCTCTTCAAAGGGCTTTCAAGCTGTCCCTCTGCAGCTTCTTCTTCACCCTTTGCCACATCACCGGAGTTACTTTCCTCCGTGGCTGAGCCGCTTGCTTCTTTTTCATCCGACTCAATGCTCGATTTCAACTTCTCTATCACATCCATGATTTCCCTGTTTACCTGAGAATTGTTGGGGAACAATCAAACCTTTTTTAAAGCTAAAGATCACTATCAATGAATCTTCAAAAAAAAAAAAATCGTGCAGATAATAGAATGGGTGTGTTTGGTTTGGATTTCGTACACCTGTCGTGCACTTTTTGTAACATAGTTTGATTTGTGTTCAAAATCAGTGCACGGCACGTGCCATGCACAACAGGTGATTCGAATCCGTTTAGTTTAAACCTATTTACATTAAATGATTGAAAATATACCCATATGCTATATATGTTATATGTAAAGAAAGAAATCTACCCATTTCAGCACATGAATGCTGTAAACACACTAGACACTAGAGCATTGAAGCCAAATTGTTCAAGTGAATACATTTGATCTTTTTTTAAATAGGGTATAGTTTTACATGTCTTTGAACAAATAACAACATAGATAACATCAATATGGGAAACTATAAAGTAAAGATACCTGAGGATTTTGGAGGAAATCAGAAAGATCAGTTGGGCAAGCAGGGCAGTTCAGTACATTTTTCTGGGAACGAAGTTTTCGTCCATTGAGGCAGACCCTCTCTTTTGAAAACGTCTTCCCAGCAAATGCAGCCTCCAAACAAGGCTTGCAGAAGTTGTGAGCACAGGGAGTCGTCAAAGGTAGATTCATCACCTTATTACATATAAGGCAGCAGAACCCTGCATCACCATATAGACAACATAAGTGCACATTTATGAATTAAAATGCCACAAGCAGAAAGAATCCAAACCTTTTAGCAGTTTCTCTCTCATAGAGATGGATTGTGCTTTCCTTATCACCTTTTGTGTGTTCTCCCTGTCTTTGGGATCAACATTGACCACTTTTTCTTCACTAGAAGGTGGTGGCTTTTTCCACTTCCAGCAACATTCAACCTCCTAAGATCAAAATCAAAGAGCAACTATTAGATAACTGCTAGTCTTATTCTTCATTTTGTGATATACTTAATGGCTAAATGAAATGTTTTCTACTCACATCATAATCCCACGAGGGACTATCTTTCCTTTCATAAATGTTGGATGCCTGTTCAAGCTCAGCAATGACTGGCAAAGGTCTTGGCCGATCCCCATGCTCATCACTGATATAAAATGATGAAAACATTACAACATTATCATGTTAGGTAAAAATTATAATCAAAACATGGTGTGAATTAGTACCTTGTCCATGGTGCAGGCTCGTTGTCACATCTCACAAACAAATATCTGCAAACAAGGAACCCCTAAAGCAGAAAAGAAGTTGCACAAATCAGAAAGTGCATCAAAAGAAACCCAGATAAAAAACATGCATTGATGCAAAACACCATACTTGTATTCCAGCTTTTCTCCAACACTTTTCTATCCTGTAGATCCCATCATACCGGTAGCCTTTCTCTGGGGCATAAGAAGATCGCTTGTCTTTCTCCGATCTGTTCAAGAAAACAAAGGGGTTTTTTTACAAAAGTGAATTTCTAATAGTTCACAAAGTTGTGTGCAAAGGTCCGAGTAACAATAGAAAACCATTCAACAAGCTGATTACATGGATTTCTGTAAGCATCCTCAAAATAGATTCAATATTTATCACCCATTACTTCAGAAGTACTTAATATTAAAAACAATCTCTATCAACATGAAGTTCATGAACTTCAAATAGAATAATACTTCCCTCTGTTTCGCTAGCATTTATATATTAACTATTAGCGGAGATACAGAATTAGTAATGCATATTCATTTTACCTTGTCTCCCAACACTTTAAAGATGCATCAAATGCTAAATATTTTTTATGAAGTAATAATTGTTTGCTTGTTTCTCCATGTATAAAATTTCAGAGAATGTGATTTAGGGACCTTGTGCAATACATCTAACAGGGCATGAAAATGGAAAGGCTTGTTACCTGACAACACGAACTGGATAACCTTTTTCACAGCTGACTCGGAGAGCCTGATTGCTGTCCCTAAATTCCTGATCAAATGACTGCTCCTTGTTAGTTCGTCTATTTCCCTGTAAATCTCTTCCACCACTGCTCAAAGAAGCACAAAAAAAAGTAAAATCAATATTGTTTGCATACAGAGGAAATATGGAACATATCTCAGTTAGTCACCAAGATAACATTCTGCAACAGAAACAGGTATAGAAACTACAACATTAATGCATAACATTATATGATTATAGTCCAATAGCAATCAGCACTCAACTGCATTGTGGAAAAAGTAAAGTAGAACAATAGAAGTTCTCATACAATAAAGTAGTGTGTGACTATAAAAGGGTAAAGACAGGTTAAAACACTGAGGTGAGCACAAGAAGTTGCCAAGAGGCTAATGAAGTCAAGATTTTAAATCATCGGAGAGCCTTATCAGAACAACCATAAATTAAGAAACAAAATATCATAAAAAAAAGCATAAACTGAAAACTCTTGAATTTATGTTTGTATAAAATAAGCACGTTTCATCAAACATCAAATATAACAGAGTATAATCAAAGAAAATGCTAATAAAACGCAGAAACAATATTTATTAAAAAAAAAAAAACAATTTAGTTGCAAAATAATAACCTTCCAGTATAGATGAACCATTCACCATTGTCCTCATCATCTTCGTAACCTCCTGAAATCACTACTGATTGGGAACCATAATGTGCCTTTCCACTAATGCCCGCAACAGGGGGGTAGTGTATACCCCACTGTCTGCAAACCATACGCATAGCCCAGGATTCTCCAACAAGAACACCCTGATTCCTCTCTGGATCGTTCTCCGCTGTGATAGGTCCAAAGTGGTCCTTAGGGACAGTGACAAAGATCCTCCCACTGGCAGCATTGGCCATTCCATTTCTCTGTGCCCTTTCAGTGGTAAATGCAGTATCAGGACGATCCTGATTGTGCAAAAACCGATAAACTGTTTGAGGCCCTCCAGTGGTGATTGACTTCGACAATTTCGCCATTCTAATGGCAGATACAAGTGAGGAGTTGATCCGCGGCTGCGAAGCCATTTTTTGAGGAATGCTGCTCCGACACTTTGCACAGGTGCGCTTTCCTTGTTTGATCCACTTCTCGAAGCATTTTAAGCAAAAATTGTGCCCACACGGTGTCTGCAATTTCGAAACAGAAGCAAAAAATCAAGACGATTTACATACATTGATATCCAAATACAGGTTATTGAAAGAATCGAATAGAATGTTATGCGAAACTGATATACCGTAATAGGCCTTTCCGGTAGCTCCATACAATAGCAACACTTGAAGCTCTCGCCGAGCACGCTCAGGATATCCACAGATTTATCCTCATTAATCTCGTCTTTTTCTTTATCATCGCTCTCGATCTTTCCGCTTAAAAGCTGTTGCCTCTTCCGCGCCTTTTCCTTTTCCGACAACGAATCATCGGCCTCAATCTCCCGAATCCGAGCAAACAAATCCTTCCTCTCGGAATCTTCCGGCGCTGGAGCTCCATCGAGGCCATCGCCGGAGCAATCGGGGCAGACGAATTCCAAGGCGGAAGACGTCAGGGTGAGGCAGGTCATGTGCCAGGGCGTGGTGCACGTGACGCACGTGAGAGTGGCCTCCTCCAATGGCTTCGCTTTGCACACCATGCAAACGCCATCGGTGTTGAGAGGAAGGAATTGAGGAGTAACTTGCGCCATTGTTGAGAGTCGAGATTTAAAGCTGTAAACACAGAGTAAAAGGGTTTGGTGTGTGAGCGTGTGTGTGTGTGTGACCGTTCGACAGAAATGAGGGATTTATAAGGAAGCAGGAGACAGCAATTGAGCGGGATTTCATGAACTTTTTTGAATTTGAGGTGTGACTAGAAGTGGGCGACTTCACTGTAAGCTTCAGTAGGCGTGCGGTAGAAATGTGGAGTTGTGGACTCAATTTCACTAATTTGTAGCTTTAATTTTTTTTTTAATCTTTTTTTTTTTAGACTCAATTATGTTCGATCCTGGAAAAGAGCAATTTTGATCTATCAATGATTCGACGATTTAACTCTTTTGTGGAAGCATGTTTTTCATGGTTTGTTACGTTTCTGCATGAATTAGTTCGATGCTGGAAACGCAGTTATGATTTGTTGGTATTGTTATAAATTTTACAATCATATCGTCGTATTATGCTATTAAATGATCATTATATATTGATAACTATTTTATGCAGTTATATATTTGATCGTTGAATATTATAAGTATTGAATTGTGGTGAGGGTGAGCCAACTGTTTAAATGACCTAACTTTGGGACGGACGCGTGTAGTAAAGCGAGTGGAAACTGCTGCCAGATGAGGGCCTACCGCACAAATACATTCATTGCACTATAAATTATTTTATTTTATTGTTTTTGGCCTTTTTTTTCTTTGGTTTTGTATTTTAGAGAATAATTGTCTTGTGTTATGATTTTTTTTGGCTTTTTCAAAATTATTCTAATATTTTTTTCCAATTTCAAATGTTATGCTTTGTTTAAGATTTTATTTTCAATGCCAGAATTTTTAGTTTTATTTGCAATTTTAACAAGTAAATTCTAATTTTAGTGTTTTTACATTTTATTTTTTTTGTTTAAATTATATTATGTTCATATTATATATTATAAATAATATTATGTTTATAAAACAAACAAAAATGAATTGGCTCACGATATATATTATTATTAATATATTCTTTTTTGGAGACAAATTAATAATTTTTTTTGATTAAAATATTTTGGATGTTAATATTGTAAGTATATTTAGGGTTGTTAAAATTAGTTTTATTTAAATTACCTGATATATGAAATAAAATTTTCAAGTGTTTAGTTAAGGCCAAATAGCCAATATATATATATATATATATATATATATATATCCAAACATTTTCAATATTTTGCTGCTTTAGCCCATTTTTTAAAAATTGTCAATTTAGACATATTATAATCAATTAGTTGCAATTTTAACAAAATTTCAATTATAGTCAAAGAGGTTCAACAATTAAGAGTTTGTATTTAATTTATTTTCCATTTTTCCAATTTTTTTGATGTGTAAATAAATGATTTCTTATCCAGGTGTCCATCATAATATCATATAATATATATATATATATATATAATTGAAATTTGACTTAAATTGCAAATAATTGACTATAATACAACAAAATTGACAATGTTTTAAAGAATTGTCTATAATAGCAAAAACTTAAACATATTTGGATTTTGTTTTTGTTATTTGACTGTAAATAAATAATAAAACTGGAATGAAACAATCAATTGTCTTTCCTATTTAAAATAATTTTGAATTGAAGCAATTTATTGTTACTTTTCCTATTTAATTAATATAGAATGTAAAGTATAAAACAAATATTCAACTATATAATTGTGGAATTGATCGATTGTTTTTCCTAATTAATATAATTAGGGAATCAAGCAATTAATTTTTTCCTTTGTAAATAATTTAGAATTTACAATATAATAAAATTGCTACCAATATATAAAAAATATAATTATAAAATGAATGAATCAATTTTCTTTCCTATAACTATAATTATGGAATGCAATGATCGAAAGTAATTTTTCATATTTAATTAATATAGAATGTACAATATAATAGTATTGGTTCCAATATGTAAATAAAATATTATTATTGAACTATGCAATCAATTGTGAATTGTCTTCCTATCTAATAGTAGAATAATCATTTGTCTTTTCCTATTTAACTAATGTGAACTTACAATGTAATAAAAGTGTTTCTAATGTGAATAAATAAAATATAAATTTGGAATATCCCAATGAATTGTATTTCCTATTTAACTAATATAGAATGTTCAACATAATAAAATTAATTCCAACATATAAATATAATAAAATTATGGAAGGAATCAAGCAGTAAATTGTCTTTCCTATTTATAAACTATGGAATGGAATCATCAATTTATTTTCCTATTTAATTTATATATAGTGTACATTATAAAAAAAAGTCGGTTCAATAAATAAAAAATATATAAGTATGTGAATCATCGAATAATTGTCTTTCCTATTTAATATAATTATAGAAATTAAGAAGCAATAAATTGTACTTTTCTATTTAATTAATACAGAGTGTACGATGTAATAAAATATGCTCAATGTCTAAATAAGAATATAATTAGGGAATCGAGCAATCAATTGTCTTTCATATTTGATATAATTAAGGAATGGAACATGAATCAAGTCTATTTAATCTTAAATGTACAGTATATTAATATAACAGTATCACTTCATATAATATAACAGTATTACTTCATATAATATAACAGTATCACTCATATAATATAACAGTATTACTTCATATTAACAGTATCACTCATATAATATAACAGTATTACTTCATATAATATAACAGTATTGTTGTGCACAGATTTGAATCTGTGCACCTTGTGCACAAAAGTTTTTGCCATAATATATGGAGTGGAGCCATAAATTGTCTTTTCATATTATTTATTATAGAATGTACAGTATAATATATACTCCATTTAATAAGATATAATTAGGATAAGATATAATTATATAATGAAGCAATCAATTTTATTTCCTATTTAATATTCTTATGGAATTAAGCAATAAAATCTCTTTTTTTTTTCTGTTCAACTAATCTAAAATGTACAATATAATTACGTAATGGTGCAATCATGAACTGTCTTTTCTATTTAATGTAAAAGTTAATTACAAATAAACATTCAGATTATTTATATATATATATATATATATTTATATATATATATTGTGGGTAAATTTGAATTTTTAAGTTCAATTTTAGGGATATAATCACAATAAATTCACAATCTCAATTCATGTATGAAAATATCTTGAAATATTACCAATATTTCCCTAAATTTCTATTTTTTTACTTAGCCAATATGAAAATGAGTTGTCATGAAATTTCTTCATAATAAAATATCGATATCAATTTCGATATCAGTAGCTTCACAATACAAATTGTTGAAAAATCGATGGAATATCAGAAAATCGATAAATATAATTTTGATAAATTTTTATCAATATTTCCATTAATATTTCTACGTGAAACCAAAATTTTCATCTTTTTCCCAACCTTCTTTCCCATTATTTTTCTCGGTAAAGACTACAAAGCAAAGGAAGAGACTATAGAGCATTATGGATGAGCTCTGTTCTGCTCTGTTATGTGGCCAAAAAAAAAAATCTTGGTTATTTGGACTACTTAGCCCAACTTTTAATTTTATTTTCATTTTCATTTTCTCAATTGATGCAGGTTTTCTCAGTTGAGATTATGGAGTGTTTCAACTTCTAGGATGAATTGAACATACCATAATCTGGGGTGGGCGAGAGTTTTCGATTTGAATTTCTTTGTATAAATCCTAATTTTGACAAAAGATATGGGGATAATCATCTTTCAAAAAATATAAAATCAATGATCTTTATTTTCCAACCCTAATTAAATTTGAAAAGACAGATTTATCCTCATTAATAAAAGAAGTGCTTCGCATGTGACTAAGAATTGAACATAATAATGAAGATTCTATGGTTTCGAATAATGAATTGTAATTTATGTTGTCGTGTAAATATGAGATGGTTAGTTTCAATTAAAAAATGTTTAGTTATTTAAGTGTAAAACACAGATATTGTTTAGATGATTATTTGTAATTAAAGCTCAAAAAATACATGTTCTTTTTGGAATTTTCAACCTGATTTAAGGAGGCATACGAAATGAATAATCAATACTAATATTTTTTTGTAATTATTATATCATTAAAAAAAGAAAAATCTAATTACTGTGTCATGTAATATAAGTGGTAGGACTCTGTCCATTTTCAACATCTCATTCTTTAAAATTAAATAATAAGTTGGAGGCAAATAAATTTCATTGTTTGTTGTCTCATCATTTTCTTGCATTTTCATCTTCACATGCAGTATTGCATGAATGCATGAAGTGCTATGAAATTATAGTGTCTCATTTTTCGAGAAATGCCGTTTGGTACATCCACTCATGAAGTTTGATTTTAGAAATTAAAAAAAAAAAAAAAAAAACCACTAATATTAATGTATTCTCAAAATTCACTTTCAAATACTGCAGCATTAAGTTTAGAAAATTAAATAAAATACAATTTTGGTAAAGAAAAACTTATCCTATGTAGTTGAAAAATACTTTTAACCTAAAGAAATGGGATTATTGTTTTTACTCTCTCACTTTTGCAATTCTCATTCTCTCAAGCAATAAAAGCACATACTACCTCTGTCCCGACTTAACTTACCTACTTTGACCGGACATAGAGGCTAAGAAAATGCAGTTGACTCAAGTGGATATGTACTTTTGGATGACATTTTTGTAATAATATGCATATCAAATCAAATTTTATGCACTTTTGGATGTTATTTTTGTAATAATATGCACATCAAATCAAATTCTATGCACTTTTGGATGACATTTTTGTAATAATGTTGAAATATAGAGATATTAATGTAAAAAAAAAAAATTTGTCATTTATGGGCTGGCAAGTTAAGTTAAGACAAACAGAAATGACAAGTAGGCAAGTTAAGTTGGGACGGAGGGAGTATATGCATAAATTGTTTCTTGGATTATGACAACAAAACGAGGTTCAAGAGATGGCGATTGCAAACCAGTGCGCATAATACAAACTTGGTGGATTCAACCCTGTATATAAATTATAACTTTGCATTATAACTTTTCAAACTTACTTACCTATTTTATGCATTTAAGAAGCATGTTTATGTATGACTTACGTCATGATTGGTATGATGGAATGAAGTGGGAATGAAATCATCATTCCTGCCTTCAATCATATTCCTTTTATTGGTATACTTTAAACAGTGGGAATCACCATTCCCATAGGAATTGGTATTCCATAAACATGGAATTAGTCATTCCTTACTACACCCATGATATTATGATTTATGTATTTCTGGCTTCTAAGAAATGAACTTTTTTTTAATTAATTTTGATAATTTCATTATTATTTATTTTATTTTTTTACAAATTAACTTCCCAAAGTTAAATTATTATATTTTTTTAAATAATATTAAATTATTTATAAAAATATAAAATATAAAAATAATATAAAATAAAAATATCAAAAAATAATACAATTAAATACATAACTAGTATAAAAGTAATGAATAAATGTAAAATTCTTAAAAACATAAAGATAGTATGAGTATAACATTAATAATACAGATAATTTTGGTTCTAGTATAAGATTTTTCTAAATATTTTTTTTGTAAATATATACAAATAAGATATATGAATATTAGAATAAATAATAATTTATATAAAAATATATAAATAAATTGTAACTAGTTAAAATATTTTTAGAAAAATACTATTTAAATAATATAAAAGAATATACATAATTAATAAAAATTATGATAAATATAAAATAATTTAACTATTTTAAGAAAAATAATACAAAATTAGTAAATTAATAATAAAATTAAAATTAAAATATTTAAATATAATATACTTTAATATTAGTGCAATGATTAATTTTCCACAAAAAGATTTATTTTTAAATTTAAATATACTAAATAATGAAATTTGAGTAATATATGGAACAAGAATTTCAAAATAAGATCATAGTGGAAGGTAATTTGGTCAAATAAAGATTGATTTAATATTTATGGATTTTATTTGTAGTAATTAATTATAAAATATAATGATAATGATTATTTCATTCATTTCCTATTCTTTTGTGATACCAATCATAGGAATAAGTACTTTTATACCATTCTTTTCCCACATCATTCAATTCCTAAGTTCATTCCATTCCCACCTAATTTCATTCCATTATACCAATCATACCGTTAGACTTATGATTCAAATTAGTGTTTGTGGTACTAGAACGATGATCACATGGTCCGACCATTGATTCAAGGCTCAAGCGATGGTCTAACAGGTTGAAAGAAATTTAACAATAATTTTTTTGAATAAAATGTGATTTTATATAAAAAAAAATTAATAATAATAATAATAAAAAATCGTTTTTAGTAGTAATGTTAATAATGATAAATCCAACATTTTGTTAATAATGCTTAGAATAATATTCAAAATAGCAAATTCACATCACAAGTATAGATAAGTGTGTATATATATAAATATATAATATCAAATTTAGAAAAAGAAAAACTAAAAAAGAATTATTAAGTTTAATATATAAAATTTTCACTTAACAGTATGAACTATGATGATATCCTTAATTATTTATAACTTATTCACAATAAAGTATTAGTAGTTGTCCAACATTGAAGAAAAAAAATGTGACGGATTGTACTATGTGTAGTTAATTTGTCTTACATTAGAATCAGTGCAAAAACAATATGATTGTGAGACAGAGTTTCATATGGGTCAATCAATGTCCTGTTCTTAACTAAGCAACATTGTTGATCGATTGTTGATCAGTGTTGACCGACACTCATGTTGACTGAATTGTAACGATACAACTTACAAAATAAGATTCTTCAAAACAAATTGATTGAACGTTTTTTTTGTCCCATAAGGATTGGAAAGGACCGAGAAGACCAATATGGTCCATAAACATTGATTCAAGCATAGGGTAAACCTTTTTTCTGTCACATTAAATCACAAGTATTTCAATGATTTGTTGTACACAGTTTGATGCCAGGTTTTCAAGTAGCCAATCTCAATACAAAATATAATATGGATATTTGATAAATTATTATTTTTATTACCACACAAAGTGCTACGTTGAAGATAGGATACAAGCCCAACTTTTAATCCCTAATCATTTCACCCATTTTAAAATCACAAATAATGTAAAAGAGTTGGAAAACAATGAAAAACAAGTAGCCTATTTTTGATTCAATTTTGATTTCATTGATAATAATATTCAGCTTCAAATATTATTTTCGATATTCATCACATTTCAAATAAGATTGAATAATGATACATTTGACTTTAGAGTATCACAGATTCATAGAAAAGTAGGATTTCAGCAAAATCGCATACAAATTGTGCAATCAACAACCCTAATTTCATTTGCACAAAATTATTGCTTAATCCTCACGCCACATAAGATTTTATATTTCAGTAACTATTTTATTTAATTTCGAAATATAAAACGAAACACATTGAAATGCAGAGGAGGATTCTGATCGGACTTACAAATCTAAAAACGACGCCGTCTAATGGGAGCTACCGCTTTTCGTGGTCATCATTTCCTTAAACTCTTCCAAGCTCACGTAACCGTCGCCGTTGGAATCAACGGACTTGATCATTCCGGCGCAGTCGTCGACGGAGCAGTGCTCGCCGAGGCGCGTGAGGATCTTCTGGAGCTCCACCGCCGAGATCTTGCCGTCGTGGTCCTGATCGTAGAGCTGGAAGGCCTCGTGCAGCTCCTTCTCCGCCGACTTGTAGGGGTCGGAGTCGGCGTTGCAGAAGGCGGCGAACTCCTCGAGGTTGATGTAGCCGTCGTTGTCGGTGTCGATCTCCGGCATCATTTTGGCGACCTCGGCGGCGGAGGTGTCGGATCCGAGGGCGTTCAGGACCCCTTCGAGCTCGGCGGCGGAGATCTTGCCGTCGCTGTTGGCGTCGAAGCGCTCGAACACTTTCCGAACCTCGTTGATGTTTTGGAGGTACATTGAAGGCTTGGAAGCTGGAGTTGGATCAGTCGCCATTTTTTCTGTAATTGCTGTTTGTTTATCTTTGACTTGGTTGAATTTTGTGCAGAGAACGGTGATTTGGAAACGGCGATGAGTATGTATATATATAGGAGTAGCATAAGGTATTTGTGGGGACCCTCACTTGGTAGTTTTATAACAGCTTTTCGATTAATTTCAGTTTTTTTTTTTTTTCCTTTTTTACTTAAAAAAAAAAAAAATTCTAATTTGAGGTTTATGTCTACGATGTACTTAATTTTTTTTTTTTTTTTTACCTAGTTCCAGATTTAGGTACGACTAATTTGAGGATAATATTTCGATCTCTTGAAATTCCTATTATGTAAAATCATGAAATGTGTTTCAATGATTCGATTTTTAAGTGAACATTGATATCACCAACAAAATCCTACTTAAAAAA
Organism: Scutellaria galericulata; assembly: GCA_946896805.1. NCBI lineage: Eukaryota > Viridiplantae > Streptophyta > Magnoliopsida > Lamiales > Lamiaceae > Scutellaria > Scutellaria galericulata. Next base: position 12,206,859 of record OX335797.1, read on the forward strand.
AAAGTCATTTTGTTCTCATCATAATCTGAATCCACTATTGAGTTATATCTCGGGGAATATAATCGGACTTAATTGAGCCAGATATCAAGTGGCTAGGGCCTGTTCATTTGATTTTTCCTAGTTTTGAGTATGGCTCGAGCTTATTTCAACATTTTGTAAACAAACTCGATCTTAGTACGTTATGTTTAATTTTGTTAAGCTCGATTACAAATATCTAGTTTATTTGACATGTTAGACAAATTTAATTTAATTTGAAACTCCTTTAAATATATATTTGAGTTTGAGTCTGTGAATAGACTACTAAAAATATATATAATAATGCATGCATACACATCATGATGATTACAAACATATAAATGAGTTGGTCTCGAATTAACGAATCTCATATTATCAAGTTGGAATCGATAAATATCCCGAGATCAACTTATTAAACTTAATAATCTGTTTTGAATGAAAAAAATTTCAAATCGATATTCGTTCGAATAGCTCATTAACAGCTTACTTTATTTATATCCCTACTCAACATTCAACCAATTTGAAATAATAATATGATTCAGTATTATATCTTTTATTTATACTCAGTTAGTCAACAAGCACAGAATACGAGTCGAATATTCCTACTTTTATGTCCTCGAAAAGAAAAGAAAAGGAAAATGCAACTTTGTACTAATCGCATTGCAGTTTTTGGTATATGTGCCACAATTCACCTCCTCTTTTCCATATAATAGATTTAATCAATTATTTTAATTTTACGGAAAAATATATGATTTAAATTTGTTTTGCAATCTCTAGCACCAGTATGATAGTATGATTGGTTTATTAGTAGAATACATGGAATTCTGATCATATGATGATGTTTAAAATTATGCAAAATAATAATAATAATAATTATCATTCAAAAAAGATGAAATTGTTTTTGACAATGAACTACATGTTAGGGCAACATAATCACCAATAGTACTTGTTAGATTTTGTAGTTAAGTCTTCTTTGTACAAAACTTTAACAGTTTTTTAGTTGCATTATGGAAAAAAAAAAAAAAAAAAACCTTATAAGATACTTGGCCCACGTACACAATAATTAAAATATAGATTATTTTTCCCTATATTTTTTAGAGATACTATTGACACAAATCCACATAAATAATGGCGTGTATATAGCGTGTAGAGAGACGCGTGGTGGACATTATTAGTAAGTCATGCGAAACTACGCGTTGCCCATTGACTCTCATATTCCTTTTCAAAATCCATCCTATTCATCACCCTCGTGTCTAGTCTATATCCATCAACATATATGTAATTAATTTAATAATATCTAACAACATTATCAACTCGCGACATTTCAATCATACATCTCACAATTTACAAGATGAAATAAATATAGTTCATTTCATTTTATTATTCAGTTGATTAAAATGTAAAAAATTGGTTGATTCGAATTGAAGTTGTAAAGTCAGGTTGTTTCATGTCATAAATAAACTCGAACACTCAAAAAATTCGTTGGGCAGACGGATTCACATCTCTTACAACCAACACAGTCCTCAGTCCTTGGAGCAGAGACTATTTGTTTAGCTTTACATCCGTCCCAGGGTATCATTTCTAATACATCGGTGGGGCACGCTCGGACACATTGAGTACATCCTATACATGTATCATAAATCTTTACTGAATGTGACATTGGATCTATACATTTTTGAACGTCATAAATTTTCGGCCTAGTAAACTAACTTATAAATGAATCCTAGAGTTTTAGATACCAGACGAATCAATGAGCGATCAGAATCAATTGATTTCCGAATTGATTTATGAGGGAGGGCCAAAATACTTTGATTTCTTATGTTTTTGCAACCACTATCATACCTTATCTTCTGCCCTATATTAATCATATAAATGCTAATTTATTAATATTCAAATTAGCATTTATACGATTAATACTATTTATTCAACAAATTTGATTGGTTAATACGAGTGGAGTTTCTGTTACGATAAATCGATGAAACAATAGCCGGTCCAATAGCTGCTTCAGCGGCTGCAATAGTTATAACAAAAATTGAGAAAATATCTCCTCTTAATTGACGATTATCAATAATATCAGAAAATGTTACAAAATTGATATTAACTAAATTTAATATAAGTTCAAGACACATAAGGGCTCTAACCATATTTCGACTTGTGATCATCCGTAAATTTCATTTTATGGATCAAGATTCGTGAAACGATTTTATAAAAATACCTCAATTATTTTTACTAAAAATGTCTATGATCTATCAAAACGTTACACATTTAGCTTTCAGTTTAACAAAGTCGTCAAAATTGAGTAATGTTGTTGAAGAAAACGGACCGTGTATGATCATAAATAAATATTTAATAACATTGTTAACTTTGTTAAGTATAAATATGAGTTGAGAGATTTTTTGAAATTTAAAATATCGTCAAGTTTGATAGTTGTTTGAGCAATACCTAATTATTAAGCCCTTAGAGCAACTCCAACTGTCAGCACTACTCTAGTGCAAATTTATTAAGCTCTTAGAGCAACTCCAACCGTCAGCACTACTCTAGTGCGGAATTTGCACTAGAGTAGTGCGGAAACAGTGTTTTGTCTCCAACAGTCTGCACTAAATTTTACACAAAAAAAGAATATTCCATATTATTTTTAATTAATAATTTATTTAATCATATTTAAAAAAAAATTATAATTGGATAACATATTTACATGTAAACATTATTTAATATATATTTAACCTTTTGTATTTTAAATTTAATAAATAATAATTAATATCATTGATAACCCTTCAAAAACAATCCATGTGCTTTCAATTGTAGCCGTTGATAACTCACTCAATCTTTAAATCTCAACCCTTGAAAAAAAATTGAAAAAGCAAAGACTTTAACAAAGCATAATCCATGTGCATTCAATTATAATCGTTGATAACTCATTCAATCTTTTCATCTCAACCCTTAAAAAAAAGTGAAGATCTTCTATAAAAACAAAAGATATACCACACATTCTAAAGCACACATCTCTCAAATCTCCTCATTTACATTATATTCATCTTCTCTCTAAAATGTCGAAGCCACACAGTACTAATTATACAAATGCTGAAGATCAATAAATAAACATTTACAAAATATATAAATTCAGCCAATAGTTATTATTATTATTATTAAGCCCATAAGCCCATTTTCCATTACATTATTAAGAGGCCCAAAACTTATAAAATTTTGGAAGATTTGGAGGTGGCCCAAAACTTGAGATAAAAAAAAGAAAAAGAAAAGGTAGCGCAAAGCTTCTCGGCGTCATGTGTGGCGCTGAAAAGTCCATCCCTTCACACTAGCGCCGTCGGTGGCACACTGTTGGAGGAGAAAATCTGGCGCTTGGTGCTATTGTGAAGCACTGCTGGGGGTGCTCTTACCACATCGAATTTAATCTATTCAATTATTTAAGATGCTACTAAATTTTAGAACATTTGTTGCAAACTTAAACAAATATTTAGTCATTTTCTTTAGACAAAAACTTATATACACTTGTACATGCATCTGTGATCCATGCACCACTTCCGACCCAACCCGTCACGCGTCTGTACGCGCCTCTAGGTCGTGGAAAAAATCCGCCCAAACATGTTTCCAAGTGTCTGACTTTTATGTTATGTTAAGCATACCTTTTAGTAGTGGTAGACATATCTTTTAGTTATGTTAGACATACCTTTTATGTTATGTTAACTATACTTTTTAATTATGTTAAACATACCTTTTAGTTATGTTAGTCATACATTTAGTGTTATGTTAAGTATACATTTTAGTAGTGTTAGACATGCTTTTTAGTTATGTTAGACATACCTTTTATGTTATGTTAACTATACTTTTTAGTTGTGTTAGACATACCTTTTAGTTATGTTAGTCATACATTTAGTTTTATGTTAAGTATACCTTTTAGTAGTGTTAGACATGTCTTTTAGTTATGTTAGTCGTCCTTTAGTGTTATGTTAAGTATACCTTTTAGTAGTGTTACACATACCTTTTAGTTATGTTAGACGTACCTTTTGTAAGGTTAGTTGTACCCTTAACATTTTTTTTAGACAGACATAGTAATACCTGTCATACCTTTTAATTATATTAGACATACATTTAGTTATGTTAGTCGTACCTTTTAATTATGTTAGTTGTATCTTTATATATATAAATATATATATTACATAAATGTATGTTTATGTTGATATAAATGTATAAATAATCTCATATAAATGTATGAGTAATATCACATAAATGTAAATATCTACAACTTGTATCAAATTAGGGTTTATTGTGCCGAAATTAGAGTTTAGGGTTTAAGGTTAAAGTATGAAATTTGAAAATAAAGATATCACTAATATAACATAAATGTATGACTAATATAATATAAAGATATGAGTAACACAACATAAAGGTTAGGGCAAAAAAAAAAAACAAAAAAAATGCGCGAAAAAAAAGAAAAAGAAAATGTGCTGATTCGGGTCGAATTCAGCCCGACCTGACCCGAATGCATGGATCTAAGATCTATATATTAGTTGCACACCAGTCCAACTCTTTTCTTTAACTACCTTGATCTTTCAAACACGCATTCAACAATTTGTTAAAAAAGAAATATTTTCTGCATTAATTAAATTTGTTTCCTTGGTATTTGCCAGCAGTTCAGAGAGAGAGAAACAAATTTCTATTATTTCTTAATTGGATTTACCGCCTCTACTAGTGGTGTCTGGTTCGGTTAAACCACCGGTTCTAGTTCCAAATCAGCGGTTTGGAAAACCGGTGGGGATCTAACTGGAACCGAACCGGGGTATGTTCGGTTCTGATTCTGGTTCCGGTTCCGGTTTGTAACCGGCGGTTTAACCGTCGGTTTCGGTTCGAACCGGCCGGTTTTCCGGTTTTTCATATTTTTTTTAAACAATGTATTTATGTTAAAAATATACAACTTTGTATAAATATCCAAAATTTACAACTTACAAAGTATAAACACTAAGTTTGAATTAAAAAAAATCACAACTTACAAATAACGAATAATCGGTGGTTGAATTAAAAAAAATTACAACTTACAAACAACAAACTTTTAAGTTTGAATTTAAAAAAATTACAACTTACAAACAATAAAAAAAATTACAACTTACAAATTACAAATTGAAAGAGGAAAAAAAAAGAGCTTGAGTTTCATTCTAAGTTTGAAAGTGAATATCAAACTTAGAATAAAATTGCCTACGTATCCCTAAATTGAATTAGAGAATCAAAGCCCACGTAGTTCTTAGTTCTTACTTCTCTTAATTGTAATGAGTAAAGAATGTTGTGTGGTAGATGACGTGTCTCAAAGAAAGGAGGACATAATAAGACGTGCAAATCTTATTATCTCCTCATTTCTTTGAGACACACCATCTACTACACAACATTCTTTGCTCATTACAAGTAAGAGAAGAAGAAAAAATGAAAGAGCTTGAGTTTCATCCCAAGTTTGAAAGTGAATATCAAACTTAGAATGAAATTGCCTACGTATCCCTAAATTGAATTAGGGAATCAAAGCTCACGTAGTTCTCTTACCTCAAACTTACCCATTAGTTCCGGTGGAGGAGGATGTGTTGGAATCGTAGCCATACTTGTCGGGGTCATCGTCATCAAAGACAGATAAATCTAGATGTTGTTGATGTTTTTTTGCTCGAAGCCAATCTTCAAGTAGAGTAATGTTTTGAATATTCTCTACGGTCAATCTTGCCCTTTTTGGATTCAACATATGTCGTCCTTTGGAGAAGGCGCACTCGACGGAAACGTTGGAGGCGGGACTTGCAAAAATCTCCTTTGCAATGACTTAAAATATGATAAGTGTTGATCCTCTATGACCACCACTTCAAAAGATCTACAGAGTTTTCAAAAGAAATAAATTCAAACGTACAACTTAAATATGTATCTAATTCTTGTGTGGGATTAGACCCCCTAGCTCATTTTTGTGTTCGGTTATCATAAAAATCATAAAATGCACTAAGACCACTAACATTATATGGATTATGTGAAGAACTACTACTACCACCTACATTTTGAGCACCTAAATTATCCCCACAATCATCCTCTAATGAGGTTTTATATTCTTTAAATAAATCATACAGATAGTTTTTAGCTTTAGTGGCAACTTCTACATAATTTGAAATATAGTCAACTGCATCATAATCGGATAATAAAAAATGGGGAAACAAAGCACTATAATACATTTGTAATAATCTTATTAGACCATCTTCTCTAATCCTATAATCTAATAATTTAGCTATTAAAAATATATCGGGAAGTTCGTGAAAATATTTTAACCATTTTGCTTTAATTGCTATAATAGTCTCACCTATAATAGGACATGCACAATATTCATTCAAAATTAAAACAATTTTAATACAATGATCTAAGGCTAATGGAGAAGTATGATAATAAGTGCCACTTAATTCTCTAGTGGCTTATTCAAAAAAAATTTAAAAATTGAATTAAATTAATGCATGCATCCCAAGAGTTGCTATTCAAATATATCAATTTATGTGGGTTTTCTTTATAAAATTCAATTAGCAATTCTTTATAATTATAAAAATCTTGAAGCATATAATAAATTGAATTCCATTTATGTTTTACATCCATCACAAATTTCTTAACTTTCATTCCATTATTTTTACAAAATCTTGTCCATTTTTTATGCCATTGTGTTGATTTAGCAATTTCATGAATTGCATCCGTAATAGGTTTAATTTTATTATGCAAAGCGGTTAAACCATCTTGTACACACAAATTCAAACAATGGGGTATACAACGAATATGAAAAAGTTTACCATCTATTGGAGGCCTACAAAATTCCTTTAATGTGGGTATACTAGCGGTGTTAGGAGCGGCATTATCATAACCAATTGAAAATATTTTTGTAACTATATCATAATCATTAACAATTTTTATTATTTTTCTAGCATTTTCTACGGAACTATGTCTTTCATCAAATTCGACATAGGCAATTAATCGTTTTTGCACGTTCCATGCATCATCTATCCAATGGCACGTTACTCCTAAATAATCATGATTTTCGTAAGGATCTTTCCACACATCACAACAAATAGATACTCGTTGTGTTAAATTTTTTAATTCTTCAATTAAAGCATATTTATATTCACCTACAATTTTTTCTATGTCACGTGTAACAGTATTCCTAGATATTCTTCTACTAGCGGGTTGAAAAACTTGAGAAGTAAATTCTTCATAATCATCATCGGTTGGAAATTGAAAAGGAAGATGTTTTTTAGCAATTAATTCGACTACTCCTCTCTTATGACTTAATTGACTAAATTTAAAAAGGAAGTTAGGGTCGTTACCTCCGGTTCCCCCACTAGAACCGGTATTTTGTCGAGGAAGATGGGTTTGAGAGCGGTCATTACCCATCTTATCTGGATGCTTCTTGATGATGTGGTTGTTGAACGTTTCGTAGCCCCCTCCGTACTTGAATTTGTAGCTCTTTCCACAATAGTTGCACGTCATCGTGAAGTCCACGTTCGAATTTGATACTTTCTCCTTTTTAAAATGTATGGAGAAAATATCACTTCGAAGTGTCGAAGTGGATCGGCAACGTGTGTCACTCTTTTGAGTTGGACGCATGGGCCTCTGGCTGCTCCGGCTCCTCCTCCACTTCGGCAAAGTCGGCGGCTGTCGAAGGTCCGAGAGCCTCTCCAAATTGGCGTACTCCTCACTCCAATGAGAGTGGGGAGTGTATTGATCGATAAGATCATCGACTTCAACATCTCATGGTGGAGGCATCGGTGCCTTTCTTCGGTGAGAAAAACCGGCAGAAGAAGAACCTCTTCGAGACATTTTCGATTGAATCAGAACTTGAGAATTGAAAATTGAATTGCAACTTGAGAATTGAGAGAGAAGTGTTGGAATGGTGTGAGGAATGAATGGGGGAGGGGAGTATTTATAGAAAATTAAAAAAAAAATTCACCGGAACCGGCGGTTCGACCGCCGGTTCACAACGGTCCGCAAATCTCGACTGTCGATCTCCAATGGTCGAGTGATCCTAGCGTGACACGTGTCCAACGGTCAATTTTTGTTTTTAAAAAATGCGGGCCGGTTCGGCCCGGTTTCGATCCGCCGAACTCCGGCGATAACGACTATTTTTCACTGGAGCTCAGGTGGACACGTGGCACTACCTCATTCGTAAAAAAAAAAAATCGCGAATCGACGATTTAACCGCCGGTTCACAGTTTTAGAAAATACAAACCGAAACCGAACCGGCTGAAACCGGTTTACGGTTCCGGTTTGGAATCGGAATCGGGGAACACAGGTCAACTGTTCCCCGAACTGTTGACCGTCGGTTCGAATCGGCCTAGTTCCGGTTTTTGCCGAACCGGGGGCACCACTAGCCTCTACTATCTCAACTTTAATGTTTCGTTTTGCTCATTTATTATAATAATATTCAATCAATCTCATATGTTAAAAATATTAAAATGGAATTAATTTTAGATTTTCAAAATTATTCTCAATCAATTTCAGGCACTCAATCTATACTTTTTAAATATGTATATTTAATTTAACAATATCAAATAAATATTGTACAAATAACATAGATCACGATTTACCAAATAGAGAACTATACAAAAAAAATTGAATATGTTTTTTAAATAAAACCTTCCAAAATTTTATTTTATTTAAATTTTAAATTCAAATACTTTTATTCACTTTTTATGAGATGTATGAAGAATTATGAACATTTATGTTCTAAATTATTACTAAGAATGAATAAAAGTAGTTGAAATATTTACTAATCAATTCTGGATTCTTTAGTTTTTATCAGGTTCATTTTCTACTGCTGATTTATTAATTCATTTTTTTACATGTTTTCAGCAAAGTAAATCTCTTCGGGTAAGTATAAATTATATTAATATTTATGTTTATTTCCATGCAATTTTAATTTTCAGAATGTTTGCAGAATTTTATTGTATATCTACACTCATAGTCATGCCGATATTCCATTTTTTGATATTTTTTTACTTAGGTTTCTTTTCTAATTCAAGAGACTGAATTTATTTGTCCTTATTTAATATTCTCTTATATAACCTTTTCGAACATATTTCACAAGTTAAATTATTAAAATGGTACTCCCTTCGTCCCACAAAACTCTTCACACTAATTTGGGCACAATTTTTAAGAAAAAATGAATATTTGTTTTATGATTGAGGGTATAAGGGTCAATTATGTGAGAAAAATACAAAAAATAATAAAATATTGAGAGAGAAAAAGTAATGACATTGTGTGTAAATAAGTGTGTATTGGGAGGGTAATAATTGTGATAAAATTTACCATTTTTTGATGTGCATAGTGTTTTGGAACAGATTAAAAAGAAAAGTATCCAGAGTTTTTCGGGACGGAGAGAGTATAAAAACTTGAAACCAAGATTTTTATTGAATTTTCCCGAAAAAGGATTAATTTAAGTAGAAGTTTATGAGCAACATCACATTCTCACAGCCTATACTTATCATCCTCTGCCAATATCAATAACTAACGTTTTTCTCTAAAATCCATATAACATATCAGCTTGACTAGGTAAGCATGGAAAAAACGAAGCCCGTTCAAACCCACATAAAAATGATAAATCAATGTCGGTTCAAAAGCCTATCGTTTATTATTAATGTTACAAAAAGTTTCTACACTATCCAATTCTTTAACTTAATTCAATTTTGATCATCTAATTTAATATTTTATTTAAACTTGATTCGATTTTACTTGAAATATCGATTTTCATTTATATAGATGTTGGAATTGAAAAATCCACACCAACAATTTTAACATATACATAGATAAAAATCGAAATCAAACCAAAATTAAAAAATAAAAATAAAAAGATAATTTAAATTTAAATTTAAAACATATAAAATTAGTGATAAAAAATTAGTTATAATTATTAATTAAAGTTCAAATTCTGAAAATTCAAAATTTTCTGGAAGATGCACAAACATAATAACATCATGGTTTTTCGGCATTTTAAACCCAATATTGTAGTCTAATTTTATTTTTATATAAATATAGTATAAAATGGGGATTTTAATATAATAGGTGAAGTCGTCACCAGTGGTTCAACAAATCGATTTACACTATTTATATTAAATAATTATTAAAATAAAATTGGTCGCCATCAATAATGGCAACTACTATTAAATAATTATTAAATTTATCAGAAATGTCATAAATTGCCACCACCACCAGTGGCGACTTAACCTATTTTATTAAAATCCACCAAATGCACTCTACTTAAACAAATTTGCAAACCACAATATTGTGTTAAAAAGGCCTGGTTTTTCAAAGGGTAAAAAAAAAAAAAAAAACCTCCACGATTATATGTTACCTGAATAAAAAAAAATCTGTTGGAATGCTGTCATTGGTGCTTAGCTATAAAGAACACACATGTTGCCAAATTTCGGATAAATTACACCATTGATTAACATATTAATACTCTCTTTGAATTTTATCATTTAAATTACCAAATACCAACCTCTACATTTTATAACAAATTGGTATCCCAAGATCATAGATACAAACACACAATTTAATGTTTAAATCGCTCAAATCTACAAATTCATTAGCAAATCTACAAATCTTAGTTCTGTCATATCTTCAGATAAGAAAAAACATAATCGAGTTCTCTAGCAGAGGAATTCTGGAGGTCTGCCCAAAGCTCTTGCTGGCGAGGATCGAGTCATTTGGGAAATCACTAAAAGATTTCCTTTTTTAATTCTTTTCTCTCATATTTATTTTCTACATAATTCTTTTATGTGGAACTTGTGAAGAGTATTTTTCATGTAACTCATCAATGTTGTCAAAATTTCTTTAATTTGGTTTTTGAATTTTAATATTCTAATTTGTAAAGCAAGACATCTTAGATTTTAATCTTGAAGCCTTAGCACACACTACTTAAAAGGCTCATCACATGTACTATAGATAAGGTAGGACCATATATCATTCCATAATATAAATATACATGTTATAAATATCGATCCATCATTTTATATCCAAGAAAATAAATAATGGCATCCTTGCTCTCCTCTCCACCATTTCTATCTTCTCACCCTATTACAAGAACCAACTACTTATCATCATCTTCACAAACACCAAACCCTAATCCACCCCCACAAGGCCCCACCCCATCTCCGCCGCTGAGTGCCAGCTCCGTCGAGCGACCACCACCGTTGGCGGCGGAGCAAAGGGCTGCAGCTAAGCCTCCCAGAACAACCGCAGAATCCACAGACTGGGTTGCTTCCACCTTGACCCGGCGGTTCGGCATCGGAGCCGGTTTAGCATGGGTTGGTTTTCTTGCAGTTGGGGTTGTTTCTGAACAGATCAAAACGAGATTAGAAGTTTCACAACAAGAAGCTAGCACCAGGTATGGTTTCTGTTGTATGTTTTGCTATTTGAAGAATAGTTGAAAAAAAATTCTAACTTGGAATTGTTTTGCAGAGATGTTGAGAAGGAAGAAGAAGTAGTTTTGCCTAATGGAATAAGGTATGGCATTTGCATTACTCTAATTTGGATTTTCTATATTTTGAATTATAGATAAATGAGAGAAAAGGGTAAATTGGTGAAACTGAAATTTGTGGAAGATACATGTAAAATGTGCATTTACAACATTGATCGGGAAAAATGTAAAATTGGTCACATAATCGGAGGGTTGTAGCAAAATTAATCACTTTCGTTTTAACTATCATATTTTTTGTTTTCAAATTAGTCAAAATTTTACATACTACATAGATTTGAGATGGCGTGGTCGACCGAATATGATATGAACTTGACATGACGTTTATTAGATAAAAATAGTCGACAAATTGGTGTGAAAATACACTTCTCAATTTGTTGCTTGTGTAGCGTGATCATGTCAAATCTATATCTTTTTGTGGCCTGCCACACCATCTAATTTAGTCATAGTGTAGAATTCCAACTAAATCAAAGATTTTAAAGACAAAAAAAACGTGATAAATAAAAGAAAGAGACTAGTTTTGCCACTTTTAAAAGAAAAATGTCTGGTTTTGGCACATTCCTATAATTATGAGACCAGCTTTGCATTCTTCTAACTTTTGTCATAGGCAAAACCATCCCGTACATCTAATATTACCGTTAGCGGATTTGGATCATCTGTTGTGCACATAAAGTGTTGCTATTACGACACAAAATTACTAGTGTCGTAGCTAGTCACTCACGTGTTGTGCACATCAGCGGATCCAAATCCTATCGTTAACTATTTTCTGAAGCGGCCACTTGTGATCTCAAGGTATTATGAGCTTAGAGTTGGGGGTGGTGCTTCTCCAAGGGTTGGGGACTTGGTAGTGATCAATGTGAAGGGAAGGGTGAAAGACAATGGAGAGGTGTTTGTAGACACATTTAACAACAAGAGGGCATTAGCCCTTGTAATGGGTTCAAGGCCTTATAGCAAAGGACTATGTGAAGGTATAGAGTATGTGATGAGAGATATGAAAGCTGGAGGAAAGAGGAGAGTCATAATTCCACCAAATCATGGATTTGGAGAAGGTGCTGATTTAGGTGATGGTCTGGTAATTCCTCCAATGGCTACTCTTGAATATGTAATAGAGATTGATAGAGTTTCAATTGCACCAGCTTGATTCACTGTATACTTACTTTTTTTTTTTTTTAGTAGAATCATTTGTCCATTTGTATGTTATTGTTTGTATTTGTGTCGTCTACAAGCTGATTTTCTATATGATTATGGTAAATCAATTCTTTGAACATTATTAATGCTTATTTGAACTCTGCTTTTACATATTTTCCAACAACGGATTAAAATTTCGAGGATGCCAATTGTATTATTTTGTTATTTTGGTGTATGACTCGTGTATTTGAGTTGATGTTGTATTTTTGAGATTTCCAAAAACTGTTTTTAACCCAAAAATGTGGTAAAAATTGAGTTCAGGTGACAATATGAAACATTCGCAGAAGATGGAAGTCAATCGAATGTTTTGTTTAGTCTGGGCACCAAGTTAAAAAAAGAAAATAATACATACAGCTTGTATTTCGATATTAATCCTTAAATATAACTACTACGAAAATGATCACACATTATCATTTGGGAATTGGGAGATCTGGGCCTGGGCCCATATACTTTTTATTTATCTGGGCCCAACCCAAGAAGGCCCCAACATCTTAGATGGGCTCACACGGACCTGGATCGACAGCCTTAAATGACTATTTTCACTACTATAGAGGTCATTCATTGCCCTCTCTCCTAAATTTGTTATTATTATTGTTATTAAATTAATTTATTATTGACAGGCTCAGTTTCGGTGGAAAATTTTATACCAATATTTTGATATAAAGATATTCGTTAGACTAAAACGAAAAATATTAACATTTAATATATTAAATACAAAAAAAAATTTATCATACATATACCTTACCAAAATTTTCGATACAATATATAACCGTATCGAAATTTTTGATATTTTCAATATTTTTCGATATCATAAGTGCGATATGCACTGTAATTTTCGATATCCCCCCCTATATAAAAACCCCCTAAAGATTGATACACCAAAAGCTCCAAATAGAGATCTGGATATTCCCCATGTTTGTAGACTTAGTTGTTGCTTTGTCTTTATTTATGATTTTATTTCAATTTATTTTCTACACTAGTCGGCTAATGAAAGAGATTCTTGATGCTTTGCCCACACAATGTGAGTTCATGAATTTTATATTATCTCAAAATAGAATGGGTTTTGTCTCATTTTATATTTACATTCTATTATTTTAGTAATTACTATATTATTCCCACTGAGATAAGCAACCACAATTTTTCATACAAATAAAGAAACTCATTAATAGAAAAGACAAGTTGTTTTTTTTTTCCTATATTGTTTCTTATTTTTATCCTAGTAATAAATGACACAAAATAATTCTGTATTCTGTAGCTACTTCATGAAAAAAATAACTTTTTTATTAATTACCAAGTGTGTTAAATATAAATATTTCAGTCAACTGAAAAATAATTAATATTATCTAGAGCAAACATGATTGTAATTTGGGACATAAAAAATGTAAAACATGTTTATTTTAAAAGAATGAGTATTTATAAATCGTCCAATGTGTAATTTAATTTCATCTAATGATGCATCATAATTCTCTGCCAACCCTCACTGTTAGATAAGTTGGGTGGTCTTGTTTTATTTTTCAATTTCTTTTAGTCATCAACGATTAAATGCTTATTAATTTTCTATTATTTGATAATATATCCCTTTTAAAAACAAAGAAATAAAAAGGGAAAAAGTAAAAATGAAGAAGGGATATTATATGCATGCAATCTAATATAATGTGAGGCAGCAAACGAAACTGAATAATATAGTCCTATTTACAAAAAGGTTTAATTTCAGCAGCATCTAATTTTAGTTATTTTCTCAATTGTTTGTGTAGTAGATACCAAATTGAAGTCTCTTTAATTTTTTTGTTCTTAAAGTAATAATGAAAATCAAATACATCAATCCAAACAGCAAGATAAGAGAATCATCATTATTGCAGTGGAAGAGTAGATTCGTTGAGGAGTCTCTCTTGGCTTATTAATAGATGCCAAAAAGTATTCCCTCCCATTTATGGTTAATTTTGATACATATAAAACTCTATTAGAAAATATATTTATATATATATATATATATATATAAATATATATAAATATATTTAGGAAATGAGGCTCAACATAGTTTTTTAACACTTTGTGTTGCTACAAAAATGATAGATTGTATATATAAGTACCTTGTGGTGCAATCATATATACTAGGTAAAGAGTTAGCCATCAAATTTTATATTAAATACTCCAACATCAAGATTTTATATCATTTTTCCTCACCTGTGACAGTGATAATCACATCAATAAATATTGGATTTTCTTAAAGAGTAATCCAATTGCTAATGAGACAAGTATTATGACCAAACATTTGCAGTAGTATTACTCAAATTTCATTTTATATGGATGTCATGGTAATTATGAACACTATATATATGTATAGATATCAATGTAGACCTTGATGCATTCATCTTTGTTTGGTGAGAAAAGAATTAATTGTTGATAGATGGATGAGTGGTCATATAATTGGCGAGTCCTATTTATCTCAGCAATAATACTTTGTATGCCACACCCTTCTTCATCAGCTACAAAGCATTTCAACTTCACTGTAAGTGTATATCCATCTATTATTTCTCTTCTTAATTCAATACATATATAATCTCAATTGAATTTAGTGGTGTGAATTAATGTTGCAGGTGAAGTGGAAGAATGTAACAAGGGTTTGCCATAGCAAGGAAGTTTTGACAGTGAATGGGAAATATCCAGGCCCAACTATTGCTGTCAATGAAGGGGACAATCTTGTAATTAGGGTCACTAATAAGGTTGCCACAAACACTACAATCCACTGGTCAGTATTATTATTATTATTATTTCATTAATTTAATTCACATTTCATATGGTTTTTAGTCTGTAATAGTAAGTTTTGGGCAGGCATGGAGTGAGGCAGCTAAGAACAGGATGGGCAGATGGGCCAGCATACATGACACAATGCCCAATAGGAAAAGGGAAAACATATAGATATAAATATAGTGTAGTGGATCAAAGAGGAACACTATGGTGGCATGCTCATTTCTTATGGCAACGTGCCTCTGTTTATGGTGCTTTCATCATTTATCCTCGCATGCCTTTCCCTTTCTCACCACCCTCTATAATACAACCTTCTCCTATCATTTTTGGTAACTTTTCATCATCATCATCATCACTTTTCCAACTTTCCATGAGATTTTGATTGTAAAATTGGAGATTTATATACAGGTGAGTGGTGGAATGGAGACGTTGGATTAGTAGAGAAAGAGATGATGCTATATGGAGGTGGCCCCAATAGTTCTGATGCATATACCATTAATGGTTTACCTGGTCCCTCCTACCCCTGTTCTACCAAAGGTACACTTAATATCATCAACTTGAAAACCAGTACTGTAAAGAATTGATCATTTACATCAATATCCATACGGTCAAAATCTCAATTTTCATTCTCTAACTTAGATCTTGTCCGCTTCTCTACCATCAATTGTACGATTTCAAATTTGATTCCATATTTATCTTTTTTTTTTTTTTTTTTCAATTTTGATCTGATTATTAATTGGATGGAAAATGATGCACTGCAGATACGTTCATCCTGACCGTTGAACCTGGCAAAACCTACTTGCTAAGGATCATAAACGCAGCACTAAACGACGAGCTTTTCTTTGCCGTGGCTAACCACAATCTAACTGTGGTCGAGATAGATGGTGTTTACACTAAACCCTTCACAACACCAGCTATAATGATCACCCCAGGCCAGACCACCAACGTCGTGCTCACAGCAGATCAAAACCCTAATCACTCCGCCACGTTTGTCATGGCTGCTAGGCCCTATCTCACTTCTGTTTTCCCATTCAACAATTCCACCACAATTGGATTCTTGAAATACAAAACCACCACACATCCAAACACGCCCTTACCTAATACTTACACGTTACCCAACAATCTCCCACCAATGGAAGACACCCTTTTTGCCACTTCTTTTTCTAGCAATCTCCTTAGCCTTGGGTCCAAAACATATCCATGTAACGTGCCCAAAAACATCGAAAAACGTGTCGTTACTACTATCGGACTCAACCTTCAGGATTGTCCTGTAAATCAAACTTGTAAAGGGTATTTAGATAAGAGGTTTTACGCGTCTATGAACAACCAGTCTTTTGTTCGTCCTTTCAAATCCTTGCTCGAATCCCATTACCATAACCTAAAGAATCAATACTCATCGGATTTTCCTGAAAACCCACCCCACGTTTTCAACTACACGGGCGTCGATGCAGTTAAACAAAACATGAACACACAGTTCGGAACTAAAGTGTACGAGGTGAGGTTCGGTACGAAGCTTGAAATCGTGTTTCAAGATACCAACTTCTTGAATCCAGAGAACCATCCAATCCATGTTCATGGACATAACTTCTTCATAGTTGGGAGAGGCTTTGGGAACTTTGATGTCGAAAAGGATCCAAAGGGGTACAATCTGGTGGACCCGCCGGAGAGAAACACGGTGGGGGTTCCGGTGGGAGGATGGGCGGCGATTAGGATCAATGCCGATAATCCAGGGGTTTGGTTCATCCATTGCCACCTTGAAGAGCACACATCATGGGGCTTGGCTATGGGATTCATTGTTAGAAGTGGGAAACATCCTTCTCAGACTTTGCTTCCTCCTCCTAGTGATCTTCCTCCTTGTTGAGTTCTTAGCCATTGGGATCACATTGGCTCCAAGTTTTGTATCAATTGCATATTTGCATTATATAATAATAATATATATAGAGAGTTATTAGTTCTGATCCTCTATTACATTTAGATGTTATTAAAAAGGCATGGTGCTAACTTATTACTAGAAAAGGAAAACCAAATAGAAAACAACACTTGCATATAAATGGTTTTGCTAATTGTGGCCGTTCCGGCTCCCCACGAGCGTTGAAATATACGATGGAAACGGGCATGGCGAGATCGAGCCTCGATGCAAATGGTCTAGTGCTAAAATGTGACCTTGAATCGGGTCCGGGTCCGTCCAACTCATCCAATCTTGCTTTCTGTTTGAAAAGTACAAGGATGTAGTGGCCCTGGCCCTACATACGCCAACACCTCCTTTCCTGCAACCACATGCATATTCGCGCGCAATTTCAAATATCATATTAATTACACATTTCAATTTCGAAGGATCTCCAGTTTCAGCCTCTCTTCAAGTTCGGTTGTATGAGATATTAGCATTTTAAGACATTTAAAACACAATCAATCCAATTAATTCAAATATTGACTGGCTTTGATTCAACTCACAATCACTAAGATAGTTAAGATTAAACTAAATAAGACAATCGCAAATTCAATGGATGCCACAATAATCATGAAACTACTAATTTTGACATCCATTGAATTCATTAATCTCTATCCAAACAGCACAAATCCAAGAAGGAAATAAATTAAAGCTGCAATCAGGTAATTTATATATATATATATGCGTCCAAAAATAGGACCCCATTAAAATGGAGTGTTTAGAGTATACCTCGAGTAACATTGGAGCAGCCTGGAATATCCGCAACAATCCTAATTAACAAAACACAAAAAGAAAACATTTAAAAATTTCACATACAGATTAAGAAAACTGATAATGACTAACTTCTTTTAATTATTTAGGTACAATCATTATAAATAAATTTTCAATAATTTATATATACCTTATTTAATTTGAGATTAGTAAATGATGACAATTTTAGTAAATATAAATAAATATTTATTGAAATCCTATAATAACATTTATCTTGAAGGTTTTTTTTTTTTTTTTTTTTTACCAAATTTAAATTTATTTTGGGGTTAATATCATTTTTCAACTTGTATAATACACATTTTTTCAATTTGGAACCTAAGCTTTTTATTTTTCAATTACAATTTGTACTATACGTTTTTTTTTTTTTTTTTTTCAATTTTGCAACTTTCAACAGCAAATTCCGGCCAAAAAGCGCACATGTGATTTGCATAATTGCACATACGCAGTTGGGGGACATTTTTGTTATGTTCTCTTTGATTAACTAATTCATCCCTGAAACCGACATTAACCATAATTCGTTCCTCATTCCTAAAATCAACCACAAATCCAAAATATTTATGTGTTTTTTTACCATTGAAAACTAGCTGCAACACTAAATTTTTCTATGTTTTAAAACAAAAAAAGACAAAAATATTCTTCAGTTGCACATGCGTAAATCACATGTGCATCTGAGATTGCAAAATTGAAAAAAAAAAAAAAAAAACGTTTACTAGTGTAAGTTGTTATCAGAAAAAAAAAAAAATTAATTCCAAAATTAAAAAACACATATAGTAAAGATTGGAAAATGATATTAACTCTTTCTTTTGGGACATGAGTGGGATACATATAGACAATTTATATTTGAATGAATATATAATACTAACCAATGAACCCACTCTCTCAAGGTTGGCTCACTTGGACTGGGAGCATCAGGATCTGTCATCACCTGCATCATGCATTTAATGTGTGTGTATACATAAATATATATTTTTAAAGGTGCCATTAAAAGAATCCAATATATAAATAAATGTATAAAGAAGAGAATACATATACACATACCAAAGTGTAGAGTTGATGAAGGTTTCCAGTGATAGTTACCCTGGGTGGTGTGGCAGCCATGGAAGGCTTAATATCACAGCCATTGTTAACATGCTTTGACCCATAGTATACTGACATTGACACTGTGGGCACAAACAGATCAACCACATCACCAATCACTCTACCAACAGCCAATGGGTCTATATTTCCTCCTGCCATTTTCTGTTATTATTCAATCACATTTACCACTCAATATTCTTCATATTATTTATAGGGGCTTTAAAGTAATTGTGTTGGAATTCTTGCAACTTATACAGCATGCATTGGCCAATTCAAAAGGCAATGCACCACGTGTAAATATAATTCCAGTCTGTTAGAGTTAGACCACAGTTTTCTTTATATATTTTGAATGCTGGTAAGGTTTCTTTTTTGGATCATTTCTCTGTAAATGAAATTTACTATACTATTTAAAATGGCAATCATTTAAATAGTGGTCAAGTGTGTAGTGAATTCATACATGTTCATCCTTATGTCTACTTTTTATGCATATTTTGTGGATTTTTAGCCTAATGCATGCATTATGTTGCATGTTTCTTGGATGATAATTGATGGGAAAATTTGGTAAAAATTCTTTTTTTTGTTTCTTTTTTTGCAGTCATCAAATGTTTGGAGGGAAAATGGATTGTAGCCGCATTTTGAAGGAAAAACTAGTTTTCTCCCCAAACCTCACTAATTGATTTGAAATTTTGGAATATCAAAGTGAAAGAAAGGTCCAACTAAAGAAATTTTTAATCAAAAGACAGATTTTGGAGGCCACATCTCAATAAGATTTAAAGTAAAAGACCTAATAACCAACACAAGAAGAAAATATATGTCCAGAGAACAACTGACTTGAATCAATTAAAAAGTTCATAAGTACACTGAAGCGACCCTCGTGTTCAATGAATGACAACTACAACTACAACAACAACAAGAACGACAACAAGTGATGCGATATATATTATCCTATGAGTTAATCAAACAAATTGTGGGTCAGTGGAGTCTTGAATGAATCCGACTTCTTCGTTGCATTGTCAATCCGGTTGGGTGATCAACAGATCGATGAAGAAGTCTGTTGGGCTGCAGTAGCTGCCATGCTTTGTCATCAATGGGAATGAACAACTTTGAAGAGTTTACTATCATGAATCCGAGTTTCGTATTCATCCAAAGAAAACTAGGGGAGTCCCCTTTAGTAAAGGAACGAGAAATGAGAGGACCAAGACAGATCATCCACCTTCGAACTTCTATAAAAATTATTATCAATGAGTCTATTGTTCTTTTATTGCTTACTTGCAAAATACTCTGTTGCTTTCATCTGCACACACAGCACATTCTAACTTACACTTATATGTATAACAACTTTTTTTAAAGCCCAAAACCAGTCAAGTAAAATATTTTCAAACACACTCTACACACTTAATTGAGTCTCTTTATTTTACACCATGCAGGTAACTGTGATAGCTGAGATGACTAATCAACTACACTAAAAACAGTCAGCTCATTGAGAAAAATTGTTTCGGGTTGAAGGATTTGAAAAGGTCGAAGAAAGAAAAATGGTTAATTCAGCCCTCTAAATCTCTTATCACTAGGAGCAGTAGAATCAGCACAAAACCAAAATACAAGGAAATGATAATTCAATAGTTAAAGGGAACTTGTAATAAATAAGGAAAACTTACACATCCTTCTTTGCTTGGGCTTAGTAAGTAGTAAGACCTTTATGAGATAAAACAGCAAGTCTAAGAATCCAAAGATCAGTAGCTCAGGAAGCCTTTCAGAACCTCCATGTTTTCAAGTTTCAATCCTTATAATCTTAAACCAAAAAAAAAAAAAAAAAAGAGGAATTTAGTGCTATTCTTTAAATTGCTATATTCGAGATTTAGTTTCACTCCCTTGTACTGAGTTTTCAGCTACATCAAAAGGAGGTGGTAAGATTGCAAACTTTGAGGGATGATCATATTTACATGCAGGTCCATACTTGCATATGCCGTAGCGGTGATAGTGTGAACATATGGGCTGATCCTGCATCATCAAGAGTAGGATTAACAGTAACTAAAATGAATATTGCCGGGGTCAGTTAATTTTATAGAAATTGAAAAGAGAATTTACAAACTTAGCACAACCATTGGCCATCTCTCTACTGAAGATTACTTGTAAATTAAAAATCAATGATATGCAAACTAATACTAAAAAAGAAAACGTAAACACCCTCAATTTGAACTAGTGATTGTAAAAGTTAAATCAGACATAAGACCCGTGACATTGCTTTAAAGAAGGTTAACTGTTTCAATTAACAAAGAAGAGATCACACAACACCTTAATACCAACCATAAACTATGCTTTTAAAAAAATGTACTTACAGGCCTATGTGGCAAGCCTTTGTCATTGAGAGGGAACAAGTTTGCCTTAGTCTTGGAGCTCTGATTCTTCGGATGATGAAATCTGCAATTAGACTTGAATTTGCAATCTCCAGTTTTTACCAAGAAACTACATTCTGGTTCACCAGGACGTTCTGGATATTCTTCAACTACCATAGCATATCGGTGTTGCATTGGGAAGTTTATTTCAGTGGATAGATTGTTTATGGAAAATGCTGGTGGCGTGGGTAGGCTCCTCTCAGATGTTGAGTAGGCCGCAGCCTCAAGAAAAAGAAAAGGCAAATAAAATATATTAAAAAAAAAAAAAAACAGAAACTGATAAGATAATCAAGAGGCACTTACAAAATAAGTTGAGAGTAATTTTAAGAGAAAAAGAAAAGGGAAAAAAAGCAATGCCCCAAAATTAAACATGAGGAGAACCACAATAGCAAAAGCAAATTAGAGCTTAACCTAAAGCTAAACACGCAATTTCTTGTGCAATTAATTACAAAGACCTCTTCAGAGAACTCCCCAATTTGAAATTAGCAAAATCTCTCCTCCAAGTTGTTTCAGTCAAAAAACCCAACTAGGAATTAATATAAAAAATATGCAGCCAGCTTAACTGACCCTAGGAATGTACCAAGGAATCAGTGATAACTTCCCATGTACCACTTAATACCTAAGCCAGATGCTGAGGATAGAAGTACTACTTTAGAAACAAGATCAGAGAGGAGTGGGAGTCTGTGGGACAGACCGAGAGAGCAAAAGAGAGCATTAGCTTCAAATTGTATATCATCATTAGAAAGATTTTACTGACCAACCTCTGAATTTAAGCCCAGAAAAGAATCATATTCATTGTGAAACAGCTGTCAATTATAGAAATGGATAACCTCAAACAACAACAAAAATTGTATAACATTGAGAGCACAAGGTAGTGCAAAATACTTCAATGAGTAGTACCTGATAACTGTTCCATTCTGAATTTGGAGTAGGGGCACTTTGAATTGGAGGATGCATTAGAGGTACAAATGGAGAATTATCGGTGAATGCCTTTGGAGAAGACCATGAAGAGACTGATGTTGAGGGCATGATTTGTGGTGGAAGAGGTCCGGCATTGTCATGTTTGGGAGGGGATCCATCTTCGGCCACTACTTTAGGATTAGGATGATGAAGCCTACAATTCGACCCATACTTGCAAGATCCGGTGCACATGTAGTATGGACACTCTTTTTTACCCTGTGATAGAAGAACCTTTAGTATTTTGAACATATTAATAGATTAAAAAATAACAAAGAATAATTGGATTTGAGAACCTCTCAAACCTATGTAAGATCTTCACAAAATTTCTTCAATATACAATCTTTTGTAGAGTTTTCACCCAAAAATATAAGGTTTGTGAAAAGACATACTTTTCCAAATTATTACTCATTCTCTAGGTGAATTCTCCATTTTATGAGTCGAATTTCATGAAATTAAAGGTAAACTTGATTCCATGTTCAAGCCTATGAGAGGAACAATAATATCTAAAAACTTGAAGTCATGCAAAACTGGTTTTCAATTTTATTTTGAACGAATATCTTTATGAAACCAAATCAGCCAATATCAGAAGATACATGAACAAAAAAAAAAAGTCAAAATTATAGTAAAGGCCATACTGGTCGAATTGGCAGCCCTATAAAGTTAAATTGTGGATCATGTGATGTGGAGCTTTTGGCTGAACCATGAGAGTATTTACAATCCTTTCCATATCTGCATCCCCCTGGCGTCAAGTAATACTGCAAACAGTTCAAGTAAATAATTGCATCAGAAAGAAAAACAAACAATAAGCTTAAGAGCACATAACACATCCAGGAAACACCAGTAGTCTAAATGCTTAAAAAATAAAAATTACGAAACACAGATTACTAAACTAGCATTAATATGCTCAGGAAACAATAGTATATTGAGAAAGAACAGTGTGAAAAAAAAAAATCTAAGTAGCAACAAAATACTGGAAGGATATGTATATATTTCACCCTCAAACTACTATTCAAAACTCTCAACAGGAGCTCAGTGAGCAGAAGAAAAAGCTTCGGTTATCAATATGGAACAGTTATATACTTAGAAGGTATTGCAAAATTGCATCAATACATGTAATAAAATGATCAGCTACCACAAATATAAGATGACAACTAATTGGAAAGCAATTAAATTAATGATTCAAAAATCAATTTAATCACCTTGCATTCAGTCTGCCCATCCTTTTCTGAATTTTTTTCCATGGGCTTTGCTTTATCTTTAACACCCTGAAAAACAAAATTCATATTCAGAGAAAATAAATTAGATTCTAATGGGAATTGAAACAAAAAAAAAAAAAACTCAGTTCATATGCTGAACTCAATGCAATGACTTATCAATTATTGACAACTTAGCAGTCATGATGAACCTTTTTACATAGCAAAAATCCTGTTTTTACAATGTCACAAGAACTAGAACAGTGTACTACTTTCAAATAAAACATATAACAACCATTCACCATCAACCACATTTTAAGGACAAAAGAAATATTTCTGTAATTTAAAAACAGAATACATTATGCATAACTGAATTGGAAATCAATAACAGATGCTAAAGATACAACTGACTAATGGGAAGAACATTACATGAAACTGCATTCTACGAAGATCAAGTTCTTCTCATCAATCAAATGACGTTTCACGAACAGAGTATACACACAAATTTAGACTCAGGGGTGGATCCTCATATGATGAGAGGGGGGCTAAACTTTTTTAAAAAATTTAAATATTATATATATTTATTAACTAAAATTAATTTTATATCAATTAAGCCCCCAAAAATAATTCATTTATAATAAAGGGACAACCACAAGTTAGATTTATTATTATATTATATATAAGTGGTCTCAATCTATCCACATTATTATTGTTATTTGCTATTTTTAATAAATTTCTCTCTCCTCTTTCAAAGAATTTTGTGTGAGAGATTATTGCATTTTTGAATATTAAACATATATATCCATGTCATATTGTTTTTCTCTCTTTAGCCCCCAAAAAATCGGTCTCATACACTTGACGTTTATACCTTCCAATTCAAACCATGTAATCAGCACACAGAATAGATGCCAACAAGTTAGTGTTGGCTAAGCAATCTAATCGGCAAAGAACAAAATTTTCAACCTCTGCACTAACTGAATAATGCTAATGTAACATAAGAAATTCACTTGAGGCTAAAACATAGAGAAACCATAAGATCAAGGAATTAAAAAAAACCTGATTTTTTCTCCTAGATGGGTGATTGAACTTGCAATTCAATCCAAATTTACAAGTCCGAAATTTCATATAATACGTGCAATCCTCAGCATCAGGCCGTATTGGATAGTTAATCCTCCTCCCATTACTGCCATGATTACGCTTCCCTAACTTCGTCACTGATTCGCCTTCTACTTTCCTCTCATCTTCATCCTCTCCTTCAACACTCTCCGCAAGCTTTTCACTTTTTTCTTCATCAACTTTCACAGTTTCCATGGCATTCTCCTCACCCTCATTATCTTCAACACTCTCTCCACCTTCTTCCTTCTTATCTCCATCAATACCTTCTTTCTCCGCATCCAATCTCTGGCACTCCGCCTCCATTTCAGCCTGCACAATAGTCAGATGAAGCAGCTCTCTTTCAATGGAATTTCCTAATTCCGCTTCCTCATTCACGGCGGCCATTTCCTCCGGCGTTGAATCATTCCGTGCGTTATGTGATGAGGTAGAAGGTTGAATCTCGACACCCGGCTGATCAGCGGTGATCGGATCAAACGGCGCCGTATCAGGAATCAAATCAACTGCAGGTTTATCAGAGGTTGATGATGATGCTGGTGATTCAGCCATGTTTGATCCTCCGAATTTCAATCGATATAAATCTAAAGAATTTATCACTGAAATTATCCTCCGCATTTTTGTCACTGAAATTTATGACTTCTTTCTCCAAGTGCACGAATTGAATCCTAGTGTGAAAAGGTATTTATCGCCAAAAAAAGCTTGCTTTGTAATGTGTGTGAGAGAGAGTGACAGTGTGTGAGAGAGATTATTATAATTCCACGAACAGGGAAATAGGCAAATAGCAAGTTAAAGGCCTGATGATTAAAAAATCCAAACATTTTTAGGTTTTTGTTATTTAACTCAATCCTTTTATTTTTATCAATTTATCCATAATTTTAAAAATTTATTATTATTTTAGTCAAATCAAATTTTGAGTCAAAATTAAATTACATATAAGCTGCCACATAAACTTTCTTCTAATACATATCGTCAAAATGTTAACTCTTTCCAATTAATCATGATTAATATCTTTTTTTCATTATATTTCTTAAATAATTTGAGCAACTTAAAATTGAAAACAAAAACCCCTTTCTAAGAAACCCCCTTCTTCCTTCTGCCCGTATGCATTTACATTTCAAACAAAAACCCCTTTCTAAGAAACCCCCTTCTTCCTTCTGCCCGTATGCATTTACATTTCGTGCAGCTGCTGCGCGCTCAGCCTGGGCTCGGCTGAGACCCTTTGCAGCTGTTAAAGCAGCCGCCTTGATTCTTTCTGCAGCGCCATCGTCTTTGTTGCTCGACATGATCAACTGTAAAAATGGAAGATTCAGAATCTTCACCAACAGCAGCAATTTACAAATGGGCTCTGCTATCCGCATCCCACAAATTTCTAAACACACCCCATTTTTTTTTTTATTTAAAAAATTAAAAAAAAACAAAATTACAATTTTATCCTTATGCAAAAGAAATGTGTTCGATTGGTGTTCGAATACAGAGAGGTGTGTTCGACCATGGTCGAACACACCTCTCTGTGTTCAAAGACCAGTTGAACACAAAGAGGTGTGTTCGAACACTAGTCGAACACACCTCTTTGCGTTCGACAAACCAGGATCGAACGGGTCCCAAATTTGTTGTTTTTTTTCATTCTTTTTACACGATTTCACACGATTATTATATACTTTGTTAACTTATAAATTGGTTTTTCATACGTCGTCCCCTTATAATTTTAAGGTTTGAGTAAAGAAAAAAAGAAAAAAAAAACAAAAGAAGGGAGAAGCAAGCACACGGGTTTGGGGAAGGTAAAGGAGAAATTTTTTCAGTTTTTTTTTTATTCATAAAGGGTAAAAATGAAATTTTATTATTTTTTAAATTTTTTAAATCATTTTTTTTAAAATTGAGGTGTGTTTAATAGATTTGGAGGCGGATAGCCGCACCCTTTATAAATATATATCTTTCAATCAGAGTTCTAAACCTCTCAAAAGCATCTACCAGCTTACATGAAATGTAGGGACTGAAGACACCACACACAATTTTAAGGGCACCACATAATTTTATTTTAATTTTTTTTTTTTAATTTCAATTTTATCCTTAGGGTTTGTTAACTAATTTCATTCAGTCATTATAATTAAATGTGATTCACGGTGTTCGGTCAAGGTGACCGAACGTCCTTCTATGTGTTCGGTCAAGGTGGCCGAATACTCTTCTATGTGTTCGGCCAACTGAGACCGAACGAAACTGCTCCGATTCAATCGTTTTTTTTTACGTTTTTTCCTACGATTTTCATACATTTAACAAATTTGTGGAATGTTCGTCATTATGTTGGCATTACATTCTTTAAAAAATTAAAAATTTTAACATTAAAAAAAAACACGAAAAAATTGATCATACCCGATCGCAAAAAATTATGTCGATTTGATCGATTTTTTTGCATTTTTTTAAAAATGTTAAATCTTTTAATTTTTTGAAAAATGTAATGCCAACATAATGACGAATAGTCTACAAATTTGTTAAATGTGTAAAAATCGTAGGAAGAAACGTAAAAAAATGATTAAATCGGAGCAGTTTCGTTCGGTCCCAGTTGGCCGAACACATAGAAGGACATTCGGTCACCTTGACCGAACACCGTGAAGCACGTTCGGTCATAATGACCGAACGGAACTAGTTGACAAACCCTAAGGGTAAAATTGAATTTTTTTTTAAAGATAAAAATTAAAATTGTGTGGTGCCTTTAGTCCCTCCCTTTTGTTTTGGCTTTTAAGTTGCTCAAATTGTTTAAGAAATATAATGAAAAAAGAGACATTAATCAAGGTTAATTAGAGAGAGTTAACATTTTGATGATGTGTACTGGAAGGAAGCTTATGTGGCAACCACATATAAGTCATATAATTTAATTTTGACTCAAAATTTGATTTGGCCAAAATAACAACAAATTCTTAAAATTATGGATGAATTGAAAAAAATAAAAGGATTCGCCAAAATAGCAAAAACTTGAAAAGGTTTGGATTTTTTTTAACTATTTGGCCTAAATTAAATCTATTTTTGGATAAATTTCATAACAAACCCCAATTTATAGTTTAGTTCTCAATTTTAGACCTTATTTTTAAAGTTTCTCAATAAGGGTTCAATTTAATTTTTTTTTTCTCAATTTAAGACTTGAAATTTAGATTGAGTTCTCAATTTAAAGCAAAATATTATTTTTCCTATAATTGAAATCCATAAACCACAATTGATTGTTCTTTGATTTAAAAATATTAAAACTATGAAATTGTTCGAAATTCTGTGATTTTATGGACCTGCGTTTGAATGTTACCACATCTTATTTAAATTCTCATTGAAATATTAATATTGGGTATATAAATTAGTGGCCAAATTCTAATATTTTGGTATCCAATATAAATATTTGATATGTGGATTATGGATATATTCACTAACCACCAAATTTTAATATTTTGATATATATCTTAGGCTCTTAGCCAACAAATACCAATACTTGGAATATTGATTGGTCATCTAGTACTGATAAATATTTTGACGTATAATTTAGGTATCAAATACTAATATTTGGTTATTAAGTTTGTTATATTTTTATTCAATATAATGAACAGGGATAGGATAATCAGAATATCACAATATTAATCACTTTATATCTTATTTATATGCAAGAGAGAAAATGAGATAATATTGTAGTATCATTTTGTTTGTGTGAGGATAAAAACTTATATTAAGGTGACTCAACTCGAACCCACTTAAATCCAGGTACAATTCTGTATTTTTTCTCAACATAAAAGTATTAATTTTAACTTAAAATGTGATATAGATATAGATAGAAACGTGATAAAAGAATCTATTGATTAATTTCAGAGAAAACTCTATTTTCTTATTTTATAAATCAATCAACTCTCCAGAATAATAAACATAACTCATATTTACATTAATATAAATCTAGAATCTTAAAAGATCAAATAAAATCAAGTATAAAAATATTGATAACAATAAAATCTATCTAAATCTCCATCAAATATATCTAATCTCCATTCTCCATAAAAAAGTAACATTTTTTTTTAATATCATTTACTTGTTTTGCAAACTAATTCAAAGTATTACTTTTTTTTTTAAGTATTCCATTTCTTTTTATAAATTCAAAGTATTACTTTTAACTTAAAAAATAGTATTTCTCTGAATTAATGTACATATTTTTTCTTTATAATTAAATATTGTGAAATGCCTAAAATACCTTAATTGATTTTAAAATTTTCAGGAAGTCAAATTGTGGCGCCCCATTCTCCTTTTAATTGGAAATGGGTCGTCACCCTTTACTTATTTAGGAATTAAAGGAATTATAATTATTTTCTTATATATAGCGGAAGACTTAAAATGAAGACACGAGGGCTATACTTTTTTTTGTTTAAAAACGTAACATAACATATATTTTCAAACTATAAACCAAATCTAGTTCGTGTCTCACCCACATTTCTAAGAAAAATGTTCATACCAAAAACTTAAATGAATTAACATAACAAAACATACATATATATAACAGGAGATAAGTCTAGGCTCATCGTTTTTCATACATTAACATAATGCTTTCAAAAGGAAATATGGTTCTAGCATATCTACTTTAAAGTGACAATGAGAAGTCAGCCCAGCCTGCTACACGTTCACGTCATCGTCTACCGAGCCTGAAGAATATATAAAAAAACATCATGAGACATCTCCGGAAAGGGATCCCAATGGGATAACTTTACCGTCTAATACCTTGAAGCAATTAAACCATTAAGCATGTACTACATGTGGTTCTTAGCCACCCTGAAAACATTTTGTGGTTCTTAGCCACCCTGAGAACATTTTCATAAAGGAATGTGGGAATCGTTCGCCCACTAAACCTTGCTTTCATAGAGGGATGTGGGAGTCGCTCGCCCACTAAACTTCGCTTTCATAGACCAGACACTTTCACCCTTATGGTCGACCATAGACTAGACACTTTCACCCTTATGGTCGTCGCCCAGTATGGAAGTTACATACTGATTATAACTACGGACTTCAGCCGTAGATTTTCATACATACTTATCAATTTAATTATCATCATATAGTAGAGAGTAGAAGTTACCCACTTGTACGTCGATAGATTTGACTTTACGAGGATATCTCCGGATTCACCGACCGTCTCGAACTACGCTCGACATATATATAATTATTCAGTCTATTAATTCAATATGAGAAATAAATATGATCATATTATAGATAAATCATTTAAACATATAAATCAAAACATGCTTATGATATGCTTTTTAGTCACTTAAATTAGCAATTTTGGACATAAAATGACACATAAAGATGTAATAATTTTAATAATTCATATATAATTCCTAAAATCACAATATTATTCATATAGTCACATATCTTCTTTTAGTATAACATATTGAAAATTCATAAATTTTAACTGCTTGTACAAAGAATTAAAAATCATACATTTAACTAGTTTTTCACTTCAATTTCAGCTGAAAATCAGCCTTCAATGAAAAATTCACCATACCTTATAGGATTGATGAAAACCTTTAATATTTTTACAGAAGTCAGAAAATACATTCAAGTATAATGTATAAAAATATCAACTGAAAATAAGATCCACATAATTAGTTATGAATTTTCTAAATAGTCTGAAAACAGAACATAATATATGCTAAAAACAGACTTTCTTACAAAAATCACCATAAATCGCATGAGGTTCCAAAAAATGTATACTAAATTTCTGTACGTACCTAAGAACTGGTTCTAAAACATAGTAAAATATAATACACAAATTCGAAGGATACAATTCCAGAAAATTATCTGATTCAAACCTAAAAACGGGGCAAAAACTGTCTCTAAACAGCTTATCTTAGAAAAATCATAGTAAATCGGGTTTAACTCCGAGTCTTCTGAAATTTTACACACATGTTCTACACTTCACATACTAGACTGTGATAAAAGGGTTCAGCCTAATTCCGTTTCTACAACACACAGAAAATTCCAGAACAGGTCTGCATATATCAAACTTCCATTTCTCCCTCAGTAACTTTAAATAACTATAAAGGAGTTCTCTATTTTACACACACAGCAGCAATAAATCACAGCAACAGCAGCAGCAAAACTCACGCACAGCAGTAGCAAAACAAAGTAATAGCAGCAGCAAAACTTACGCACCGCCGCAGCAGCACAAACGCACAGCAGCAGCATGCACATGCACGAAGGGTAGCAGGGCAGAGAGAGAGAGTACTGCTTTTTTTTTCTTGCTTACTTCCATTTTTCCTTTTTCCCTTCCTTTACTTACCAAGTGAGTCAAAAGCAGACTAGGTGGTGTCTTGTTTTAATGAGGAGAGAAGGAGTGACTAAGCCATTCTCACGGCTTGTCACTAACTTGGCCATATACTTAATTAATTACTTATGTCATTACCAATTAGTTATGCAATATTACTTGAGTAACCAAGATTAAAACATTAAAATTTAATTAATCGATTACTTAGGCTTAATTAATTAATTCTTAGCTTAATTAACTAATTCTTATACATAGTTAATTAATTAACAATATATATACATATATATATATCTATCATTACGCCTTAGTTAATTAATTAGAGTGTTATAATTTTACTTGTGTGATGAGGAGATATTTCGATACATAATAAATTAGAAATGCATGTAAATATATGTTTTTATTATCACAAAAGAGACTAAAATTAATATTACATGCATAATTCATTTTACTAAATAATATTCATCATAAAACGAATACAATTTCCATTTCATGCATGTATGTTCAAAATTGCATACTATGTCTTAAGATTTTATTTTAAAAGATATATATTGATACACATTATGATGTATGCATGTGTGTTCAAGTAAAATGATTTATCACATAAAATCACATAAATAGATCATAATTAAATTTCATAAAATAAAAGCATTCTCGACTCAAATGAATAAGCTTAGCATAAAAGCCTAATATCATTTTCCTCATTTAAACTTATTTATTATCTTATCTTTTTACTTTCATCCATGTTTGTCGAGTGAGTTGAGATCAAGTTCAGTTTCCTCCGTGAGCAATCCTGCAAAAACCCTTAAAATCTCGAAAGAAATATATGTCATAAAGTCTTTTAAAATTATCAAACACAACGTAATTTATAAATCATAACTTTAATTAATATAAGAACTCACACTTAAATCATATATAACTGAATGCTAAAAGATTTTTATAAAATATGCAATGCAAGTTTTATTGAAAACGGGGTGTTACACAAGTACCCCATGACCTATATATACGACTACACATGAGTCCATCCCTGCCTATGAGGGGTGTAGTCCGTCCAAATTCGAGCTCAAGCTCAGTTAAGAAACTTGAAGCTTGAGTTTGACCATATTCAATGAAGGAAAAAATTTATATGCATTTGGGGCAGCCCCAAATAAAATCTGTCGCTTCCAGGAGCGTCCACGTGCCCTCACGCGCGGCCACACCATAATTGGTGTGCGCCACATACAAACCTGATTATATATAAGGTATCACACATTTACTTTTCAGGTATCATATATTTACCATTAAGGTATTATGCAGAAATAGTGTTGTTTTTTTCTTTTTCCTCTCTTTTGTTTTTTTTTCTTTCTTTTTCTTCTTCTTAATCTCTTTTCTTATTGATTTGTTATTCTTCTTATTTGTTTTGTACATTCTTCTTTTTATTCTTCTTGTCTATCTTCTTGTTCTTATTCTTCTTCAAATTGTCATGAAGTCATTTTTGAGGTTTTTTTCCCCTTCTTATTTATGAGTAATTTTAAAACATTAAAAATAAATTATTTCAAACAATATAAAATCATGATTTGCAAAAACATTGACGAAAAATATGATGAAATCGTGATTTACATCAATTTTGAGAAATAAGATGATGAAACATTTGAAATCTTAAGATTTTCATTGAAGGTATTAGTTTGTATGCTATTAAGGTATTAGTTTGTATGCTATTAAGGTATCAGTTGTTTACCCTTAAGGTATCTGTTGTATACTCTTACGGTATTACATATTTACTTTTAAGGTATTAATACTTATAGTAAAGATATTACATATGGACCTTTAAGGTATCACATTTTTACTTTTAAGGTATTAATGTTTATAGTATAAGGTATGACATATACGCACATTTAAAGTATTACATATTTACATTTAAGGTATTAATGATTATAGTATAAAGTATTACATATGCACCTTTAAGATATTACATATTTACCTTTAAGGTATTAATGCTTATAGTATAAGGTATTATATATTCACATTTAAGGTATTAATGTTTATAGTATAAGGTATTACACATACACCTTTAAGATATTATATATTTACTTTTAAGGTATTAATGCTTATAGTATAAGGTATTAAATATTCACCTTTAAGGTATTAATGTTTATAGTATAAGGTATTACATATTTACTCTTAAGGTATTAGTAGTTCATCCAATAAAAGATATCACGTATATACTCTTTAGGTATCACTTGTATACTCTTAAGGTATCAGTGTACTGTAGAGTGAGTTTCAAATTTTAAAATTTCAAATACACGATTTTTATCATCTTCTTCCTCAAATTTTCTGCAAATAATTCATATTACTGCAAATAAACATGTACCAAACTGAGATCACGATTGTTCTCTATTCTAACCGAATTGTAATTGAAATCAATCATGTAAATCAACAAATATGAGAAAGAAAAAACACATACACAAATCATTATTCGAATAAGAAGGAAACTAATAGAGAAGAAGACGATGTAAGGAGGAGGAAGAGGAAGAAGAAGAAAAAGAAGAGAACCAAATGAGAACAATAAAATTGAAGATGAAGATATCCTAGGGCACGCATAGATAGAAAGAGAAGAAGAAGAAGAAGAAAAAAAAAACAAAGAAGAGCGCACACATAGAGAAGAAAAAACTAAAAAAAAATTTAAAAAATGAAAATATAATGTATATGGGTCTGGGGCAGGTTGGGGGCACGAATCTTAGATCCGTGCCCCTGGGGCACATAAGTGTCACTCCACAATCAAACATAATTTCGAATTCAAATTCGACTCAGATCACGAATTTAAGGCTTAAATTCAAAGATCAATTTAAAGTATTGATTTTTTTATTTTTTTTGCAATCTAAACTCTCTTTATTTGATTACAATTAGAAGTTTTGGAGTTTATCAAAATGCAAACTAAATCACTTTTTTGGCCATTTTTCCGTCACTTGATTTAATTTTTTCATTTTACAACTTAAATTTTGTTTTTTAATGCAATTGCAACATTTGATTTAGGATACATTTTGATAAATTTTAGAACTTGAGGTTGCAATTGGATAAAAAAATAAAGATTAGATTGCAAAGTGAAAAATTTACAACCTAATTTTTGTTTTTTATCCAATTGCAACATCTGGTTTAGAATACATTTTGATAAATTTTAGAACTCGGGATTGCAATTGGATAAAAAAGAAAAAACAAAGATTAGATTGCAAAGTGAAATATCTCCATTTTACTAGAAAATGGTTGGAAAAACGATTTAGGTTACATCTTGATAAACTCCAGAATTTCAAGATTGCAATCCAAAAAAACAAAGTTACAAAATCAAAAGAAGAAAAAAAAAACCCTATCATTTAAGTTGATTTTCATTTAACCTTAAACTTAATAAACTCAAGTTTGACTCAATTATTTATAAAAGGCTCGACTCAATTACTCGTATATTTACACACACAACCTCAACTTGATTAACTTCGAGTAAAGTTCGATTTTTTTCCACTGATCCCCATGCCAAGTAGCCAACTTGTAAACTACCCAAATGAGAAATTAAATAAACCCCATGGCCATAATAATAATAGGACATAAAATAAACAGTGTTAAAATAGCTGCTTTTGCAGACAATGAAATTGGTTTTTTCAACACTGAAGCAATGGCCTAAAGACAGTTGATGAATTGGCTCAATGAGGACTCGTGACAAGAATCATCCATCCCCCCACCCCCAATTTAAACCACCAAAAAAAAAAAAAAAAAGTTACAAGATCAAGCAGCAACTAAGTGTAGACCTACATCTTTTTTCATCTGTTAATCAATCAAACATCCTTTCAAGCTCATCCAACCTCAACCTCCTCTGGCTTTCTTGGGAGTATGCCCCGTCTTGCGCTTGTGACGACTGAAATCCGACACAAACCGGAACGTCTGCCCACATCCCGTCTCTGTGCAAACGTAGGGTCGAGCCCCTGTGTGAACCCGGATGTGCTCGGTTCTGGCCCACGCCCACTTGAACGTCATCTTGCACCCTTTCCACGGGCATTTTAGAGGGCGGTCGTCCAAGTGGACCCGCCTATGCTGGACGAGATACTTGTGGGAGAAGAACTTCTTCCCACATCCCTTCACGGGGCAGATGTTTCGTTTGTGCAAAGCAAGCTCGTGCTTCGAGCCGAAACTCATCGTGCATCCCTCCATCTCACATGCATACGTCTCCCCTGCCTCCTCGTCTCTGACTTTCCCCCCTTTGACTTTCTGCTTCTTTACTGACGATGGTTTTGCTTTAACTTTACTCGATTTCGGTCCGGACTCCTTGCAGGGCTTCTTCGTTCTTTTCCTCAGTCGCGTGCTGGGCCCGCCTTCCGTCTCGTCTTCCTTTTGTTTCTTGACTCTCGTTTCCTCATTTTTCACGGGCTCATGAGCCTCCTTCTCCCTTTGCCTTGCCATGCGTTTGCGCTTGATCTGCTTCCATGATTCGCTCAGTGGAAACTCTTCAGACGAGTCGTCGTCTTCCATGTTTTCGGCCTCGACATCCTCTCTCTTGGGGCGCTTGGCTCCACGCTTACCCTTAATTTGCTTGCAAGAATCACTGAGTAGAAGTTCTTCAGACGAGTCGTCTACATTTTCCGATTCAGAATTCTTCTCTTCCTTCAATCCATGTTTCCTCTTCGATCCTCTCTGAGTAGAAGAAATATCGGGTTTCTCAGCCACCACAGATTTTTCTTTCTTGCGTGGATTACTCCTCTTTCTACTACACGTTCTGATTCGTGGAGCTTCTAATGGTCTCTCAAACTTCACCTCCTCTGGCTCGTATTTCTGTGAATCGTTGTTAACCAACAACGGATGAGCCTGACTAGACATCCAGACTTTGCCACACCATTTTCCAGCAACATTAATCTTCTTTTGCCTGCTGCCTAAACCCCCGTTTCCTTCCGAGTCATCATCAGTTGGAGCAGAACGTCCAAAGGCACTGTATATAACAAAATTGTAATGCATTTGCTTACAGTAGAGAGGGGAACGGCTAAGATTGGCGCTATAGAAGAGATTTATGCCCAGTTTCACAGCCCAGTCTCCATTGCCATGTATGGCATTCTCACTTTCTAAAGCTTGTCTTATTATTTCTTCATCTTTATCAGTTGCCTCACCAAACGAAATTTCGTTCCAGAGATAATCACTTTCCAATTCTTCTGCAACTTTCTTGGCTTGGGATTCCAACTTCGGATAGTCTGTTACATTAATCAAGAGAAAGATATTACAGAAACAATGTCGAAAGTAAAATATAGATAATCATGGGGCATGAAATACCCCACGTGTTCTGAAAGTATCGTTCTTTTACAACATAAATTAGCTCAATTATCCGTTATGATAAGTAATTTGACCCATTGCATGATTGTTTGCTAAGTAATGTTAACAACCATCAAAGATTAAAGCAGAATCATATTATCGTATGCTCTATTATAGCCTATTTTAACTTGGTTCACTAGAGATTATATACCATTTCATGAAAGAGGAGTATGTTCAAGAGAAAATATTTATTCTACAACAAACTCACCTGGATGACAGACTAAAAACACGTGAGCTCCACCGACCTGACTGAGCCGCTTTTCCACTTGAATAGCATGATGAAGACAAAAGACATGTAATCGAGAAGAATCTTCATCAGATCTTGAGGGGAAAGGAATATTTATTCCATCTAGAGATGTCAAACCAGAGCTGAGTGTTGCTTCAGACTCTCGATGTAAAGAATTTGAGGTGTCAAGTTGTGATTTCATTCTAAACCTATGGGTTAAATAATTTGACTTAATCATCATCGTAGAATCGTTTGTTTGAAACTCATCAGAACAATCAAAATGTTGGGGTTCCCCATCCTTCGCATTAGAATCTGAAACTTGCAAAGAAATTTCTTTACTGCAGTTAATCTTTGGTTCAGTGTCGTCACAAGCATGTCCATTTTCCGGGTTAGCAGGAATATTAGCCTCAGTCTCTTCATCATCGGAGTCCGAGGAATTACCATAAGCTAAAGCTAATAGGCCAAGCGATGAGGGCTCTTTACGTGCCTTACTATTGGAAGCCAAACCCATTCTCCCCTCATCCGGAGATCGAAGTTGATCAGCTGAAATTGAAACATTAATAAGTTCAGTTTGTGTCGCATGGTTTTTTGGATGTACATGCAAGTAAATCATACAGTACAGAACAATGTATACGGTTTCAACGTATTACTATGCAGAACATACCTGAAAAAAGATTCATGTTAGGAGCCTTTGCATCTCTCATGTGGTTGAGGTCATTATCACTCTCTGACCAATTATTAAGTATGCTGCAATCAGCTGACATTAGGTACCGAGCCGCCTCTTCTGTAGGTTGGACGATGGCCACACATGAAAAACACAAAATCCCACAAGTGACACATGAAAAAAGTCCCTGCTCATATTGAGAAACTTTCTTTAATTCAGTGTCCTTCTGCTCTGCCTGAAGAGCCAGAGAAGGAACGTCGATACTACCAAACAGAGAAGAAAATGTTCTTCCATTTACAGCACATCCCCCCTTGGCTTGTTTTGTGCCCTGCTTTCTGTTTGTAGTAAAAACATCACAAGCGTTGTAGCCTGTAGACTTCAACTCAAGATCAGGACTGCATAAACTGGGGAACAATCGAGTCTTCGAAGTCGACTGAATTCCAGCCGGTGTGTTGTAGCAAAATGAATGACTCAGAGAATTTTGGGGAAGGAGTATAACAGATGATCCTTTCCCAAGATTACAAAGCATTTCATTATTCTGCATCATGTCATGGAAAAATAGTTCTTTTATCAACATTTCTCCGTCACCTTTCTTTTTATCTTTTAACCGAGAACTCCGTGGTTTCGTTGCAATGCTCTTTGGTACTCTGTACAAACATATTCCAACATTAAGAAGGAGCCTAATACAAATCAAATTGCACAAGTTCACGGTATTTTAATCAGAAAAAGGTAATAACTGGGATCATTGGAGGAATTTGTAGATGGAAATGGAATGCAGTCAAGCATGCTCATGCAAAGATAGAGCTGATAAATTAAAAACAAAATGATGGTAATCTCTTCCTTACAATCAAAGGATCTCAAATCAAGTTATAAGAATGCATAAAAATCCCCAACTCAATGTATAATCAAGTTGTTATTCCAAATTGGCTGTATCAAAGAAAACCTTCTACATGAGCAACAAGAAAAATATCATCCCAGTAGTTGGCACTTGGTCGGATATGAAAAGAGATGGAAATGCAGATATTAGAGGCATGAGGTCTTTTTCCCCTTACATTTTCAATGAAGTTTTCATGAATAATTTATATCCTGGAAGTGAGCCATAGCATTAAAATTTAGGTTTCCAAATCACTCATGATTACAAACTGGACTGCTAGCAAGGTTTATCCAATTTGGATGATGGTGCCATTTTAGAAAGATTCATAGTGAAGTATAGATTCATTTATCCACATTCAAGCAAAAAACCTTGCTCATAAATGTAATATCATTGATTATCTAATGCGATAGCTTCAGAATTACTGCACTTATTACTCCAAAGGTTCAAAACATTTGAAATGTGAACTTGAATTATTTTCAGAATATAAATATTGAGACCATTTCCCTACTGAACAAAAGGACATCCACTTTAAAGGAGATAACAAACCTTGAACACAGTGAAAGTGCTAGATCATAGAGTAACTGGAAGTGAGACACCATTGGAGGACAATTAATAGCTGCCCTACGAACTGCAGCTTCTTTTGCAACCCTCAACCACTCCGGAGTAGCAATATTAGCAGCCTCTCCGCAGTTAAATCCTAAAAAATGTAAGATCATAAAGATACAATTAGAACATGATTCACCATAAAGTTTGATATAAAATAACTTGCCAAGGTACATCAAAATATTGGAAGATAAAGCGGTATTTCTTACCATGACTGAACCCTGAGTGATAAGCCCTCGGGAAAGTGACAACAAACTCCCCAGCATTTTGCACCAGTCTAGATCAAGAATAGAACGAACATAAGATATTGACTCAATATGCAACAGAAGACTAAGTACTAAAGATGCAAATCCCAGATACATATATTTAAAGAAGGAAGAAGAAACATATGATCAATTGGTGAACATCTACTTATTCAGCAAAAACATGTTTAAAAATATATGTCCACTGCCAAGTCCTTGAAAAATACATATCAATTTCTCAGTGCATAAAATAACTACATTCCATGTATTCCTCAAAAAAATGTTATTTCTAATTCTAGAAAACACCTTGACGTTAGTGCTTAACTAAATAACATTCATTTCCCATGCTCAAATATGGACTTGAATTAATTTTCCTCAGCCATAAAGAACATAGAAAATCCAAAGATGAGACCTGGCAAGCTGGCATTGCATATCCCCTTAACAGAGTAGCTACCAATTAACTATTGATGGCAGTTCTTTGTAAGAACCCAGAATTTGATTTTGGAGGACAACAGATAAAGAGTGATTGGTAGCATAACAACAGTTACCTGCAGCAGGGAACACCAGCACTAAGAAGCACTTCAGGGGACATGACCGTGGTCTTCTCACCAAGAGTAGCAAATGTAACTGAAAGAAAATGCATTTGTAAAGTTCATAAGGAGATTTTATAACAGCTCCAGAACACAAATGAATCTGAGTTCAATTTAAATTGTTAGTCAACCATGATTTCCAATTTCACAAACCTGCAGAGAAAATCAACAAGGCAAATAGTGGTAAACTACTTAAAATACTTGCCTATGCAGCATGAAATACTTCTGAAGTTCCTCTTCTTAAGCACAAATATCAGATTTTCTCATTTATTTTTCATAGCCCTCAGGGAAACCTGCTGGTTCGAATCCAACAGCAATAGCTCTTAATATTAAGGGGGCAGCAAAGATTTATACACTGTTTAGAGAAACTAGATTGTCAGTAATACTCCTAAAAGAAAATCAAGGTTGGAGTCTCGGAGAAAACATCTCATCTAGAAGTATATGTAAAAAATCAGGTCGGAGTCTCAGAGAAAACTTCTATAATATTTATGCTTAACTAAATGATTTCTGTTCTATGCATATCATCTACAGCATACATATTATAACATTTAATCGGAGATCTGCTTTGATTACAATAATCTAGATAAGGTTCGTACTTCAAGCCAATCATGCTTAAAATGAAAGAACAGTAACACAATCACAACAGTCTTTTTTTTTTAATCGGTGTTTTCTTAAAAAGATTGTAGCATCAAAATTCTTTTTCTTACTTTTATTCCCTTCTAACCATGAGTAGCTTGTAGTACGAGCCTTATCTAGATTATTGAAATCAAAACAGGTCTCCAATGATATAATATTTACGTTGTAGATGGTATGCATAGCATAGAACGGCCGCTGCTGTAATGGTCTTACTGTTACTATCTTCTAAGTTTTAAATTCTAAGTATCAGCAGCTTATAACACAAGCCTCGTCTACATTAAAGAGAAATCAGTTCAAAATTCCAGGTGCATAACAGAAGAGCTGCTAATGTTTCATAGGTTTGAAAAACTGAGAAAAAAGAGTCCAAAAGGCAATTACTGTTGCTTCCAAAGAACAATGCAGGGTTTCTGTTTTCTACTTTTAGTTGACGCAGATAAGGATATTGATCAAGAACTCGATGCAATCACTTCTTAAGCAAATAGGATAAACATAGGATGAACAGAGCAAAACCGATTATGGCAAACAAGCTGCAGCCACTTAAGGGAACATCAGCTGAAAATGAAGATGCAGTGATACTACCTCGCAGCACCAGAATAGTCCTTGGAGTGGAGCCAATAGGCAACAGGTTATTGTAAATTGGCCTCAGAGCAAGAAAAGAATCTCACAAACCATGTCGAGAATAATAATACCCTGCTTATCGTTAATTAATGTTGGTTTTAGCTAGTTGTAATAGTATTACCCTGATTCTAGCCAGCCTCAGGGGAATGGGCGCTTCAGCTACGGGCTTCAATAAGTAAAGTAGTTCATAAACGTGGTCAGAGATTTGAACATAATTCATTTGAAATAAGGCCTCATTTATCACTTTAAGAAGCATGGGCCAGATTGAACAGTTAAAGGTGATGACCTTCAGGGGAAGTAGAGAAAAGCTTCAGGACCAGATACGATTGGCATGCATTGACTGAGGATAACATAGCTAAAGAAATTTGAACAGTTATTTGAAATAAGGCTGCATTGTCAATTTAACATGAAGGTCAGAGTGAACAGCTAAAGGTGATGACCTACAGGGGAAGTAAAGAAAAGCTTTTGCAACTAAATACAACAAGCATAAATTGACGGCGGACAAGATTTCAAGTATACCAGATTATCGAAAAGTTAAGAAAGGAAGTTCATGGAATGCCTATTGGAGCTCAAGAAGGTGTTGCTTATATGAATCTTAGTTTCTTTACTCAGAGATCATGATGATGATTCTTTTGGAGATGCTAGATAGTGGAATAATTAACCCTGCATCTTACTCTGGATTCAAGAGAAACTGATCACCTTATAAGGAAATATTGCATGGCAAGGGTGTTGCTTATACAAAGCTTAATTTCTATACTCAGGGATGATGGTTGTTCTTTTGAAGATG
Source organism: Scutellaria galericulata (assembly GCA_946896805.1). Taxonomy (NCBI): domain Eukaryota; kingdom Viridiplantae; phylum Streptophyta; class Magnoliopsida; order Lamiales; family Lamiaceae; genus Scutellaria; species Scutellaria galericulata. The sequence continues at coordinate 12,248,577 of OX335797.1, forward strand.
CTAGATATGGGAACAATTAACCCCACATATCGCTCAAGATTCAATATTATCCAAAAGAAACTGCTCTCCTTATAAGGAAATATTGCATGTCAAGGGATTAAAGAGTTTAGATCCGGTTGATCACCAATCAATGTTGAGTCGTTTAGCAGCCTAAATTAACAAATAAAACAATAACTGGGTAAATTTCTCATTCACTTGATTAGCGACCAAGCTAACTAAGCATTACACTTGGAAAAATGTAAACTGAACCTACCATTTAACATGTAACATACAGAGAAAATAATCGGCAAGCTCACTCATTGTCAAATAGCCAGATGCAGCACTCTCAGAGATCCAGCATGTAATATGTTGTGAAACAGAGATTAAAAAGCACACTTAGAATCTATGTCAACTGTTAAGCCTATCACTGTATCCAATTTCAGCATATTAGGCATTCACAATTTAATGCTAATTGCTACCAAATCAAAGCATAATAAATGAAACTATTCTTAACATATATGATAAATCATTAAATCTCAACATTAAGGTGGCAAAAAGCTATTATTAGTGGTGAAACTATCTTTACCTAGAGGATTGATCTCTCCACCATATCCATGCTCCCTTATGACTTCTTCGAATGCAACAGCTGCCTCCCTCGGCACCCCATACCACGTCTTCCCTGAGCCCATATGCAAATAGTTCATGCTATGCAAGTCATGATCCTCAACATGCCAAGCAAACCAACTGAACATCATTGCAAGATAAACCATAGGCGAAGTAACCCCCGGTATCTCCTCCTTCATGAACCTCAACAACGACAGATTCTCCCTCGAAACTCTCCTCATATTCCACTCAGTCTCCCCCACAGTCATCGCGCCCTCGTTCCTCTTTCCCCCAATCTTCACAAAAGCCGACCCTGGCATGTCATTCGCATACTCCACCTGAAAGGGCTTGTCCACCATGGCATTCCAATAAAGGGTCTCCATTTCCAAAGCATTCAGGACCTTCTTCCCATACTTCTTGAGATAATTCTTCTCGAAATTCTTCGCCTTGGCTTCAAATTCCATGAGGGTGTACCTCTCCCCGCTCTGCCACACGGGCTTCTGCACGGGCCGGTGCTTCCTGGGGCAGAACCCGATCTGCTGCTGCCTTGTGGTGAAAGTCGGGCCTGATTCGGGCTCGCGGGCCCGAGCCAGCAAAGACCTATTCAAATTAGCAACAATAGTTTTCTTGGGAGCTGCAGGCACAGGGGGGACTATCTTACAAATACCATACTTTGAGGCCTCTTTCTCAATCTTGAAAATGTAGGCAATTGGATCTTGAAACTCAGCCAAAGTGGGGTGATACTCTGGAGCCACAGGCATAGATTTCAGCCATGGTGAAACCTCGACAGCCCCAACCCCACTCACCTCTGCCGCCATTGATAACCACAATAAACCAACTAAAAAAACTTCAGAAAGCGCACATACTCACCCATACGCACACACGAACACGTATTCACTAAACATTTTCATATGCATGTGAGATCTGAAGGGTTCACGAAGGAGGCATTGCAAACCCCAAAGGAGAGTGAAAAGAGTCAAAGAATACTTGCCAAGATTCTCTTTTGCTCTATTCTTTCATCACTCTGAGGTGGGATTTCCCTGTTATTTTAGTGGGTTTTTTTCTATTTTAATTTGTGTTGTCGTGGGTGTTCTCTTTCCTCTGTTTTCTTGGGTTAGAAATGAACAGAGGAAAGGGGGAAGTGAGGGTGAGGGGGTGAAATAGGTGGGGTAGGGTGGGGGTACTGTGGGGGTATTTGTAGTGGGGAAGAGAACACTGGTTTATGCTGGTCAAATCACACTTTTACTGTTTCATTATTATGAATTAAATCAGCTATATTATTTATCTTTTATTTCTAAATATATATGCAATTACATGAATATTATATTAAAAATAATTTACTAAAAGTGTAAATTTAGAATTACTCTTTATTAAAAATATACCAACTTTACATCTTTTTTTTTCTAAATTAATTTTTTTAATAAAAAAGATACAATCTTTTCATTTTTGTTGAATTTAAAGGACTAATTAACTTGTGAGAACTGACGTGAGTTGTCAATAATAAGTTTCGTTTTAAAGCTTCAGATGGTAAAAAACACAAAAACCATTTTTTTTACTTTTATATTTCTTTCTAAATTAACTCTTTTTAATAAAATAAAATACAATTTTTCCATTTTTGTTGAATTTACAGAACTGATTGACTTGTAAAAATTGATTTGAATTGTGAATAATAAAAACTCTTTTATAGTAAAAAAAAATACAAAATTAATATCTTTTTCTATAAAAGTTGAATATTCATATATTTTACAAATGTATAATTTTACATTTAATTACCTAGAATCTTCAAGACCTGTGAGTTTTTGTTTAGTTTTGTTTTGTTGTGTTTTTTTTTTGGATTTTTTCTATTTAATATTTGTTATAAGGAAGGAAAAGCAGAGTAATGAAGAGGTGGATGGGGTGAGGGAATCTCGGGGTGGGTATCTTTTATGATTTTGCAGTTGAGCCCTTGTATTCTTTTCTATTTCTGATTATGCTTCTCTAGTTGGGTATATGACAATTTGGGGTTAGAAAGTATTATAATAACTGATCATCAGTTAACTGTGGGCTTTATTGTATCAAGAAAAAGGAAAGTGGTTTTCAGAATTTAATGCATAGCAACTGTTGCAAATAGATTTTTTTTAGTTACAAATTTAAAAGAGACTAGACTAGCAATTGTGTATGATAGTAATACTTCATATTAATTATTTTAGTATATTAAGATTTCTAGTTCTTAGTTTGGTAACACCGTTGACTCTCCATTCAAAAGTTTTTAGTGTCAAATGGGATTTTACAAAGTAAAACGTTTATAAATTAATATTGTTGGGACCGGAGAATTTTATTAATTTAGAGAGATATTATATAATCAATAAATTAATAATTTATTAATTTAGAGATGTTTTAACGTATATACATAACAGACTTTCAAAATTTTGGGGTTGTAATCCACTTATAATGTACATATTGATGACAAATAAATTAAAACACAAGTTTTAATTACCATTCAAATAATGTATACTCACATAATCATGTTAATTGGAGAAGACAACGCTGTTGTCACAACTCTATTGAGAGATTTAAAGATGAGATCAATGCAGATTTGAAGTTCAACAAAAAACAAGTAACATTAGATTCATATTTTACTAAATTGTCTTAGAATGTTCAAGTGGATAACATATATATTGTATTTGGGAATTTTTTTAATAATTATTAATTTATAGTTTCGTCGGGACCTTAAATATACACTAGGATTTCCAAAAAAAAATATTATCTTATTATTTAATTGATTGGTGTCCAAATTTGAACTGATCCCAAGTTGGGACCGGACAAATTATTAGTTTTATCGAGGTTATTAATTTATCGAGTATTATTTTATAGAGGTTTTACTTAGTATTTGATGGGATATGTTAAATGTGAATCATATGATATACATTATTTATTTGGGAACATTTATATGTATGTTTATTTAAGTTAATTAATAAATGATTAATATTGTACGGTATTTGATTCATGATAATTTATGATTATAAATTACAAGATCCTTAAATAGATGTGCATAAATGTAAAAAAATGTTTGAAGTTTTAAATTGTAGTTTAATTCATGACTACTCTCTATTACATCTCTATGATATCCTGAGAAAATTATTTGGAAAATTTGTATGAAGTGAAGAACAAATAGTCTAAAATACACTAATTCAAACTGGGGGAAAATTGGAATATATACCAAATACATTTTAATTTTTTTTGTGTAAATTTCAATAATCAATAAATGACAACAAAAAACTACGATTTGGGGGGGGGGGGGGGGTTGTATTAATCTCTATCTTTATATTTAAATTTGACGGTGGAATATCGTTTTTGTTTTGTTTTTTGTCACTATTTTTTAAATTAGGCCCATAAGGCAATTAGGCCCATAAGGCAATGAGGCCCAACAGGCTACAATAACTCTGCAATAAGAACACTGTCCACTTAAGCCCAATAATGTGTAATTTTAACTAGTCAAATTTTGATATTGTAGAGAACCGTAATTTGCTCACACATCTGAAATTTATCTCATGGGTTTATGATTATTGAAAATTCCAACAATAATCAAACAATCCAACACTATATAAACTAATGAAAATCTATAAAAACAATCAACTATAAAGATTATATTAAAAAAAAAAAAATTGAAAAGATACAGACATGAGACAACCCCCTATAAATTATACATATACTCCCTTCATCTCATTAAAAAATAGCCAATATTTCCTTTTTGATTTGTCTCAAAATGATATTTCACTTCCTTTTTCAGTTTCTTGAAGGATTAATAAGTGTTTTTTTTTTTTATTGTACTCTTACTTGATTCTTCAAATAGATACATTGAATAAGGGTGTATCCAAATAAATGAAATGTACTTCTTAATTCAAGTGAAAATATAAAATGTGCTATATATCTTTGTGGGATAGGACTCATATGAGTATATACACACATACATACATTTATGCATGCATATACATACGTATATAACTTTTGGGATGTTGACTTATTGTAGTTTTTTGAAGTTTGAATTAATTTTAAAAATATATATTTTTGGAATCTATGAATGTTCCAACATTTCATCTCTTTACTACAATTAAGTTTTGTATATGTAAATAAACATGTTTGATAGTTATGAGTAATCGCATTTTCTACCATTTAAACTCAGTCTACATTCATATTGATTCAAGTAGCTTAGATTCATTTTTGTTTTTCTATGATAGAGAAGATATTTTACGTCCATCAATAATTAATGTTATATTTCAAATGGAAATATCAGTATAAATGAGTTAAAAACAAATTCGAACATTTACCAAAGTGAATAAAGCTTCAAGCACTCAAATATGGTAACTTTAATCTCTACTTAACTAAACCTCAAATGCAAGTTAATAAATTAATTCATATTTGGCAAGAGAAAATTTAAGACTTTTTTTCTTTTTCTTTTTATTTTTAATATGAAGCCATGAAAGCCATATCCTTAAGAGAACTTTTGTATATTCCATAGAAAATTAGAGATATTGCTTCAAGATTATTTATTGAAATGACATTAAATGAGTAGAATGACTTCGAAAAGGCCATATAATCATCCAAGAACAACGATAGCATGATTCATGATTTTAATTGATAACATAAAGAGGTGAGTTTTTATTTTACAAATATATTATATTTTATTTGTACATAATATAATATACATACATTTAAACATATAAAAGTAAGTTAATTATGGTCTTTTTTATTCTATTTTGGTTAAAGATGTAATTGTGCTAATAAAAATCATAATAAATCTCATTCGATGACACAAGTCAACCTATTATCTTAATTTTTGATTTTGATTATCAATGCATAAATTTTTGAGATACAACAAATCTTATCATCATTTTTTGGTTTCACATGAATCCTATTAAATCATTATTTGGTTTCATGTATTAGATAAGTGATCTATTTTTGCATCACCACTTCTAAGCATGTAATTTTTGGTACACTAAATAAGGCAGCAAAGATTTAGAAACTCATCTCAGGTTCCAGTTATCAATATTTAATCCATTCACAAAATGGAAAATAATCAAATCTAAATATAGTAGTTGAATATGCATAACCAAGAAAAGCTAGCTTCCATTCATCACATCAGAGAGCTCCAAAGACACTGGGCAATGATCACTCCCATAGAATCCTGTATGGTTAACCTCAAAATTAACAAACTCAGCCAAAATATACAAACATTCTAAGCTAGATCACGAGTACTATACCCCACTCCTTATCATCCCAGGCCTGCCCTATCTGGTGACGAATATAGACTGTTTTGCCCCCGCACTAGCTAGATGTATTTATATCGGTACAAGGGCAAAACGGTCAAAAATTCGTAATCAGGCAGCCATGGACGACAAAGTGCAATACACTCTATAATATTAGGAAGTCAAGGGCTAATTTTCAAAATTTGAATATAGTAAAGTGCTAAAAATCGCATAGTTCTAAGTAAACTCACCTTCTAGTTCAATACCATGTCCATGTATTTCACAAGCAACGATTCTTTCCTTGAGTTTCTCCGAAACAATGAAATAGTCGATTCTCATCCTTTTCCCACGATATCTGCAACAATTGAATTCTAGTGAGGGTTAAATTCACCATTTCATATCAATCTGATTCTCCCAACAAAATTTTCCCAACGAGAGTTTTTTTCCTCAAAATTTTCTACATATTGTAAACGGGAGCAAAGCTAGCTATTTGGCCGCCCCATTTAATAGAAGGGGTTGTTTTACGGTTTTACCCTTGTGAAGTACTAAATTTTAAATGCGAATGTAAACATCTTACTTTCCAATTGGATTTCCCGACCAGGAGAAACCGCGCTCCATGTCTTTATCCTTGTGTAAATATCTATATGCATCAACTAGCTTTCCCCTGTGTACACATGAATTAAGCCAATGAGTTTGATATGAAGCGTATAATAACTATGGAATCTACAAAATCTTCACTTTTCAAAGTACCTACTCATTGAAATATGGCAACCTTTTTCGATTCTTCAGTAGTAATTTATGAAGCAAGTAAAAATATTCATAACAAGATCCAAATACCCATAGACAATATTACAATGAAAATCAAGCATTGCCACTTTGTGATATAGCATTAGCAAGACAAAATTCTACCAGCAATTTGTGGTCTATTTTATTAGCCACTTCAGAAAGATATCAGATTACAAAAACGTGGTAAGTTTTTGTTTTCCTTTACTCAAAAAAAAAAAAAAAACTACGAGAATTTCCATGACAAATATATCATTGGTTATGGAGAAAAACAAAGTGAGATAATAGATGGGGTCACTTAAAAGTTAAAAGCAGGCCTCTTTTTAGCATGCAGAAACATATTAAACATAGTTCGATCAGGTAATGCGCATGAAATTCATGGCAGAATATTGATATAATGCGCATGAAATTCATGGCAGAATATTGATATAATGCGCATGAAATTCATGGCAGAATATTGATATCAGACAAAAAGAAAAAGATATAGTACATCTAGTTTTAGAAAATGAGTACAGCAACACAGAATAATTTAAGATATTTAAAACATACTCTTTTAGAATGGACCCAAAACGCATCCTCTCAGCCAATGTAAATCCAGGTTGGCCACAATCCTGCATCGTATTTCGAGATTGCATCAGCATTCGTTAACTTTAGATGATGGGGATTTGTACAAAGACACCTTTGAGAGATCTTATAAATAGATGTTTCAACATGATCTATAAGTTCAACATATGCTAAAACTGAAGAATATAAAGTTAAGGTGTCTTTGTTTATACTCGGATAATTTCTCAACTATGGTAAGTACTTAGCACTGTTATTTTCTTCACAGGACTTATCTGAGCTTCATGTAATATTAAATATTTAACGGATATGGAACTCAAGAGGCAATCAAGCAAGCTTCTATAAAGCACCACCTCTTTGTTGGGCGGAACATAACCATTGAGCTTTGCTGCACTAAAAAATTCTGGATGGCTTACATCAATGTCTTCATGACTGCATAAAAGGATAAAATTTATTTCATAAACCATCAAAAGGTCGAAGCCAAGTGTAGCAGAAGATTATTTCAGCGAATTGAAGATGAATCAGCAAAGGATAAGTACCTCACGTTGAGATCGCCACACCAAATAATGGGTTTATCAGAAGCTCTGTGGATAAATTCTAAAATTCTCTTATCCCACTTTCTTCTCCTCTGAAATGAGGATTCCTCCTCTTTCCATCCATTGTTAGGAACGTACGTATTTAATAGGCGGAATGATTCAAATTCAGCCAATATGACACGGCCATCTGGTTCATGCTTCGAACCTGAAAGGAAGACATTTATACAGTACTTGTTTGCATCAAAACCTCATGCAACATATTCTGTGTTTTATAAGGCACTCTGAAAAGATGCTCTTGCTGAAATTGGTTGGAATGTCTTAAGTAACAAAATGCCCACCGCTAAATTTGTAGCCACAAAAATTCATACAAGTTTTTTGAAACTAGTGTCCATTTTCAATATAAATTGAATTTTTAACAATATAAATACATCAAGTTCAAGGAGCATACAGTCGAAGCCTTCTAACTTAGTTCAACATGATCATAGAAATAGCACATGGAGATACCATGTTACCTAAGGCTCTATTGTTTTCTTGATTTTTCTCTCAACGGAATAGTTATTTCAGGTGACCGTGTTCGGGCTAAATATTTTCCATGACATTTTATTCATTTTCTTAGTTAGAAGAGATTTCCTCACAATTTAGGGTACGCTCTATCTGCATAATGCAACAGCATTAAAATAAGTTGCTTCTTGCGAGATCCACACAATACAAGATACAAAAACAGCTGAGCCCTGAGAAAGAAATAAATTTAAAAAAAAAAAAAGGTTCTACAACAAACCTGCTTGATCCAGTGAGAAAGAAACTTTTTTTGGCTGGAAACACTTTTTAATAAACAATGCAGTTCCAGCATATTTTGTATCTGAAAGAGACCACCATACGTTATAGTTTTTGAATGGTGCATTTGATAAGGCACGCATCACAACCTGCAGAGTGAAATCAATTAGAATCATTCTATGAACTCTAAGCGGTTATTGACCTAACATTCTACACTTTGACTAATTTATGCGCATGTCGTTGTCTCAGACTTCAATATTCAAATCACATTTTCAGAGACGAACAGATCATTGTAGTCAGAACTAATAATCACTATGGTAGTTGAATTAATAAATTCACATAATGCTTGTTAAGAATGTCTATCACACATCCAAAACAATTCCCCTAAAGAAGTTGCACAACGAAAATAGTGGATGCCAAGCTGAAAAGAAATTTCATTTTACCTGCTTCTCCTCACGTGAGGAGGTAGTATCATCTTTCAACTCTCTCGGGTTTTTTGGCGCACCTTTAGGACCTGCGGCAGGCATCCTAACTTCCTATCAACATTACCAAAGTCAGCTAAAATCTTGTCCGAGGTCCAAAGTAAGAAAATACAACCAAAAAAACAAAAACATATCTGAAGGGTATCTCAACAAATTGAAAGAAAACTAATAGGACAAGAAGAACAAAACAGAAACACATGATCCAAAAATATGATAATCAGTCCTGCTTCTTACACAAATCTGTTTACTTACAATCCTTCCCATTAAATTGCATGTAAGCCATTGCAAAAGGCACATATATTCTAAAATGACCAGTTACAAGACATATATTCCAAGATATTACTATCTTATCAAAAGCCCAATTCAAACAGCATTGAGTAATATACAGAGATTCTGAACCAAAAATAAACCCCAAAAACCCTCACTAACGAAGAGGAACACAAAGTAAACATTTTCATATGCAAATACATCATGATACACACACACACCACCTAACAAGAATAACAAAAATACCCAAAACAACACACACACGGACCACCTCCCAAAAATATAAAACAAGAAAACAAAAATACCCAAAAAAAAAAAAACCTAAAACAAAACAAAACAAGAAAGATTTGGCATTTGAAAAATAAAGCATGCATCAACCTACAAAACTCCAAAATATTGAAACCCATTTTCCTCAAAACAAAGTAAACAACATTGCTTCTAACATTGTAGGCATTACCTGTATAGCAATAACATCCGGGTCAAGATTCTCTATGAACTTGGAGAACTCAGTCCAGTTGTTCTTGATTCTTAGCAGAAAACTGTTTGCATTCCATGTCAAGAATTTCAAAGGCTCGTTCTTTGTGGTGTCATTGTTCTCTTCATTTACAGCAGCAGAAACAGTTTCTGGTGTTTTGTCAGAGTCGTTTAATGGTGTAGAGGAAGGGGAGAGTGTGGGTTTCTTGAAAGAGCCATCTTTCTCTACTGGTTTGAAGAATCTCTTCATCTCTGTTCGCTGCTAGTTCAGAGCATCCCAGAATTCCTTCTTCTTTGGCTTCTCCCCCAAATTCTAATTCAGTGTCAGCAAATCTGCTAATTCTTTCGTTAATTTAGGGAAAACATATTCAATTTGCTACGTTTCAAATATGATAGGACAAGTAGGAACAAAATATAATATTTAATTTGTTGTTTTTCTTTACTGGATAACTTTGTTAACCCTAAAGATAGACGAAGAGCATAAAGAGTGTATACCCAAACTTAAATTTTGGGTTCAAATCATCGTAAGTAGGAATGAAATTATTTCATCCATGTAAAAAATTAAAATGATAATCTACATATTTAGCTTTTAAAAGATAAAGTGTTTGGTCGTTTATTTCTTGATAGAGTATCTACTTTCTGCTATAATTTTTCATATTAAGAGCTTTGATATTTTATTGAATTATAAGAGTTTCAATGACTTGTTAAATCATGAAATAACAAAATTTTAGCCCTAATTCTTGATAACATCCCATCTTGTAAGTGAGTGCAGGTTTGAATTTAAACATTGCTAGAGTTCTAATCAAACTAAATGAATTATAAAATGAAATGAAAACCAAATAATGTAATATGTAAATATGGACGTATAATATGTGATTCATGATCATAAGAATTAATCAGAAAAACATATGTATAATCTATGACTTAAAAAAATAAAAACAAATCATTACAAAATCCAAATAAATCAAGAATCATTTCGACACGTCAGCAGTAGGTGTATGAGTGCGAGAAGCAGAGAATATAAGCCCATCAAATGCGTCTGTGCACCCAAAACCCTTGAATAAACCCAGAGAGAGAACGCCACCACCAATACGACGACGTACTTGATGTGCCCAACAAAATGTCCACCATCTCCAGGGCCATAGCTAGAAATCTCCGGCAGCCCTCCATACCTCCTCCAAGGTGGTGGGTCCCACAATCATCACCTATCTCCACTTCCGCTGCACCTTCCATCTCCTCTGTATCTCAACCCGAGCAAGGTGATGATTCTTCTCTGCATTCAGGCTTTTGGGTTTTGCAAAAAATGGTTTCTTTTAGGAAGGTTCTTACTTTGTAAATGATTTGGGTTATGGGTTTCAGAGAAACAGGGAAGGTCAGTATGGTCAAAGCTGTTGCTTTTCATACCAGGGGCCATCACTTTTGGCCTTGGCACTTGGCAAATCTTCAGAAGACAAGAAAAGGTTTTTTTTTCTTATAGTTTAATTTGAGTTATTCCATAATTTTGATTGTATTTATTGTCTGTCAATGTCTACCTCTGTTTTTGGGAGTATTTGTGGTTCTTTAGGTGATATTAAGGATCTAGTTGTGTTGGAGTCTATTGGGGGAATTGAATTGCTCGATTCTTTTTGAAAAACTAGCTTTACCGGTTGTGGTGAGGTTGTCAATCGTAATTCAGTAAACTAACAAGCAATAATGCACAAAGCTTAAGACCTTGGTTGTGTCTTGTTCAGAATAGATATAATCGTATTGTTCAATCCGAAATGCTACTTTACTCAACTGTGTATGACGAGTGCAGTAAGTTTATCGTGAATGAGTATAAATCACCCGATGCTGCAATTATATGGTCTTATTCTTGAAATATGGATTCTACGAAGAGTTTTATTTTCATGTTTTGTAATTTTTGTTTGTTGTGCAGATAAAGATGCTGGATTACCGTCAGAGTAGGCTTGGAATTGAACCTCTCAATGGCAATGAAATTGTGCCTTCTAATTTGAGTTTGGATTCCTTGGAGTTTAGGAGAGTGCAGTGCAAAGGAGTTTTCAATGAGAAGAAATCAATTTATATAGGCCCGCGTTCAAGGAGCATTTCTGGAGTGACTGAAAATGGATACTATGTCATAACTCCCCTTATTCCGTTCTCTGTTGATCCTGAAAGGTATATTATCCTTTAAACCTGCGTTAAAGATTTTGAATTTAACATTTTGTGTATATAGTCTCTACTTTTTTTTGAAGGCATTAAGTTTTAAATACTTCTACATGAGATGTTTAACAGATGTCTATTCAGGGTGAAGCATAAATATTTTGACAACATTTTGTCCCTGGACTTAAATTCACCTCTCTAAATTGTGAAATAGTTATGGTTGTATATTGTGCACTATCTGTTTCCAAACTAGTGTCATGTATTCAATCTCGGTTAATCAATTAAATTAAGGTATCTAATGATTGGTGAGAAGGACTTTGATATTTGTATCCATGCTTCAGAAAGGAGAAATTTTTCTATCTTCATATGTAGACTACAGATATAACTTTGAGAAATCCAAATTATCACTGTAGAAAATTTTATGCTATTCAATGCTTTTATTCACTCGGCTTTGTTTAATAGATGTCCCTGAAGTTCTAGGTTTCGTAGTTTTACTATTCAATGCTTTTATGCACTCAGTGATTTGTGTTGTCAACTAGAAATCTAAGTTTCATAGTTTTGCAGTTTGTTTGTTTCATGTTCCAGACTCATTTTCTTACTCCCAAAATGAAAATGTGTCCATTGATTTAATTGGAGAGATTTCATTCTCCTTAAGTACCAATTATTTACTTTTTTTTTAAAATAAGTATATGTCATAGTATACTCTCACTACCATAAGGAAACAATGTTGATAAGACATAAAATAGAAAGGCGTCCAGAAAACCTAACAAATTAACATGGTCTTGACATTTGAAAATACCGCTGATACTTCATCATTCATCTTTTTCCAAGTAAAATTACCAAACATGTTTCATTCTCAACACATTCTGTTGTCCCACAACCAAATATCATTCTCTCAAAGTCTCCTCAGAACAACCACAATGATTGTCAGTTGTTCTTTGATGTCTTCATTTTGCATTATGCTTGTTATTTCTTGAGCATCTAGTAAAACTTTTTGCAGCATGCAGTCGCCTATTCTGGTAAATAGAGGATGGGTTCCAAGGAGTTGGAGAGACAAAGCATTAGATGCTTCAGAAGATGAACCACTGCCAAGTAGCTCGTCCACCTCGACTCAAGAGAGTGAAAAAACTTCTTGGTGGCGCTTTTGGTCAAATAAGCGTGAAGGTCTTGAGGTTATAACTTCTCTTCCTTCACTTTTTTTTAATCAATGTCAATTGATGATGTCCATGTGAAATCACATTAAAACATTGAATCTGATAGGAGCACGTTTCATCTGTCCCTGTTGAAGTTATCGGAGTTGTACGGGGAAGTGAGAAGCCTAGCATATTTGTTCCTGCAAATGATCCTAATGCCTCTCAGTGGTTTTATGTGGATGTTCCAGCAATTGCGCGTGCTTGTGGACTTCCAGAGAAAACACTATATGTTGAAGAGATCAATGAACACGTAAATCCTAGCAATCCATACCCCATTCCGAAGGATTTTAATATGCTAATCCGTACATCAGTAATGCCACAGGACCATCTTAACTACACATTAACATGGTACTTGCCATCTCCATTTATTAATTTTCTGCATGAAGATCCATATAAACTTGTTGCATCATTCTGTTTATCTGTTCATGTTTTTATTGGACTTTTATTTATTATTTTGCTGGTTTATTTCCTATAGATTGGATGTGTAGTTCTTCGTTTAGTTGCTGTTTTTATCGTGTTTTGCAACATTCTTTGTGCTTGCCTTCTTCTTGTACCTAATAGGGGAGTTTAAAAAAAACTATTGCTTTTCAAGAATTGCTTTATTTAAGAAAAAGTGAAAATAGTTTAGAAGCAAAAGTTGGAAATGCTTACAAACTGTTGATGAAAAGTAATATAGGTTAAATAAAAGTTTATGTTAACTATGTAAAAGTCTAAGTTGTCTTTGGATTTCGTTGTAATCATTTTCTTGTGAGGTTTGATAAAATCAACCAAACTAAACTTATTTATATTTATATGAATATAATGATGCAAATAAAAACAAATTAATCTTTATGTCTAATAAATATCTTAAATAAGTGGTTAATTTAATGATATATTGTTTGAAATAATATATAAATTTAGTACATTTCGAAACAAAAAATATCACACTATTTTGTTTAAGTTTCTTAATCACTCTCTAAATAGGACATGATGTCACCAGCTAGTTAAATTGTGGAAAGAAGTGATAATTTTGGAACAATGTAACAAAGTTTGCATTTGTTATGATTTCTTGATATAGTGCTCAATGTTTAATTTAGAGATATGATGATCACTGTACCGCTTTCTTCAATATCTTTAATCAGCTGACATTTTTATGGGTGTGCTAGTGTTACTTGTCTATGTCTTGGATTCCATTGAAGCAATAATTATAATTTTCTGCAGAATCTGGAGATTTTTATGGATGAAGAGTCGGTTTTTTTATTAATTCTCATTACCTACTGGTATTTGTATGGCTGATAATCTTTCTTCATGAGGGTAGCAGAAATACTCGATTCAGTTACGTGACTGCTTTATTATATGTTAAACTTAATGAACAGCAGTTTCTAATACATTGTTATATCTTGTGCAGGTACTCTCTTTCAGCTGCTGTAACTTTGATGGCTACTAAGAGACTCAAGCCAAGAAAGAGTAGGAGATAGCCTTTCCTTCTCTCTCATACCAGATTGGTATTCGAGGCAACGAAAATGGTTATTTCATGTCGCTCCCATTTCTCGAAGATCAAATCATGCCAATTTGTAAAAGGGCTTTGACATTTTTTGATTTTGAAAAATCATACCACCATTTATGATCCATTGTTATTGCAGCTAAACTATTAGATCAAAGAAGCAGCAAATTGTTGATAAAGCTTCTCAAAGATTGAGATTGCATTTTTGTTGCATAGACTTAAAGTGACAAAGAGGTTGCTAAAAGTTTTGCTCACTCTTTTTTCTAATCTTTGTATAACACAAAAATCCTTTTATATTTATCATTCCTTTATTGAGCTTACTTATAACCTTTTCAATTGAGGTAATGCTGACACAGAAATAAAACACATATTTTGTCCCTGGTAATTTCGATTTTCTTACACACTTTTGTAAAGTTTTTCCTCAGTAGTCTCTCCACAAGGATTGATTTAAAAAAAGGATTATAATAAATAATAAAAATAAAACTCAAGCATGATCATTTTTGCATATTGCAACATGATTTTTTTATTTTTTTTCCCTTCGATTGCATTCTAAAGTCTACTTGTTTTTTTACTTTACAATCTAAGTCCATTTTCTAATAACTTTCTTGCCAAAATCAAATTTGATGTTCGTATCTTTTTTTAACATAAATACATGAAACATGTGTTAAAACATTCCACATTTCAAATCAAACAAAAGATCTAATCAGTTTGTTGGTTTCCATTTGATTTAAGCTCTATTGAGCAAAAAATGAACGAAATTTTTATATTGATTGATTGGAAAGGTGATTAGAAAATTGTCTTAAATTGCAAAATGAAAAGATCTATGGACTTTTGGGGTGCAATTCAATGAAAAAAGTTTTAAGTTGCAAAATGTACAAATGAACATACTTCAGATTGTTTTTCGATTTTAAATTTTTAACCCAAAAAAATTCATGGATAAGACAGTCATATAATACAATTTTGCATTAGTTTATAATAATATTTATCTGCTGCTACAAATTATCTTTGAATATGAAGTGTATGGGGTATCTGCAACCCCTCCCCCTGTGACTTTGTACACGACTCTTTGCACTTGAAATATTGTTGTGATAATTCCTAAGCTATATTCATAATTTGAACACTTCAATGAAACCTTCACTTCACTTGCTTGCTTCCACCCAATTGTTGCTTCTCCTCCTCAATCTGTTCAAGCAATGCTACTATCTCTGCCTCTGTTAAGCTCTCCAATCTTTTCTGTGTAAGTAGAAAACACAACCAATTTTTAGGCTCATGCTATCAAGAATCTTGAAAACTTTCAAGTTCCAAAGTCAAGTCAATTAAATCTGAAAAGGATAACTGAGATTTCATTGTTTCCAGAAAACACTGAAATTTATAAAATCAGCTTTTAACGATGCAGCAGAGATATAAAAGCTCATAAAATGACTACAGAGCAATGATAGTCATTGAATAAAATCTCAAACGAGTGACTTGTTCCATCCAAAAGAATGAGGTGCATAGTTTTATTCTTAGTCTTGTCTCTAAATTCAATGCATAGCAATGCTTGCTCCATCCATATCTGTAAACAATATGTATGAAGCGAAGACAAACACTTGTGACTTGTGCAAAAAAGAAGACAAGATAAAGTTGTACTTCTGCATGATTTCTGCAAGTTGGCCACCATAAAACCATGTGGCTTTAATACTTATTGTCCATCACTTTCTCAGAAAATAGAAAAACATGTACTTTGAGATGCCAAAATGAACTAGAATGAGCGAGTTAACATGACTTTACCTCCATCACTTTGACTTCATAGTCACGTAACTGTTGGGCATATGTCATTTCCTTGTTTGAGACTCTGAAGATATATGTTGAAATCCATCCTACTGTAAGACCTAAAACCAAGACTAACTGAACGACATTCCCAGCCTGTAGCGGATCAACTCCAAGATACTGCATAATATTTCGAGAAAACATCGAATTACATTCATTTAGTTTTAGCTCATGCTAAGATGATAAACCAGGATACACATCTCTTCAGGTCACTTGCAGAATGAGCACGAGACACAAGATTTTTGTGTCTAGGTGTTTGGTCAATGGGAAATAGGGTGGCAGAGGTAGAGATGGGAAATGTTGTACACAAATTGAGTTGAGCCAACATGCTATCAGTCAAGCTCATTATTTTTTCTATCAAGCTTTAGGAATAGCATTTCAACTTGGTTCCACACTTCCACTATAATTGAATAGACCATTAATTAGTTTTTAGTTGAATTGACATAAGTAGCTTCATCATTTTACACCTTTTAAACAATTCGAGCTCCAGTTACACCAATAAAGCATCTATTTGTTGAAAGGTTTATGGTTGCCATTTGCCAATTGTTATCACATCACTTATCATGGTTGGTTCACCATTTGTCACAGTTTTCAATATTTTATGAACCATTAGCAGCACTTTTTGCATTCATGTTGAAATTTTTAGTACCATGTTCATCATTACTTTCTGGAGGGAAAGTTTGTCCTGAGATGTGGAGAAGTGATGTAGACTAAGAAGAGATATGATATAAGTAAAATATGGGCAATGCAAATCTTTAAGATCATCATAGTAGCTTTTTAATTAATTAGCATGTCTACAAATTTGTATACTTCTTAATTATAGCCTACAAATAAATGGGCTAAACGTTTGTTACATAACCTTGAACTGATGAATTGAGTAAATTTTTGTTTTTTTAGTTTGATAGATTCATTTCATTTTCTTATAATAGTTCTTCTTTGATTATTTGTCATAGATCAGGTAGGGTATGTAGAAAGAGAAGAACAAACCGGAAAAAAAAAAAAGTCAAAACGAAACATTATAAGACATGAACCAGGATACCTCCAGTCCACTTTTAAGGCCAACGCCAGCAGCAGTAACTCCAACTCCGATAAGTATAACATCCTTCCTCGTATATCCAAACGGTGTCTGCATTAGGACCAAATAACTAATATGATTCTCGTGATTTGGTAATTCCCAGAAAGCATTAAAATGACTTCAGAGCTACACTGTTATACATTTAATAAATGATTCTATCATACTACATACAGATTGAGTTACCATTCATGTTAAACCTCCAACCTTCAAATCCAATAATGCTTTATTGATTATATGTGCACATTTCATAGAGAAAAGTTTATCTATCTAAGCAAACTTACTCAAACATATATGTAATGCTATATGCTAGAAAAATAGAGGATTGAAGAAGAATATGTACAGTAATACATTAAAATCCTCAACAAAAGATAAAGACTTCAGATTCACAGAGAAGTCCATGGGGTCTAGACGTACCTTCTTAGTGTTTGAGGTTTCATTTTTATCACCATTTAAGTTAGAGGAGTCGCTGCACCTGGGGATTGTAGAGAGTGATCTTGTTGATATTGAAGAAAAAGAAGTTTTCTTCAGGAACAGAGCAACTTCTTGTGAACATTTTTGAGAATAAATCCTTTCTGTAATCATAGTTCATAAATGAAGTGAAATCGAACAAGTCAATAACGTAGAAAAACTAGCATAAAAATTAATGGAAAACTTTTAAAACTAAATTACTTTATGCAATCGAATAATGTATTAATGACTGCATAATTCAAGTTCAATCAATCAAGCCAACACAACCTGAAGTTTGAAGTTTGAAGTTAGATCTATAATGCATATGCTTAGCACAGACAACAAACTTTTTTATGGCATTTTTCATGGCCAAATCCATAGTTTTATATTATCACATCTCATTAGAAGAAAATTGAATTTGATAAACCAGAAATTAGTGACGATAATTTCTCATTTAATTCCTTAAATGCCGTGCTCCTACATTAAACTGGATTATCCAAACAACATAAGATTTCACTCGCTCCTACCTCATCAAACCATTACCTATTTCACTGATTAACAATTTAACATGCTCTTCGAATCAATCATCTTGTCATTGAATAAAACTCCCTAATATTGCATATGTAACCCCTTACAACACCACAACAAGTTCAATTCAAATCACAATCATCCTCAACGACAAGCAGATTATAACATAAGCATCGATCAAATAAATAAGAAAATTGAGCGATTAATGAAAAAATTAGCCAACTGAACTGACCTTTGAGGAAACACGAAGCAGGTGCTGTTCGAAATGGAAAAGCTAATAAAGCCATAGCAGAAACCGGCCTACTTTTGCAAACTATAGTGTTGCTAGAAAGATTCGTGCATGGCGTGGCAGCCATTGCTGTTATCTTCCTCTGCTTTTGAGAGTTGAGTGGCGCAAAACTATCTTCAATTCCTTCTCAATACACCCACACATTTAATTGACTAAAATATCCTTATAGAAATGTCAAAATTACCCCTATGTGAAAACAGAACTTAAAATTAATTTTACCACCCCTTCTTCGCCGGAGCAGCCGCTGCCTTTCAATCCGCCACCACCGTGCAATAACCTCCGACTCACCACCATCAATTTCCGACCACCAACAATAGGCATGGTCAACATAGATGTTAGCAGTTCTTCTTTCTTCCAGATCTGCAGAGCCCAAGCAGCCTTATTCAATCGGAAACTCCATTTGCCCAGTCACCGGCATTGCCGCCGTTCGACAAAAACTGGTCAAGCTTTTTCCATCGAATGAAAGTCGAACACAAAATATGCTAATGCAAATGTTGAATGTCACTTTTGAATTTGTTGAGGATGGGAGAAAGAAGTTGATGCAAACCGATAAAGCCGAGTGGGGTGGAGGAGTGTGGTGGACCGGTGGTGAGGCGGGTGGAGAAGGAGATCAACGCGTTGCAGAAGCCGCATGTCTTGTTGGCAAGAAATGAGAATTTTTGTTTTTTATAATCGGAATAGCCAATCCCTTTTAACTTCAGATATTCTGCAATTTTGGGTCGACCGAGATTATTTGATACTAGTATGGTGTTCGTGAAACATGAGTTTTAAAAGATAAATCTTGTTAAATTATATTACATCCGTCCCGTTCACATTTGCACACTTTCCATTTTCGTCCATTCTAATCAAATTTGCATATTCCAAAAATAACAAATAAAATCTACTAAAATCGTCATTTACTATTCAAAAAAGTGTTTTTACACTACAAAAACAGATTTTTCTTAATCTCTGTATCCGTCCCTACGTGCAAATCTGAGCGGGATGGAGGGAGTAATTTTTTTGAATATTATTAATATTGGAAACATATTTCTCACTTTATGTTTTATCTTTCATCAAATTTAATATCAATCATCATATAATTTTATTAATATTATTATATATGTCAACATTCACAGAGAACATACAAATATTATTTATTTATTATATATATGTTGTTATGTTATATTTGCTGAATCACATAAGAATGATCACATTGTTTTTCCACTTCAATTAATGTCAATTTTGATTTTATAATTAAGGAACTGTTTTTTTAATGATATTTTCTACTTTAGAGCACATTTTTATCAAATTATTAAACTTTTCCATCAATTTCTAATTTTTTTATGTTTTATTTTTCTTTTATATAATTTTTTATATTAACATGGTAAAAAAAATGAATTTCAATATCGAAGTTTATAGAAATCATAAAGTTTTTATTGAGTTGCATGGTAAATAACTCAAAATTAAAAGTTGTCAATAATATCCATATTTAATATAAAATTTAGTCAATTTAATTAATTAATAAGTTCTGAAATTTCATTAATATTTTAAATCAACTTACGTTTATCTTAATTTTTCATAATTTCACTAATAATTTAAATCAATACACATTTATCTTAATTTTTCATATTTACATAATGATGATATTCATTCTAAATAGCTATTCCGAGTTAAAAGTTATGACCTTAATTCATGGCTATATTCAAATGGCTTGATTCATAAAAGATTTCACTTGTCATTTAAACTAAATTAATAATAATAATAATAATAATAATAACGACAACACTTAATCTTAATAATAACAATATATAATTTTTTTTGACAACAATAATAACAATAGTTAAAAAATAAATATCATGATAAGTAATAAGTGGAATTTTTTTAATGAGAGGGTGACATGTGTCAGCATCCATTGTTCTTTATATAAATATAGATTCCACCATAAAGTTCATAGTACCTGGTGCACTTTAATTGGCTGGTGGAGTTATACACACCTAAAAAATACTAAGACTGCCCACACTCATGACCTCCTCTCAATCCAACTTAAAATAAAATATTAATTTATCTCTCATCCACCTATTCAACTCACAACCCAATTATCTTTTTTTACCCACATCCACAACCCAACCCAATCTAAAATAATAATAATTATTTTATTATATATTAATTACATATATTTTATAATCAATATTTATTATATTTAAAATGTATAAAAATTACATTAAATAATTTAATATTCTAAATCTATAATTATAATACAAAAATAATTTAAAACACATTTAGAATAAGATACAATAACAAAATTACAATTACAAAAGTTGAAAGACGAAATTGAAAAAGCAATAAATCAAACTACAAGTAGATGCATGAAATAAAAAAAATTAGAGAGATGAATGATAAAAAAATAGAGGAGAAAATAGATAATTTTAGATGGTGTTCCAAAATATGTCAATATTGGTGTCTATTTATAGAGAATTAAAAAATATGAATTTTGATATATATATATATATATATATATATATAGAATGATGATCAGGCACGCACCTGAAGAATGCGCACCGTGCGCACCCCTTTAAGATTTTTTTTTTAAAATTTTTAATATTTCATATTATTTCTTTTCCCTCGCTACCATTTCACATACAAAATTTCCATCTCACATGTAGACCTAACTTATCATCAACATATACAATTTGCATCCCACATATCAATATAGATCTTCTTCCCAATTCTCATCTCATATCAATATAAATATTCTTCCCAATTCTCATCTCACAGATGCTACATCATGAAAATTATTTTTAAATGAAATCCTCAAAATGAATAATAAAAATCGAAATATGAATTAAGTAAAAAAGAATAAATTCTCAACAAATCATATCATCACACCCAATCAAACTTAACAAATTCTCAAAATCAACAAATCATATCCTCCAACTCAATCATCAATTTCAAGAAGTGTTCAAACAATCCTCAAAATCCCCGTCTCTTTAATTACTTGTATTTTGTGTCTTCAAATATAATCCAACTTAATCATCAATTTTCAAGAAATCTTCAATCAATCCTCAAAATCCCCAAGTCTCTTTAATTACTTGTATTTTGTGTCTTCAAATATAATGGATCTAACATGTAAATTTTTTTTAAAACAAATTAGTACCATAATTTTTTAAATGTAAAAACTTTCATAGAAAATATAAGAAAATGATGTGATACAGGTACAATTTCTTAATCACAAAACCACAAACTCTTACTTTTGAAATTGTTGTGATTTTTCCTTTGATGATTTTACAAGAAAGTAAAGTAATGGATCTAACATGTAAAATTTTTTTAAAACAAATCAGTACCATAATTTTTTAAATGTAAAAACTTTCATAGAAAATATAAGAAAATGATGTGATACGGGTACAATTTCTTAATCACAGAAACAATTTTTTTGAAATTGTTGTGATTTTTCCTTTGATGATTTTACAAGAAAATAAAGTATGTGAAGATATTGATGAGGGGTTATGTCGATGTGTGAGATGAGAATTCCGTATATGAAGTTGTAGGATGAGAAAAAATTATGTGTATAATAATATAAAATATTAAAAATTACATTGATTATGATTTAGAAAATTATGTGTATAATAATATAAAATATTTAAAATTTCATTGATTATGATTTAGAATTTCTTGAGAATTGATTACTTGAATATTATTCATTGTTTCCTTTAATTGATTAATTGGATATTTATATTTTTTTTCTTTCGGATGGGAATTGAGAAGTGGTAGGGTGGGAAAAAATTATGTGTATAATAATATAAAATATTAAAAATTATATTGATTATGATTTAGGAAATTATGTATAATAATATAAAATATTAAAAAGTACATTGATTATGAGAATTGAGAAGAAAATTTATGCTGATATGTGGGATGAAAATTTTGTATGTGAAGTGGTAGCGTGTGAAAAGAAATAATATGAAATATTAAAAATTAAAAATTAAAAAAAGAAATCTTAAAGGAGTGCGCACGGTGCGCATTCTTCAAGTGCGTACCTGATCATCACTATATATATATATATATATATATGTATATTTTAAATACATATTATCCACAATATTTACAATATACATTTTATCCATATAAAATCTAATTCAACAAATCAAAAATTGACATGTGTCCAATTTTAATTGAATGCCCCAAGTTGTAATAATTGGTTGAAAATGTTGGAATTGCAACCAAAGTTGCAACCGGTTGATTGGGCTCAAATAATTTCATTTTTTTTTTTTGTCTTCTTCTGATTTCAGGTCGCCAACCCAAGGCGATGTGGGTAGTCTAACATCCCAAATATTGTATTATATACTTTTTTTTTTTTTTTATTGAGTGTGTTGTAAAAGTTGGGGTGTAAATTAACATCGCCCTCAATTGGCTTCCTAATCAATATTTGAGTGAGTCTTGGTGCAACCTTCGCACCATGCGTCAACAGGTCGAATCAGGTCAATATGTTGATCCAAGTCAATGTGCAGATCAACTTGTAATATGAAATATTTTTATGTATATTAAATAATACTTTTATTTATATCCTATTATCAATTTTTTTTTGTATCATGTGTATATTAGATATAATACTACTTGTTAAAATTATAATTTTTCAAAAATATTACATGATCTCATAAAATTATTAATTACCTAATACATACACAAGTATTACATAGTATTATTTGTCAAAATTATAAAAATATTATATAGTATTACATTATATCCATAAAAGTATTATATAATCAGAATCAAGGTATTACTTAGATTACAATTCTCAAATCAATCATAAATTTGGAGTGTATTACTTGATATATATATATATATATATATATATATATATATATAAGTATTACCTCATTTAAATAAAAATATTACATACTACAAATTGGCCCAAACATTGACCCGACCATTGCATGGTGCGACGGTCGCACCCAATAATGCTCCCCAATATTTATTATACTTTAATCTAACTTTAAAAATGAATGTGTAAATTGAGCTTGAATTTTCTATTACATTTGATGTTTTATTACACTTAATATATGTCATTTTTATTTTTTATTTTTTTATCCTCATAACATTTGATGATTATTTGAAATATAAGATAAAATATAAAGTAGAATAGAATATTTCATATAATAAATAATGATGTGAATTTTTTTTTCCAGGTTTCATTATCCTAGATTTAAATTAATAAACTGAAAAACAACATAATAATTTTGAACAATACATGACCAAGTGTGTAACCAAAATTATTTTAGACCTGAACTAATTCTTTTATAATAAATGACATATATTTTTATATGAAATAGTTTGATGAATTATCTTCCGTGAAATTGAGTCATGTATCGTAATCAAATGAGGTAGTTAATGCAGATGAATATAGTGGTGAATGATCACATTAGAACTATATGCTAAAGTATATATTCATATACGTCAAAGTGATATTTATTATATGTCAAATTATCACTTAGCATACATTAAAGAGTAAAATATAAATTTCAAGTCAGATTATTACCCTTCTTTATACTAAAATACTCAAACTTTTAGTTGTGATGATTTTTGTGAATGGAACTAATAGGGCGACAAATATTCAAACGACAAAATATTCCTAAATAGATGTCTAATCTTAAGGATATTTTGGTCTTTTAATTAACATTTCTAATCTTCATCCTTCATTTATTCGGAATATTCACAACCCTTTTCTTTCATAGTACACCCACGGATGATTTTGAACCTCATGCAAATAAATTAAAAAACCTTAATCTTTTCAATGTAATAATAGTGGTTAATGGAGATTAAAAAAGAACAAAACTAATTAGAACCTATAAAAATTTAATATTATATTAAATAACATATAATGACATAGGAAGAACATGTAATATTACTTAACAGATCTTAGGATTCAAATATCCTACTTAATTTAATTATACAATAGTGGGCTTAAAAAAAGCAGAAATCATGGTGGGTGGTGGCTGTAAGCAATTTTTAATTCATTTGATTCTCTGATTCTGCTTGCTTGTTTCACAGTATTATCCATATTAAAATATAAAACCAGCTGGATATTTAATTTTACACGTCTTCACCTGCGCTGGTCTAATTTAAAATATATAAAAATGAAATCATTAAGGATCACGTTACAATCACGATAATTATCAAATTAATTAATTAATTAATTTTTATTTCACTTTAGAAACAAACATAAGAATATCACAATATTAATAAAATTAGCCAAACTTTTAAAGTCTATATGCTACACGTTTCTTTTACCAGTATATATATTATGAGTGCCCATGTACCAATTGGGCTTCCCCGACCGATCCAGATTCGTGTGGAAAATATATATAATTTTTTTTCTTCACTTTCACGCTAGATTTCTTTTTCTCCTCTACACATCTCTTCCGCGTCTTTCTTTTGCATGCTCTTCATCTTCTTCTCATCTCTTCTCTCCTTCATTTTTTTCTCGAAGCATGACTTTTCTCCTTTTCTCTTAGAACTCCTCTTCTCCATATCGAGATCTCTAACGATTTTCTTCAGATCTGATGGCGATCTAATTAATTTTCAGGGTGGTGATGCGATGCTTGTAGATAATCCTTGTTACAATTATTTTAAGAATTAAAAATCCATCATATCAACAAGATTAAACATAGTAATCATTTACAGAAAATTGAGAAAAAATATAGATTATATAACTTAAAGGTACTGGTTGTATTACATAAAGTTAACATTTGTAACACATAAATATATTATATCGTTTACATAAAGGTATTAATTGAAATAGAAGATAAGAGTATTACTTGCATCACATAAATGTATTGACCGCATTACATAAATGTATTAACCACATCACGTAAAGGTATTAATGCATTTATTTAAAAGTATTACTTTTTTTTTTTACTTAATAAATGATTTTATAATTTTATTGGAATATATTAATTGTATCACATAAATGTATAAGTTTTATTGAATAAATGTATGAGTTGTTTCACATAAAGATATTACTTCATTTGCATAAGGGTATTGCCCCATTTTATTAAAATATAACGTAAATGTATTATTTATATCATATAAAGGTATTACTATATTTACTTAAATGTATTATCTTATTTCAAGAAAAAATGGTTGTATATTATCTTATTCCATTTTTATTGGAATATATTAGTTATATTGCATAAATATATCAATCGTATTACATTAAAGTATTATTTGTGTCATATAAAAGTTTTACCTTATTTACTAAGATATAACATAAATGTAATATTAGCATAACTAAAAGGTCTGATACGCATAACTAATGGGTATAAATTGCATAACTAAATGGGTATGAAATTTTAACAGAAAGTATAAAAATATCAAAGTTATAACATAAAGGTATGAAAATCGTAACTAAAAGGTATACATATTTTTCAGAAAAATATAGAAATTAAACTAAATATGTGGCATTCCCTCTCGACGCGTGGAATACCGTATCGAATTGGGTCTACCCAACTTGCACGGATCCCGTGCATTAGTTTCACATGAGTTTTTACCATATATCATAGGGAAAAAGATTAATATATTAGTTTATTTTATATGTAGAAAAAAATAAGCTTATAAGCTAATATATTAAATGTATTATCTTATAAGCCTTTTTTAATGGTTTTGGTCCTCAAAAGTATGAAAGTGTAAATAATAATAATAATAATAATAAATGGTGTTATTGTAAAAGAATATCCTTTTCCCTATATCATATCAATTTGGATACTATATTATATTTGATATTAAACATCGATTTATTTGGGGAGGACTAAATGTACCAACCGGATTTCTAAGGGCACCACACAATTTAAAAAAAAAATCCAATTTTACCCTTACGGTTGTTGAACTAGTTCCGTTCGGTTGTGGTGGCCGAACGGGCTTCATGGTGTTCGGCCGTAATGACCGAACACTCTTCTATGTGTTCGGCCAATCGGGGCCGAACGAAACTGATCTGGTTCAATAGTTTTTTTTACGTTTTTTGCTACGATTTTCACATATTTAACAAATTTGTAGAATATTCGTCATTATGTTGGCATTACAATTTTCAAAAAATTAAAAGATTTAACTAAAAAAAACACAACTCGTCACGCGTTGTGCGCACCCACCGCGCCTACTATCACTCGTCATCGGCCACTACGGCTGAACACCTTGAAGCCCGTTCGGCCACCACAACTGAACGAAACTAGTTCAACAACCCTAAGGGTAAAATTAAAATTAAAAAAAAAAAAATTATGTTGTGCCTTTAGAAATCTGGTTGATGCCTTTAGTCCTAACCTTATTTTTGTCCAGTGACTTTGGTCAACAGTGGCCGAGTCGGAGCTGCGTCAGCTTCAGCACATATTCCTTTTTCAACAGTATTAATCCTTATACACACATTTACAAGCGAAAACGTTTGATATATACAAATTCATCTTGCTCTCCAACTCTGCGAAAACGTTGATACATACAAATTCATTTGGCTATCCAACTCTGCGAAAACTTTGATCACGAAAAATCTTTGGATATGGCAAAACCTGTGGTCGGGTTTGTGGGATTGGATGATGTCTCTTTGGAATTAGCTGCTTCTCTTCTGCATTCTGGCTATTCTGTTCGCGCATTTGAGGTTTGCCCCTTTTTTCTCTTGTTAATGGTTTCTTCTTTGTTTTTACGTGATTAGAGATGAAGGTGACGCATTTCTTGTATCAATGTGGTCAAATTATGATCTGTTTGCCACTTTTTGGTGTTTAATATTTTGCCCCCCCGCCCTCTTATTATTGTTGATGAACTGAATATTTTGGTATTATTGTGGTTGGTGGCTTGTTGACTAGTCAAGTCAAAGCAAATTACATGTGCATATCATGCTTGGAGAATTTTTGAGTTGAATACAATTGCTTGTCAGATTTATTGATGATCAGTCAAGGCCTAGGTGATTAGTGACATTGTTGTGGATCCACTTTGATGAGATCATTAATTTTGAGTGCTGTGGAAATGTGATTGTGACTAAGACTGAGTTGCCATTTTGTTAATCCATGACAAGAGGACTATTGATCCCATGAAAATCTACATCCACAGAATGCAGTCTTATTCATGGATGCATGGTTGCTTACTTTATAGTCCGTCTATGCTATTAGCCTATTATGGCATTGCCTTTCACCTTTCCGATTCTTGGTTTCATTTTGGTGGTTTTGGTGTGGCACTTTAGCCTGAGTTCACTTAAGCATGAGACCCACTCTTAAGGATACTTGAGCATCTGATTTCCTCTTTGATATTCCTGGATTCATGGGTAAATAATTTGCCAAAAAGAATAAGTATTTGGGTTTAAAACTTGTTCATCTTTATTAATCTGTAATCTAACTCATTCTTAAAAACTTATATGTTGCAGACATCCAGTCAGTTGATAGATGACTTCTCAAAACTGGGGGGTACAAAGTGTGCCAAGCTGATGGAAGCAAAGCAAGGTAAGTGACATATTTATGCCTTTCGCATGATTCTTTTTCCATTTTTCTTATATTTTGGATAAAGCTGCACTATGCGGAAGTTATCTTCTTAAATTGTTTGTATGAGTATCTGACTGGTTTTTTTTTTATTGTTTGGGTCACTGATTTTTGAATGTTCTATCTTACTGATGGTAATTACCTAATCTGATTGTACTTTTACAGACAAAATTTTTAGCTACCAATAACCTGGAATTGGTATTTGCTTTAAACAAACTTGGTCATGTGTGTAAATGATGATTGCAGAAGTTTTTACAATACTGAAAAAGAGTACTTAAGGGAACTCCAGTAAAAGTATTTCTGTTTAAAAAGACAATGGTAGCCTTGCAATAGAATTATGTAACATGCACCAATGGTGAGATAATGCAGGATCCCTCATCAACTACAAGTTGATGCACTGCTATAGGAGGGAACTCTTTTTTTTTTTGATAAGAAACAAAACTTTATTAAGATAATCAAGTTACATAGAAAGGACAGGATGTCCACACTTGCGCAATATGAATGCCTAACAAAATTATAGTGAAAATTGACAATGGACTGATAAAGTGACTCTAAGCTTCAATCTCTTCCTTACATCCTCTGTGGATTCCTTGATGCCTTCAAAAAGTCTCTTATTCCATTCTAACCACATGGATCAACACAAACATGAACAATGATTCTCCACAAGCCACAATATCCGAAGAAAAGAGATTTATATAATAATCTTGTATAACCCATGAGAAGCCCAATTCCTTTTAACACTTTTCCCTAAAGGTAAAAAGTAAAAGAACAATGCTGGAAAATGCAATCTTGATCCTCAAGTAATCTTTACCAGTTAGGAGAAATACAACTGAAGGGGTGCCTCCTTTGAACAACATGACACATAAATTCAATAAATAGCAAATAGTTTTGGATATTTGGTGGGTTGATATTTTTATAGCATTCTGAATAATTTGATTATTTATGTTGGTTTGGGTATAATATTTAAATCAATATTAATATTTATATTTAAGTTAACATTTAAATAACAAAATAATCACCAGTTATTTAAAAAAATATAATACAAAAAATAAAATTTTAATCTTTGAATTAAATCTATATTAATTAAAAACCATATTCATATATTTATAATATGTACAACAAATTTTATGGTTAAAGATTTTTTAAATTTCAGCATTTGTGTAATATTTGTCATAATAAAATGCTTGTGGAACTAAAATAAGTTTATTGTAATTTCTATGTCATCAATGAGAGTATAATGTTATTAAACAATGCTAAACAATATGTTTGCATAAATGAAAGTATAATTTTTAATAATATGCTAATGCTATATCTAATTTACACCTATACCTATATTTTCTTGCCCAAATTCAATTGCTAAGTATACTTGGGTTTTTGGGTTATTGTAATGACCAAATTCTTTTGTGAAGATCTTATGTTTTAGTAGAATTATCATTAAAGAAATTAAATATATACATATTTTTCTTATATGAGATAAAGTGCAATATCTTGTGATCTTTTTTTTTTTGTCTAAAATATAAGTATTAGGATTTTCTTTTTTGAAAATTTCTAAATCCAAAAAAAAAAAAAAAGCTTTAAATGATGTTATATTTATGGGAAATTTGATTTGGATTTGGATGTGTATTTTATATTGTAGACCACTACTAATAATTGTATTGCATAAATAATTGTTAAAACTTAAAAAAAAAATTGTATCATGTTCAGAACTATTAATTAAGATAAATTTGTTTTTGTACTATTATTAGTGTAAAGATTCATATATTTAACAAAATGTTGTATACATTTAATTCTCATGATATATTATAAATCACCATGCATATTTCATTTCAACAAAAGAATACAAATAATGAATTAGGAATACACTTGAGTACAAAATGAATTCAATGAAGCGATAGATTGAATAATTGAAAATTAAAACTTGAAGTTTTGATTAAAACATAAATTCTTATTCAATTAATAAATTAATCATTAACATATTTCATATTTATGAAATGTATAAAATAATTTTGTCACAATCACTGAAAAAGTATATATACACACACACACAAAAGTTGAAATTTTAAAATAATAATCCACTGAATGAACTATAAAGTTCAATTACCACCAGCCTTGTAGCTCAGTGGTATCCCATCTTTTATAAAGGTGCAAATTGTGATGACCAAAGTTCGAACATGGATCACCCAAGTTTTTCTAGTATCTATCCCCCTTCCACTCCCTCTGGCTCATTTAAAAAAAAAACTATGAAGTTCAATTGCATGCTTTTAGATTAAATATTTTGAAGATAGAATATATATAATGAATAATATTTCACATATATATAATGAATAATAAAATATGTAATGTCTTTTAATTTAATTGAAATTCCATATATGTTATATAATTTGTGCATCGCATGGGTGGTAGATTAGTAAATCCAAAAATACAATCTAATAATTGATCAACAAAAAACATTTTTTTGGGATTAATAATACATGATGGAAGCGTAAATTATAAGGAACTTTAATTTTTGACTCAAATTTACCTTAATGGAAAATGTATTCAAATCCTATGCCCGTTAACATTATTATTCTAGTTATATTAATAATTAATCATAGTTTGAGTTCGGAGATTACAATTGATGATTGAAGTCATACCGTTGTCAAATTTGTACTGCAGTCTGGTTATTGATATTTATAATGCTGAGGGCTGAGGAAAACAAAAT
Source organism: Scutellaria galericulata (assembly GCA_946896805.1). Classification (NCBI taxonomy): domain Eukaryota; kingdom Viridiplantae; phylum Streptophyta; class Magnoliopsida; order Lamiales; family Lamiaceae; genus Scutellaria; species Scutellaria galericulata. The sequence continues at coordinate 12,279,410 of OX335797.1, forward strand.
CCTCTTCTGTCAAGTAGCTTGAGACTTATCATTGGAACGTTATCATATATCCCTCATGCACAGTTATTGACCCTGTCATTTTATATCTCATCTTTTGATGCAGGTGTTAATGCTTTGGTCACTCTGATATCTCATGCTGATCAAATAAATGATTTCTTTTATGGCGATGAGGGTGTTGTAAAAGGTCCTCTCAAGCTTGTGATTTGAGATCTTCTATAACTGCAATTATTTGGTTTTTGAAGTGTACCTTAATATCCCTCCCTCTTAATTTCCAGGATTGCCTAAAGATGTTATCATCATTGTCCATTCGACCATACTCCCTGCACATATACAGAAGCTGGAGAAAAGTCTCACAGGTAAACTATACTTTTCTGCTTTTGTGTGGACACATGTAAACTGTACTTGACGTAACTATTGGATGTTGCTTTAAAAAAATAAAATATTTTGTCATACAATTAGATGGCCTTATAAATACTTTGTTCGCATCTCCACTAATGCCTACTTAGTCGTCGTTAAGAATTCTCTTTTCTTGTCAAGTAAGACCAACTTCAAATTCATTTTCAGTTATTTGATTTTATTTTAAAAAAATGAAATCAAAGCCTTCTTTATGTCAGATTTTGTGAAATATTGGGGTTGTGCTTTATAATATGACTTGATTGAAATGTGAGGAATAGTTCTTCCTTTGTACTGTTTTTTTTTTAATTCAACAAAGCTGTTTGTTTCTTATCCCAATAGAAAATTTCCTCTAAAATGATTTTCTGGAATAGTATTGTCAAACAAATATTTCCTAGTCTTATTTGTGAAAAACAAATATTGCCGAGTGTTTCACATTCAGCAAAGTTTTAGAAGCTTCATTTCATAATAATTATTTATCTACTAAAATGTTGTCATGTTTGTAGAAACATCAACAAAAATTTAGTCTTTAAGATGAGTTTGGCTGAACAAGTTTATAAGAAAAAAGTTCCCTTAAATTTTCAGGGAGAAGCTTGTTAGATCCCAAAAGAATAGTGATTGATGAAATTCTTGGGGATGAGCTTATATTGATTACAAAATGTCCATCACTTGCTTCTCATAGGCTCCATCATTATATTTTATCTAAATACTTCAAAAGCTTTTTCTAAAATAAGAAACATTTTATAACGTCAAACTATACAATCTACGCTGCAAGTCCTCTAAACTAACTCCAACCATATCCATATGGAAAGTACTTTCAGTTGTAATAAGCATTGTGCAAATGCTGGTTTTTACACTCATTCCACGAGAAAACATGATTCATACCCAACTTTGACCAGTGAGAAGACTTTACTGCTCTTACTAACTTAAATTCACTCCTCTTAACAAGTTTGTCTTGATCCAAGACGGAAAAATAAGGGCGAAATTAAAGCTACCATCTCTCCCATCCCTAGTAATTAGAAAAAGGAAATAAAGTTCTCTACTTGAAGACCATAATAGCATGGATGACTAGAATCAAGTTGATAAAATTGATATAATCTACTTCTGCTGTGTGGCCCTAATTCCCTATTTTACTTTTTATGCAGAGGATTATAATATGGAAAGTGTTGTTGATATGTATGCCCTAAAGGTGGAGTCTGAAGTCTCAAATGGAAAAGTCATGGTAAAAAATTGAGATTATATGATATGTTATGTATTACTATTATATCATCATCTTATTATTACACACTAAGAGCCTTTTCCTTTTGGTTGGCCATTCATCTTCAGATTATTTCCTCTGGACAATCGGGATCTACCTCTCGGGCACATCCCTTTCTTTCTGGTCAATTTTTTACTTTCCTCTTTCTGTTTTTTTTTTTGGTTGCTTTTAAGCAGTTTTTGTTCTATACTCTAGATTTGTAATTTGAAAAAATCACATCTCTGACTCCAACTTTTGTTTTGTAAGCAGCCATGGGTGAAAAACTATTCTCATTTGAGGGTGACATAGGTGCAGGCAGGTGTGCTTTCTTCTTGTGCTATATATATACAACTAAAAGAATACCTGTTTTTGTTGATAAAATAATGCATTATCATTGGAATCCATGTTCTTCATCTATTTCATGAAGTTAAAAAGTACATGATTCCATATTTTAGTCTGAAGTTCAAGGTTTTAATTAGATTTCTTGTTTCTTGTATTTATTTTCTCTATTCTTGCTGCCAGCAAAACCAAAATGGTAATCGAACTTCTTGAAGGAATTCACTTTGTAGCTTCGCTGGAAGCCATGTCTCTTGGTACTCAAGCAGGGATTCATCCATGGATAGTATATGATATCATCTCTAATGCAGCAGGAAATTCATGGTGATATATTTATAACTGCTCCGTTCTTTCTTTTTCGGGCATCATATGGAAGCACATGTTTGAATTTATTTTTCAAATTTTGATTGATATGTATCGATTTAGTACTACTTCAAAGCTGAGACTAGTTGGTTGCATCCTCTAGTTTGTAAGTTACCTTCTATAGACAGTTTACTAATGCGCAAATAGTTCCTTTTTTAGTGAACTAAATTAATCTAACATGTCACTCTAAATTATTTCTATCTTTTCTTCATACATAATGTTTAAAATCAGTAAACGTATATCAGACAATGATTACCATATTCTGGTCACATAAACGAGTTTGTTGATGGTTGCTTTCAAAACAACTACTGTCTTTTGGGCGGTATCCAGTATGTCAATTTAGGCAAAGTGAGTGGTTCATGATCGAGTTGAAAGGAGTTCTATATTTATCTCAGGTAGAATCAAGCTGGATTCTTAGGAATATTTAAGATGGAATGTTTTTAATAATTTATTTTTTGTCAAGTTTCTACCCATAAGAATGGGGTATTTCAGGGCTTATTCATGTATAAGAAAATAGGTGAGGGAAATAACTGTCCAGCTAAGTGGCTGTAGAGCACCAGACTGTGAAAATAGAGTAAACCTGAGTACACTGTGATTGGGAAATATTTGCATGTGGAGTGACCAAGTCAATGAAGAGAAGTTTAGATGTACTCTCATTAGAACTACAAATTGATAAATAATCATACGTCTTGCATTTTATTTTAGACAGAATGGTGATTCATGTAGAATCACAACAAATTGCTGTCTTAAAGTCAGATCTATATAATCTTTCTATGAAAATTTTGGATTGCCTTTTCACATTTCTTTTCATATCCTAGGATGGGTCCTACGCGTGCTTTTGTTGTAGGTTTGACTAAATATTCTGTCCTTTGATTTGTGACTCTGATGTTGCAAGCATGCAGAAAAAATATTTAAAATGGGATTTTTAATTATATTTTCTATTTGAATTAGATTATTGCCCACAATGGCAATTTATTCACTACATGGACGATTTGAAATTGATTGATTGACAGTTCTCATGTTCACTGAAGCCAAAATAAGGGCCCAGGTTGTATTAACAATTTAGCATTCATGTTAGATGCTTTGTCATCTATTCTGATAGGCATCACATATCTTAGATAGTAAAATACAACACTGAAGGATTTTAATTAACCAACCGGAGTATGACATTTGATAGCACTAGGTATAGAAATAAATGTGCTCCATGTGGATGAGGTAGATTGACTCAGCAATGTGGCTGCACTATTTTGTCTGACCATCTTAATCAGCATTTTCTGTTCTTTATCAATTGTACCATCTTGTTGGTTTGTTGAAACTTTTCTTATATTTATAAATCATCTAATTAGCTGACCTGAGTGTTTTAGTATCTTTTTCTTCTTTAAATGTCTTGCAGGGTTTTCAAAAACTATGTCCCCAATCTGCTAAGGGGTAACCAGTCCACCCCTCATCTCCTCAGTGCTTTAAACCAAAATTTGGTAAGATATCAATAATATTGAATTTAAGGTATTCTTTTATTTGTGACTGCACTGCTACACCATTGAGCAATAAAACTTTTTGTGTAAATGTTATGTGTCCTAGCTTGTGTAAGTAGCATTCTTGATGTTTGCTGACATATTTGCTTACTTTAATTGCATGCTTGCACACACATACACAAGGGGGGGGGGGGGAGATATTGACAAAAAAGGATTATGCAATTTTTTCTTCCAATCACCTAAACAACTTTACTCTAATGTCAAATCACTGAGATCACTTTTGAGAAGTTACTCCACTTTTCTGGGTACACAAACTATGCAGATAAACATACCATAATGCAATTTTAGTAGCTGGTGGCATTGTAGAATGGGATTCAGGCTATATTTCATAATCTCAGTAACTGAAGCATTGTCAAAGACTCAAATGAAGGACTGATGTTATAAATCTAAAAATATGTCAACAAGGAAATGGGTTATTAGCTCAGCATATTGCATGCGTACTTGTCCCCAACTGGCTTCGGTAGAAAGAGATTTGATGAGCGTTTCTTGTAAACTTTATGCCAGAATATACAAATTAAAGTATCTTATTGTGGGGTTTAAGAAAGGTCAAAGGATTTGTTGTTTCAAATAGATTGATAACAATAATTTAGGGCTTTTTCAGGGAGCTGTAACAAATATCTGGGGATATTTAAAGTAGAGTGCTTCACCCTAGCAACACTTGTGGTTTATTTTTAAGTACTGAATTCTACAGTTTTGCATCTACTCAAAATGTCATCAACTCTTTAGAAATCTGAAAAGTAGTGGAATACTATAAAAAAATCCATGGACCAACCCAATAATCTCCACCCTGTAGGATTATGAGATCACTCCAAGGGCACTTGCCAGGTCGAGAATGCAGAGAAACTGAAATGTAAAATTAAACTTCAAAAATGTCATTTTGGAAATATTAATTGCATATTTTAGTAACTGATGGATGGCTTGCTGGTAACCTTAACCATTATCTCGCATATAGGGTTAAAGTATTGGTCGTCTATACCATGCTGGATCAGTTAGAATTGTGGGACATCTAATGCTTGAAGAAAGATTCTACTGGAAATGTTACCATATTATTATAGTTATTAGCCTCGTTGTAAATGAATGCTTGATGTTGCTTCAGTTTTGCTTGTGAGTTTGTATGGTGGCATGGAAGGTATGGTGGTTTGCCAAGAGTTGTAGTTGATACATCTAGCAGTAAAAACACACTTTTACCTTTGGGGTGTGTCATGGGTATTGAGTACGACGGTATTATGCCATCTAGACTCCAAGAAAGATTTATGTACACACACATATATATTTTAAATTCAAACCCTTTGATAAATGGAAATTCAGGGGAGGGGAAGTCAAATCACTGATATCTCCAAGATTAGCACAGGGTATGTGTAAGATTTTGTAGAAGTCATATTTAGAAATATTTGGAGGCGTATGTGGCTCATTTATTTATACTTAATGTCTTTGATGAACCAATACCTTAAACTGATGGCTTCACAATTATCAAGAGGAAGGTCTGATTGTTTTTGTCACCCCTTGAACCATAGATTTAGCTGAAGTCATGGTGTGGAATGCATAACTACAGATCAAAATATGACCTAGAAAACATCAATAAATTATACAAGTAAGAATGTATACATGGACAACCCTCAACTTCTCTATGATAAACTTGCAGTCATGTATATTCATGATGAGATAAAAGGCTTGAATAACAGACCCATATTTAACTTTATATGAAAAAAACTCAGCTTAACACTTTCCTTTTACTTTTCTCATCTTTCTAGTCTAAACACTGAGGTGTGATTTTAAATCAAATACTTTAAGCAAATTTTTTTTCGGATTATACTCTTTAATGATGATTATACTTTGGACCTTGACCATCATCCTGATGGTTGGCGTTACTTGGATTCTTTTAGTTTTTAGCAACTTTATTTCAGTTCTAACTAGTTATCATGTTACATTCAAGGGAATAGTACTGGAGATGGCAAAATCACTAACATTTCCTCTTCCACTTTTAACTGTTGCTCACCAACAAATCCTTGCAGGTATAGTATAATCTTGTCTTATTTAGACTCAATCTATAGTCAGCAACAGCTATATTTAGCTCAATCTGATTTCTGCTTTGTTACTTCACTCTTTTTTATTTTTTTATTTTTTGGTTTTTGGCAGGATTTTCACACAGCTTGAAGGGTGATGAACAAGCCACATTACTGAAAGTAAAATGTTGATAGGATTTTTGAGGTTCTTTCATGCTCTCTTATTCAAATCCTGTTCACTTTTCTCAAACTGCAAATGTTTGCAACAGGTGTGGGAACTGTTATCTGGAGTTAACATCATTGATGCAGCCAATGCAAGTGCCTACAGTCCAGAGGAACTGGCTATTCAATTATCTACCAAATCAAAAACTGCAAAGCGAATTGGATTTATTGGGTTAGGAGCAATGGGATTTGGCATGGCAACACATTTGCTGAAATCAAATTTCACTGTACTTGGTTACGATGTAAGTCCTCAAGCCTCTATGATTCTGAATACTGTGTCCTTGCAGTCAGAAGAAAAACATGCTTGGCAAAGATGAAAGTTTCACCTCATATTGCAGTGTTCTGATGAACTTGTTTCATATGCTATGCTACTTCTATCACTCATGATTATATGTAATGTCAGGATCAGGAAACATATCCTAAGGCTTTCATATTAAATGTCCCATCCTAAAATCATTAAGACTGAGCGCTGATGATTTGGGTAGACTGGCATAGGATCTAGATCATAAGTGAGGCGTGCTTGTTACAAAAAAAGTTTATTGAACCATCCGACTTAAATATTAGTAAACTGAATACTTTATGTTGGACATAGGGATGGAGGGAGGTGAGGGCCAAGGGCACTACCCTGAAGTTTTAAGATATCTGTAGGGGTATTTTGGCAAACTAAATTATTTGCCAAAACAAAAAGAAATATACTTCTCTATTCCTTGCCTCTTTGTGTGAGCTTTTGATATATCCTCTACGCCCTAGAATTGCTTGTTACTTATTTAACCATTTCATGAAATTCTAAGGAAAGAAATTGTGTGAAAAATAGGCGAATTAATTATATTTTCAATATATAATATATTATTATATTGGATTTGTTTTAATTATTTGACTATCAATTATTACATTAGTTATTAGAGAGTAAAGTTTTCTTGTTTTAGCCAAAACAGAGAGTGAATAATATTAATTTCAATATTTTTTTTTGTGTTACATCTATGATTATTTGATTATTTATTATGTAAATATTTGTTTAGTAACATGATGTGTTTTAAAGTTTTAGCACTGAAGATATTATGCAATGTTTTCAAAACTTGAAGAATAGAAAAAAAAATGTTATTTTGATGATATTGTATTGAGTTTTGGACTTTTGAATGTTTAAGATGATTGAGTTAATATATTATATTTATAATAAAAAGTTTACTAATTAGGATTTTGTTTTTTAGAGTTGATGCATATTATTACACACATACACATTATATATTGTTAACTGGGCTCCTGAGTAAATTTTCTATCTTTGTCACTATACATGTTTGTTACAATTGTAAATTGTTTGTCCTATTATTTAGACATTTTGGTATGTGTATGATTATCCTCTCCTAGTGTTTCGGTTCTGTAATAATTATGAAAGATATATATACTTTGGGTTTTAATGCCTTAATGACATTAATAAAGTATTCATCACTTTTCTTCTAGAATGAGTGAACAATGTTTTCTCTAGAAGTATATGAATACTAAGATGGGATGACAATTAGGAAGAGTGTTTTCTAATTGTAATGAGCAACTAGCAGTTTACCTGTGTGTTGCGCGGCTTGTCCAGTCTATGTGTATCTTTCATCTATGCCAGAGAAGCTATAGGATCATGTCCCCAATAGAAGTATTGAAGCCAAAGTTAGTCAAACCTAATGGTAAGATTTCTTCTTGCTGAATAGGTGTACAAACCTACAATATCTCGATTTGAAAATGAAGGAGGCATTGGAGGGAGCAGTCCTGCAGAAGTATCCAAAGGTAACTGTTGAATTTTATGGGGATGTTTGACATTTCCTATGATCTTTTCTAACATATAATTACCTCTAGATGTGGATGTACTGGTTATAATGGTCACAAATGAATATCAAGCTGAAAGTGTTCTATATGGGGATAATGGCGCTGTAGCAGGTATGTGCCTTTGGTTCCTCTTGTATACACTATAACTATCTCTTTATGTTGCAGACCTTCCACCCCGAGCATATATTTAGATTGTTTCTTGATGTTTCAGCCCTTCCATCTGGTGCAACTATCATCCTTTCATCCACTGTATCTCCAGCATTTATCAGCCAGCTAGAGCGAAGAGTGTGGAGTATATTTATTCTATTTCTTATGTTATCCTTCAATAAGAATATAATATATCTTCAGAAGAAATAATTTGGAATTTAAGTTCAACTTCCATACATTTATTAATATCAAAGAGAGATTTTTCTAAAGTACTCTTAAATCTAATCTCTAGGTGCAAGCTGAGCACCTAATTAAACTTGGTCATCCTCTTTATTTGTGGAAGCAGCATGTCAGTTGTACTTTAGACATTTACATTATTATGGCATGCTGCTACTTCTTTCAGATGAACATAAGGATTTGAAGTTGGTGGATGCTCCTGTCTCTGGTGGTGTGAAAAGGGCTGCTGATGGAACACTTACTGTATGAGCATTGATTTTTGTTTTTCTTGATATGGAGGAACCTTAAATAATTGCCTCATACACTGAGTGTTCCTCGAAGGTTACTTACAATAAATTATTTATTTCAGATAATGGCATCAGGTGCAGATGAAGCTCTTGAGCATGCTGGTTCAGTACTTTCAGGTCAAAAAAAAAAAAAAAAAAAAATCTTAATAAATTGATTCTGATTTCATAAGTCAGGGATGTCATATTAAAGCATGAAGTTTTTTGCTTTTGGTTGGTCCAGCATTAAGCGAGAAGCTTTATATCATAAATGGAGGTTGTGGAGCTGGAAGGTATGTCCGAGTTGAATCTGGCTTTTCAGTCTTTTCTTCAGTTTTTACCAAGTTCATGGATTTTCCCTCTCCAGTAGATCAATAATAACGAAAACAGTTTTTACTTTTGTGAAGGAGGTGATATATACAACTGTAGGGTGCATTTTTATACTTTTTATTTTATTTTTATTATGTGCTTATTATGTTTTTTCCAACATGATGTGATAAGTTCATAGGAAGAGATATTACACGTGCTTTCCAATACTTGGACAAGGAAATACTTTTAAGAAACTAACAATTGTATTAAACCTCACATCTCAACCTCCCTGATTTTAGCATTTCACTTCAGATGGCCTGTAAATGAAAACAAAAATAGAACCATTACAAATAACCAAAGTGGAGCCAGTAAGAATCAAATTGTTATCAAATTCCATAAGTGAGCAAATAATTATCGCAGTGAAGAAAATCATCCCATGTTTGAGTTAACTTTTTCTGTCTCAGATACAATGTGTCCTTGCCTATGGTCATTTAATTGGCTGTGTTATGTGAAATACTAAGCATTTGACATAGTGAAAATGGAACACGTAATAGATGAAAGGAGTCCAAGACAGTGGAAAATGGTAGAGGTGAATAAGATTGGAGGACAAAGAAGAATGGCCAGATCTGAGATCTGGCTTCCCAGAACTGTGTATCACTGCTGCTGTCACTGTTAAGTAGGAAAAGAAAGAAGGAGAAACCCTACCTACCTTAGACTATGTACGTGTATTGGTGTATGCATGGTTATATTACTAATATTGTATTTTTGTGAAGGATAAAACAGCAACTATATGTATATATATCATATCTAGAGGATCTTTATCCCATTTTAAGAAGTCGAAAATTGGATTCCTTAAGGAAAAGAAGGGGCAACCTGCTAGTTATTCTGCCTCTCGTCATATCACATTCAAAATTGCGTCCATTGAGATACTTGATAATGTAGTTGTCTTCCATAGAAATCTCCTGGTCACTTCCGTTTATATTCATTAGATAAAAGTAAGTCCCATGAAAGGTGCTTGAGGTAGTTGTAGCACATTGTGATATTGTCTTCTTGTTAACAGATTCTCTGAGTTTTAGTGTTAATTCATAGACTTGGAGATAATTCCCAAATCTGAATGCATATGTTTGCTGTTGTCCCGTATCTTCTTAGCAGTGTGATAACACTTATCATTGGAGCTAAAGTCTATACTTCGAATTTACTAAAGACATATTGACCATTAAATTTTCAGCATCCCTAGTAGAGTATGTCACATCTCCATGCACTGGCTCCTTCTTCTCTGCACTGAAGTAGCTGATCTCTTCTCTGCCTTAGATATACATCTGTACGGACTGTCTTCTGCAGAAATTTTTCTCCATTTAAATGGGTGGAAATCTAGACAGAGTCAGAGTTTGAGTTGCGGGCTCAGGTTTCAGATTGTTTCAACGGGAGGAAGAAATGAACTCATGAGACATGGTGAAAGTTAGAGAATGAGATTATATAAATCTAAGATCTATCTATTGATTTATCTCTCTTCCATTCTTTTTCTCCCAGAATGATTGGTTTTGCTCTGATACCATATGAGATCAGAGAAATAAAAAGCCATTTCTCATAGCTTCCAATAGTTTACAAGATAAGTTTAGATAGAATTACAAGGAGATGTTTTAGGAAACTAACAAATGCACAAAACCTCACTAATTAGTTTCCCCAATGTACCATTGCACTAAATCTCTTTGTGTACATATTTATACACCTGCTATTCTGGTGATCTCGTCACTGAATATTCTCATTTCTCACATTTTTTTCTAGTGGTGTAAAAATGATCAATCAACTACTTGCTGGAGTTCATATTGCATCAGCAGCGGAGGCGATGGCATTTGCAGCTCGCTTGGGTCTTAACACGAGACTTTTGTTTAACGTCATCACAAACAGCGCTGGAACATCATGGTGAATTTGATACATTTTGAAAACCACCAATCTGTTTTTCTACCAGGATTTATAAAATCTTTGCTCTAGTTCCTACAATGTTTTTTTTCTGTTTGATATTGCATATGATTTTTCTTAAGAGCTGGAACTGCTGAAATTTGTGTCAAATCATGCTCTTAGTCTGAAGATATATCCTGCATAAAAAATTAGTCAAGCTTAGTTTCTTGTTGAAAATTTACAATGTATTTCAACAGCAAAGTTCCATAATGGAAGTCGCCAAAAATTCTAAATTTATATCTTTTGTTTTTGGTTTTCAAATTCTGTCAAGTTTCCTTCAAAACATTAGAGTTATTTTGGTTTCCTAATGGCTGGTAACTGATGAAATAGTTCTGTGCAAACTCTAATCTTATCTGCATGAATTCTTCTGCTTGGAGTAGGTCTGGGATCTTGTCATTGTGTTTTGAGGAAGTAAATATCACTCATTTATTGAGTTCTAACTGGAGTTAAAACAAACAAATTTGTTCTTGAAGATGGACTACATGCTATTCTTCCCACCCTTGACTTCAACTTCTAGCAAAATGACTCATAAAGCTTAAGCTCTTAGTCTTCGAAATGGGGACCTTGCAATTGTTTTCTTAATCCCTCTTTGTGCTGTATGTACATATGTCATTTTAATGGAAACTCACCTATGTAATTTCATATGTAGTTTGAGGCAATTCATCAACGCAGTTTTATACTGACAGATGTTGTTGACAAATCAAATAACTTGTTGGTTATCTGCCACAGGATGTTTGAGAATCGTGGTCCTCACATGGTAGAGAATGATTATACACCATTATCTGCACTTGATATCTTTGTGAAGGATCTGGTAAGACTGCTGCATACCCAAACATTGGACTTATATTTATTTCACTGTTAGTTTTCTGCTTTAAGGTTATGTATAGCAAGCGAAGTCTATATTATCATAATTTCTTGTACAGGGTATAGTTTCCCGGGAATGCTCATCTCGTAGGGTTCCACTTCATGTGTCAAATGTTGCACATCAGCTGTTCATATCAGGTGGGCTGAATCTATTAGTTCCATCTATCTTTTTTGTTATCATTTTGATGGTGGGCTGAATCTATTAGTTCCATCTATCTTTTTTGTTATCATTTTGATGTGGGTTGAATCTATTAGTTCCATCTATCTTTTTGTTATCATTTTGATTGAGGACAAATTCCTTCCACATATCTCACAAATTCAGTTTTTAATATCTACACCAATGACAATTTTATACTATTAGTTTTTTACTTAGTAATTTGTTGAACTCATAGACCTTTAATCGTCTTTGGTGCTTGTAGAGTTATGCACCCCCACTTGTAGATTTATTGATGAATTGAGGAGTAAATGCTAAGTTAGAAGCTTGGACAGAGGCATAAGAATCAAAAGGTTTTATTCAACGCAAAGTTAAATACTGAATATATGGAATGTCATTTTAGTAAGCATAGAGTAGAAATAGGATAAATTTGAACACTGGGAGGGTATTAAATGCATCTAAAATTTTAAATACAAGAAAATGGGGGAAGCAATAAGGATGTTACGTAAAATATTCAAGCAAGCTGGAACTAGTTGAGAAGAGCATCCTCTATACTCTGCAAACCGCTAATTTTGTTCAACAACCATAAGACAACGATGTTTTATGGGTCATAGGGTTGGGAGACTAAAAATGAACATGAACTAGAAATGACAATCAAGGAGCGTTTTTATCGAATCTTGGAAGTTTGATAAGCAAAAGAGCTTAAGCCCTTTGGGGGGTCAATCATCATTCATGCTTTATGTTGGTCCCTATGGTTGGAAAGGAATAGGAGAGTTTTCGAGAATATTGAGGAAACATTTGAGGAGGTTTGGGAAATGATTAAGTTTAGGGAAGCATGGTGGGTTTCTACCCATAAATTTTTAAGGGGCTTTTATGTATCTGATGTATATCGCTACTGGAATTTTTTACTTTAGCTTGTAGCACTCTCTTATATCTCAAGGGACATTTCATCCTTTTGTACCCATTATTTTTGTTACTGTAAAAAAAATCTCGTAAAAAGAAAAAAGGGTAGCAGAAATGCGGATGTTAAAATGGATGTGTGGACACACTAAATTAGATAGAATAAGTAAGGAATGCATTAGAAAGAAGGATGGGAAAATTAGGAGAATTAAGATAGTTGAATATGTGCATAGGATACCTTTAGTCTTTTGATGCTCCAGCATGACAGATTGTATAAGAGAATCTTTAACCCAAATCAAAAGGAGATGTAAACATACTTGGAAAGAAACTATAAGAAAAAACATGTTATATTTAAATATTAATGATCATTTTTCTTGCCCGTACATGATGGTGAGAAATGTTCTGTATGGCCCATCTCAGAAACCCCCAGAAATCCCCCACTGGTGGGCGGGATTAAGGTTTAACTTATAGGTGGTGTCATATATCATTTTATTGGAACTGGGCTGTAATTTCAACCTGATGAAAATGATTGCTTGTTCTGCTTGCTTTACGACATGTAGAACTATACATTGGACAAGCTTTTCCTTTATTATTGTTGTTGTTGTTGATTGAAGCTTAAATGTCCATGAATTTAGTAATAGAGCATCTGTGATCGTTTATAAGAGAAGGGCAAAGAAGAAGAATTGATACAGCTTTCCATTTATGTTTAATTCTATTTTTGATCCTTTTAATTAATTCCAGACATTAGTTTTAATTATTAGTTAAATTATTAATGCACAGGCTTTGTGCATGGGCCTTTCTTGAGTTGTTTTGAGAACATATTTATCCCAGGATTTTACCCTAGGGAGATTATCAGAAGAATTATTCAGTTTAGCAGCCTTACGGCTTGTGGCAGAGAACATGTTCTCTGGGTCCTCTGTGAGGAATTTGTTCATGTTATTCCGTTCCTACGTTGCCTAGAATTTAACTCCATCATTTAGCAGCTGGAGAAATGGAACTCTATTATGTTTATGATGTATATTGGCCATTGGGATCTCTAACATATTAAAATAATACAACTTGTAATGTGTCTTGACAGGTTCCGCTGCTGGATGGGGACGAATAGATGATTCTGCTGTAGTAAAGGTATGAGGTCGTGATGCCTGTAAACTTAAAATTGTATTTCTGGAATGCTTGCGATTCTATGATCCACATACCTGCCAAAGTATTTGAAGATTTAATTGATATTAGTATAATGCATATGCTTTGAATGCAATTCACACAACTTTACTGCAATAATTGAAATACTTAATAATTTTCTGGCATAATATTGAATACTTATCCTTTTTTGTAATTACAAATAGTTATTGTATACTGAATTAATTAAAATGGAAGGTGTTTTAATCAAATCAACTTCTTTCATATGAGTTATAAAATGATTGGACAACTTTCAAAATTCTGCTTGTATTGAAATCAGTAAAAATTTTAAATTAAATGCTAAAATGATACTCCTTGCTATCTGAGAGATAAACAGATAATTATATGTCAATCTGAGGGATTAAGTCAAATATGGTTGGGTTATTCTCTAAACTGCAAGAATTTTACAGGTTTATGAAACACTCACAGGAGTCAAAGTTGAAGGAAAGCCCCATGCTTTGAGTAAAGAATCTGTACTTCATTCTCTTCCATCTGAGTGGCCAACAGATCCTATTGAGGATATAATTAGCCTTAACCAGAAAAGTTTAAAAACTTTGGTTGTTTTGGATGATGATCCAACTGGAACCCAAACGGTCCATGATGTTGATGTATTGACAGAATGGTGAGTGAACTAACTACTTCGATTCTGCATTTTTTACATGTAAAAAGATGGTGAATCAAATCCCCATTAAGTGAATGAATGGTTAAAAGTCAGTACTATTAGCATCGAACAAGTTATATTTGAATTTTGATTTCAATGGTTGAATAAACACAGATTGTCTTACATTGTGTAGTCTGTTGGGTTGTTTGTGTCAGAAAACAGATCAAGAAAGAAAGTAATGCATAGACTACACATTAATGTAGAAGAATAAATTGATTTCTCTTAAAATCCTCGTGGTGCATGGGACTAGAACACTTTTGAAGTAGCATTCAAGACTTCATTGAGGTTTAAGGCTTTGGACTATGTCCTGGATAGTCTCAACTAGATGAACTTGAATTGTTCGTTTGTCGTATATATAGTTATTGTTTGTATTTTGTTGAGATACACAAAAAACTCTATTATGCCATGGAATAACTTAGTGTGTGACTTGATCTAGGACTTAATTAATGGAAGAGAAACATAAAGAAAAACCAAATGAGAATCAAACTTCCTTTACTTATAAAATGATGAACTTGTCATTGACATTTTTTATTGATTACAGGAGCATTGAGGCACTTGTTGAACAGTTTGGTAAAAGGCCAAAATGCTTTTTCATTTTGACAAATTCA
The DNA here is from genome assembly GCA_946896805.1 of Scutellaria galericulata. Taxonomy (NCBI): domain Eukaryota; kingdom Viridiplantae; phylum Streptophyta; class Magnoliopsida; order Lamiales; family Lamiaceae; genus Scutellaria; species Scutellaria galericulata. The sequence continues at coordinate 12,294,583 of OX335797.1, forward strand.
CGGTCAATAAGTTCTGACAAGGTAAAATAGTCAGCTATTTCTTATTCGGTTAGTTTATCTACTCTGTATCTGTGGCTATTTAGTAGATCGTTATTGGTACAGGCCAGTGCACTGATAAAAGAGATCTGCAGCAACTTGTCAGCTGCTGCAAAGACAGTGGACAACACTGACTACACTGTTGTTCTGAGGGGGGATTCAACATTGCGAGGTCATTTTCCAGAGGTAAGGGAACCAACATACAGATTAGTATTACTTTTCAACCTTTAATATCCCAAAATGCTTGATGGCTTTGCTTGTGAATGTGTAGGAAGCAGATGCAGCTGTTTCTGTAATTGGTTCAGTGGATGCATGGATAATTTGCCCCTTCTTCCTACAAGGAGGCCGCTACACTATCGGAGACATACATTATGTTGCAGACTCTGACAGGTAGTACTTCTTTGACTTCTGCTTCATAATATCGTCCGATCATTAACATGATTAGTTCCATTGTGTCTACAGGCTCATCCCTGCAGGTGAAACAGAGTTTGCAAAAGATGCTTCATTTGGCTATAAATCTTCTAATCTGCGGGAGGTACGCGTACTTTCTATAGTATTTGTGAGACAAAAAGGCATGCTACAAACATTTTAAATAAGAGTTCAATTTAGCTATATTTTTTTGACATTTCAGTGGGTGGAGGAGAAAACTGGAGGTCGCATACCAGCAAGCAGTGTTGCATCCATTTCAATTCAACTACTAAGGAAGGGTGGGCCGGCAGCTGTTTGTGAACGTCTCTGTAGTTTGAAGAAGGTACAATTTCAGAGTACAATTGAGAAGGTTTACTGTCAAACATTATTGCTTTAATTCAGTTTTTCAGATTACTCTAGTCATTTGGTCCTAAGTTATCATCTAAGAGGCAGGTTTGATTTTACACATACTAAGTGAATAATTTTTGCTGCTATAAATTTGTGATGCAACTGTTGATTTTCTTAAATTGTTTTATCACAGCATATCAGAGCTTCTTGAAGATAACAATATTAGATAAAATATTGGGTGGCACTATCCATTCCAACATTTTCTAAACACAACCCACAAATTTAAAAATGAAAATGAAATATAGTAAAAGGACTAAATTACTCTTCTATATAAATAAAAGATACATCTTTCCCTCCCTTATATTTATTTCTTTATCCTTCTTCTCCATATATTTTCTATATCCTTAAACTCTAATATTAAAACACCCTACCATTCTAAACTTGTTTTGTGAAGAAAAAAATCATAATGGAACATTGAATATTTCATAAACAACACTGTTCATAAAAAAAAATCACTGAAAACATGGATTCATCCTGTTCGAACCAAACTCATATTCGAGAGCTTCGTTCGACCCTGGTTGGCTGAACATAAAGAAGCATGTTCGACCACCAGGCATCGAACATACTTTGATCTGAACGGACAGACCGAACGTGTTATAGCATGTCCGACGCCTGGTGGTCAAACATGCTTCTTTGTGTTCTTACCAGGGTCAAAAGGAGCTCCGGGTATGGTCGAAAGAAGCCCGATTTTGGTTTATCTTAAATTAGTGAATCCCAAGATGGCTCTGACTTGCTAAACTTGTCAGTGCCTTCTGCTTGATTATTTAAAGCATCAAATGATGCCACATCTAAAAGTTATATCTTAGATGACTGAGTTGTCATAAAAATCTGTAAAGATTGAAAGTTCAAGTTCCTTCTTTTTATTTTATTTATTTTGTCAAGGGAGGTTTGTCAACACTTGATTCAGCATTGCAAAATGCTGATACAGCTTGTAGTTTTATTTTCACTCAACATTAAGGAATCTAGGTCCTCCCAGGTCATCTGCATGCCTAGCTCTTTCCCTGTGTGGGTCAACCAACTGAGAGTACTTAAAAATTAAGTTTTCAATTATTTAAAATCAAATATGTTCTAAACCGTGTGCATCTGATGCTTATATACTTATGACTGGAACAGGGATCTACATGCATAGTTAATGCTGCTAGTGAAAGAGACATGGCTGTATTTGCTGCAGGAATGATTCAGGTTGATGTTTTTGCTTTCTTTCACACAGCTTGATTGCAGTTATAATTGCAATTAACATGACAGGCTATTTTTTATGCATCTTTGTTACAGGCAGAACTGAAGGGTAAGTGCTTCTTATGCCGCACTGCAGCTAGCTTTGTTTCTACTCGGATTGGAATCATTCCAAAAGCTCCAGTCTGGCCCAGTGATCTGATGATATCCAGGGAGAGGGTTGGTGGACTTATAGTTGTGGGATCCTATGTTCCCAAAACAACGAAACAGGTTCAAGTTGCTGCTGAAACTTATCCAAATAATCACAAACCTTGATCACTCACTATCAAAATTTCCCTACCTGCAGGTTGAAGAGCTGCTGCTGGAAAGAGGACATGCCTTGAAAAAGATTGAGGTATTTCAGCTTTTGTTCTTTTACATCATTTAAGCCAGGAAAGAAGAACTTAGAAACAAAAGAGTGATTCAGATATTCTGATGTTTAATATAAACACTGTACCTTTCCTTATTGCAACAGGTTTCTGTTGAAAAAATTGCCTTGAGTTCGATAGAAGAAAGAGAGCAAGAGATTAATCAAACTGTTGATATTGCTGATGTGTATCTAAGGAGTGGAAAAGATACTCTTGTAATGACTAGTCGACAACTTGTTGTAGGAAAAAGTGAGTTCATCAAAGGTCATTATGTATATTTCCACCAAGGCACTGGATATAAATCTCAATATTTGTCTTGTTTCTTGTTTTTTATATTTTATGTTCGCTCAAATCAAATTTGTTACTTGACATTTATCATTTTTAGATGCTGCTAATAAACCTTTACGTGTGAAACAGCTGCTTCTGACAGTCTAGAGATCAATTGCAAAGTAAGCTCAGCACTAGTTGAAATAGTACGCAAGATAACTACAAAACCACGTTACATCCTTGCAAAGGTAGGTCTATGTTTGGAGCCCTGTGTGCTCTTCCTCATCTATTAAATATACACTTGTTTAAAAGGTTCCAGATTATCATTCTTAAAAGTAACCTTATGAAAATTGTTTTTCTTTGCCCTGGCCTTATCTTTTTGTTAACTGTATGGATTTGGAGATTCTGCTGGCATACAGGATCAAGTGGTAGCATGTTTGTTTCCTGCATTTATGGACTTCATTTATTTTTCTCCCTTGTTTCACTGTATGGGTTTGGAGATTCTGCTGGCATACAGGATCAAGTGGTAGCATGTTTGTTTCCTGCATTTATGGACATCATTTATTTTTCTCCCTTGTTTCACTGTTCAGTGTCTGTGATTCCTTGACGAGTAATTTTTTTTTTTAATCTAATTCCAATTATTGTAATTCAGCCATCCATTGGATGTCATATGGATTTCACCTGCACGTGTGCACAACAAGTGTTGTGCACCTTTTTACACACAAATTACTAGTAATTTGTATAATTTGTGCTGTAGTTTTTACAGCATACTATGGTAGTTTACAACATAAATTACTAGTAATTTTTGTTTAAAAAGGTGCTCACAATTATTCAGCTAATGCTTAATTTTTGTTTTAAAAATTTTCTAGTGCAACAAACTAAATTCAAGAATCATAAACTGATTTGAATCATTTGTCTATTGTGTTGTTTTTCGTTTAGATATTCAGAATCATAAATGAGTAATCATATTCCAAGCTTCTATTAGTGATAATAATAAAAGTAACTACAGGAAGAAATAAAAAATAAAAAAATCTTGAAACCAGTTTGGAAAACGAAACAATTGTCTCAAGTCCATAAACTATCTTGCTGTTAATTTATATTACCTTTTTATGGAGAGGGAGGAAGGGGGTAATTGTTTTTGTATAGATCAATAATAAAACACTTTCTGCAACAGGGTGGAATTACCTCTTCAGACCTTGCTACTAAAGCTCTAGAAGTAAAACGAGCCAAAATAGTTGGCCAAGCTTTAGCTGGGGTACCCTTATGGCAACTAGGCCCTGAGAGCAGGCATCCAGGCATCCCCTACATTGTCTTTCCTGGTAATAATAGAGATCATAAGTTCTTGTTGTATGTCTAATATTTCAAATTGTTCTAAAATAATTTGACCTCTCAGGAAATGTTGGTGACAGTAAAGCTGTAGCTGAAGTCGTAAAAAGCTGGGCGCATCCGGGAAGGCTTTCAGCAAAGGAACTTCTTCTTGTAAGATCTCTTCATCTAGAGTAGTTCCAGTTTAATTTCTATCAAGCACTGACCATCTTTTACATATAAAAGAATGCAGAAAAAGGTGGTTATGCTATTGGAGCCTTTAATGTTTATAATCTGGAAGGAGTTGAGGCAGTTGTTACTGCTGCAGAGGAACAACGGAGTCCTGCTATTTTGCAGGTTCAAATAGTGCAATTAGTTTTATATTTAGTTGAATTCAATGATTTTGAAATCCCGCTCTCCAATTTCTGTAAGTATGGTGTGTCTCAATATACATTCAGAATTATATGCACAAATATTTATGTTATGCTGAACATGCATTTTTCTTTTTAAATAATGTTTTGTGACTCTATGCTCTTGACGCCAATCCTTGTGAAGATAGAAAGGAAAAGAAAAAACTGATGGTGCTTCCATTATTGAAACTTTACCATCTTGTTCAGAATGCCCAAACTTCCTCCAAACATTTTTAATATATTTTTATTAGCATTGTTTCTATGAACAGAATTTGCATGTTCAGCAATATAGAAAGCTTTCCATCATCTCTAACCTTTTCCACTTGTGCTGCTTTGAGGAGGAATTATAATCTTAAACTTGGATAAATCTTACCCTTATCTGCTTAGATCTCCAAAGAAACCTGTCCTTGAGCGAATGTAATGGCATTTACCCATATATTGATATAGTTCTTTGTCGATGGCAGCTTTGATGGATTAAAATTAACTTTGTCCATTGGAGGTTACTGTTGAATTACAAATCATCGTTCTCAAAAAAAAAAAAAAAACTTCTGTCCAAGCATCGTTTCTTCAATAAAAGCCATATATGTTTACATGTATATTCAATAACACTCGTAACAGAAAATGAGAGCTGGAACAACTAAATTGCCAAGTGACTTGAGCTAGCTCTTACCTAGAAAGAATAGTGTAGCTGAGTTAAATTGCCTTCCAATTGGTATTTTGTTTCATCTTCACTCCTTTTTCTACACATGTAGACTTGAACTTAAACTGAAAACATTAGTTGAAAATATTGTGATTTGTTTTTTTATGTATTTCCAGATCCATCCCAGTTCCTACAAACAAGGAGGAGTTCCATTGGTAGCCTGCTGTATCTCTGCTGCAGAACAAGCAAGTGTAAGTGGCCATTGAGAATTGAGAAGAGAATTATGACAAAATTCTCTAAACTAAATGAATGTCATAACATGAAAACTGCAAGATGGTTTAGATGTATCCTCTAGTTCACAAACCGTACTGTTATATTAGGAAAACAGTCTTTAGCAATGAAAGCCAATGGACACATATTTAGTGGAAGCAGCTTCACTAGGACATTAGTTTTTGTAAGGATAAGGCCTTTCTCTACCTTGTATTCCCTTCATATGTCCATGTATAGATCAAAAATACCAGTTTTCATATGCATTATTATAGTTGCTATGCTGTCAGCCATGGAGCAGTAATATTTGTCACATCATTTATTATTAAAAAAATTTAGAAACTTTGATCCAGAGAGTTGGTCCTAAGCCTTAATCTATTAGAGGTAAGGTAAAGATTCCAATCTTGTCCTCCCCCTATCTTTTCATTGTAAAAGGTTTAAACTGTGTTGGGGAAATGAAGAAAAACTTCAACTAGACTGCTTCACAGCCTTCTTGAATAATAATCTGAGAGATGAACATTAAAGTTTATCATAAGTGTTTAGTTGGACTGTTCAAGTGATACACTGCCGATTTTCTATGACAGGTTCCTATTGCAGTTCACTTTGACCATGGAAGTTCCAAGAAAGAATTGCTGGAGATTCTGGAATTGGTAAGCTTCCCTTGAACTTTCTCAGTGCTAGAAATTAGTTTTTTTTGTTCTTTCTCCAATTGGCCAAAATTTTCAAAGATCAGACATGCTACTCTTAATTGGAAGTACCCCACCATGGTTGTACCTATTTGATGTATTGTTTTGGTCCGTGAAAATCCAAAAATGACAGGGATTCGACTCAATTATGGTTGATGGTTCACACCTACCCTTCAAGGAAAATATTGTGTTCTCCAAGTACCTTTCGGTATTAGCACATTCCAAAAATTTATTGGTAGAAGCTGAGTTGGGAAGACTGTCTGGAACAGAAGATGACTTGACTGTAGAAGATTATGAAGCAAGACTAACTGATGTCAACCAGGTGGGACCCCCCCCACACACACACACCTATAACATTTTTCTACTGTGGTCTCAAAATCATTGCATGTCGTGAATTTCAGGCTCATGAGTTCATTGATGCAACGGGAATAGATGCGTTGGCTGTTTGTATTGGAAATGTACATGGGAAATACCCTGCAAGTGGCCCAAATCTTAGACTTGATCTGCTAAAGGTTAAAGTATTTAAATTTCAAGCATTCATTTTCGGTGAATTAATATTGAGATTCAGTTAAGGAACGCATGGCGAACGCTTCATTATATATAATTAATCTAGGTAAGAAAATAAGGAGTTGCTCGTCCCATGATTCAAAAGCATGTTCGTGATGCATCTCCTAGCCCAACTCTTGCATGAGCTGCTATCATATTCAAATATTCGACAATAGGCAGGTGCTTGATAACTTTTTTTGTTCTTTTTTTTTTTTTTCTTTTTTCTTTTCAGGATATATATGATTTGACTTCGAAAAAAGGAGTTCACCTTGTTCTTCATGGTGCTTCTGGCTTGCCAAAGGATATTATCGAGGTAATGAAATCAGGCTAAAATACAACATAAATGAAATAAATTCTTGTGTAGAATGGTTTATGGACGAGAGACATTGAAGTCCTGAGTGGTGCATGTCAATGGTAGATTTACCGATATATCTAACTGCTTCAATGGTTGTTACGCCAACAGAAATGCATAAAGCGGGGAGTGAGGAAATTCAATGTGAACACTGAGGTCCGAAAGGCTTACATGGATTCGCTAACGAGCATTCAGAAAGATCTCGTCCACATAATGACATCTGCAACGGAAGCCATGAAAGCTGTTGTTGCTGAGAAAATGCATATCTTTGGCTCAGCTGGGAAAGCTTGATCACAATGTCACACCATAGCTTGGTTTCTTTCTTCTTTTTCAGTACTGTGATGAGATGGTGTAAAATAAATATGTTGATGAACATCATCTTCGATTCTGTGATGTTTTAATTCTTCAACCAAAATTGTTAGAAAAAAATTGTGAATGCTGAAAAAATTGGACTTCTTGTTTCATTATTTGTGGCTTCATGTATTTGTACAGAAAGTGCAGATTAAGCTGGATTGGGAAAGTCTATACTTAAAATTCTTGAGTTTAAGATACATATGAATAGTGAAAATGTGTGTTTCTTACGAGATTTTATAGGCTAGGAATTCAGTAACATGTCATATCTATGTTTTAAGTAATTATTGGATAATTGTTTACTACTCCATTTGTTCCAAATAAAAAGTCTATGTTTATATAATTTTAAGGGTTAAAAACATTTTTCCATCTGAACTATACGTGATTTTACATTATTTTGTAAAATTTTGAAATGTTTCACTTTACTGTATAAACTTTAAATTTAATGTATTTTATGGTATCAAACAAATCCTAGCCATACACGTGTCCAAAATCAATAACTAGGATTTGTCAAATACTGTAAATTGCATCAAATTTAAGTTCGTACTACAAAGTGAAACATTTCAACAATTTTACAAAAAAATTTAAAAGCATGTATAATTAAAATGGGAGAATGCTTTATGCCCTAATTTTAACTATAATTGGATGATTGCATTATGGGTACGTACATATGCACGCATGTTAATTTGTATATAAATTAATTTACACATTCATAAAGATAAATTTTTTTTATGTAAATGTATATATATATATATATATATATATATATATATATTAGTATAAGTCATACTAGTATAAGTCCCGTGCGATGCACGGGCATATAAATTTTACAATTTATATATTTAGATAAGAAAATGTACTATACGAAAAATAATAAATTTCTTGGATGAATTCCAGTCTAATTTATTACTTGTGTGATGTACGACCATTAAATTGAAATATTTCGATTTAATGTGAAAACTTTAATTTATGAAAAAAAATCAAGTTCTCGATCATATTTCAATCTCATTTTGTATATGTGTGACGTATGGACAAATATATTTCATGTATCAATAAATTTTAGATATAAAAATGTTAATTATGAAAAACAATATACTTCTTCAAAGTTATTTCAATTTAATCTACTACTCATATAAATTATGAATTTTAAATATTTCTTATTTTCATCTTACATTATCTGACTACTTTATTACTAATTGTTTTTGTTTATAATAAGTATTGTTATATTATTATTATTAAATTATAAGTGTTGTCCAATTGTAGGGAATATTAGCCAGAATTGTAAGTATGTTGAAAACAACCATTTGAATGATGAAGAAATTAAATAATTGTACATCTTGTCTAGATACAAAAATATAATTATAGTTTTTTTAGTTCACGATTGAGATTAGTAATAAAATAATGTTCTAAATATCATCTAATTATAAAAAAAATTAAAAATTCGTTTGGATCACTATTGTATTATTATTATTATTATTATTATTATTATTATTATTATTATTATTACTATTATTATTATTATCATTTAAAATATTATTATACATATATATATATATATATAGGTATATAATTCGTCCATATATATAATGATTTGATTCTATACCATATATATTCATTATACAAAATCAATATTTTTGGAAATTACCATAAATTCAATTAATATCACAAAAAATTAAATATTTAATATTTAATAAAATTTTTATAATTAGGAAGTGAAAATGGGCGGGAAAACTTTTGGCATTACTATTTTTAGGGGTAATTGTTATTATATATATATAGATATGTATCCACTAATCTGTATCTAAATTATATTAAACATTGGCTTGAGGTGAGAAAGATTTTGTTCATCAATTTAACCTACTTGTACTTCGCTATATTTACAAATATATTGAATATGTTGTATAATGGGTACTAATTATGCTACTTTTATTAAATTGGAAACTGACTAAATTTTACTTTGTATCGAAATGGATATTAAACTTTAATATTTGTTTTAGAGTTGTATTGGTGTGCAACTAGTCATGGATCTTAGATCCATGCACTCGGGTCGAGTCAGGCTGAATCTGACCCGAATCCGCGCATTTTTTTTTCTGTGTATTTTCTTTTTTTTTTGGCCCGACATTTATGTTGTGTTAGACATACTTTTATATTATATTAGTTATACATTTATGTTATATTAGTGATACCCCTATTTTCAGATTTCATACTTTAACCCTAAACCCTAATTTCAGCACAATAAATGTTAATTTGGCACAAGTTGTGGATATTTACATTTATGTGATATTACTCATACATTTATATGAGATTATTTATACATTTATATCAACATAAACATACATTTATGTAATATATGTATAAAGGTACAACTAATATAATTAAAATGTATGACTAACATAACTAAAAGTATGCCTAATATAACTAAAATAGTAAAATGTATGAAAGATATTAATATGTTAGTTTAAAAAAAATGCTAATGTACAGCTAACCTTATAAAATGTATGTTTAACATAACTAAAATGTATGTCTAACATTACTAAAATGTATACTTAACATAACCCTAAAGATATGACTAACATAACTAAAAGGTCTATTTAACACAACTAAAAAGTATAGTTAACATAACATAAAATGTATGTCTAACATAACTAAAATGTATGTCTAACACTACTAAAATGTATGCTTAACAGAACATAAAGGTCAGACACCTGGGAGCATGTTTGGGCGGATTTTGTCCGCGATCTAGAGGCGCGTGCGGGCGCGTCAGAGCGCGTGACGGGCTGGGTCAGAATAGATCCATGCACAATGTGTATATATAAGTTTTTGTGTTTGTTTTATTGGTTGTTTCAATTCTAATTTTGGATATTAAACTTTCATATTTGTTTTTTGAGTAAGTCTGGTGTACACCTGATGCACTGTGCAATCCGGGTCGCATGCAGGTCGACTCGAATCCGTGGATCTTTTTTTTTTTTTCGCTCAGGTGTTGATCTTTATGTTGTATGAGTGTGATTTTTATGTTATATTAGTATGACATTTATGTATAAGTATGCTGACCTTTATATACTAGAACTTAGAAAAAAAAAATGATGAATTTCAGCACAATTTGTACATATAAACTTTTATGTGATATTACACATAATTTTATGTGATATTACTTATATCTTTATATTAATATTAGTCATATATTTATGTGTAATATAAATGTGCAACTAATGTAATTAAAATGTATGAGTAATATCATATAAATGTATATTTATCCAAAAAAGCGTTGAAATTCTTTTTTTTTTCTATGTTACAGTACATAAAAGTGATAACATTTATACATAAAGGTCATACCTATATAACATCAATGTCACATATTTATAACATAAAAATTAGTACATAAAAACCTTTTTTTTTTAATTCACAGATCCGGGTCGGATCGACCCGAGATCCGTGCACCAGGAATTTGCGTTGTTTTATTGGTTGTTTCAATTCTAATTTTTGATCAATTTCATTCTACATGGTAACTGAAACTCCATGTGAATTGTTATATCATGTTGACTCACTGAAAACTATTGTCAAATAGGACACTAAACATTATTACTTGTATCAAATAAAAATATAATCAATACTAAGTTTGATATAACTCCCGAGATTTTATTATCCAATTGGATCTAATATTTTTATGAGGCTTTAGTCCACACAAGGCTACTTACAACGTTTGAGGTATTTAAACCCAATTCAATTTTTTATTTACGATATGAAACTATATATATTATTAATACATCCTATTTATGAAAGAACCAATATGCATTCGGATCTACTTACTTTGGTTTGTAACAGGTAATTAAAAAAATAGGGTGAGGGTAATTATGTTCACATATATTATATATGTAAATTCTCAATTTTGACCTTTTAAATCAATTTTTTGTAAATTCTCTATTTTGACCTTTTAAATCAATTTTTTGTAAATTCTCTATTTTGACTTTTTAAATTAATTTTTTTCCTTTTTACAGCCTCCAACCATCACTTTTCCGTTTTTCTTATACATACGCAAAAAAAGATTTTATGCATTTCAAACTCCAAATCTAATTTTTAAAAATTATTCAAAAATTATTTCTTTGCTCATTTAGTTCCTCAACAAATTTTTAATATCTTGAAATATTTCATTAAAATAATTAAAACTATAAGAAAATTGAGTTTGTAAGGTAATAAATATATCTTCTTAAAATAAATTAAAAAAATCATTCCCACGTTGAGGAACATAGGACAACACAAAAAAATTTCTATATTTATGCAGTATAAATTAATCGAAGTACTAAATGTAGAAAAAGAGAGAGTCATGGTTGCAGAGGGATGAAAATTTAAAAAAAAATTCGAAATCCAAAATAACTTCAAATAAAATGTATGGATACTGATAAAAAAATTGATTTCATTTCAATTTAAATATTTTATGGCAAATCATTGAAATTTATGGTTTATGAAACAATGGAGACTGAAATAAATGATGTTTTGATTTGAAGAAAGAGAGGGTTGACGATTGAGATAATAAAAGTGGTGGAGATATGAGGGTTGTGAAAAGAATAAAAAAAAATTAAGAATAAAATAGAAAAAATAAATATATTATAATTGTGGAAAGAAATATTAATGGTTGTAAATAGCCTTATATTTGTGGATTGGATAGGCCCATGAGTTAGCAGAATCTCATGTATCAACAAACATTCAAACTTCCTAATATTCTACGGAAAAGCCCAATTCTCAAAATATTATTACGTAAAAAAAAATTAAGAAAAAAAAAACTTCCAAATGCAGGAAATAGTAGAAATATCTATGGTGTTGTTTGGATTGGTGTTATGTGGGATTGGAGAAATTCGACTTTGAAATTCTGAGTTTTTGAAATAAAGGTGAATAGTTAAAATCTGTGTTTGTTTAGAGATTTTGTAGGGTAGGATTAGCACTGTAGATGTCAAATCAATGTTGGAAAAAATGTTATTATGTAATATTATATTATGAGTTGATGTAATGGTAATGATTGGATGATTGTAATAGTAGAAATTTAGATGTGTATTGAAATTTGTGTATTAATAGATTATAATATAGAGTTAATGATTGTGTTTTTATTTAAATAAAGTAGGATTTTGGTAGATTATATAATCCTATTCTAATATCAAAACAAATGGAGATTTGAATGAATCCAAATCCAAATCCCAACTAGCAAACACTAATCCAAACATCACACACACATATATATATATGATTGTCAGCATGCTACAATAAGTTTTACGGATGATTTTTATACAAACATCACACACACACACATATACATACATATATATATATATATATATATATATATGATTGTCAGCATGCTACAATAAGTTTTACGGATGATTTTTATACAAGTATTTCTTTTGCCAAATCATATTAGTTCTATAAGTTCACAAATAAATGGAAACTAAGGGTGTGTTTGGAACGTGGTGTAGATAAATTTTACAAGTTTGAATTTGGGATTTAAGTGGATTTTGAAAAAAAATGTGATGATAATTTTGTGTATGTTTTGGGATTATTATATGGTAGAATTATAATTAAAATACTACAATGACATTGGAAATGTAGAAAATGTAAATATTTTTGTTTGAAATTGTAAAAAAAAAGTAGAGTAGAGTTATAGGATTGACAAAATCATCTAAAATATCATAACAAACAAAGATTGATATTTGACAATCCCAATCTAAACATCCCCTAAATTTCTCGAGATCTGTATATGATTGAAAACATGTTTGATTAGTGTATATGATTGAAAACATATTTGATTATTCATAAATATCACTCCACAGGAAATACAAAATAAAAATCATCCCCAACTTTGGTCACAAGATTCTTTTTTTTTTTTTGGTTATTTTGTTGCTTATATTCAGCTGGAATATTATTCCTAATTTCTAAGGTGCCTCCAAATTGAAGCATATGATCAAATAACTTCAAGTATTTACATAGGTACATGAGGAGTACAAATTGTGTACAAGACTTGCCATTAGCACTGAATATACTATACAGGACTTGATAAAACTTGTAACAAATTTGCATTGAATATACTATGCAAGACTTGAGAAAACTTGTATCAGATTTGCATTGAATATACTGTACAAGACTAGAGAAAACTTGTGTACAAGGAATATAGTAACTGAGATATAGAATTTGCCTAAAATTGCTGTTCTAATTCTAATATTTACCTATCTTCTTTCTTCAAGCTCTCAAAATCAAGATCCAATGAGCTAGCTAGCTAAAACAAATTATATTCTCTGCAAGAATGAAAAGGGTATAATTTTAGTCATCAATTCAACTTCAAAGACAATTAATTATACACAAATGAAAATGGAGGAAAGAAATTCAGAAAGAGCAGAAGAATGAAACAAACATCAAACAAATACTAATTCAATAACTCATCTTTCAAAATTCAAGAACCAGAAATTCTTACCCAAAAATCACTGTACAAGTCCCAAAATGATTCATGCTGAATTGGGTCTCTTGGGAGGAGTCCAATTCCTTCCTGAGAGAGAGAGAGAGAGAGAGAGAGAGAGAGAGAGAGAATTTGGATTAAAAAAAGAAGAAAGAAAGTGGTATTAAGCGTGAAAGAAAGAAAGAAAGATAAAGATAAGAGTGATTAGTACCAAGATAAGAAGGGGCAGTGAAAGTGACGATGAAAGAGGGCAAAGTGAGAGTGATCATATCAGAATTCCAAACAATGTATTTAGTAGGCGCCAATGGATTATCAGCTCCAGAGTCGAAATACATGGAACCTCCTCCCTTCAACTGTTGCCAAACACCACTGATTTCTTCTGTTTTCCCCAATATCACGCGGCACATCACTATGTGCCTTAATCCTTCATTATCTTCTGTTGCCCTAATTACACTGCCAATTCAACAACATTTCATCAATTCACATGCCTTGTTCAACAAGCTTTCATCAATTCAATTCAATACCTATGGAGAGGAAAATTGATAGGGGACAAAGAGAGTCCAACGCCTTGAAGATAACCCTCACATTTCCGAAATCCAATATCCACAACCTCGCTGATCTCACTCCGCGAACCGCCGTACCAGACGTTCTTCAGATTAGCATTACCGCCGCGCGCCGCCGCCACCACCTGCGTGAAATTCTCGAACGCTTTCAGCTTCGCCTCCCATTTAGCACTCGAGTATGTCTTCTGATGAATCGCAACTACATTGATTTCCTTCCCCAGAGATCCCATTGCCAATGCTAAATTCCTCCTGATCAAACTATAGATTTTCTCATTCCCATCCGATTCTTCCAGCTTCACCATTCCCTGCCTCGAGAAATCCTTCGATTCCGATGCGCCATCGGAATCGGTATCGCTCTTCAATTCGTAATCGTGCACCGTTATTGATTCTTGATTTTCAGGCTCCATCTTGAATCTTCTTCAATTTCAATCACCAGTTATCGTTGTATGTATATATACACACACATACATACACATAGTGGAGCTTTTTGTGTTCTTCAATGCAAAATTGACTCATAGTTGACTACATGAATCTTATCATTATGGATGCATTTATACAGTTTAATGTGGCTTAATTATTTTTACCTATTTTGCCCAATATATTTTTAATCACTTTCTATTAATCCATTCATTTTAGTGGATACAATTCAGATTCTTTTAGTATTTTTCTGATGCATTACACGATTTGTCATATAATATCTAATAATACAATATAATGGTATGTTCATAATAACTTATAGTATTTATATTAATATAAACTTTGATGTTTAATCTTCAATTCATGTCATTTTAAATAATATTATTTCATAATTTTCTAAAAGTTTAGAATACAAATAATAATTCAAATCTTTAGATAACTTAAAAAGTGGAATAAAATATACCATTTCTAGAACCAAAATAATTAAATATAGTGTCATAAAAAAATCTTATTTGTGTCATAATATTACATGACAACATAAATTTGAAAAAAAGAATTAACCTCTTAATGTACATTATGCGTATCGAAAACTATTGCAAAAACTATTATGAATAAAAAGAAATAATCTCTATTGCATCTAAATTCAAAAAATTCAGATTTGAGAATTTGTTTTCTCTGTTAGCAATATAATAACAAATTAAAAACTCTACGAATTTAGGAGCTTAGCCTTGAAAACTGATCTACATAATGCTTTAATAGCCAATAATAATGTCTTTGAGAAGTAGCCTTATGTGTAGGATCTTTTGTTCATCCTTCCATCTATTAAAAACAAAAATTCAACTTTTACTTTTTTTTCAAGAAATTTGAGATAAAAGCAACCAAATTTCTACAGAATATGTGTGTGTGTGTGTGTGTTTTAACATTTGTATTTGACTTTTTGCTGTAGAACTCCTTATGAAATTAAAGAAATTGTCTAAGATTGAATTTGAAATCTGTTCCTCAAATTTTGGTTCTCATATATGTAGGGGTTGAGCCTCATGGATTGGTGTGGTATGGGGGCTTGCCTCCCCCCCCCCCCCCCCCCAAAAAAAAATTATTTCTAAAAAATATAATTATCTATATACATTTTTTGGATTTTTTTTTTCGATTTTTAGTATTAAAATATTGATCTTATAGTAATCTAACCCCAAAATCAATCAACCCCTCAATATTGTTGATCTAGTTACAGCCCTGTATACATAAGCTTAGCTTATATACATCAAAAATCTTGAAGAAGAAGCCAAGACAATAGGGCGAGGAGGAAACCAAATTCAAAGCATTTATAAGAATAATGTTAGCAAAGTCAATTTTTCGTTGGATAGTAAAAAGGTGGTGTCATTATTTCTTTCTATATTGGAATTTGAAAAGGTTGTATAATGCATTAACAATTGTGGAAAAAAAAAAATATTCTATATAAAATTAAATAAATATAAGAAAATGTCTAAAATGACCTTTCTAAAAAGGGCAAGTGCATTTAAGGAGGAAAATTCAATGATTATGTTGGATAAAATTAACCAAAAAATTGATTTTTCCAACTAAACAAAACAGTACTTAAGTACTCAAATATGTATAATATAATGTATAATTCCCTCGTTGTTTAGTAAAAAAGTTAAAGACTTTTACCACCAAGCTAGTCGATCATCTTTCTTCTTTTTTAAATTATCCGACCTTTTTTAACCTTTATTCCATTTATTCCTATATAAATCATAAGTATATTTGGAACTGATCGTTAAAAAAAAAAAACACCCGCTAAAAATACTAAGTTTGACACATGAATATATGTCAAACCAACCTTTAACTTAATATCAACGAAAATAAATCAAATAAATACTTTAAAAATGAAAAGGAAAAAGTTATTTTTTTAATATTATCTTAAAACAAGTCAAATTTTTATATTAGTCTCAAACTATTCTTTCCTTATCATTCACAAACCGCATACATTAAAAATCTTATAGTTGGGTCTAAAGTCACCCATGAATTTCTAAACACCACCCCAATTTATATGATTTTCAATTAAAAAAAATAGAATAAGAAATACCAATTTTACCTTTTAAAAAATCAAAAAAAAAAAAAACTAATTCCATTCGGCCACGTTAGTCGAATAAGTAGAAGAGTGTTCGGCCAAGGTGGCCGAACGTACATCTATGTGTTCGGCGTGGGTGGCCAACTATACTTCTATGTGTTCGGCCAACCAAGACCGAACGGAGCAAGTCGGGTTTAGATCGATTTTTTACATTTTTACATACGATTTTCACACAATTTTCATATATTTAATTAATTTGTGAGATATTCATCATTATGTTGGCATTTCATTCATGAATAAATTCAAAGAAAGAACCTAAAAAAATCAAGAAAGATGAAAAAAAAAAGTGAAGGGGATGAGAGGGAATAGGGTTCAAAATTTTTATTATTATTTTTATTTCCAAAAAGTAATGTTGATATTTTCATATTTTTATTCCTATTTTTAATTGAAACTTGTATAAGTAGAGTGTACTGAGAAAAGGATACCCATCACCGCTGCTTTTCTCTTTCATTCACAAACCCATAAATTCAATTCTCAATAACTTAAACTGTATCTTGTGAGATGATCAAATGGTTTGTAATTTTTATTTTTATTTTTATCATAGCATGCATTCAATGTAATTGAAATTAATTTCAAATTTCTTTTTAAAATGTAATACAATAACCACATCTTGAAATATAATTTCATTACGTGAAATAGATAAAATCCTTGAAATATTATATATAGATATTTGAAATTATGACATTTGATGTTGCTCCGATTCGACGCTCTTGTTCTTCAATCCAAAAACTCGAAATCTCGAACCCGATGACCTGCAAAACAAACACCGGGAGGGGTTCCCGGTGACGGGACTCCGACGCTCAAGTCAATAAGATTGCAAAGCAGAAAATTACTCAAAGAATATGCGTGTGTTTTATGTAATTGTGTATGTGAACCCAATAAAGAATGAATATAAGAGGTATGTATATACTCCCTGGAATACGTGTTAGTTGAGATTTATCCCACAAAATAGGAGATATGGGCAACTGACCCGCTGAAATAGCGGTCAGTTGGACTAAAACCAGTTCGTCACTTTTCAATGTTAATTAGTTCGTCATTATGAATCAGTTCGTCGCCATCATGAATCAGTTCGTCATCATATATCAGTTCGTCACCATCATGAATCAGTTCGTCATCATATATTAGTTCGTCGTCATCATGAATCAGTTCGTCGTCATCCTATATCAGTTCGTCATCATCCTATATCAGTTTGTCAAATGTATCAGTTCGTCATCATCCTATATCAGTTCGTCAAATGTATCGGTTCGTCAGTTCGTCATCATCCTATATCAGTTCGTCAAATGTATCAGTTCGTCAGTTCGTCATCATCCTGTATCAGTTCGTGTTCCATGACTAATTCAGTTCGTCATCGTATTCCATGACTAATTCAGTTCGTCATTTATCAGCTCAGTTCGATTTCTGACTTCAGTGTGAATTTAAGGAAGAAAACTCGGTTCAGATAAGTTCGGCCATATCAACATTATTATTTATTATTACATGCATGGATGGGTACTCTAGTTTAATGATATCAGGTTTGCCTTCATGATGGTTTAGAGTGTATCCTCTAGTTCACATATTTACTTATTTAGTGGGAGCATATTCACTTGGACATTAGTTTTTATAAGGATAAAAGACTCTCTCTTTCCCTTCATATGTTCATGTACAAATCAAAAACACCAGTTTTCATTTGCATTATTATAGTTGCTAATAATAAGATTGCTGATACGATTGTTGGAATTTAGATGCCATCATGCCACGTCAGATTTTCCGGTGACCACGTCAGCAATTTTGAAAATTCCGACAAAAAAAGAAAATTAAAATTGGATAAGATTAAAACATAGAGACCAAAATTGGTAAACAAATACTTAATCGTCAAAAAATGAAAAATGTATTACTTGCAAGATCAAAATTGAAATTATCTCTACCTTGTATAATGGATACTAATTATGCTACTTTTATCAAATTGGATAGTGACTAAATTTTACTTTGATGAAAATGGATATTAAACTTTCATATTTGTTTTCTTTTGTTGTTTCAATTCCAATTTTTCGTCATTTTCATTTTACATGATGACTGAAACTCAACGTGCATTGTCACATCATGTTGACTCGCGGAAAACTAACAATGTAACATCAAATAGGCCATTAAACGTTATTACTTGTAAATAATATAATCAATAATAAATTTGATTTAAGTCGGAGATTTTATTAATCTTTTTATGTGGTAGCCTTCTTACCACGTTTTAGGTATTTAAACTCAATTTGAATTTTTTTTTTATAATATGAAACTATATATAAATATATATTATTAATCCCATTATTAATACATTCCATTTATGAATGAACAAATGTGCATTTGGGTCTATTTACTATGGTTTGTAACTGGAACATATAATTGAAGATATCATTATTATATATATAATATATAAAAGTAAGAGAATTAAGGATACTTGATAAATTCACATTATTTTTATATTAAATATAATTAATTAATAATTTTAATTCACATTAAGGATACTTGCTAAGAAATATTACTAAATAATATGGAAATATTAACTAAATTTATCTAAATAACATATGTTAAGCTTCAATAACATAAATTATTTATATATTTGAAATTTATTATATTTAAAAATTTAGAGAAAAAAATATAAATAAATTGGATAGGTGGATCGAATAATATAATAGGTTTAACAATATATATTATTTTCATAATAAATAAAAAAATATTTATGATCCTCTACAAGCGCAACATGTATTTCGACTAAAATAATTATGTAATCATATTATGTTATATTTAATATTAAATTAAGCGATATATATTACATAAATTATAAATTTAATTTTACTGTATAAATAATATTTAAATTTTTCTAATTTTACTAAGTTTATTTTATTTTTTTATTAAATCTCGTGTATTACACGGGACATATACTAGTGTACATATAAAAACAAAAAAAATTAAAAGAAACATTCAATTTTTGGGATAATATCAATTTTGGTCATGTATTTAAGACATTTTCTATTTTTTGACAATCAAATATCTGTTTTTCACTTTGGATTTTTTATGTTTCAATTTTTTTTCCAATTTCAATCATTTTTTGTCGAAATTTTCAAAATTGATGGCATGACCGCCGGAAAATCTAACATGGCATCTAAATTCCGTCAACCACGTCAGCAATTTTGAAAATTTTGACCAAAAATGATTGAATTGAAAGAAATAAGAACATAGAGGAAATTGAAAAACAAATATTTGATTTGTCAAAAAAATTGAAAAATGTCTTACATACGGATCAAAATTGAAAATAATTTTTTTTTTTATATTAGTCATATTAATTTTGATACCACACTGTGAGAATAGATTGAAAAAAAAAATGAAGAAATTAGTACCTATATAGAACGACAGTTTTTTTTTCCTCCAATTGGTGCACAACCACCATAACTTCTAAATGTTGCAAATTAAATAAGCTGATATTGCATATTAAAATAGGGTGGAATGGTGAAGCCTTATATATTTGTGGTGTGGACAGGCCCATGAGATTTCCTAATATTGTACGGAAAAGCCCCATTCTCAAAATATTGTTTTTAACTTTTAAGTTAATTAGATAAAATATTCTCCACTCTAAAAAATTAAAAAACAAAGGATTGAATTTTCCATCGTTGAGGTTTTTTCTTTCCCATAACAATCATATTCATACACTGTCTATGCACGAAACAATATTATAAAAAAAAAAAAAAAAAAAATTCAAATGCAGGGAATAGTAAAAATATTGTCAGCATACTGCAATTAATTTCTAAGGTCCCTTCAAAGAAAAGCATATGATCAAACACTTTCAAGTATTTATACATGTGTACATGAGGAGTGAAAATTGTATCCAATTTGATGAATTTGCATTGAATATACTATACAAGACTAGAGAAAACTTGTGTACAAGGAATATAGTAACTGAGTTATAGAAATTGCCTAAAATTGTTGTTCTAATTCTAATATTTACCCATCTTCTTTCTTCAAGCTCTCGAAATCAAGATCCAATGAGCTAAGCTAAGACAATTAGATTCTCTGCAAGAATGAAAAGGTTATAATTTTAGTCATCAATTCAACTTCAAAGACAATTAATTATATTTATACACAAGTGAAAATGGAGGAAAGAAATTCAGAAAGAGCAGAAGAACGAAACAATCATCAAACAAATACTAATTCAATAACTCATCTTTCAAAATTCAAGAACCAGAAATTCTTACCAAAAAATCACTGTACAAGTACCAAAATCATTCATGCTGAATTGGGTCTCTTGGCAGGAGTCCAATTCCTTCCTAGAGAGAGAGAGAGAGAGAGAATGTGAATTTGGATATGAAAGAAAGAAAGAAAGAAAGATACTAACCAAGATGAGAAGGGGCAGTGAAAGTGATGATGAAACAGGGCATAGTGTGGATGATCATATCAGCATTCCAAACCATGTATTTTGTTGGCGACAATGGATTGTCAACTCCAGAATCGAAATCTATGGAACGTCCTTGCTCCAACCGGTCCAAACCTTATGCGATTTTATCTGTTTTCCCCAATATCACGCGGCACATCACTATGTGCCTTAATCCTTCCACATCTTCCTTTGCCCTAATTACACTGTCAACTTCACATCACATGCCTTGTTCAACAAGTTTTCATCAATCCAACAGAAATTCAATTCAATTCAATTCAATTCAATTCAATACCATACCTATGTATAGGATAATGTATATGCGACAAACAGAGTCCGCCACCTCCACGTCTCCCAAATCCATGATCTACAACCTCACAGATCTCACCCCGCGAACCGCCGTACCAGACGTTCTTCAGATTACCGTTGCCGCCGCGCATGGCCGCCACCACCTTAGAAATTTTTTGGAACGCTTTCCGCTTCGCCTCCCATTTAGCACTCGAGAATATCTTCTTATGAATCGCAACTACATTGATTTCGTTCCCCAGAGATCCCATTGACAATGGAAGATTCCTCCTCACCAACCTATAGTATTTCTCATTCCCTTCCGTTTCTTCCAGCTTCTCCATTCCCTGCCTCGAGAAATCCTTCGATTCCGATGCGCCATCGGAATCGGTATCGCTCATCAATTCGTAATCGTGCACCGTTATTGATTCTTGATTTTCAGGCTCCATATCACTGAATTTTGCCCTTCAATTTGAATTGAATCACAAGTTATCGTTGTATATATACACACACACTCATAGTTGAGCTTTTTGTGTTCTTCAATCAGTCAATGCTAAGTGACTCATAGTTGACTACATACAATTTATGCGGTTAATCATTTTATACCTATTTTCGCCAATATATTTCTAATCACTTTCAACTTTCTATTAAAACCATTCATTTTAATGGATTTTTATTAATTTATAATATAACGTAATGGCATGTTCATAATAGCTTTTAATATTTATATTAATACAAACTTCAATATTTAACGTTCAGGTAATTGTCGTTCTATATAATTATATTTCATAATTTTCTATAAATTCAAAATACAATTGATCACATTCAAATTTGTAGATAATTTAAATAGTGGAATGAGAAGGTCTATATTCAAAATAAAAGATACAATTTCTTTTCTAGAACCACAATTTCTAAAAATACCAGGATCAATTTCCCGCACAAAATAAGTTACCAAAAATAGAAATTTGATTAGAGAGAAAAATATTAGGAAAAAAAAGAAGAAGAAAATACATCATCAAGAGTTGTGCCTAGAAATTGTTAGGGAAGGTGGGGGGGGGGGGGGGGGGTGGGGTTTGGGTTGGGTGGATTAATATTTTCCACTTATTTTATTAAGTATAATGACTATTTCATATTAGGTCTTTTTTTTTAATATATAATATATTAATGAATTATTTTGTAATCATTTTTAATTTGATATTTATATTGTATATATAAAAACACTTAAATTCATATTTTAAAGGTTTGTTAATATAATATATAAAGTAAATTTATTTATGTACAATTATCAATAACAAAATTCATACTTTCATAATATATTTAATCTTTTATGATTTTAAAAATAAGTTGTTGAAGTACTTAGGGCAAACAAAGATGATTAACATTTTTTTAGATATCGATCAGGAGATAATTACATGTATATTTAATTTATTTAATACATATTATATATGTTAATTTTTAGATATGGTAGACATATATCTTTTAAATTACCATGCACGTCTACTTAATTTTTTTTATAACATTCATTTACTTAATTACTTTATTGTATTTTAGTCCATTAATAAAATGTGTAAAGAAACATCATATAAAACACCATTAAATGTGTGTGTTAAGCATTTCTATTGACATTAACAGAGTTGGAGATTGCAGACCTTATTTACAAAATCAAATGAGGGTTTCGTGTAATTTTTAAATAAAATGAGAGATTTGTGTCGATTTTCCAAACTATAAAGGAGTTTAGTGCAATTATTTCAAGATATCTTTTAGTGCGTATATAATGCATCGAATTTATCTAAAAAAAATGTATCGAATTTATCATTATTATATGTAGTTTTATTTATAAGTTGGGGGTTTAAACTTAAATAATATATTCATTTAAACTTCATTTTTATTTCATAGTATATATATTGAATTTATCATTTTTTTGTAATTTTATTTATTGGGAGGGGGGGTGGATGTGATGATTTTTTGTTTACTCTAATCATAATTTCAAATTATAATTTATTCTTTTTTTAATCCATGATATATTAAATTTATCATTTTTAAGATTTTTTTATCTGTTATTTACAATGCATATATAAAGCAAAATATAAAAAGTAATATGTTTAAACTTTGATTCATTTGTAGTAGTTTCTACTATAATAGTAAACTAAAATATTATAGCTAAAAATTGCATATTCTAAATAAAATATTATACTTTAAATTTGCACAATACAAAATAAAATGACAATAAATAAATAAATAAAATATTTTATTTATTTATATAAATACATAAAATATTTTTTTAGATTATTTGAGAAAATTTTATAAACAAACCTTTGATAAAAAAATCTAACTAAAACTATGACAATGTATGCAACGCACAACATATGAAACTTACATTTGTATATTCAGCCAAGACTCTATTTCATACAACGATTTTCTAAAATTATAAAATATAACTAAAATACAATAAAAATATGAAACATACACTTGTATATTCTACATGTTATAACCTTTTAATTTATGGAATCTATCTTAATATCAATTGAATATACTATCATAACAAATAATATACCACGACATTGTGTGGGTGAAATACTAGTTTTTGTAATAATTACATGACAACATTACATTTTGGTAGTCAATATTGCATTGAACTTGATAAAATAATGTCAACATGATGGGGATGCATGCGATAGACAGCAGAAAAAAAAATCCAAGAAGAGTTTGTCAAGTTAGTAGTTTGTTATATATAATCAGAAATTAGAAGAAGCAATTAATCTCATAAACATACATACATACAATACAAGAGACTTTTTAAGAATACTTTGGGAGAATGGAAGAGTGTACTAGAAAGTGAAATATAGTAATTGGAAGAAGCCAAAACCAACCTTTTTCCTCATTTGATTTTAAGTTACAAATTGTCTCATATTGTGTTGTCTTTCCTAAAGATTTTAATATTAATGTAGAGAGCATAATAGAGAATTGGATGGCACTTGGTTATTTGGCAGTTGATATTGGCAACATGGAGCTGAAAGGGCAAGAGTATTTTGACATTTTAGCAATGTGTTCTCCATTTCAAGATTTTAAGAAAGATGATTTGGATGAGAAAATAATAAGTTGTAAAATGCATGATATAATTCATGATTTTGCTCAATTTATTAGGAAGAGTGGTAAAATAGGGACAATAGGAATGATTATAAAGCAATTTGTCGAGCTTGTGACCCTTTACTAGTTTCCACTGTAAATGAATTTTGTACCTTATTTTTCAAGTGTAATGAATCTCTTCTAAATTTTTGTGACGGCCTCAAACGTCTGAGGGTGTTAAGCATAGAAGACCGTGAAAGTGATCTACAAGGAATATAAAATATGATTCACTTGAAATGGTTGAACTTGAAAGAAATTGAACAATTACCCCCATGGCTCTTAAAAACATTTTTCAACTTTATAATTTGGAAAGTCTTTGCATAGTAGGTTGCAACCTAGAAGAGATTCCTAGAAAAAGTTATGAATTTGATTCACTTGAGACAACTCGCCTTGAGTGAGAATAAATTTGTAAAGGAGTTGTCAAGGGAAATTGGAAATCTAATTCAGTTGAGACACCTCAACTTGAGCAAGAATGATTCTTTGAAAGAGTTGTCCAAGGAGATTGAGAATTTGATTTTCTTGAAATGCCTCGACTTGAGCTACAATAAATCTTTAAAATGTTGCCAAAGGAAATTGGGAATTTGATTCGCTTGAGACACCTCAACTAAGATCAAATAAGTCTTTGGAGGAATTGCCAGAGAGCATATGTAGTTTGCATGAATTGCAAACCTTAGATCTTTGGGGTTGTCGAAAACTACATAAAATTCCAAAAGGAGTAGGCCAGTTAACTTGTATGTCTGATTTTTTCTTCTCTTTTATTTTTTCTCCAGGGGACTGTGGGCCAGTAATTAATGTGGTGATTTGTTAATATAAGTAGAATTATTATTTTTCCGGAAATAATATAGCATTAGGAATTAAAATTATTGTTGATATGTAATTATTATCAAAAAATATTGTTTTAGCATCATTTACGTGATTAACGAAAATCCATACCCATAAATTCTCAAATGAAATTATACTATTTTTGTACTTTTCATTCGGAATTTAAATAATTCTATACAATTTTTTGTGACTCAACCCTGGCGCTCTGCTCATTGAATTCTGTCGAAATCAAAATCTGGATCAATATGCATTTGGATTAATGTTTTTTATTTAGAAAATTGGATTAAATGTAAAAAGCAACCTAAATTATTGGTTCTTTTTTATTTTTCAATCTAAATTTTGTTTTTTTAATCATATTGCAGCCTGAACTACTAAAATTTATCAAATTATAACTTTTGAACTATTTTCTGTCAAAAACGTGAATACGTAAATTTATCAAATTATAATTTTTGAACTATTTTCTATCAAAAACGTGAATATGTAACCTGCAGCATATCATACACGCAACAAATTAATTCAGCAAATATCATACACTAATTAGTACCCTACCATAAAAGATCCAGAATCAATAAAATTATATTTTTCAGAACGAAAAATTAAAACAACTTGCATACAATCCTAATTTTCTCCAATCAAGATAAGTTATTTGAGAGGTAATAACTTGCATGTTATTAGGATTGCATTTTCGCAATTTGGATCTGATAATACCATAATGGTTATGGACATAATTTGTAGCATGAAGTAGATAATCCCAAGTTAAAAAAAAAAAATTAAATTAAAATATCATATGAGATATTTTATTACACTCCATGCAATAATTTTTAGGGTGAAATTATACACATGTACTAAACACATCTCATATTAAATTAAATGAAAATTAAATATATATTAAAAGACATAAATATTCTTTCTATTTGATTTTATTATTTAAATTGTCCAGTAAATAGGGGTCTTGACAATTTCTAATTTTAAGTTTTCCGACCAGCTATTTAGGACTTTAACTTTTAGGGCTTTGCGAATTTTGCCAAATTTCAATACGAATCGTTCAATTAAACGGAAATTGCACGTGAATCATACGTGAGACCCTTAATTTCGTGTCTTTTGGGTCCAATTTGCTGATCAAACAATTTAAAGTATTTATATATAGGTATGCGGAGTAAAATTTGTGTTCCGTGCCAATCTCCAATTTGATGAATTTGCATTGTATATACTGTACAAGACTAGAGAAAAAATGTGTACAAGGAATATAGTAATTGAGATATAGAAATTGCCTAAAATTGTTGTTCTAATATTCACATATCTTGTTTCTTCAAGCTCTCAAAATCAAAATCCAAGACAATTAGATTCTCTGCAAGAAAGAATGAAGAGATATAATTTTATTCATTAATTCAACTTCAAAGAAACAAACATGAAACAAATACTAATTCAGAATCCACCATAACAACTTATCTTTTGAAATTCAAGAACCAGAAATTCTTACCCAAAATCATTCATGCTGAATTGGGTCTCTTGGGAGGAGTCCAATTCCTTCCTGAGAGAGAGAGAGAGAGAGAGAGAGAGAGAGAATGTGATTATTATGGATCGAAACGAAAGAACGAAAGAAAGAAAGTGGAATTAAGTGTGAATTGTTGTTAGTACCAAGCAAAGAAGGGGCAGTGAAAGTGACGATGTAACAGGGCATAATGTGGGCGATCATATCAGCATTCCAAACCATGTATTTTGTTGGCGCCGATGGATTATCAACTCCAGAATCGAAATCTATGGAACCTCCTCTCTGCAACTGTAGCAAACCACCAGAGATCGTTCCAGTTTTCCCCAATATCACGCGGCACAACACCATGTGCCTTAATCCTTCCACATCTTCCTTTGCCCTAATTACACTGCCAATTCACATGCCTTGTTCAACAAGTTTTCACCAATTCAATTCAATTCCAATTCAATTCAATTCAATACCTATGTAAAGGATAACTGACATGCGACAAACAGAGTCCAATGCCACCTCCAAGTCTCCCAAATCCATGATCCAGAACCTCACAGATCTCACCCCGCGAACCGCCGTACCAGACGTTCTTCAGATTACCGTTGCCGCCGCTCCTCGCCGCCACCGCCTGCGAGAGTTTGTGGAACGCTTTCAGCTTCGCCTTCCATTCAGCACTCGAGAACATGTTCTGATGAATCGCAACTACATTGATTTCGTTCCCCAGAGATCCCATTGACAATGGAAGATTCCTCCTGATCAGCGTATAGATTTTCTCATTCCCATCCGATTCTTCCAGCTTCACCATTCCCTGCCTCGAGAATCCCTTCGATTCCGATACCCAATTGGAATCGGCATCGCTCATCAATTCGTAATCGTGCACCGTTATTGAATTTGAATCTTGATATTCAGGCTCCATATTGAATCTTCAATTTCAATCACCACTTATCGTTATGCGAGTGAGCCTTTTGAGTTCTTCATGCTAGCTAAATGACTCATAGTTGACTACAGGAATCTTATCATTATGGATGCATTTATACAATTTAATTTAATATGGCTTAATTATATTTTTACCTATTTTGGCCAATATATTTTTAATCACTTTCTATTAAAACCATTCATTTTAATGGATACAATTTGGGAGTCTCCACTTTTTGTATATTAGTATTTCTCCATTAATAATTTTAGTTTTTTAATTTATAATATAATGTAATTGTATGTTCATACTACCTTTTAATTTATATTAATATAAGCTTTGATTGTTAATATTCAATTCATGTCTTTCTAAATAATTATATTTTATAATTTTAATGGGTATTTTTTTATGACCAGTTCCAAATATACGTCTGAAAATTTGAGGATAAAAATAATAAAAAGTTAAAAAAGATTAGGTATTTTATATAAATTTAAAGTGAGTACTTTGAGAAAGATGATCAACAAGCTTGGTGGTACCCCGTTTAAACCTAGTGTACTCGCAATCACCCGTGGAAAAGTCATCTCTAATCATATCTATACTATATATTAAAGTAAAAAAGTTGGCAAAAATTAGAAGATTGTCACTTTTCCGTCTAAAAATGTCATGCCAATAAAAAAAAAAGTAAATCTTACTTGATAAGCTATTCTTTAATAAGAAAAAAATATATCAATCTTACTTTAGAAGCTATTTTATAATCTATATAAAGTTAAGAGATGAAGAGAGAGATACATTGATTTCTCAAATCTATTTAAAACTAAAAAATGGAGAAAAATATAGTGATTTCTCAACAAAAGAGAGATGCATAAAGAATGGAGAAAAAAAAAACAAGATATACAAAGAATGAAGAAAAAAAAACATAAATATAATTATTTCTCCAATCTATATAAAACTAAAAAATTTGAAAAAATACAAGATTTGCTAAACAGTCAAACGTAAAAAAATTCTTTCAGATCTTATTGTCTAAAGAAAAAAAGAACAATAAAAAATCTTAATATAATGATTTCTCAAATCTATATAAAACTAAAATAAAATGAAAGAATACAAGATTTGCTGTAAAAAAAAAGTTCTTTCAGATCTTATTGTCTCATATCTTCATCTAAGGAAATCCCACCAAATTGACTTTGTACACTAAACACAAATTGAACAAATAATTTTGTGAGAGAAAAATGAAGAAATGACGTAAGAAAACTATAAATGATTATTCAAGTATGAGAGTGGAATATACAAATTATAAAAAATATAAAAGGAAAGATTAATTATTATGATTGAAGGAAATATTATTGTATATAATAATTTTGATTTGACAAAAATATAAATCAACAAATAAAATATAATGTTTAAAAATAAAATTAACAGTTAAAATTATTAAAGTTATATGATAATTCGTGCAACGCACATGAATAATATGAAAAATCATTTATATATGGTGCATGTTTTAAATTAAAATAATAAAATATGTTATGAATAACTTGTTAGTTTATGCAACTTTATTGTATTATTACAAATTACAAATATTAACATAATAAATTGCGCATCGCGCGGGTGGACTGTTAGTAAATGTATAAAAAGACATATGTAAGAGCCCACAAAAATATGAGGTGGTCTTTTATGGAAACGTCTTATATAGTTATAAGGATACATTTGCTATTTGTAAAAAGTTTAGGTTTCAAATTGAATAAAAATGGCTAATTTAGGTTGTAAATTGAAAAACAGTCATATATCAAGTTGTTTTTATCCTTTTCAAAATCACATGATATGCATTTAGCCGGATAATTGCCCAAAAAATGTTTAGGTTGCATTTTATAAAATTCTTGTGCTTCAAATTACAATTGAATAAAAAAAAAATATATATAAACTGAAAAATGGATATACTTGAAATTGATTTTTTTTTCCTATTTTTTATCGAAAGTTCTACCATGTCAAATGGTGCTACCATATTCACTCCTAAATTTGAGCTAGACTCTACTGCGCTGACGTGGCGAATTCCAAATGGTGCACATACACAACCTTGACGTGGAATAACTGAACAATAATATATTTACGAACCATGACCAAATAGCAACGAACAAATTCCAAAGCCTAAAGTACAATTCCCTCGCCGGAAATGCTCCGCCGGAAAACCCAGCATCTGAGCTGCGCTCTCCTGCTTCTCGCCTTCCTACCCATCGCAACTCTCGCCCGACCCTTCGTTCTGGTCCTCTCTCAGGAAGACCTCAACGACCCCGCCGCCGCAACCAATCACCCCTCCGCCGCCGACGACGTCTCCGATTTCGACGACTTCCCTGACTCCGAATCCAAGCCTGACTCCGTCCTCGATCCCGGATCCTGGTCGCCGCTCTTCGAACCCGATCCGAATTTCAAAAGCCCTAATTCTGATGATGGCGACGACGTGATTTATTACAATGGGGTGAGGAAGATGGTGGAAGCGGCAAGTAGAGGGGAATTCAGACTTATGGAGGAGGCAGCGGCGGATATCGAGGCGGCAGCCTCTCATGGGCAGCCTCAAGGGCAGTCGGTCTTGGGGTTTTTGTATAGTATGGGAATTGGTAGGGAGAGGAGCGAGGGGAAAGCGTTTTTGCATCATTACTTTGCTGCTCAAGGGGGTAATATGCAGTCCAAGATGGCCTTAGCATTCACTTACTATCGCCAAGAAGTAAGTTCACTTAATTTTTTTTCAGTTATAAGTAGACTTTGTGATATTTTATTTCTGAGTGTAGTATGTGCTTTAGAACATGCTTGGTTTCAATTTAACAGCCTTTCTTTAGCTGATACTTGTTCGTAGTAGCTTAAGCAGATTAATGTGGTCACCCTGATGGTATATTGTAGTCTGTAGAGAATCTTAGCAATGTTGGGTGGGGATTACATTATTTTAGCGAAGTGATGTGTTTGATGTAGGGCCGAGAGTTTGAAGGAAGACGTGATGTATTTAGTTTGACTTATGAATCTTTACTCTTATATATTGCTTACTGTTTTCTTGATTTAGAGGTGTATCGTAGATGGTCTGAAGCCAGGAATTTGATGTCAGTATCACTTAATGGGTCCAAAAAAATTTAGGAAATCTGTGGCTAGGCTACTATTCTCTTTCCTCATGGAATAATTTTCTTTCATGAAGGGTTCATTTTGGTGCAGCCTACTAGAAGTGGAGACTTATTTTAGATTTGTGAAATTAGTTGGATATGTTCATAACTCTTCTTGGTTTGGAATCTGACACGAGGTTTGCAATTATCTCTTAGGTTATAGTTGTGAATGAATTATGGAACCTTCACTAGTGATATGAGTCATATGACTGTATGTTATGATTGAGTAATGTTTGGGAGGACAAAAAATCTGGTTGTGGAATTGCAACTTCTCTTTTTAGCGTTTGATTTATCTATAACATAGTTGGCAAAGTGCGAAAGGCACAATTTTGGGGCCTAATTGCAAGATGCTGGCACACTTCTTGCATTGTCTGCCTAAAACATGCATATTTTATCTCTATATAACAAATTTTACTCAAAGAGATATTCCATGGTTCTAATCACTTCATTACTATAATAGTCTCAGACTCTCAGTATTTAATTCCAAGAATTTCCTTAGTCTCTCTCAGTGCACCGACATCATACTTTTGAAGCTTCCACTTTTATATAATAAATTCCGCATTCAACTTCTATATTTAGTTATAGAAAAGACTGAATTCCATCATTTGATTATCAAATTTTATAAGTTTCTTAGAAGATTCGAATTTGCATATTTCTAGATTATATAAATATCAATAATTCTTAACCATTATAAAAAAATTAAAACTCAACTAAAATGGAAATAAAGAACAAAAAGTAGAAGAAGAAGAAGAAGAAGAAGAAGAAGAAGAGAATCATATTTCTAATCCTTTTGGCATGCCAAGTGGAATTTAGGGATAAAATCGTGAAGGAAACCATACAGGAAAAATAAAAGAAAGAAAGGAGAGAAAATCAAAGCACCTAGAATTTGCTTTCTTAATTAGATGTGCCTTTATCTCACCTCCCGCCTTAAAGAAGATGCAAGCACTACCAAGGTCTGCACCTTGTTCAAGGAATGTGCCTTGATCTAGGAAAAAGCACTAGGTAGGAAACAACTTTGTGTATAAATCTATGCTTTGCCACCAAAATGAGAAGATAATGAAATTTATTTTCATGGTACAAAGGAGAAGTTGCTATTGACATTTAGGCTTTCAGGATCAATTTTCCAATTGTTTATGCTTTCTATTACTTTTGTTGAAGGACTGATTAGATAAAGTCGATTCTGTTTTAGAATTAAGTGGATCTTATCTGATATTTGTGTAACCAAGCTTAAAAAGATGGCACAAACTAAGTCATGGAGCATAATATCTGTTGTGTAAAAGCATGACGCTCTTTGGAGACAAGCAAATAGGGAATAAGCACAATATGCTAGTTTCTTAATGAACTTAGAAGCATAAATGAAAAATGAAGAAAAGAATAAGCTTGCCAAGTTTATGTTCTAGAGCAATCAATTTATGAAGGTTATTGTCTGACTATTTGTTATTGTATTGATCTATATTTATTTTGGTGCAGATGCATGAGAAAGCGGTTAAGCTGTATGCTGAATTAGCAGAGGTAGCGGTGAATAGTTTTCTCATTTCAAAAGACTCACCTGTGATTGAACCAATTAGAATCCACAATGGTGCTGAGGAAAACAAAGAAGCTCTCAGGAAGTCCAGAGGGGAGGAAGATGAAGATTTTCAGATTTTGGAATATCAGGCACAAAAAGGGAATGCAGGAGCTATGTATAAAATTGGAATATTTTATTACTTTGGGTTGAGAGGTGTGAGACGTGATCATGCCAAGGCATTGCGGTGGTTCTCGAAGGCAGTAGAGAAGGGCGAGCCCAGATCAATGGAACTTCTTGGGGAGATATATGCCAGAGGTGCTGGGGTCGAAAGGAACTATACCAAGGCTTTAGAATGGCTTACACTTGCATCAAGACAACAACTTTATTCAGCTTACAATGGCATGGGATATTTATATGTGAAGGGTTATGGAGTGGAGAAAAAGAACTACACCAAGGTATTATTTCCTTGAGTTTGGATTAACCTCATTTTCTTTGTTCTCTCCTCTTTCCCATCTACTTCCTCGCCCTCACCCCCTCATCCCCTTCCCTTGCGGTCCTGTAGATAGTTCTCTTTTAATATCTTTCTTTACTATGTGCTATTATTTTGTGTCTTTACTCGTCGCTCTTTTATCCCCCCCCCCCCTTTTTAACTATTCCTGTTTATAGAGAGGCTGGACATGTTAGTTATAGACCAAAATTCTCTGTCACAGGCAAAAGAATACTTTGAGAAAGCTGCTGACAATGAAGAACCTGGTGGGTTCTATAACCTTGGTGTGATGTATTTAAAGGGACTTGGGGTGAAGCGGGACTTAAAAATAGCAACAAAGTACTTTGCACTGGCTGCTAATGCAGGTCAACCAAAAGCATTCTACCAATTAGCAAAGATGTTTCATACTGGTATTGGGCTCAAGAAGAATCTTCAAATGGTAAGTCTATGCTTTCTCACCTGGTACTTGGATAATGTGTCTTTGAGACATTAGAGTATACTTTTATCTCTCTCAAAAAAATTTGGATGGAGAATTTAACTGCCTTATTGGCCAGCAGGGTCTTCAACTCTATTTATATTCTTTTGATGGAGTGTTCTCTTTTTCCTCTTGAGTGCTTCCATTTTTCTTTTGACAAACTGACTTATTTTGCTGCATCTACTCATCTACTGGTATTCTTTGCGTTTCATTTTAGGCAACAGCATTGTATAAACTAGTTGCAGAGCGTGGGCCGTGGAGCTCCTTGTCTAGATGGGCATTAGAGTCATATCTGAAAGGTGATATTGGCAAGGCATTTCTTTTGTACTCAAGAATGGCAGAACTAGGGTATGAGGTTGCACAAAGTAATGCTGCTTGGATTCTTGACAAATATGGGGAACTCAGTATGTGCATGGGGGAGTCTGGACTCTGTATTGATGCTGAAAGGCATCAACGTGCTCATGCTTTGTGGTGGAAAGCTTCTGAGCAGGGTAATGAACATGCTGCACTGCTGATAGGAGATGCATATTACTATGGTCGGGTATGTAACTGCCTTGGATGTTGTAAATATGTTCTCATTAAGGGTTAGTGGTTTAGTGAAACACCCAATGCACCACCTTTGTCGTATTCCTCTACATTGCTGTTGAGGGTTCATTACTTTCTTTACTCTTGTATTCTGTAGGGTACAGAAAGGGATTATGATCGTGCTGCCGAGGCCTATATGCATGCTAAATCTCAGTCCAATGCTCAAGCTATGTTCAACCTTGGATACATGCATGAGCATGGGCAGGGACTGCCATTGGATCTTCACCTTGCTAAGCGTTATTATGATCAAGCCTTAGAAGCTGATCCTGCTGCAAAGTTACCTGTATCACTAGCCCTTGCCAGCCTGTGGATAAGAAGAAATTACGCCAACAGTGTTGTTGTGAGTCTTATCTTCTTGTTTTCTTCTGTTGTGTCTCTATTTGCTTTTGATCTGGCATGTGATATGGAGCTCAATAGGGCATTATGTTTACTTGTTTTGTGCTTAAAATGTGGTGTGACGACACAGAAGTTAATTCTATTTTGTACCTTTACTTGGTTTCTGTGTCTGTAGGTTATATTTTTGGAGAAGACAGTTTACCCTTTTGCATGAATTTTATGTTCAGTAGTTGGTGAGAGAGGATCTTGAAAGGTCAATTGTGAAATTTTTTCCTTGTTTCTTATGTTCTCTAAAGAGACCCTAGGGTTTTCCTAAAACACTCTATTGACCAGCTATGCCATGATCTTAAGGACTGCATCATTTAGATCATATTTGATCTTATGATTGCCTAAAACTTAATTATGCATTAAATACTTTTAGTTCAATTTTCAAAGTATGTATGGTTTTGATAAAAGTGACATATAAGCTATTTGGAAATGATAAACCATATGTTTTTTTTTTTAAATCTGGCCACTGCTGTCCTTTTGTACATCCCTTTGGATGAACTTCTCTTTTTTTGCCTTTTCTCATATAAATTTGTTGACTCTAATTTCTCAATAATCTTGTTTCAAAATATTTGTCTTAATAAGTAATTATTCTCAAGCTCTCAGTTTCTAAACAAACTTGAAATTCGACATTGAAAGTTATTAGAAAAATGATCAACTCTAGTCTCCAGACCCTTAAACCACCCTTTTTTTTTTTCCTCTCAAATTCATAAATGACTGAACTTGGTGAGGGGAATGCCTATTTGACATGATTGTATTTTGATTAGGTAAATGGGTACTAGCTTAAAGCTTTGGTTCCAATATGAGCAGAACAAACTCCTCTTTTCTCATATTTCTTCTAGCTGGTGATGTACAATGTATTGGCTCTCCATTTTTTACGTATTCATTGTGCAATTGAACTGTAGTCTGTGAATTGATGAGGCGTTCATGTTGAGTCTCCCTGTTTATTAGTCTTGTGAATTGTTGAGGCTTTCTTGTTGAGTCTCCCTATCTAAAAGACGCTCTACCTGCCATGGTGACACCGCAGGAGTTATTCTTGTGGTTTGACGACAATGCTGGAGCTAGCTTGCGTCTTCTGTTTCATGCGTGCGTGTGACATTAGTTGTCCTCTGAGTTGTATTTGGATTGAGGCATTTAAAACTCGAGGAGTATTTCAAAATCCACTCAAATTAGAGTGCATTTCTTATCCCACCAAAATCACCCAGAAAGTAGTTCTAAATGAGTGTTGACTTCAACTCCATTGCTTAAGTCCTTCAATCCAAACAACTACCATTGGATTTGCTCTCATAAATTTCAAATCTTTCAAACCAAACGACACCTAATGAATTCAACCATCTGTAGACAATTGTTTTGCAGTTTCATTAAGAGGGAGAATATAAAAGTTCATGGATCGAAGTTTTTCTCTAATCTCCCTTATTTGCTATATCAAATTAATCGGTTGTCGCTTTGCTTTTTTAGGTGAGCATGATTGATTCCCTACCAGCGGCTTATCCAAAAGTGGAGGCTTGGGTGGAGAATGTGATTATGGAGGAAGGAAATGCAACAATTCTGACGCTCTTCGTATGCCTCCTTACGGTTCTTTATCTACGCGAGCGACAGCGGAGACATGCAGTTGCTGGTGACGTACCCCCCCAACAGCAACCTGTTGAGCATGCTGCACCTCTGCGTTGATTGAAAATCCTCCACCAAGTACTGTTTTGTATAAAGGAAAGGTAGGGATGTGGCTTCCGAAGCCAAGAGGCGCTCGATTCTTTTGCAGGAAGATGCATGTATAGCTGTTCGATATCATGAGACCGATCAAAGAGTAAGCCTTTTTCTTCTTGCATGTTGTATTATAGAACATAGAAAGTTAGTTCTAGATGCAATGTAGTCTGGGATAAGTAGAACTTATTTGTCATTTGTACAAATAATCAAAGGAAACTAACTAAAGAACGAGGATTTGGTTTTTGCATTACTTTGTTTTCCGAGCATATTTTTCGATGATCAAGACAAGAACTGATATTCCGCTATTGTGTATAGCTGTAAGTTCTTTTTGGATGGGGGGATAAAATGGAGTGAGGTTATTATTGTGGCATTAATTGTACCATGTTTCTCTTCTTTGTGATGGTAAAAAAAACCCACGAGATTTATGGTAAGTAGAAGAATTAGAGTATTGTATAAAAGGTGTAAATTTGGAATAAAATTAGGTCAATTTAGTAATATATGTATAGTTAAATAAATATGGTATTTAGAAATTTGGACGCATTTAATATTTTATCAGACAAAAATCATCTCAAAATTTGTTCTAATGTGATTATTATATATTGCTGAAAGCTAGTTAAAAGCTAATTTAATACTAAATTAGTTTCGTATGAAAAACCCATATTATTCAAGGAATTACTATCAAAGAAAAACGTTTCTCATATTAAGAACAATTGGAATTCTATTTCATATTCATTAGGCTTTAGATTGAAATTTTACAATTCAATTTTTCTCATTCGTCAAGGGTTAGAACTAAAATTGATTGATATTAGTTGCTCAAATACTTAATTTTAATCCGATATCTATTAAGTTGTTTGATACTCCCCCAAAACCAACTCTCACTAATTTTTTGTCACTATATTAATTTCCCAGAAAAAAATAATTGCATAACAGAATTTCGACAATAATCAAATGCTAAAAACACACAAATCTAATTTTCTCCTTTTAATACGATAAGTTATTTTTCATGGTGGATTGGTGGTATTACGTACTACATTCATTGGAGAAAAACACAAATAAGAACACACAAATTCAAAAGAAATATCAGAGTAAGCCTTGCCTGCAAATCTTCTGAAAACCAATTCAATTAAAACCAAATTATCAATATCCTTCCTTTCCAAGAACACTGTGGTGCTAAATATAATTTCACAAGGCATTCAAAAGTTTGATTCACACAGTTGGTAACTTAATAAGGCTTCTTCCAAGTCTGTTCGTAATTCGGCTCTGTGGATCCTTGGGGTCGATCACGATTGCATTTCCTGCAATTAGTATTCCGGCTAAAATTCATGAAATCGCATCTGCAAGTGGAACCAAACAAAGGTTAGTAAAATATCATCTCTTTTTAGAGAAGGCAAAAATGTATGAGCTGAAATAGCCAAGAAAGGACTCACTGGGGGCATTCCCAATCCCCGGGTTTTAGTTGCCTCTCAGGACGTGGCCCTTGACACCGGAAACACTGCCTGTTTCTTGCAAAATTCATAGAGGAACACCTAAACGGCAGAAGAAAAAAAAAAAAAAAAAAAGAATATTATACAACCAAACATCTAAGAAAAAGGGATGAACGAGCACCTAAAATGCCCATCACCAAGATAACACTGGAAAATAATATAGGCTCACTTTCATATCTGATTCATTTTTGCTAAAGTCATTTAAGTTGTCCCTCAAAGTGCAATATCATGTCTATGCTCCTTAATAGAAAGAGAAAAAAAAGAATCAAATCACTTGCATATACTGTGATGCTAGTGGAAACTAACTAAAGACCTCATCAGTTTGAAAGAGTACAGAGTATAGACTAGAAATATTCTAAGGAATAAATGTTACATTGCAGTCAATATCACCAGGCGATTCCCTCTACATGCAAGTTATTCTAAGGAATAAATGTTACTTCAGAATCGTCTCTGATTCAGTAGAAAGATTCATTACCTTTGTCCAACATGATCTGTGGGGGTTTAATCCTCAAAGTCAACTGAAATTCAATGCTTATTTCAATAGATTTACTTGACAAACAATCTAAGCCATCGCTTTCTAGAATAATGTTTCTGTTAATGGCACTCTCAATCTTGTATATGATTTGAGTTTGAGTCCAGAACAAAAAGCACAAATCTATGAGGATAAACGTAGTAGTATTTATTTATAAACAAAATTTTGGTAAAATCAACAAGCTTGTAGTGAATGTTTGAGAAAATTCGGCAATTGGAAGGCATAGCAGGGACCAACTTGAGAATGTCATTGGACACTATCTTGCATTGTCCTAAATACAAGTGGTCACACCGTCCTATATGGGTCTAAATCCTAAGAGAATGGTGGGTTATCGTTCATTCGGTTGACTGTTCATAGTTCATACATGAACAAAAGGAGGTTCTATGCAACCAAAGTAGTAACAACGTATTAAGTTGAGACTTAACTACACCTGCCTGTAAGCAGCATTACTGAAACAGCATTGCTCATGGCATCATCTATTAAGGCCCTTGCCTTTGTCTTTATAATATCTGCTATGTAACAAAGAAACAGAAAAACATTTCTCAGTGGATATTAATCATTCTGTTTCTGTCATTCGACCAATGTTGTAAAAGGTGCTAGGCGCCGGGCAGGCAGCAAGGGGCCTCAACAAGGTTAGGCAGGCCTCTTTGGGAGAAAAAAGGAGGCAACCAGGGATTTTTATGACCAATCTAAACCCTCAGATGGTCTGTTTAAAGTAACGGGATATAACCAGGGAAATACCCACAAAACTACCAGTTAACTAAACCCAGCAGTTCAAAAATGGCATAATAGTTAGATCAAGCTGTTATATCAAAACGTCAATGTAAACAGAATAAGCAAATTGGACAAGATCAAATCATCAACATGAGTAGCAGAAAATTATTGAACTTACTTAGGACAGTTCCAATCTCCCTTTTTCATTTCAACCTCACCAGTGAATGTGCTCTTGGTCCTGGGGGGTCCCTTTTCTTTACACTTTAGACATTCTACATTTCTCGCAAAGTTCATAAAATTGCAGCTGCAAAAAATTTAACAAGCATAATGATGTAATAATTGGCATCAAATGTCCTAGAAGATTAGAAAATGTGAAGTAATTTATGGCAAAAGCAATCATAATTTCGAAACTTAAAAATACTTCTGTACACAAAGTTCACTATTCAACTGATGCATAAGCAAGAAGTTATGGAAAGTAAAAATTTTGATTTATCGTTGATTTTGAATATCCAGCAATAAAAAAAAAAACTAACCACAAAAAGGATTCATCGACAATAAATGAATAAAATCAATGGAATGATGAAGGGAAAGAATTTCCACATTGTTGTCAACATTCAAAATGCATACAGGAGACTCTGAGGTTTAATGATGAAGAGTGGATGAGTGAAGAATAGAATAAATAAAGTATCATCAGCTAGAACTTAGGCATCACGTGTAAAGTATGTCTACTAATACTATGTGTTGAATCTCTACATATCTCAGCAACCTTCAGCAGCCTTTCAAAATCTTTTTTCCCCCCTAGAGAGACAAATGAGTGAAATGAGAAAATTTCCAACAGTGAAGTAATGTATTCACAAACACAACTACGACCAAGAATCGCCAGAAAGAAAAATGTGTCAATAAAAAAGATCACAGCAAACGAAAAATTAAGAAAAGAGAACAAAAATTCACAACATATTGTTTCCTCTTACTTGGTGCACACCCAATCTCCTGGCTTCAAATCAATATTTTTTGAGCTTTCATTTTTATTCGGTAAGTCAAGAGACTGCTTCTTTCTTTGAGAAATTACGGACACAGGCTTTGGAAGATCAGGGTCAGGAGGTCTCTCGCCAAGTTCAACCAACTCCAAGAGCAATTTCCTAGCAGAACATTCAAGAAGCTCTCTACCAGGAGGTCTACTTTCTCCGGAAATAACAAGTGGATCCAATGCATAGAGTAACAACATACGAACTACATCTACTGTACGTGCAGCATCTTCAGATTCACTCAGCATAACATATGCTCTATCACATGACTCTCGAAGATTGCAGGAACCGCAAACCTACAATTGACAAAACAAATATGAAGTATAAAAAAAGTACTATTCATTCTACAGGGTCAAATAAAGTGTATATAATACAAAAACAATCTTACATCTCCTTCATCAAGTTCTAGATGTGCTCTCAACCTTTTAGCTGAGTTAACTGTTTTTCTATAAGTATTAGGACAACCATTTGCTACAATTGTATGCATGTCTTGAGTGGACAATGACCTGGAAAAAAAAAAAATTAAGTAGCCCTTGAATCATTCACATCAACTTGCTTGCCCTATGATGTAGCACCTTTAAACGGTAGCTCCGTACAGAATTATAACATCAGTTTTAACAAGTTCAAACACAGGATTCTAGTATTTTCGATTTTCGCATCTTTTTCCATCCTCAAATTTTGAGACATCAAATTCAGCCATTATAAGCATCCCACTTTCTCCTACACAATGCAAAAGATCAAATATATAAAAAGTACATATCAGAAATTAGGCGCCAACAGCACCAAACATGCTCAGTTCTCGTAGTTTTTGAAATGAAATCGCAGGTAATATTGAGCCTCACAAGAAGTAGCCTAATTTTCCTCAGCAAAACATCATTATAGCAACTCTATTCATTGAATACAACAATAAATCGATATCAAGCCCAAAATAATATAAACATAGACCCTACCTTAATCAATCCCAGTCCAACAAAATAAATAAAATAAGAAACTTAAAAATAAAAATAAAACATTTTTTTAGAAATATCTTGTGTGTGTGCACAACATGCAAATCATTTCAACATAGCAAGAGATAACAAAACACAATTGAATACTGCCAGTACTTGAAAATGTCAAAACGGTCGCGTGCGAAGCTCAAACATGCGTCCTTAAGCATCTTCATGTCGGTGTAGGAAGCAACCCCTTCATCATCAGCTTCGTTCCCATTTACTGAAACAGGGGCATTTCGAGGCATGTAACCTTTAGCCTGTAGTCTATCAACAAAATGAACCCATTCAGGCCATGGGTGAGCAGAAACAGCTGGAGAGTCATGAGCCGTGAGTGCAGAAGAAGCATCGGAATCGAGCGTCAATGGTGAGGAGCAATAGCGCTTGAAACGCAGGGAATGAAGAGGATAGATGAAGGTGAAATTGGGAGGTGGAGATTGAGGAAAATTACGGAGAAAAGAGGGTCGTAGAAGAGTGAAGAACCTTGAAGACGCCATTTTTTTGTTTATTATCTGTTTCTGAAACCATGAGGATTGGGGTTTAGATTAGGGTTTTTGAATTTTTTTTTTTTTTTTCGGTAAAAGAAAAAAAAATTATATTTTATTAATTAAAAGAGAAATTACTTACTACTCCCTTCATGCCAATTTGATAGGATCAAATTTTTATTTATGTTTGTTCCAATATATATCCCACACACCAAAATTAGCAGTCTTTCTATTTATTTTGTATTTATCTTATAATGTCTTTAGGATGGAATTTCAATATAATAAGAAATATAACGAATGAAATAAATATATAAAAATCATGTGAAAAATATTTAAAGGGCCGGCTATCCGCACCCCGAATCTTCTAAATACACCCTATTTTTTTATTATTTAATTTAAAAAATTCAAAAAATAATAAAATACTCATTTTACCTTTATGAATAAAAAAAAATCCTCTTCCTTCTCTCCTCTCTCCACCCGTCTGCTTCTCCTTTTTTTTTTTTTTTTTCTTCTTTCATTCTTCAAACCTTGATTCGATCATTGGTGTGAAAATAACAATGACCCTCAAAAGGATTTAATCGTGTGAAATCGTGTAAAGAGAACGAAAAAATAACAAAAAAAATTGAGGACCCGTTCGACCCTGGTTGGTCGAACACAAAGAGGTGTGTTCGACCACCAAGAATCGAACACACTATAGCATGTTCGATTCTTAGTGGTCGAACACACCTCTTTGTGTTCGACCAACCAGGGTTGAACGGTCCTCAGATTTTTTATTATTTTTTCGTTCATTTTATACGATTTCTACATGATTTTCACATGTTTTTTTTTACATATTTAATTGACCAAATAAATGATTTTCATTATATTACGGTGTTATTTCTCAAATCTTAAAGAAAAAAAAAATTGAGGACCTGTTCGACCCTGGTTGGTCGAACACACCCTAGTTGGTCGAACA
Source organism: Scutellaria galericulata (assembly GCA_946896805.1). Classification (NCBI taxonomy): domain Eukaryota; kingdom Viridiplantae; phylum Streptophyta; class Magnoliopsida; order Lamiales; family Lamiaceae; genus Scutellaria; species Scutellaria galericulata. Next base: position 12,336,856 of record OX335797.1, read on the forward strand.
CACCTTGTATTCGACCAACCAGGGTCGAACAGATCCTCAGATTTTTTTTATTTTTTTATTCTTTTTATACGATTTCACGCGATTAAATCCTTTTAGGGGTCATTATTATTTTCACACCAATGATCGAATCAAGATTTGATGAATGAAAGGAAAAAAAAAAAAAAAAGAGAAGGAGAAGCACACGGGTGGAGAGATGAGAGAAGGAAGAAAAAAAAAATTATTCGTAAGGATAAAATGGATATTTTATTATTTTTTGAAAATTTTAAATTAAATAATAAAAAAATGGGGCGTGTTTAAATGATTTTAGGATGCCGATAGCCGACCCATATTTAAATTTGTTTTTGATTTGACCGAACATAAATAAATGTGTTCAAACAATAAAGATAGAACACAATGAATTTGTTTTGTGATGGACAATTTTGTCTATAAGGCTTTGACTTTTAGCAAAAGGGCGTTGTCGTTACAACTTTGTAAGAAATAAATAAAAAAAAAAAAGAAGAAAAGAAAAGTATAAAATTCATTACAAAAGAGATGAGGTGAGTGGAAGGCAAATTGCGAAGAGCACTGGTTGGTGTTAAGTCAACAACTGAGAAAGCTTCAATTTCTGTGATGGAGAATCTGTTGGGGCTTCTTCGAGTTCGTGTTAAGAGAGGTATCAATCTTGCTGTTCGCGATGTCCGAACCAGTGATCCCTACGTTGTCATCAAGATGAACAAACAGGTTCTTTTCTTCCCTTTTTTAAAATGTAAATCTCTATGCCCTTTTTTCTAGGATTTGTGCTCTGTTTTGTATGATAATTCCACTTCATTTTGCCCCTTTTCATTTTGTTTGTTTCTTTGTTTCTCTCACAATGGTGTGCTTTTTCAATGATAATCTTGATTGCTTGGCACAAATTTATGGGTTGACTTTTATTTTTGTAAAGTTTGACCAATTTCCTTTTTCTTTTCTGTTACTTAATTGTTGTTGATCATCAGCTTCTTGATGGGATTCCATTTAGCATTTGGTGGGTTTATCTTTAATTTTGGTTTTAATTGTTTGTCCTTTTCTCCTTCAGCTCATCGGTGAAGTTAGGCTACGATGAATTTTGTTTTCTGTTTTTGTTTATTCTTATGAAGTTCTTTTCCTTTTAAATGTTTTCCTGAGTTTTCTCATACATCATGGTGTCTGATCATGTGTCTTTTGTGTTTCTAAGAATTTTTTATATTTGGGTTTAGTGTAAATTGTAGTTTAAATAGTGTATTGGCCGATCTGGCATCTGAGTTTGTTTCATTAGGGATATCTCCTAAATTCAACTCCGATTTTCGACTTGTGAATGAATCTTTGAAAGGTACATATAGTGGATACTTTTGCCATCATATGAAATCTTATTCTAATACATGTTTTGCTGCAGAAGTTGAAGACCCGTGTTGTTAGAAACGACATCAACCCTGAATGGAATGAGGACTTGACACTTTCTGTTTCTGATCCTAATCATCCAATTCTTCTGGTGAGCTCACTTTAATTACTTTTGATCATATGATAAAAGGAATGGAAATGCTTAATCTATATTTGTATTTCCTCTTAACTAATATGCCTATGGTCTCTCAGTTGCTTGAATAATTTCTTCTTCTGTTCTAAATTCACTTGAAGTAGTTCAACAGTATAATTGAGTTATGCAGAACTTGGCCTACATCTGAAAGTGACAGACGTTTCTCCATTAATGAGGTTTGAGTGTGATTTTAAACAAGGCTAAGAGAAATGGTTATTTTGTTTCAAAGAGAGCTTTAAAGTACGCATTTATCAACCTAGATGTGGAGGGAATTTGTTTTGGCTTGAATTTTTTTGTTCTAATACTAACTAATTTTTCTTTAAGTTTTGGTTTAATTTCTTCAAGGTCATAAGTTAGCTCAGTTGATCTCAACATGCTGAAAATGGTATATAAATTATATTTTTCAATAGATGTGATACTTATTCATCATGTGAAACATTGTTGCTCGTTAAAAATGTACTGACACTATTTGTGAAGAGCAGAGAAACAAACTATGCTCACACAATATTTAAATTTGATCTTTCCAATACTATAATGTTCATTTGTTCACTATATGAAAATCCAAGATCATAATTTATACACATTCTTTGTGTATGATTTCTCAGACAGTGTATGACCACGACACGTTCAGCATGGATGACAAGATGGGAGACGCAGACTTCGACATCAGACCATTTATAGAAGCCGTAAAGATGAGACTGGAGGGTCTTCCCAATGGCACAATAATAACGAAAGTACAACCTTCAAGGTCCAATTGCCTCTCAGGAGAGAGTTGCGTGGTATGGAGAGATGGGAAGGTAGTGCAAGAGATGTGCCTTCGTCTGAGAAACGTGGAGTGTGGAGAAGTGGAAATCGAACTCCAGTGGATCAATGTCCCTGGCTCTAGGGGTTTATAGACTAAGATTATCAACATTGTTTCTATGTACTTTTACAAGGTATGCAAAACATGGAATATGTCGTATTATCTTACAAGGTTTGTAACTTAAGCTTGAAGGAATGGTATGTCATTTGAGGTGGCATACACCCTACACCTGGTGTATTCGACCAAGTGTGTATCCACCATTCATTCCGCACGCTAAATTAGTGTATTAGTGTGTGAATGATCAACTTTTTATAGAAAATCAACAGTGGATATACACTTAAGGTTGTAACTAGGTGTGGCATCTAAGGTACTCCATATTGGGATCATGGTATTATTGTACAAGGTTTGCAACTTAAGATTTTAAGAACGGGGAATTGAGGTGTGTATTATTATATACTTGTGTTGAAATTCTTCAAAATTTTGGTAATGTCCTTGGAGATATTTCAAGATATATTGGCCAGGGTGTGTTGAATTTGAATAATTACTAATAGTTGATTGTTTTCAGTATTCCTCAGATATGTGGATGGTTTAGGGTTAATTTACATATTAGTCCAGAAAAAATACACAAAACATGAGAGAATGATTTATCTACTTGATTGTTTTTAACAAAAAAAAATTAAAAAGTTGATATAAAATTATATAAATACCGCTTTTACACTTACAACCTCTTCCAAAAAGCACTAATGGTGGATTTTTTATTTTTTATTTTAAAATACAGAATAATATAGCCTGCACACAATAACTTGATACTACAACGAAGATCATACAAGATATATTTACAATAATACATAATACGTTTACAAAATCAATGTCAAGTATACTCAATTTTATAATTAACAGGCTGCAATAAAGCTGGGGCCAAAACGCTCAGTTTTAAGTACAGAATTGTGCAGTTAAAATGAAGAGGCCTGGATATTAGCTTTGTTTCCAGCAAGGATGAGAGAGATCTCCAAACCACGACTGAAAGCTTGGTTAAATAGGAGGCGCGATTGGAAGGTAGAGACAAAGGGGAACCAAGACAATATAGCAATCGGGGCAAAGATGAGTATACCCATTCCAGCATCATACATCCGCGCAAACTCTTTCACAGAATCCCAAAGCCCTAAACTCCTCACTACCTTCTTCCACGTAATTGCCAACTACACACAATGATTAGTCATCAAGTTATAAGGGTGCAGATAGAAAGGGAAAAGGGGAGTAATAAAGAAACATTCAATGCTCGACACTATTACGTCTTATAACATTTTTTTATCAAGCATGCTAGCTTATTAGCTCATTTTGGTCCAAAAATCGCTGAAGAAATAGCATTTGCTAATGATTTTTACTTACACAAAGGATCAACCATCCAGTGGGAATAAATGCAAGGATGCTGGCAAATAAGTCTGGAACCGAGAGATCTGTGAAAATAACGACCATGCATAGGGCTGCAATAAGTCCTATGGATGTCAGTCCTTGCATAAACCGGAGCACTAGCTGGAAATTAGTGGACTTTTTTGGACTCAACGTGAATATCTGAAATGAAGGAAGACAAAGCAATTAGTATGATGAAGTTAACAATATCATTATGCCAATTTAATCATGTAAAGGAAAAATGACAAACCTTAAATATCATAACAATTCCAACCAGTACAACCCAAGAGAAGCCATAGACCTAGAGAAATTGAAATAAAAAAACACAGCTTAAGCAGTGAAATTTGGAGGATCAGATATATAATGCCTAAATCAAAAGATAGCATCTAAAATGGTAAGTTAATCTGGGGCGCTTTGTTGAACAAGATTCTGCAACATATATAAGTAGTGCTTATAGCTAAGCGTTTGATACAGAAACCAAACACAATATACAGTGTTATAACTTGAAACAGATGAAAGAAACATATTGTCATGACAAGGCAAATGAAAGAAAGTATACCGCAATTGATGTATTTTTCCCAGTAAGATGGAGTTTGTATACAATGCCATACTGAAACACGATGAATCTTAAGCTTAAAATTGTTTCAAGTATACGGCCTCTTAGAGTCTGAATATGCATCTGCAGAAGAGAAATTAACTGGTGAGGAGAATAAGTTTTGGAAACTAACAAACAATTTTTTTATTTTTTTTTCCCCTGTTTTTTAGAGGAAAACAAACAATCTGAATATGATCAACATAGTCAAACACTGCTTTCACAAAAATTTCTAAAATTTGATAGAGAAAAAAGAAGCATGCTTCTCAATATAACCGTGTGATCTAATTTTGCACTATAGAAGGAATATCGCCGATCTACAGTTACAAGATTTACAACGTAGATGGTTAAATCCCAGAATATTATCCTCAGAACCAACCTGCTCCTCATCCCACCAAGACTCCCAGCTGTTATCCCCTTTGACACCAACTCCCCCTTTATAGAGAAGCCAACTGGTCCAGTCATCAAAATCTTCTACAGTTCTGCACATTACAGGTATAATTAATTGGCACAAGTATCAACATGATAGGCACCTGAAATAATTGCTGATTCTTCAAAGCCTCAATTGACAAATTAACTAACACTTGGATGCTATGTGGAATCTAAATCACCAACAAAGCAGAAACCTAAATACAACATCTTTAGGGTCTGAGTTATTACTTACTTCTGCCATTCAAATCCAGAGGGATTGAATATATACGGTGCAAAGAGCCAAGAGATGACAAGAAACCAACTGCTAAGAGTTATTAGAATAAAGGAAACAGCACCTCCCTGAGAGTGACCATACGCAAGGTAAACAATAAGAAGCAATGCTACTTCCAGCCTGAAAACAAATATTCATAGCAGGTGAATTTTTGTACAATCACAATCCTGTGTACATACAGAGAGGTGGGGGTGGAATTTTGATGATATTGTCTCTTACGCCTTCACAAAATGACTTCTTGAGTAGAGTCGATAATTCTCGGCAAACTTGATGTGACGAACAACAAAACCTCTGCCAGTTGCTCGATACTACAAGAGAATATTCAACACCAGATTACAACATTGAACTGCATGGATATAAAAATCGTCCATCATACAGCTAGAAACCCAGATACCTTTGCACCTCCATGAAGGATAGTCCGCCCAAAGTAATGAGTTCTTGTCCCCAATGAAAACGTAAAGAAGACAGAACAGAGCTGAAGCTGCATCGTAATGAAACTGAAAACAGCCTGAAAAGGAAATATGTCGGGGCATTGTAACTCTAACTGACCTTTAAACATACATGTAAAGCATAGTAATTTGCTAAGGCCCAAGTTTATAAATAGTCAAATAGGATAGTGTAACATCTTTTCTAGCCAAAACTATAATTTAATCTTTTTCAGTCAATTTTTAATCAAATTCTCAAATATACCCTTAATGAGGTGGGGCCATTCAAATTCAAATTAAAAAAAAAAAATTTAAAAATGAATTTGATCCACCCAGCCACACGATATATATTTCGTGTGGCAACGAGGCATAATTCGTGTAGCATGTGTTCATCAATATTTTGTGTGCGTGTGTTTCGTGTGGCACGAACCACACGAGCCATGTTTTACTCGTGTAGGCTTGTTATTAATTTCATGTGGCACAAGCAACACGAAGCCCGTTTGCTAGTGTAGTCTCGTGTAGGTGTTTTCATCAATATTTTGTCGTATTATGAATGTAATTTTTCAAAATATGATTATTCATACATATTGTTCCAACTATATCATTACATATATCAAGAAAGATACACACTAATTTTGAGACGGATTAGGAAGAAGAAAGAGAGACAATTAGAGGAAGAAGAATGAGAGAGGAACATACATGAGAGGAAGAAAATGAAGTTGAAATCATATTTAATCTAACAAGGGTATTTGAGTCAAATAGTCATATTTTTGACTAAAAAAGATGTAAATTAAATTTTTGGCTAAAAAAGATGTTCCACTATCCTACTTGGTTAGTTTGAGCCATTTCCTCATTTTTGTTATTATCCACTAATGATACTAAAGAAACAAACATAATCAGTTGTTGTCTTAAAGCATTATCCAAACACAGTAAAAGAATTCAAAGCAATAAGAATATTAATGTTGCTACCGACATCAAATGGTAAAAAAGATAACAGTGTCAATAGATTATGGAGAATACTGAAGTATACCTGCAGCAATCCTGCTTCAAGTATAAAACCCATTATCATGGGCACTGCAGTGAAAACACCAATTTGGACCAAAAACTGAGCATTCAGAGCAGCTTCTAATGCTGTATTTCCCAAAACTTTGGCTTGCCGTGAAATTCCTTCATCAAGTCCAGAGAATGCCTAATAAAAACAAAAAACAGGAAAGGAGGGTCATGAAACAGACTAAATAGAGGATCATGTGGATATTGATATACATGTTTACAGATATATCTATAGATATAGAAAAGTAACTTTGCAAATCGACAGAAAACCTGTAATTTAAACGAAACCATCTCCTTATCGATGTTAAATAAATGGATTGGGTGAAGCTTAATCCTCTACCACTTTTAAGGGATAGAAATGTTAGTACTTCCCGTAACATTTTTTATTTTTCTTTATCCCAGAATTCGGTTTTCCTGTTACTATTTTCTTTCCCTCAGAATGATAACATGTGTGGTAATCCATCCTTCCGAAAACTCTCTATTATTCTCTGATACCAACTTATATAACTTTATTTCTTCTCTTCCTTCATATATTTATTTTAATGAACCCATTTACATTTAAATAAAATAAAAAAACCTACAAAAAAATCCCCCAGAAGTGTTTTAACAAACAAATCAAAGCTTTTAACACTGTTAATCTAATTCAAATATCTAGCTATTGGTGTCTATGAACAACATAATAACCTTTCAAAATCTAACATATTTCTCAACACCAGAAGTGTTACTTTTTTTCTGGTGGAGAGTGTGCGGGGGTGGGGGATTAACAGCCATTAAAAAATTAGATGAGGAAGGGGAGAAGTTACCAGATACGCTCTTCCATACAAGAAGACATATACAGTCAGAACGGTCATCTGCAGTGAATAAGGAAATCTAGATAGTTAAGCAAACTTCTAGGACCTCTAGTTTCAGTTAGGCTATTCAAAAGGAAAAATCATCTATATTCATACCATTGTGCAAACATAGAAACCAACAGTTGTGAAAAAGAAGGACATCATTCTGAAAAAATCAAAAAGTTGTCCAAGCCTGTATACATCCCGGCTCAGTACTTGCTCTCCATTCCCTCCAGCGACTTTGCCTTCAAACAAGGCAATTTGGTTCAACCCAACATCTCTCCCCTTTCCAACCTACTCAAAAGATACATTATAGGGTATTAGGGATAACAGAAAAACATATCATTCTATTAAATGCATCAAGTACATTAATGCAAACCTGAATATATTCATGGTGAGTGATGTTTCCCTGCCTCAGTGTAGAATTGAACCCTGCAATTTCAGAAGAGTAAATGCAGTCTCGAAAACTCATACATTAGATTTCACAGGCAGACAAGTAAAAGTGTATCCAAAGATGCTAAAAATGCTCATTGCAGAGACTAGATTCCTCCACGCATCACATGGTGGCAACACTTTTTTTTCATAAGATACAAAAGCTTTAGTCATTAATAATGAGATAACTACAAAGCGTGGATAACACATCCACCCAAAAACCAATTGATGGATAATTACAATGCTAAACTCATCTTCAAACACTTCACAAGAAAACAAATTCATAAAATCTTTATACCTTGGATCCATAAAGCCACCCTAAACTTATTTCTATGCCAAACATCTAATACAGGTTCTTCAGAATCTTAATATTCTCTTGTTCCCCTCTAGCCATAAAAACCAACATACAATTGGGACAATTATTCTCCATAAAACCATTCCTCTGCAATCAATTAGGAGGTTGGTAGTGGATCTATGCTGTTATTGATAACATGTATACAGCGTTTTGAGAAAGACACCACATTTCAATGTGTAGACCCAACTCCTTGACAACAAGACAGGGTCCTGGTTTTGCCATGTCACCAAATTTATTGGGCAATTCGCACAAGGTACATCATGAGAAATATAATAGTATTACATATTTGTATGTCGGGGAACAAAGAAACTAAACCACTTTGTAACCATAACTAAATTGTTAAAACATACCTGCAAAAATATCTTCACTAATATTAATAACACGTGATGCTTTACTAATGCCACCTCGAGTAATATGGAAAATTCGGTCAAAGACATCTGGATGCCCATAGTGCATACGGACTCTGCAAAAGATTTCATCATGCATAATTAAATAGAGCACCCACATTGATTTTAATAATTCCAGCCATGGGGCTGTAAGAGAATTTACTATAGAAAAGCAATTACATGATACAAAAATTATCTTGAGCAAACAAGTCGAGTATACCATGCAAATTAAAAGTCAAAAAAGAGGGAAATACTAAAAGTAACATGCATATAAGTACACCTAACCAACAAATATGGCCTACAGGGTACACGTAAAGAAATGGTTAGCAAGCTTGCATGAGTTAACTGTAATAAGTATCAAATACACTTACTTGAGAGGTATTGCCAAAACACGTTGACCCAAGGTCACAAAACTAGTCTCTTGGTTGGACATGAACCAGGCCAAGGAGGAAACACTGCATGTTTGAACATACAATTAACAGACAGATTGCATGTTAATGGAAGATCGGGAGGGGGGGAGGGGAGAGAGAGAGAGAGCAACCTTCCAGTGAACACGTGCTCTCTCACGCCGAGAATTGTGGGAGCTCGAAGACCATGATTTCCCCGAAACTCCTCGAGAAGATTTCTCATTTTCATGGCCTCCTCAAGGTAGTTATCCTAGAACAGACACACAGAAAGAAAATTCTAAATGAAGAATAGTTTCACCAAGAAAAGAGGAAATAAAATCACAACACAATAAAGTTATTATGAATGTGAATAAGATGGGTTCAATTAACTGACATACTTATGGACCTTGGCATTTGATATAACAGAATTCTAGCACCAAAAATTCACCAGTTTTGCTTACAGTATGATTATGAAGAATCACATCTGGTTTTAATCGTTGTGTCAAAACCTAAGTAGTAAAATAGCTACGAGAAGCAAGGACAGGTGTATTTTTTAGCATACAAATAATAGTTTCCGGATAACAGTTAGTATGATCATAAAAGGGTAGAATAAAATCTGGATCTATAGGTATTCAATAATTATGTCAATGCTAAAACATGTCACGGAAAAAGCACAAGCGCAGGAGCATAGATGCATCAAAATTGAAAACATTAAGTAGCTCATTTGCAAGAATAGAAATTTTCTCCTTGATTTTCAAAGCTTGATATTATCAGCCATCAGGTACAATTTCTCTTTGACCAATAATGAACCAAATTAAAACATAAAGGAATAGCTATAGAGGAATAAATTCCACATTTCATGTAAATAAACAAATTCATGTACTGTAGCTTTATGAAACCTTTTCCTCCATTTACTTATCTTATTTCTAAATCAGCCAGCTTAAATTTTAGTCTAGACTCTAGGTCTAAGATTTATAATAATCGGCTTCCAAAATAATAAGGGTTTTAGTCTTCAGAAGAACAATGCTCGCGAGATTTGTCTATTATTGTAACATGTTCTACTCTAAGGTTAACTCTCGTGTAAAACTTGAGGCCTTGAGAAAGTGTTCCTTGACTTTCCCTTCTTTGTTAATGTTCTCCACCCCTCACTTCATTATTTGAAATCAGGTCTATGTGCACTATTGAGAACAATTCTTTACTTCAAGTCTAACAGAGAACAATTCAAAGGACAAAAAGGTCCTACAATATTGCTTCAGCCTTCAAAGCTCACTGATATCCAATTAACAATGATACGCTATACATTATGATGACATAAGGTTTACTTTTGAAAGACAATCACATGAGTTACCTGGTTCATGTCAATTGTTTGAACAGCATCTCCACGAGTAAAAACTATAGCATGGTTCTGATTTTCCGGTTTCCCTTCTCCAAGCTTGGGATCTCCAGGAAGTTTAATAGAAAAAATTTCCTGTAAATGAACAGAATCTTCAAAACATATAAAACGATAATAGAGATGAAAGAAACGAAACTACAAAGTTGGTAGTTGGTACACAAACACAAAAGGCAGATAATTAATATATGTGATGGAAGATAAGGAAAATTTTGTGTGTATGCCCCATGTGTGAGTGTGAGTGAGTGAGTCAAGCAATCATTCATAATCCAGCACTAGTTGAGCTGAATATAGGAAAGCTTCAGCTGAACATTATTTTGCTTGTTAATGGAAAAAATAGGCCAAAGGTACCACCAGCATAGGTGAATAGCCTTATGTTACTTTCTGTGCTTTACGGATCCCTACTTTCAACTAATCCTTAATTTATTTATTTTTTGGTGAAAGAAACATAACATTTATTAATATAAACATTAGTGCACAAAGGAAGCACATATATTTAAAGCTGTTAAAAGTTTTTGATTTACATTAAACAAGATTTTGAACAACTTGGCTTGATAGCCTGACATGTGAAGTTACTGATGAATTATGAAACACTGCACAAATTATTGATTACACAGCATGCCATGCAGTCAAGTGTCCAAAAACAAGCTACAAAAAACATAATTGGTTTTCAGATTCATCATTCACCAAGGAAATGAAATCAATTTTTTTGATAAGAAATAGTAGATTTTATTAATAAGTAAAAATAAAATCTATTGTTATCGAGAAAATTATTTCATTTTCCAGGTGAAATGAAATAATTAAAATTTCAGATAGAACAACGAAGCTACAAAACTCAGCATGAGATTGAATCCATTACCTGATCCTTCCCATGTGCATCAGCTTTAACAAGCTTTGAATAATATTCCTTGGTAATCGTTCCATCAGTTGCAGCACTCTCTTCCACATGTATGAAAGCAACACGAAGTGCCTCATTTCTGGTAGTTAAAGAAAAAAAAATAGACATGTGAGCTCGTCTTCAGGCTGGGATCAATTTATGAAGTTCCAATATACAAGCAAAAATTCCATGAATGTAACGTTAACAATTCCACTTTGTTTTGGGGGTTCTTTATTCTCTTGCAATTTTATAGATTGGAGGAACATTGGATGTGCAATGAAAGAAATTTTTTTGACACGGGTCACTTTAGGGACAAAAGCAGTATATCACTTCGTGTTTGCTCACCATCCACCCCTTGCCAAAAAAGGAACTCCAATTTAATTTAAGAAATCTTGCATTATATCCATATGAGTAAAACATTTTCACTTCAACGATTTTAATCTAGGAGATTCTTTAACAATGGACCACAATTTAGACCATCACAACTTATGGATCAATGATTTGATTTATGAAGGTAGACAAAAATAAATTTCAGCTGCTGCACAAACCAGCACAAAGTTTTAAGTTGTAATTTGACCCTAGAGTATATACTTTTTGGAATGCCCAAGCACAACCAGTCCTACAAGTGAGACAAAAAAAAATTAAGTAGAAGATGTAACAATTAGAATACAGAAACGATACAGTCAAAACAAGAAAGTGCATATTCAAATAAGTAAAACACCATATGAAGAAAGAATATTAGAAAGAAACCAACTCCAAAAGCACCTCTGTAGCAGCAGAGCGATATCAGTTGCCTCTGGAGCTTTTCGCTGCTTTTGTTGCCCATAAATTTGGCAGGAAACAACATAAGTGAACTTTATATCAGCTTGAGCACGTGCTTCACGTGACAACTCAAAACCTCGGGTTGTGAAACTTGTCTGAGAAGACACATCCTCATCCTCTGCATGGTATAAGATATTTAACTAAGTACCACAGTGATTTCTCGACAAAAATTATCTGGCTATGAAAGAACATTAACCATCTACAAATCTTCTTTCTAAGTAACTCTGCAGCATCAGCGCCCTTCTATAGTACATCATACCACGAACTGCACAAAACCAAAGGCAAAAACTATCATAAACTATAAGGAAAAAGAAATTCTGAACCCTCTCAATTTTCCCAAGCAAATGTTAACAACATTAATTCCACTTGTAAAAAGAGCTTTAGAACCTGTCCTAGCCAAAGTCTGTCCCCTGTAAGATGCCCAAAACCGAAGTTCTAAAGCACTAGTTGAATTTTCTTGCAGTTCAGCATCACCACTATCACCTCTATCAATACGTTCCAAAAAATTCTCCCATTCATCTACAGAAGTCAAAATAACATGTCGGTGATCAAATTGAAGTCTCAAAAATGACATCACGCTACAAAGAAAAACAAAAGATGAGAAGATAGTGTTATAGTTTACTTCTATATAACAATCAAACAAATAGGTGGCATGCCTGGAAATATCTTCTGGAGATAGAAAAGGGTAGATATTCCATCTTCATTTTCAACCCGCAACTCAGAGTTACTGTAAAGCACCGTTTCACTGTAGTATGGTGTGAAGACACTATCACAAACCAATTAAAAAGAGAAAAGAGTTAGATGGGGAACCAGAAAAAATCATAGAAAAAGAGAGAGAATATAATAATAACGATAGATGACAATACTGACGATGACCAGACAATGAATATACCAAAATGGGATCATTTCACAAACAGGCTTGGCTTGTGGCATGTCCATAAACAGTGAATTAGTGAAAAATTGCAATCTTCTTCTCGCTTCAAGATTTTTAGGTATATTAGCTGCATTATCCTTTACAGTCAGAAGTAGGTGCAACCTTTTCACCTGCTCTTTCTGTTCCAGAGAAAATACAGTTAATAAAAGCCTTATTGTGTATAGGTAAATGAAGTATTCAGAAACCAGGAAAGCTTACAATATTGGGATCCTTTGGCCATTCTATTTTTGAAAAGAGGCGGCCCTCATTTCTAGCCCTCAACAATATATGCCATGTGTCAAGCTGCTCCCTGAGGAAATCAAATAAACATTCTTCAATATGTCAAAATCGAGATGAACGATTTAGTAGCCATTATGAGAAAATCGTCTAGCCCATTTACCTCAAATCAGGCGAGAGTAGCTCATGTGTAACGACATCATAAAAATCATGAACAGCTTTAGCTGCACCCTTTGCAAGTTCAGGAGTAGGGTCCCGTGTCTAAATCAAATAGGTGTTAACAATAATGGCAAATATAAAAGGACAAAGATCATGATATTCACCATTCAACTTGTCATTGACATTCTATGTTTTTAACAATCATCGAGCAGCAGTAAAAGAGAATCATAGAATAATAAACGTTCTTGTTGAAGCATCCAACTATAGTTTTAAAACTAAAGAGATTATCAGGGCTTGTAAATATATGATAGGAGAACATAGGACTTGTAAATATATGACAATAGCATCGGTATTTTGAGATAAGACCAGACTGGGAGGAAAGAACGGGAGGGGGGGGGGGGGAGGAAAACCAAGACAACGCAACCAAACATAGTAGCAGTGAACTCAAAACAAAATGATGAATCATGCAAAGAGGAATGCAACTACTTTAAGGGGATTACTTGCACTACAATAAAACAGTCTAGCAGTGAACAAGTTTAATAATTGCACAAGAAATCATAGACATGCTCAATGACATTCAACGAAACAAATTATGGATATGAAACCAGAATAATATACTTCTGAACTGTAACAAACAAAATTATAAAAAATTCCCAATATTTTTCACCGGAGCTATAAACGAACAGAGCCTTGCCAACTATACTACTGAACATGAGATGCATTATGATAGGCAATTTTAAAACTAAAATCGACTTCTCTCAGACTACAAAATGATAAAACAAACTCAATTCTAAATGTGGCTCAGTGACATCCAGAGCCTTTTACATTTAAACTTCAACTTTCTAGCAATAAAATGTAAATAATGCTCAAAGGGAAAAATATACCAGAAGCCCAGTTAAAGCTGTGAATCTAGTGAGCACCACAGGAAGCTTTTTAAGTTGCAAAGTAATGACAAGTGACCCATCGGATATACTGCTATTGATTTCTCGAAATACCCTTTCAACCCTGTAATTAAATAAGCAAACATAAAAAGGTGATCAAATAACATCATGCCCCTAATTTTTTAGAAAAATGAGAGACCCAAATATTCTTAACCTAAAAGTAAGGCGTATTACCAAAGTCTTCCTTCTCCATCAACCAAAGAGTGCAAAATTTTTTCGATACTTGAATAACACTCCTGGACTGCATATGCCATGTAATCATCTTTGCATATTCGATTCCAGAGATCACCTTGTGTGTCTTTGCAATCCAAAGCTAAATCAATGGCCAATAAAATCTGAAAGCAATAAAAGATGGTGGCTACTAAGAGCTAAGAAGACTACCAAAAATCTTTAAGAAACTCTCGTATTATGTGAGGCAAGCAAGTAAAAAAAAAAGGCACACCTTGCTGCTTAAAAGAAAAAGTGGCCATTGAACCAATTTGAGACTTCCAGTGTTACTTGGCATGGAAAGTAAGTCCATCTCCCTGAAATTGTACACCAAAATCAATGTAAACATGTGTATAAATTACACTTACCAGGAAAAATGGTTAATCTTAGAAAACAAGGAAATACAATACCAAGTTAACCATAACCACTAACCTGTTACTAAGATAATCTTCTTCGCGCAAGCTTTTGATAATTTCATTCCAAAATGGGGAAAATATGGCAGCATAGGTTTTATTATTGTCGTGCGAAGTCTGGATCCAATATCAATAACTCAGCAAATAAACAGCAGTATATTATGTGAAAAATAATGGATAGGAATGGTCCCCTAGAACACTTATGTCCTGAAACTGCATCTTTACACTATCTAGATCTCAATCAACATCTGATACAAATAATCCCCTAAAACACTTATATCCAGAAATCCACTGCACAACCCTAAGCTTTAGTTTTTCTCACGTTTCATCTAGAGATTCCTCAACACTTTCAGAAACTCTCTTATTCCTTTCCAACCAACGAGATCAACTTGAAGCTTGGACTATGATCCCCATAAGATCTTAGATTTTTTACAGATGAAAATACCGAAATTTAATTGTTTAAAATAAATTGAGGAGCAACATCACATAAGCTCCAATATGCAGGAGCTTATAAGATCTTTTCAAAATAACCAGTGGGGCATAATGCAGAATGATACAACATCATAAAGCCCCCTACAATAGCAAGCAACAAGACCAACTCCAAGCTCATTTTCGAGCAAATAACAGGATACAGAATTCTAAAGACTGACCTGTGATGATTGTCCGTCGAATGGCATCCTAAAACACCACATGATTATGTCATTGAGACAGTCACAAAAACGGAATTTCCTGACTCAAGATTTCAAATGAACAGAGAATATGTGTTTTATATTTACCTTCTGATATTTCGAGACACAAGATTCTTCACAAATGCTTCTGGAAAACTTTCAAATCGCTTGTGAACCATTTCAATTGATCGGATCTTCCAATAGATCATTGTAATTATACAAAGTAATTAGCAACGATGATTGTGGATTACACAAAATTATAAACATCAGAGTTGTGATACATAGATTGAGCAGATTAGATTAAAAGCAGGAGCATGATGGTTGGCACAGGTTGAGAACAGTACCTCTCCTAAGCGAGCTCTTGCTCCCATTACAGCACCATAAATTGCAGACAATAGAGTATACCAAATGTGGATATCCATAAGATAAATCTGTAGATTCAAATGGTCATGGGGAGGAGTATGATCAATTGTGAAATTCAAACTGATATCAAACCATAGAGATCAAACTATTCATGTGTCAATCATAGTTAAAGAATGGAGTTATGTTTTTAGTTTCTTGGTCTCTTTTTTTTTTTTTTTGATAAGAAACATAAATTTATTACTTGATTAAAACAGAGAACTAGGGACGAGAAATCCCCAGTTCACATATACAATGCAGTTATAAGGCGTAAGCCCAGCTCCTAACTAAATCCGTCATATGACAATCCTTAAAAAATTTATGACACGACACCCAAAGAGCCCCTCTAAACTTAACTCTATCCCAAACCTCTTCTACCGATTCACTGCTATTCTCAAAAACTCTCTTATTACATTCTATCCAGTTAGACCATTGGACGACTGGTACTATAATCTTCCACAACAGCTTCCCTCTCTTACTGATAGGGCCTCCCACATTAATTAATAAAATGTCCAAGACTGATTGTGGGATTGCCCATCATAAGCCCAACTCCTCGATCACGTTTTTTGGTCTGTTTTGAATGCAATTTGTAGTCCCTTGTAGTCATTTTTATTATAATCAACAATTTTTTTTGTTTTATATGTGTGTATATATATATATATATATGTGTGTGTGTGTTTTCTTCGTTTCCACAATGAAATTAAAACAGAACACATTATCACAATTAAGACAAACGAAAACCTGAAAGTCAATAAGAGGGGAAAAGCTAATGAGATGCATGGCCTAACATTCCAACCCAGAAAAAATTGAAATGCATTAGTGAAGATCAACAGATATTTCCAATAGATCTTAAATGAACCGGAAGTTGCTAATATAAGAAATTTCACATCGTAAGGAAGCCATGCGAAAATAAACATCTCAAATTTACAAAACAAATAGACAGCAAGTGGGCCACTGGTGGTATTTGTGGCAGAATATAAGGTGCTCATTTATTCATTGATATGATATTTCAGAAATGGAGCTTCTGTCAATGAGCTACATAATCAACCCCCCCCCCCACCCCACCCAAAAAAAGAAAAAGAAAAAGACTCGATGCATGTAACTTAAATGTTAACAAATCCTAGCCTTTTATTTAAACAAAAGGCATCAAATTGTGCAGCCTTGAACTGTGCTCCTTGATTTTATTTTCTTTTCTTTTTTTAGTTTGTTGATGTTCTTGATGATAGTTGACTTCATTGACAATAAGACCATGACAAAGTCATGTAAGTGCAACATCTTGAAAACATGGAGATGGCCATGATGCAACTGCAGGAGTTGTTTTCACATACGAACAAAATGATGGAAGTGCAAGGTCAAGAAGGTAAATTGGAGCCTACACTTGGCATCCTCTGCAACTTTAAACAAAAGGCATCTTATTTGTGCAGCCTTGAACTATGCTCCTTAATTATTTTATGTTCTTTAGTTTGTTGATGTTCTTGATGATATAGTATACTTCAGTGACAATCAGACATGACAAAGTCAGGTAAATTTCAACAATTTGAAAACAAGGAGATGACCATGATGCAACCGCAGGAGTTGTTTTCACATACAAACAAAATGATGGGAAGTGCAAGGTCAAGAAGGTAAATTGGAGCCTACACTCGGCATTGTGTGAAACTCTGCGTAAGGGAGAACGTGGACATCCAGATCATGAAATTCAGTCATAAGAAGCTTCCGGAGAAGGGAAAAATAAAATTTTAAAAATGTGACGAAATATAGTCAATAAACTGCAGTGCAGAGACTTTTTGTTTTTAAGGAACAACTGCAAGTAAAGGATGAGGAGGCGGATTCTATGTTAAGAAACATCCATCGGCAGGTGATGATTCAATGCTAAATGCAACATGAAATTACACTAGAAAATCCGGATTGATGGTTCTAATAAGGTACTTCTTCATGTCCATTTAATGTTGATGAATGATATCCCCTTTTGTGGAACCCTTGGCAATAGGACCTGATGCACTATGGAAAGCACAACACAAGCTTGAGCTTACAAATCTCTACACCATCCCAAGCTTGAGCCACTATATCTCAAAAACCTCTACTCATAGAATTCCTAAGTATATTCGTGTGCTACCAAGGATGCAAGAAATCATCTTTATTTAGTGGAAATGAATATCAAAATAAGCTTTTCTGCATTCAACTGTGTTTATGAATACGATATTACGATGACAAAGTTTTTAGCTCACTTAGTATTTCGTTTAAGACAAATTCATATGATTATCATCTGAAACAGTGTATGCATAAAAATTGATATACTCACAGCTATAACGGGTGCCCACAAGCTAACTATAGTTAACACATTATTGTTGTCTGCAGCAAAAAACCAAATAACATAGCGTCAGATCAGCCTTGAACCATGTGGATCTCTATAATATCAAAAGCAAGGGAAAATATGCTTGTGAGAAAAGAAGATCATACTCTTTGAAATCAGATCATGCCATGAATATGGAAGCTGCGGTAGATTTATAATTATCCTAGTAGGCTGGACTAGAGGTTTAATCTGTCATTACAAATATTACACTGTTTCAGGTCAAACAAAATAATATCCTAATAGTAAAAAATCCAGAAAGATGGTATTGCCTGAAGAAAGTAAGCAAAAGGGAATTTGCAGGCAAAGATCACCAGCCAGAAAAACACATAGCTGCATAATGGAAAATTAAAGACAAACTCATTAAAAAAATCACCATAGTATGGCAAGGCAAAATAAAAAAAAGGAAAACCACTAGCACGTTGCAAAATAAGGGCATACCTCATATAGTCAGTAGTCTTTTCAACAAGTCCACGTCCAACAAAATAGCGTTCCTGAACACAATCACATAATTAACTGATAGATGAGAGTATGGCATAAAAGTTTTTTCCAATTTCGACAGTGAATTCTAATTTAGCATCAAAGAATTAAGTTCATACAAATAAAGGCTCTTGGGGTTAATGCTGAATAGGGAACAAGGGATAATTTGCACACTGGTATCCATGTGTAAATACGATTCCAGTATGGTTCACTTTTTCTTTTTCACCATTTTTCCTTTTTAAGTTGGTTTCATCAAACCAAATAGAGAACATTATTCTAAATCAGCAGTGGACACATGCTGAGGGTAAGAGTTATGGGCAATACCTCATAAATCCACTTGAAAAATTGGAAAAACGGATGTTCAGACATTTCCGAGAGCCTGTGACATGAAGGGAGTTTGAGCAGCAGCGCAAAAAGTACACGAACACCAGCATAAACACCCAATACCAGGATATATATCCTGAAATATAATGAATCTGAGGTGTTCCTATCCCTTTCCTGTAGAAGTTTCCTGAGACCATTGTGACATTACATTAGCCTCTAATACAATCAGTAAACAACCCAAGTTAATATGAGTATAGACTCACAGGTAGACATAGAGCACAAACACAGAGCTCACGCTGCACCAAAAGAACCTAATAACAAGCCTTGATATAGCCATGCCACGGGCAGTAGTATAAGCCCCAAACATTAGTACAACATCCAAAGCACCTAATATCAAAAAACAAGTCCCAACGAAAAAACTTAGCAGGAAGGAAAACTATAGAAGTACAAGATCAGAAAGTCAAGGCAGCAAAGAAAACTCAATATGACATAATTTAGTGGCTTACTCTCCAAAAAATTCATGACAGCAAATGTTGGGCCAATGCTAAGAAGTGTTTTAAAGGTATTAAGATTAAGTTTGCCATCATAGAAGGCAATTACAGCAAGAGCCTGTAAAACAGATGTGCAAAAAGGCCAAACAACTGCATAGTTAGAGAACAACATTTGATAGATAGCACAGTGGCACTTACCTAAAACTTTTTTATTTTGAAAAAGAAACAAATAATTTATTTAATGGAAGTATACGCAGTACAAAGGGACAAATATTCCCTTGCCTCTTTACCTGAAACATTACAACCAAAAAGATCCACAAACGATGAAAACTCCGATACAGGTGAAGAAAAGTCCGATGTTCAACAAATGAACTTTTACCTGTCTGTATTTGAAAACAATACAAACAAGAATGAGATACATGGTTATGGAACAATTATAAAAGACGTGTATTTATCTAAACATTGGGAGAAATAATAATCAGAACCAACCCGTTTTCCTTTTCTAGGCTTCAACAGAAATGGTGACTCCATCTTCATAGGCCAACTCAACTCGAAGCAACCAGGTGTCCTACAAATGAGCTGACAAATAAATCCAAGCTAAAACCAATGCCAAACTAGCACATAGAATCATTAAGAGGAAAGACAGACCAGAAATACTCATTGAAGTCGTCATAATTCCGCCATTTTGAGTGTGCAGCCTTCCCACCTTTGTTATTTTCCGCTTCCTATTGATAAAGGAAAACGTGAGAGATATCCAAGAATTAAAATAAAATACTATTAAATCTGATTTAGAAGTGCAAGAGAAAACCACTAGTACTTGTGAAGAAGGCATTATATGTTATGTACAATATCTCATTGAAGAAAAGTTAAATATAAAGTTAAGCACTATGAAGTCTGTAGAAGAACTACCGTGAATCATTATGAACTCAAGAAAATGGCACTCACCAGTACCATGATCGAATATATAGGATGAATGATTTTATCTAGAAAGGACACAGAACCATCTTCAGTTGTACAACTTGTAGCATGAGTCGCCTCTCCATGATCCAGGATTGCATCTAATTCCCTTGCCATCTAACCAAGCAACGTCAACAGATATAATGATGAATCTGAACATTGTAAAATTCGGACTAAAGGTTCTAAGATATTTAACTAAAGCAATGAGATATTATGCATTTATTAGGTAAAGCAGTTTTTTGTGTTGTAGTTAAATTAAAATGCATAAAGTGCATTCACAACTTAAAAGCTACTTCAAAAGACTTTTGGCAACATATAAAATGCAACTTCATTTTATAAGATTCAACTTAATCTCCATAACAACTGAAAAGACTAAAGTCAAATGAGGTTCTTAGACAGGCATTTGACCAATTCTGATGACAAAAGCATCTAAGAAGAAGAATCAATATTCATAAAAAATAAACAGAAGATTAAGTTTGGGCAAGGTAATCAACAAAGGCAAAGGAAATTTCGCTTCCAAACGGACCAAACTGGAACATGATGATATAAATTAATTACTCTTCAATACAAGAATTATAATGAACAACACACTTCCACAGTAAAAAATTTAAATATGACATATTTCTTCAACAACAATAATGAACAAACAGGCATCAATAACATACTTGGTGGAATATATAGCAGATGCACTCAGGAAGAAACCGGACATTCGCAGCTTCACCCCATATGCAGAGGTATAATGAAACAAGGAAAAGCTTCCTGTCCCTATTAATGGCTTCCAAGCTACAGGGAATAATTGAGGTAAAGTTAGTAATCAATTTTCAACTAAAAGGTAGCAGGATTTGCAGAAACAACCTGTTCCATACAAGGCGTATTCGCAGGTATCTACACCATTTGATGTAATTATCTAGGACCTTCAAGAAGACCTCCCTTATAGCTCTTTCATCTAGTTTCTGTATAGGAATATATTAATAGTCAATTAGCTGCCACATATTATTACAGTTCCTCATCCATGATCGGCCTTGTACAAGTAAATCTAATTAGGCCACTCACCGGATCGGCCTCCACAGGGATGCCAAGTCGCGTCTGTGCATTGGCTAAAGTGAGGACAACATGCTCACGTTGGTTCCTTATATTGTCTTTCTGTAATATACAAGGTCAAACAGGCAAAGCAAGAATGTGAAGCAAAAATCAAGAAAGCCATACAATAATTGGAAAAAAAAGTATATGCTTAAAAAATACTACCAATTATCACACAAAAATAACTGATGACCACTCTACATTCTCACGTACACATACAAGAAAAGAGTTGATGACTAAATTATTATTAAATTTCATATTTATCTTAACTCAGAAAGAAAAGAACAAGTTCTCCACATCCGAGCAGATTAATTTATTAAAGCAAAGTGTCGAATAGAATAACCAAACCTGAAAACCGAAAACATATTCCAAAAGGTCAAACATATCCAAGTGTCGTCCAGAAATTCCAAAATCAGCAGGAAGTCGAGGAAACTGCTCAGTATATCTTATTGCTGATATTGCACCCCTGACCTGTAAAGATCATCAGGTAAACTAGGTTTCTACGAGGTCTAAAACTCTTACCAATTTAACACAGCTTCAGTAAAAGGATGACTTACAAAGTACAAAAAGTTCTAAAAAAATCAAAAAGACTAATCATGTCAAAACATCAAAAGGTCACAGATTCAAGAATTAGTAATGCACATTTGTAGAGAACATAAAAAGCATACAGAGGCTATTGGGTACTCATGGAGATATCTAGACATTTGGGAAGTGGGACAATGACCGATAGGACTGTTACTATTTTCTACAATAAACATTACTTACTTCTGGAAAGTATCCAATCGCATTGGTTAAAGATGGTGCTTCCAGAGGGACAATGTTGTAAGGGATGAGTTCAGCCGATAGAGTTGCGTTGGACTTTTTTACCCTTCTTAACTGGAATAACAAACAAGCCAAATCAGCTCAAGTGAACAGGTTCTCATTAATAAACTTCACATGAAGAGTTTGACAGCATTATCAAACACACTAGATAGAAAAGTCAAGAGCAAACAAACCATCAAATGATAAAAAGTGAGCATTAAAATGGAATTTCATTAATGCACAACTAAAGAACATGAAGAAGAGAGCAGCGAGTACCTCCTCTGTAATAAGCCTTCCCACTCCATCTGGAGCTGCATCCTTACTGAGTGCCTCCATCACCTCAACCAAAGCCCTCAGCGTAGCAAACACCTTTTTCATTTCTGAGAATCTAAGATCCATACTAAAACACATAGGGAAGAACGGGCAAACCAGTAAAGATCTTTTGCATAGGAATTACATTGTTTTCTATATACAAACATTTCTTGTGTCTATCATATTGTTTTCAATATCGAAAGAAGATCATATCAAAGCACAGAATATATTATATAAGAAAACAGGAAAAACAATACAGAAATATTGTTTTTGCCTCCTTTCAAGAAAGGAGCAGCACAAGTGAACAGAAAGAGATAGGGCAATTAGACTGATTTGATGTATAAAGGAGGAATAACAGGGTTTTCAAGACATGATATGCAGATACTTAAATTCAAACTATGAAGGATAGAGCATCAATGAAAAAGAATTAAAATCAAAATACTGAAAGAAACAGCAATTGAAGATTCTAAAATCTGATTATTTGGACCAAGTGTGAAGCTACAAAGAATAGGTTGTATAATATTACACGAGTGCAAACACAGAATATGATAAGAGTAAAGGGATGCAGCACACGATAACACTCAAACTATGATTGATAAAACTCAGAATTGGGAGATGCAATCCTGCCCAAACAAAAAGTCTTTCAAAGCTGAAGCCAGACGAATTACAATACGCAATGACAATCCCCTAAAATGATTTGGGTACTTAAATACTAAATATTATTCTAACCCTACTCAAAACCCATGGCAAAACACTTCTACTAACTTGAAAGACTTAAAAAGATAAAATCAAACAACTGAAATAACATAAAAGAAAAGCAAAAGGCAATACTGCATAGTAGAAAGCAGAATGCTGCGTATCAGAATACTTGATGTCACAGATACGACATACAATACTGGAAAAACCACCAATTATCCTAAAGTCCATTTCTAACAGTGTATATGCAAATACAAACAGTTCTTTATTTCGACAATTCTATTTCAGCAAAACACTTAAATAAATGTCTCAAACATGGATATAAGTACCAAGAGCACGGATGAATAAACAATGGTAAAATAAACAACAAATTAGCATACAAGAACATACTCTCCAATATTAGCACTAAAAGTGCCTTCTTCACGCCACTTTTGTTCCTCTCTCTGGATGTCATCCACTCTGTGTAGCCTTTTATATCGATTATAAAAATCCCATAACAGCTCTATATCACGATTGCGATCTATCTGGCCACCATCCTTTTTAGCAAGCTTTTGCTGCAGCAAACAGTGAAAATCCAAGCTTAAGATTTCACTACTCGATAAACAAGGGTGGAATTACTTATTTGAACTAATATATGAGGTCAGAGAAGCCCAATGTATGGCATAAATCGAATAAAACTACTAAGTATACCTTAATTTCTGCACCTGATGATTAAAAATTAGTATGGAGTTGTTTGGTGTTTAAGTAGTGTGACTGGTTAATGTTTAAGATAAAGACAATTCTCCGTTCAGCAAGTGAAGTGTCTATTATGTGAATCAAATTTAAATTTCCACTTTTTATCTAATGAAAATTCGGAACCACTATTTCCTCTAATATTTTCCAGGATTTAATGAAGTTTGTGCAAATAAACAGCATGAGCAAATAGTAAACCTGTCACTGTACCTTGATTACAGACATTAAACCAGTCTTAAACTGAAGAACGCCTCTACCATCGCTGTTGGGATCCAAATTTTGAGCCATGCTATATGCCTGCTCACACACTTGAGCCAAATATAAAGGACAGTAATTAAAAATTTGAGGTGTTGCATCAATACTATTATAATATACAATTTACCAAACAAATATTCAGCCACCGGAGGAATTTAAAACATACAATGCCCAGCTCCACATACCACTTAAAAGAAATGAAATGGTATGAAAAAACACAAAAAGGTAGATAACAGTGAAGAGTTAAACACAAGGATCTGAAAAATAAAGCTGTTTAAACGTAGGGATTCCATCCACATGGTAAATTCGTAACCCACAATGATGCAAGGGATACCATCCCATCCAACAATCTTTCACTGGCAATTATTTGAAAATTTCTTCAGGTCCATCTGCTATTTCTTCAACAGAGAGGTGCATAACGATTAAAAAAAAATTAAAAAACTAAAAGAATCTAAGATTGTGTTTGGATTGAGTGATTTGATGAATATATTTCAAATCCACACATGTTAGAGTGCATTTAAAATCCACCCAAATTGCACAAAAATTAGTTCAAAATGAAAGTGATGGATTTCGAATTCATATCAATCCAAATATCACCAAAGGATTGTTATTACTAATTTCAAGTCTTTCCTTAAATCCATCAATCCAAACGCAGCCTAAAAATGTAGCTATTTAAACTAGCATAGCCCTCCACCAACACAGTAATTTGTAAGCCTCAAAGGAAACAAGAATAACATCCCATCCAATGGCATTTTACGGTTTTACCAGTAATGATTTCAATTTCAATTTATAATAGCTACAGGTCCATAATTCTTCAATAAAAACATTAGCATATATCCTCTTCATAGATATGCCACATGGCCCACATCTCATAAGCAGCACAGCTTGTTTAGAAGGTTTTCAAATATAGCTCCCCACATCATAAAAAACAAAACAATATAATACAAAATCTATTGCAAGCAAACACTTGCATAAGATCAGTCAACAAATGTAACCCTCCATCTAAAATGCGCTAATGAATGTGGTTATTAGGCAGATTGAAAACTGCCTTAACATGTAGTATCACATCGTGTGGGCCAGATATAGCTAAGTTTAAACTACCTTCCAAAAAATATTTTTATTTCCCACCAAAATAAGAATGCATTAGGTTCGAAAACATTCCAGGAAATGTTTTCTAAAAACTCTTTTTTTAAGCTATTTTGGCAACACTGGAGACAAATTTACATCTATTTTTCAAAAGCCTTTGAACTAATTTACTCCTACATTGAAAAGCCCGCACCAAATTTTAGGAAAAAATCTACACTTCAAAATAAGTAAACCATCTTTTCAAAAACAAAATATCCAACCATCCTATCTCATCCAAACACATTCCAAATATTTCCCTAGGGGAATTTCCATGTATATATATATATATATATATATATAATCCAAACATAGTTTAAAAATGCCAGAACTAGAACAAATTCGACTGACAATGATTTAGAAAAGAAGGGGGGTGGTTTCTTGATTTTTCACACCTACGATAGAATTCAAAACCCTCAGCCAACAAATAATGATTTAGGCACATTACTATACCCCTCAGACTACTCCAAACAAAAACAGCAAAACCCCATTCCATAATCCTATGTTCCTGTAACCCCTGCTCTCTAGTAAGAAAACTGAAAATTAAAGTTTGCATCTATAAAAATCAATTGCATTAGGTAAACGATACATTACCACTACCTGGTAAAAGCAAAAGTCAATATAAGTTGCGGAAACTTAATTCTTTCACTTACGAATTCTTGCAACATTGGGGTTCTCCGATTGAATTTCATCAGCAGCATGCAAAATCGCATTAATATTGGTGGTCCGTGTAAGCGAATCAGGGACGGAACCGGCGATTCCGCTGGGAGTCCGCTCGTGGCCAGCCCGCTGCTCGCTCCGCAGCACCGAGCGCACCAGTCTATCCCAATTATCATAAACCCTAGCCATTATTCTTCTGCAAATGAAGTAATTTGGATCTAGTCGAAGCTGAAGGGATGTGCGATGTGGGGGTTTCTCATTCCAGATTCTGAATGAATTGGGGAAATCTCGACGCGCTCAAATGGAAGAAATTGAGGATTCGAATTTATGGGGTAAAAAGACTTTTATCGTAAACCCTCACTACCAATTCTAAGATTTTGATTATTACTTTGACAAAGTATTTGATCATAAGTTTTGCAATACGCGTTTTATTTTGGATTATAAATATATAATGGGCCCGGCTATACGCACCTCATGTATTCTAAATACACCCCAGTGTTTTTTTTTTTATTTAAAAAATGCAAGAAATAATAAAAATATAATTTTACCCTTATGTGTTCAACCATTGTTCGAACACACTATAACGTGTTCGACTCTTGGTCGAACACACTATAGAGTGATCGACTCCTGGTGATCGAACACACTATAGTGTGTTCGACCAATGGTAGAAAACACATCTTTGTGTTCGACAAACCAGGGTCGAACGGGTCCTCAAATTTGTTGTTATTTTTTCATTTTTTTTACACGATTTCACACGATTATTATATATTTTGTAACTCATAAAATGATATTTTTAAGGGGATTTGAGGTTTGAGGATGAAAAGGAAAAAAAAAAAAAAGAGAGAGGCAGGAGACGGGGGAAGGAGAGGAATTCAATTTTAGTTTTTTTTTATTAAGAAGGATAAATTTGTCATTTTGCCTTTTTTTGAAATTTTTAAATAAAAATTGGGGTGTGTTTAAAATACATGGGGTGAAGATAGCCGGCCCCATATATAATACATATATTATGTTATATTTTTATTTTTTTCGAAGAAATATATTATGTTATATTATACATGGTTAATTTGATAACAGATCATCAACTTTAAAATTTTTCATTTATAAATTATAACATAATGAACTTTCAAAAATATATTAAAATGTTCAATAATATATTTTTAATAGACTTGACAATAATATACAGTTTCCGATACTCAATGTTTATAATCATATTTTAATACATATATATACACACATTAATTAAATTTGTTTATGTAAAATATCGGCTTCATGTATTTTTCAAGAAAATTAGAATCGAATTTTTTCTATCAAATGTAGTTAACTATCAACGATTTAGTATGACATTCTTAACACATTACATTGATTCATTAAATATCTATATAAGACATTTAAATGACAAATACCTCATAACGCAAGTATATAAAAATAATGTCTACCTTCAAACACATATAATCTAATTTTATGGATTTGGTACCATGGAGCCTCCCTTTTATAGATTCCTCGGGGGAATAGATAGTGTGTATGCAATAATGCTTTGTTATTATTATTGTTGTTGAGTCTTGATTTTCTCGTCATGTAGTTATTATTGAAATTAATAAACAAAAGAGTTTCGTTACTAACTCAAAACTGTGAAAAATTAAATTAGTAGAAATAAATAAGGGGATTAAATTGGAAAATGATAAAATGTCCGTTGTAGATAACTCTTAATATGTCTATCAATAACGTATAATGATTTCATCTCCTCATTATATGGAAAGTGAAATTAATAGGTATTCTGAATTTTTGACACATCAGTCGTGGGCACAGTGAATAGAGTAATAGGACTGATATTAAATTATTTAAATCTCAAATTTAGGATTGTCCTAGAAAAAAGTTTAAAATTCATTGGGTCAATTTAGATTAAGAGAAAGGTGTGATAACATTTCGTTGTAAAAAAAGAAATATGGAAAATTAAGGTATGATTTAGCATCTTAAAAGTCAAGACACACACTAATAATACATATGTGGTAAATTATATAAAAATTACGAACTTTTCATCAAATTATTAATTACAACACGAATTTTTATTTGTAATAATATCGATGCAAATTGTGTTGCACATATACTTTTTCATACTTATTTGCACATTTATATTATCAAAAGACTCCAAATTTATTTTTCGTGTCAGTTTCAGAGAATTTGAGAGTTTTTGGGCCAATGAAAGCAAGCATGGACTGTTTGATGAGTTCTGATCAAGTTTTCAATTTCATCCATTATTTTAGTTGCAGCCCAGTCACGCTGAAAGTCCCAGTACAGATCCATTCTCCCTAACACGTTTTCGGGCTAACTTTTGGGCCCAAATCAGCATTTGGGCCAGCTGATTTGGGCCCATCTTGAAAAATACAAAAATGTTGGAACACGTCTCCTATAATTAGTCATTAGTGTTGTAAACTAAATATTGTCGGATAAAATATATACTTATATATTTAAGTTTAGTTGCTTAAACTAAAGCTACTAGGTGAGCCTTATTTTCAAGAATTGTATGGATAATGATGATTTGAGATGTATGAAGAATCCATGAATACACCATATGATTTACATTAGGAAAATACTGTCAAGAGTTATACTTTCTTGACAGATAAAAACATCTCATTATCACATATTATAATTATGGTTTAGCAGTTTACCTATCAGACCATCTTTTACAAATTCTATCACAAATGAACTTAATCATATAAATTATTCATAAATAGCTCATAAGATCCACCAAAATGTATTGACACTTAATATTTTTGACCTATGTTTAGTTATTACAATCAAACGATCGTACAACTTGTAATACAGTGGTTATAGTCTTTGCTTACCACACCATCAATCTTCACGGTCCAATTTTTGTTGAACCTCATAGTTTTGTAACTAGCTTACTAGATCAATTAAGATTGTAAATTTTTACATGATTAATGAATTTATTTCTTTTTATTATAAAAAAAAAAAGTATTTATGTCTTTTAATTATATTTATTTTTAATGTTGTGTGTTTAATAATGGGTGGATGTGTCTGTATAGCCCGTCCTTTTGTAATATACCTTCTATCCTCCACATGCAACTAAAACAAGAAAAGTGAATGAGAGATTTGTCTGATCCTATTCTTATTGGTGCAAAAATTTATATGAGATCGTCTTAAGATGAAGCTCCACATTGTTCAATTACAATCCAATCCACATGTCAACACAATTATTTAAAAATATTATGTTACCTAATTATACGTGATTACTAACATTCTATGAATTTGAAGACATATATGTTGACCCGTGGTGACCAATATTTACTGAGTTGGTCCGTGTTGGTTGGATTTTAATTAACTGACCCATATAAAACTTTGTTTTACATGAGAAAAACGGTCTCATGTAAAACTTAGGGTTAATTGTACTAACACCACAAAACTATCAGTTATTTTGCACATAAACCATCAAACTTTTTTTTTTGTGGCATCGATATATATAAACTATACGAAATTGACACATAAACTACAAAACTTTTTTTCAGGTCATTTTTTGTCGGATTTCGGCATGTGACATACACATGACATATTTTAAAGGGGTATATTGTCCACACAACTCTATTGAAATTCTCTAAGTGTAGGGGAATATTAACAACTCGATTGTGTGGATAAAAATACCCCTTTAAAAGATGTCATGTGTGATGTCACGTGCCGAAATCCGGCAAAAAATGACCCGAAAAAAAGTTTAGTGATTTATGTGTCAATCTCATATAGTTTATATATATCAATGACAAAAAAAAAAGTTCGATGATTTATGGCAAAATCACTGATCATTTAACGGTGTTATTGCAATTAACCCAAAAACTTACCCTGTGAATTCTGAATCTTCTACGATCAAAAACCTTCTAGAATGTTTCAAATCTAAATGGCAGTCTATCGGTGCTTAGTGGTTACCAAGCCCACAGGCAAGGTCAGCAACAAAGCTACGTAGGTCAACTCTTTGAAAAATGATTGCAACTTAAGTTGTGGTGGATTTAGAAATTATAAATACTGTATACAAAATTACAGAAAATATTAAGAAAATAATATTATATAATTCAAAATGAAAAGCAAGTTCTAATAATAGAAGTAACATAGACATTTTAATAGCTATAAAAAATAAAATAAAAAGAATAGATAGACTTACCAAACTTTGACGACACAGAAGATGAAAAGGTGAAACTGTAAAAGTGAGAGAGACGCACTGACTCACTTCCTTCTACTGCAATAATTTCAAATTTTAGATTTTTTAAACTTTATTTTATATTTAATTGGTTGTATTAATCCACTTGTTAACTAGCTTAATGTTTATTTTAAGTTGGATTGATGGTGGGGTCTTCAACTTTTAATCTGTTTATTTATTATTTTAAGTGGATTAATGTAAGTTATATATTCTCTAAAGTATAACCATAATGTGCAAAATATATACTACAAAGTATATATATGTGTGTGTGTGTGTGTATTCTATGTATATTATGTATATGAATTTTTTGGGCAAAAATCAGGGTGTACGCCTGCATGCCCTTAAGCTTTAATCCATCCACCCCTGAATGCAAGATAGTGTGGAATATTAATACAATAGACATATAAATAATATTTTTTAATAAATAAGTATGTGTGTTCATTTTCATGTACAACATATATTCAACAATTAAATAACATATTAATCAGATAATGTTATATTTAATGTTAAATTAGACGATATATCACAAAATCATAAAAATTTCTTTTCTCTATATAAATAATATTTAATATTTTCTAATCTCATTAAGTTTAATAATTTTTTTTAACTCGTGTCTATATAGTCTCTTAGTCCCATAAGATAATATTTATTAGAATGGTATAATTTTCTCTAATATACCCTCATATACTTTTTTGGTTCCAAATGTTATGGTTATTTTTTCTAGCTATTAGAAGTATATAATTTTTCTAAAACACTCTTAATTACTTAAAAACCATGAAATATGTGCGAGTGACTTTGAAGAATATAACTTTCTGTCATTGATTTTTTTTTTTTTGCGCCCCTAGAGTAAATAAATAAGGGTATCAAAGAAAATATGTGAGGAAAAATTGTCTTCCCAAATGCATTAAAAATGTTTTCTTACATTATGTGGAAAGTGAAAGTGAAGTATATATTCATGCTACAAAAGGAGATCTAATTCTATTATTTCTATGTGGATATTCCCCACTCGCCATTGAATGTATGATATGTGACATGTTTTTTTAAACTGTACAACATGTCACACATCCTATGAGTAATAGTATTACTCACATAGATAGGATGAGCAAAACCTAATAGGGGTATGAAGGATGACAACTAACCGTTTATTTTTTAAACTGTATCACATGTCACACATCTTGTGGTTTATGATGTTACCTACATGAATAGGATGGACAAAGCAGAGTATGAAGGATGAAAACTAGTCATTGATTTTTTAACCGAAATACATATTACATATCTTGTGACATATGATATTACTGATGGATAGGATGGACAAAGCGGACAAGAGTAGCAAGGATGACAACTCTTGTATTGATATTATAAGTAATTAAAATTGGGGTTAGCAGTTGAATGAATGAAGTCCCAATGTATTAAATAAGTGGTTCCATAAATTTGTGCACCGAGGAAGTAGCTATACAATATTTATGGCGCACACATCATTCGTACCTAACTCTCATGCATCTTCTCTACAATTCTTTACTTCTTCAACCCATTTCCCTCATTAAACTCATATATATATATATATATATATATATATATATATATATATATATATATATATATGATAACAATATAATCATTTTAAGTTGCTATCATGGATGTTGAATCAACTGATATCAGTGTCAAAATCCTAACCTAATATAATTCGATCTGTTAACCTCCAACATAATTTGTCGGATGTGCCATTACTTGAACAATCCTGATTAGGCATTTTCTCAATTCAAATTATTTAAGTTTCATATTTTCTCCCAATAATATGAATTTTAATACATGCATGTTAAGTACATTTTTATGTAACATATACATACTGATAAGAGTTGGAATAAGAGATCGTACGAGCAAGATTTAAAATCTCTTGATATATTCCTAATATTATCCTTATATCTCCTTAATACTTCTGATATTTGTGGTCTTTTTTTTTCCCCAGAGTTTCAATTAAATATGAAGAAATATCAATATTGATGCAAATGAGACTGAATATTAAGAAATATCAATAACTTGCTTGAAAAAGTTCAAAAATAACTAGATAAAAATAAATAACTAGAATAACAACAATTTAAAGAAATAGAATATGTATAATATTTTTTATCTTCAACGCATGAAACTCTTATTATAGCAATATATGTATTTTATCAGGTAAATTGAGCTCTTATTGTAATGGCATAACATTTGTGTAGTTAATTCGATATTATATACTTACGGCCATTTCAAAATAATTGTTGCTTAATTTAAAATAAAAGTTATTTCATTTTATCTATCGATTATTAATTATAAGAATTCATTATTTTCTTTTTATGGCATGGGGCTATACACTACCACATAATAAAATAAATAAAACAAAAATGAAAATACTAAATTACCCTTATTTATTTAAAGAAATATTTTCCCTTTCTTCTACATCTTCTTCTCCATATTTCTCAAATCCTAAGTTAAAAAAATTTAAACAAATCTTGATTTATGGGAAAAAAAAGTGATAGATGAAATATATATTTGGAATGTATAATTCAAGATTGTTCGTGCATTTTTATAATTTTATATAGTGTAGTTAAATATTTTCGAAAATAGAGATGTTAATAAAAAAATTTGCTGAAAAAACATCGTTCAATCTGCATAGGTATAAATGTCGAACATTACATTGTTTGTTCGACCTCCATTGGTTGAACACTCTTAAAGATGTTCGACTACAAATAGAACAGTACATTGTGTGTTCAACCACTGGTGGTCGAACACACTGCAGTGTGTTCGACCACCAAGGATCGAACAACAATCGAAAAACATCGATTTTCAAACTTTTGTTTACGACATTTTCATACAAAATGTCATTGATTTAGCTTCAAAAAATGCATAAAATAATGATTTGTGATGTATGGATATGATATTTAATATCTTCATCAACAATTTTAGAAAAAAGACGGGGGAAAAAAGAAAGAAAGAGGGGAGTGTGAGTTCAAGAGGAGAAAGGGAGAGGAGAGGTTTTTTTCTTTAATTTTTTTTAATTTTATTTGATCATAGAGAGTATAATTGTAATGTGATAGAGTGTGTTTAGAAGTTTTATAATTTAAAAATATTTAAATGTAGATGTTTTTTTGTAAATGAGATGTATTTAGTAAGTGGTGGGGTGTGTATAGCCCCAACCTTCCAATCTATCCTATATACAATACTCCGAAAATGGGTATTATGGTAATCTTATACACATGATCGTAAATATTAAATATTTCATTAATGTGCATGTGGTAAACAACATTAAATGATAGATAAATTAAAAAAAGAGTAGTTGGCATAAACATAATTAATAAGTTCTTGTACCAATTTTAGTTTAAAATATGTACTAATAATATGTAATACTCTCTAAAATTTAATATCTTTTTATATTTTTCAAATCATAACCGAAAGCAATAAATTCACCCTTGCCCACAACGAACTCCTTTCGTCACTATTAATTCTCTTGGAACCATACCAACTCTCTTTCTAATGGAAATGGCAAATTAAGATGAATCACAAACAATTCTCAAATTTAATAAATCTTATCCCAATATAACTGGCATAATCTATCTCGTACAAGAATTTCAATTATATAAACCACATATGATCATCAAACCACACTAGCTAGTAGCATAAAAAAAAAAAAAAAAAAAAAAAAAAATGGCCAAACCCAACCATTCTCATTCCATCACCGTCGTAATCATTCTACTCCTCTCTTCCTCAGCACACACATCAGCTTCAAACCACCCTCGCCCTTTCAAGAGCATATACGCCTTTGGCGACTCGTACACGGACACGGGCAACACCCGATCCGAGACGGGCCCGAGCGGGTTCATGTTTGTCTCCAACCTCCCCTACGGCCGCACATTCTTCCACCACCCCACTAACCGCTACTCCGACGGCCGCCTAGTCATCGACTTTGTGGCGCAGTCGTTGAATCTCCCGTTCCTGCCGCCGTATCTCGACCAGAAGGCCGATAGATCGTCGGGTGTGAACTTCGCCGTGGCGGGGTCCACAGCCATAATTCATAGCTTCTTTGTGAAGAACAATATGTCATTGAACATAACTCCACAGTCACTTCAAACACAGCTGAGTTGGTTCAACAAGTTCTTGGAAGGAAAAGGGTGCAATGACTCTACAACCACACCAAAGGAGTGTGGGGCTGTGTTTAATGATTCATTGATTTGGGTTGGTGAAATTGGGGCCAATGACTATGCATATAGTTTTGCATCTTCTGTCCCAACTATGACCATCCAACAACTTGCCATTAATAGTGTTAATGCTTTTCTACAGGTAATTAACTTCAATTTAATCCTTTTTACCGAACTGATCTTCTATTTTAATTTGGTATTTCATCTTACATTTCATTGTTTTTAATTCACGTCATGTGTTAATTACTGATGTTATTTTTACACTTAACGTGTGGTAATTATTTTGGAATACTAGATAAAACACCAAAGGATAGAACTTTTCTTTTTACCCTTTTTTTTATAACTCCGTCAAAGTATAGATATTTTTATTTTGGGTTGATTGTCGGACGGAAAAATTACATTATTTATTCGAATTGTCATTTTAGTTAAATTTTTCACTATTGGTTAAGATAACATAACAAATAGTATGTTTTTTTTTAACCTCGATCAGTTTTGAAATTTTTTTTTGAACATCTGATTTACCAAAATAAAAAAAAATTATTAAAATTCTTGAAGTTGGACTGTGTGAAACTATTTTATTTGGTAGCTGACATGTTCGGTCAATTGTACACTTCGACAATTTTTTTTTTTTTTCAATTGACCAAGGTAAAAAACATACTGTATATATAAAATATATTATTTAAACATAATGAAAATTTTAATTAAACTAATAATTCAAGTAAAAATTATGATTTTTCCAACAATTACCTCTTTTATCGTTCTTACTCGAATCAATGGAATAAAGTTGTCTTACTCATCAGATTCTCTACCATAAAAAGTCATACCGTTCCATCTCGGTTTAAACCACCAAAACTCAGAATGACGAAGTTGGCAAAACAAATTTATTTCTCATTGCTAAAAATAATGAAATTTAATGTTACGTTCCTGGCTAAAAGAATTTTTTTTTCCTTTTATATAAACATTAAAATTTAGTCATATGTGGATAAAAAGTTTATTTCTTAGCCACATTTAAATTTAATGCGTATAAAATTGATAGAAAATTTATTTTTTGAAATCAGAGATAAAGAAAGTAATTTTCTTATAACCATGGACAGAGAACTACAACAAGGGATAAAAAAACTTATATATATTATATAACTTGTAGAAATAGATAACAAAAAAAATATTTTAGCCAAGTCCATAAAAAACAAGTTTTTTTACGCCAAAAAAAAAAAAAAAGTGTTTTGTAAAAAAAAATCCCTCCTCGATTTCCTAGGTGGACCTCATTTAATTAACAATAAAAATGTGAATTTTGATTATATTTAATATTTATCACCTTTTAACTATTTTAAAATTTTCCTTATTTTGTTACGCTATTTTTGTGTTTATTCCTATAATATATATAGGTATATATGTGTAGGCAATTCTGAAGAAGGGTGCAAAGTACGTGGTGGTTCAAGGCCTCCCACCAACAGGATGCCTCACACTCTCCATGTACCTTTCCCCTCCCACCGACCGAGACGCCGCCGGCTGCGTCGCCACCGTCAACAACCAGAGCGCCACCCACAACGCCATCCTCAGATCCAAACTCCGCACCTTTCGGAAAACCTTCCCACAGTCACTCATACTCTACGCCGACTACTACGCCGCCTATCTCACCGTCGTTAGAAACCCTAGCAAATTCGGCTTCAAGGAGCTCTACAATGTCTGCTGCGGATACACCGGCGACGCCTACAACTTCAACTACTTCCACGCCTGCGGGTCGCCCGCCGCCACCGCCTGCCCCGACCCGTCGCGGTATGTAAACTGGGACGGCGTTCATCTCACCGAGGCCATGTATAACGCCGTCGCTTCTGCTTTTGTTAACGGGAGTTATACTCAGCCATCGTTTGGCTACTTGTTGAGCAGGAAAGGTAAATCGGGCTGATGAGGAGAGGCCCGGCCCGTTTCATTTTGGGAAATAATTTGGTGGTATTTGGGTCTAGGGAATGAAATTTATTAAGGTTTCATATATATTGTATTTTCATTAAATTGTGCGATTGGCTCCATCTAGTCCAATGTTTGAAATGAGATTTATATGATTTTGATTTTGAGGATAGTCTGGTACCGATGATTTTATATTCGTGACATTTTCATACGAAATAGTAGTACTCCCGCGTGATGAGCAGTTTATTATGTATTATAATATACATGATTTGCAATAATATAATAAAGTTGTTATATTAAAAGGTTATTTATGGCATCTTATTATTTAGAAAATTGTTGTTGTTGTTATTATTATTATTAATTTCAGATTTTATTATTATTTTAATATTTTTATAATAGTTTCAAACTTTTAAACATTTTACAACCCTTCATAAATGAAATTTAGATTTTAAAACTATTTTCCACATTTATATATTAAAACTATAAAGTAATTTTCAAAATTTTAATTTTTGACAATGTTTAAATTTCATTATTTTCAAAATTTAATTATATCATTAAAATATAATCATATAATTTAAAATAGATTTTTTTGTTTTATATCTACTCCTATATATAAATTATAAGATAGTTTATTGTGTAAGATATATGTGAAATTTTTTCTATAAGATACTTAACAATTATTTAGTTTTTTTTTTTTTTCTATTGGTTGATAATTTAAGAGAGAAAATGACAAATCTGTAAAATTTGTCAACTTCTTTCATTTTATATATAGTATAGATATGGGATGGGAACGGGGAATTTGGAGAAATGAAGATTTTTAATTCTTAAAATCAAAAAAATAAAATAAAATCGTATCTAACAAAGTTTAAGAAATAAATCAAAATAAAAAAACCGAACTGACATTTCCAATTTTTTTACAAGCAGTCAAGAGATCACGACCGTCGATATCAAACGGTCAATCAAACAATCTTGGTCATACATGTGGCTTCAAAAAAAAAAATTAAAAAAAAAAAGGAAGAAAAAAGAGAAATCAACAATTTAAATATCGGTTATTTCAAAATATAGGAACCAAAACCGAACTTTATCTGTTTAACATTACAATTCCCGATTCCTATTTTAAACCAAAACCGGATCAAGGATTAGTCGAACAATTGATCATAGTTCGGTTTCGGTTTTTTTGTAACTGCTAGACCATGTTTGTGAAGCACAAATACAAGAGCTCTAGAAACAATTGAAATTTTCTTTTTTTATTTACTTTGCATCATTCCATTTCCACAATAATAATATATACATTGTTGTTAGTTCAAACTGATATGAGATGACTAACAAGTTGCAGAGTTGAGCTCAAGGAAAGCCTTGCAGACCCTATTGACAGGCGACAGCCATTGATGGGCATTTCAGTTTTCTTTGTACACTATATATACATATCAGATCAGATCAAGTATTCATAATAAAACAAGAAAAGTGCATCAGGAATATCTTTAGGCAGGCTGTTTATATAGAGATAGAACCTCAACATATCTTCTTTCGAAAGGGTTTCTTGATCGACCACGTCCCCGTTGCATGTCATAACCCACAAGTCACCAGAACTCACTCGTTTTATGCTACCTCGACAAAATGGGCACGACTCCGATCTCATGTTCCTATGATAGGCACAAGGGTAGAATAGTAAATTGCAGAGCCTCAGCTTCTTAATGTAAACGAATAAAGACTCGAAGAGAAGCGGTTAGTGGCTTACCAGTCACGGTAGCAGTTGATGCACATTGCATGACAGCAATTCGGCAAGACAACCTTGGTACACGGCTCTAAGCAAATTCCGCACTCGTCTTCTCTCTCCATATCGACATCCAATGGCTTCTTGTTGCCGTCTATATTCTTCCTTATTAACTTATCGAATCCATGGACTTCTTCATCTTGATAGCTGTCCGGCTCCGATGAGCTATCGTGCAGGTGTTCGAGTGACGGTAATATCACAGCTGTAAAGTAAAGCCTGTTAGATGAGCACATATGCAAATCTTCACCAATGCATCCATAGGAAAGCTCAGAAGATTGGTAGAGAAAAAAGTGAAAAGAAATTCATCAAGACCAAAATAAAAAGGGGTAATCACACTAAACCTTCTAAAGAATCTAAACTATCTAAAATTAGCACATTACACATCAAACTATGTAAATTGTTGAGCTTTGCATTTTCAACTCTTAGATTTCCCAAAATACCCATCAAAGAAAATATTTTATTTGAAAGAATAAAAATAAAATTATTAAAATACATATTTAAAAAAATTCTATTTTGTTCTAAGTATTAAAACAAATTATACAAGTATATTCTAAAATTCAATTTTATTTGAAATATTCAAGATATTGAAATTAAATTGTAAAAATAGAAAATCATTTATTTTTTGAAATATTAAATTTAAATCATAAAAGAATTTTAACAAAAATAATTCTATATCATTCAAGATAATAGGAATTAAAATTATAAAATATTTATAAAAAAAATCCGATAGATAAGGCTCTTAGTTATTAGGAAACTTTTTAGTTTTTTTTAATTTTTTTTAATTTTTGAGTTTCTCTGGTCGATTTGAAAGAGAAGACAGTGGTTCAACTAAATCGAAGTCACACAATGGCAAATAGCTTATAAAAAGATTGAAAGTTGACATATATAGTAAGCATACCATAGAACTGTCCAATTGTTGCTTTTCTACCATGTGTAGGAAACTTCTGCTTACTGTCGAGTTGCACCTGAAGATCACAATCGTTAAACTAAAGAAAGAAGATGATATTCAAAAAGAACTTCACACAATAACATCCCACGGCAGACAATATAGATAATGTACCTTGTAAATAACAATGTGGAAGAGATTAAGATAACTTGGAAGTAAGCATGTGCAAGAACAGTCGAGCCATTGCAACAAAAACAAATAAACGGGTGCCAAGTGATTGTAGGCCAATTTCATTTGCAGGCATGCAGAACCCTTTGCTCTCGAGATCGAAGCTGCCCTGAAATGCACAATTCAAAAGATTAGGCCACATGTAAAAATCAACCACAGAGTAAAAGAAAATCATCTAGTTCCTGAAAGTTACTAGATTAGACATAAACCGATAGGATTGTAATTCAACAACAATCATGACCAATAGCTCATTTCCAGAAGTCTTATCAGATTTTTCAATAGGAATTTATATGTGTTTCCACGACAGAGCTATGTATATAGTCCGAGGACGAGCAAACTGTAAAATAATACAACAAGATTTACTCTTAGCATTTCAAACTTTGGATGGTTACCAGTAGCTAAGGTATCTAACATAAACATTATATATTATTCAATTCGTAAAACATTCAGACTACCATATTCCCAGAACCAAAATATATAATATCGTAAGACTAACATTAGACAAGGTCATTAAAACTGTATCATTTTGGAAGGTTGAGAATTACATGATCTCTGCAATGTTGAACATATGGGCATCCAATGCTATGATCTCGCATCAAATTTGTGAATTAAAATGACTACATGATATTAGGAGCACATAAATGTTAATTTAACCATAAGGGGAGTCAAACAAATACTGTAAACTACTTTAATAATGGCCACACTTCTAATTATACTTGAGAAGCAACCTAACTTGTTACTGATAAATTTATAGCAAATAACAAGGAAGAACTTTCCCTGGACAAGAAAAAAAGTAATCAAAATTACCATTTGAAAAATAAAATAAAATCAAGTATTAAGAAATTATTAAGGAAGCTAAATTCTACATAGATTGAATAATCATAAGACATAAAGTGGAGTTACTACTCCTTAAAATGAAGTTCATAAATTACTACATATCAATGTTAACTAAAAACACTTTTACATAATTGGAGTAGTAACCGAATAAAATAAATAGCACCTTCAATTCCAATTATGAGAGCTATCTTATGACTTCATTTGACATTTTACTTAGATATTAGAATTAACTACAGTCAAGTAAAAATATAACAGAACACAAAAAGGAAGAAAAAGGCTAAAATAAACACCAGAAATTGATGTTACTCTCACCAAAAAGGTCAAATTAAGTTTTCAACTTTTAGAATAAAACTTTTATTCCTCCAAATCTCTACTTCAATCATATAACGATATACCTAACTACACAACATTTAATGAAACATTTCTGTAAACATTTTCATTATTCACACATTTTCGAATAGTACTTCCTAAGTACAATTCTCAAAAATAGTTTCTGCCCCAGAAATACTCCAACCATAGCCAAAAGCTTCTACATGATAGTTATTAAAAAAAAAAAAAACGAAAAGAATAAAATAAAAGGAAATGCTTTACTCAAACAAACCAGGAAGCAAGTGATAGATCAATTAAAAACATCATCCACCTGACCTCTTGCAAATACAAAAAGCAACGAAAACGAATTTTGAAATCAAACCATTAAGACTTCCAAAAATGCAAGATTTACGGCCAGAAATGCATCAACGGTAACCTCCATTTGGATTTAAAAGGAACCAAAATTCAGAAAAACACTAAGCAAACAGAACTCTTGAAACTTTTCATATTTTTCACCACCTTTAATTTTTGGCATGGACAAGAAGCTTCAATGTTATGCCAATGAGAGGTGGAAAGAAAGCTGAAGAATAGATCCTTAACAACACAATTGATTGTCGCCATAAGAACAAATGATGAAACCCTACTTAAATAATTGTCACACAAAAGAAGCAACCAATCTTGATACCAAAAGATTTAAGGCAAATACAATGAGAAAGATTACAAGCCATAGATTTATAAAGAGGAGCAGTAATAAAAATTCCTGTTTCAAAATTCAAAACCTCAAGATATGAATACAAAATTAAGGAAATATCATAGAACATAACTAACCATAAAATCAAGTCCATAAATTACAATATACCACAGTACAATAATATCAGGAACTTAACAAGTAAAAAATAAAAAATAAAAAACAGAAAACAACGTTCTGCTTAGTGTTGTTTCACCTTTTCTTTTTCGAGATAAAAAAAAATAAAAATGTATTCCTGCAAAGCATTGACCAATCTTTACTTCAATCATACAAACCTAAACCAGACTGCACAATCTCTAACTACAATCACACAACTAATATAGTAAACAACATGTCTCCACACAATTTCATTATCCACAAATTCTTCATACCTGGAAACTATCATATATGCCAAAAACTTTAGGCATTAAA
This sequence comes from Scutellaria galericulata, assembly GCA_946896805.1. NCBI lineage: Eukaryota > Viridiplantae > Streptophyta > Magnoliopsida > Lamiales > Lamiaceae > Scutellaria > Scutellaria galericulata. Next base: position 12,378,509 of record OX335797.1, read on the forward strand.
CACGCTTGATGATGATTAGAAACACAAAAAGGAACCTTTTTACTCAAATCATCTATGAAGCAATTAAAGCAAATTTTATCCAAAGCAAAAAGGTTATAAAGTAAAAGAAGCAAAAAAGAAGAAAAACCCACAACATATTAGCGTGCTGAATATCGGACTTAATAGCCTCAAGAGAATCTTGGCAAGATGGAGCCTTTTCAAGCTGAAAGTAATCCATCATCAAAGATTACACCAACCCACCTTCCGCTCTTTCTGGGCTTCTGCCTTTTCCTGTATTTGAGAGAGAGAGCGCAATGGGAAACAAGATTTTTCGTTCAAAGAGAGAGAGAGAGAGAGCGCAAAAGGGAAACGAGATTTTTGGTTCAAAGATGAAAACTTGGAAATGGGTTTTTGAACAGACTATTTTGATTGAACTTTTAAAGAATGTCAAAACATTGAGTGTGTGTTTGTGCGTGCTGGAGAGGGTGAAGGCTGGGGAAGAGAGAGAGAGGGGAAGGGTCTACGGTCTATCAAGTACAGAGTCTAGAAGAAGCAACACCAATATAATTATTTATTTATTTATTTATAGAAAGACCTTTTCAATTTTCAAATATTATTATTGCAAAATGAATATATTATTTACAAAAAATCATGTGAGACGGTCTCACAGATAGTTTCCGTGAGACGGAGCTCATCACCCACAAACAATATGTGAATTGTAGGATTTGGGTGGTGGGTAAGTGGGTTGTGGGTTGACCCGTCTCACACAATGTATTAAATTTCCGTGAGACGGTCTCACAAGAGACTTACTCTATATTATTTAAGAAAAGGGGGAAATGATATTTGGTTTCTTTATTAGGAAAAATATTTGTTATTCCCAAATCCCACTTTCATATTTAAAAAAAAAAAGTTATTTTCACTAACATAATAAAAAAATGTTTTGCCCTCTTTTCATCTTAAAAAACAAAATATCCCTACAAAGTGGGTAAAAAGATGTATCATTATATATTTTAAATTCAAATTGAAAGATATTTGTGGTCCAAAAAAGTAGAAAACTATATTTGTGAGTGAAAAGAAATGTAAATTGGTAGAAAATGGTTGGAACACTTCTTTACTGCCATTTTTCTTCAATTTGATTCTTATAATTTTAGTTTAAAAAATTAAAATCATCCACGTTAAAATTGGCTTTATATATATATATATATATATATATATATATATATATATATATATATATATATATATATTAGTTATTCTATCATTTCTTTTATTGAAGTCACGACTCACGCCTATGTATTTAGCAATTGATGTATAAGCATGACATAAAAATAAAATTATAAATCAGAATACAAAAATTAGATATCTGCAAGTAAAAGTTTGAAGTCCTAATTTTAATGAATATAGAAGTAATAAACTTAAATTTTTACTAAGAATACATGGAAAGAATTCAAAAAAAATGGAAAGTATGGAAATTCAAATATAAATGAATTAGTAATAAAAGAAGAAAGAAATCAAATGAGGAGGGTGAGAAGGGTTTTGGTAAGTTAATGAGTTGCTAATTTGCTATTTGTTAATGAGTAATGATTTTGGTTGACTCATTATAATCTCCTGTCTTTGACCAACACAAAAGATGAAATCTTTTGGTTTTGGTATTACTTTTTTTTTTAATAGGAAAATTCATAAATTGTTATATTATTTAGGAAAAAGTTAAATTCATATCTTTTTTCCTTCCACGTTTGTCTGGATTTTTCATCATTTATTAGTTTTCTATATTTAAAATTATATATTATTGGTCCACTTACTTGTTCCTACAGATATATATCTTATATTTTTTGGTGTTATAATGTTCACATAAGATTAAACTTATAACAAAAAATAAAAATAAAAGGTATTTACCCGTAGAAATAGGTAAATGGAGTCAATGGACCAAAAGAGGGACCCTCTTAAATATTAAGGACTAAATAAAAAAAAAAAAGTAGAAAGGTAAATGTAAAAACTCAATTAAACAAACTTATAGGATTAAAAAAAAAATTCTTATCCCTGTAACATATAATGAGTTAGATAACTTTTTAAGAAAACGCATATTTTAGTACTTTTAATTTTTTTTTTAATTAGATTGAGTTCATATATTTTCAAATTATGCATCAATTAGATCATATAGATGTTGTCATCAGTAAAAATTAAGACCCCCTACTTTCATTTTAATAAAAATCTGGTCTGTATGTAAACACCAACAAAAGAAAAGAAGTCCTCATGTTATTTTAAAAAATAAAAATAGTTAATTATATTATTTTATAACATTATAAATTTTATATATTATTCAAATTTTCAAATAGGTAGCATGTAAATAAAATAAAATGATGATGTATAAGTTTGAATGCATAGTAAAAAATGGGAAAAAAATGTATTTTGGTCGGCTAACTTTGTCTTATTGGAGTTTTCATCATTTATCTTTCAACTTTTGTTTTTTAGTCTTTTATGTTTCAAAGATTCATTTTTTGTCCACTTATCTATTGTAAATGCAATTTTGTATTGCAAGTTGACCATTTCAATAATCAACTTTGCGCAACATATGATCCCCTTAAAACTTAAAGTATGATAATATAATATATTGTCAATGTGAGTGAATTCGAATCAGATTACTCAGTGAAACCGATCAAAATGTTGCATGCGTTATATAATTTTTATTATTAAAGGGGTTAAGTGTAATGTTCATAATTAACCTTTGAGATCTATTAAATATAGAAATTAAAACTAAATAACGAAAAGTGAAAGATCAAAATGAAAATTCAATTGACACAAATTTAAAGGGAAAAAAAAAAACTATTTTTCCTATAAAAAATTTGGGTCACTATCTTATAACAGGTTAACATAATTAAAAATCAAAAGGTTCTAAAATTATAAGATTAACTTATAATAGTGGATAGATAAATGACTTAAAAAAATAATTAGGTAAAGTTGGAGAAAAAACTATTTTTTCCTATAATAATAATAATAATATTAATAATAATAATAATAATTATTATTATTATTATTATGGTGGTTAAAAGATTAAAATTTGTGAGATTTTACTATGCTAATAAATTATTTTGCAGTTACCAATAAAGCTATGATTTTATTAATGAGTGGAATTTTGATCAACTTATGAAACGAGTGAATAATTATATATGCAATGAGGAGGAAGATATATTGCAATCTAAGTCAATTTTTAATTCTTTAAAAACAATATGTAGTTAGGACCCTAATCAGATTTCTTTGTAAACAACAAAGGAACTTAAATCAGTTTTTTAAGTTTAGCACTCATTTCATAAATTGGTCAAAATTGCATTGAATTGTCAACATTATGGTTGAATTTTTTGTTAAGCATTAAGACCTCATGTGGTAAATAGTAATACAACAGTCAAAAGACTCAAAACCGTCTTCGTACCTTTTTTTTTTAAGACAAAGATGATCATCTTTAATTAAGGAATCATTAATTGCATTAAAACCGATTTTTTTTAATTTTATTTAAATTTTTTTATCATTGTTGGCTTATTCCATGAAATAATATCTCAATCTCATGTGTAAAAAGAGAATAGAAATTAAAGAAACTCAAGGGCGAAGGTCATTATTTAACGTTGGTTTAATAGTCATTTTTCCTAATAATTTTTAGGGATTTTATCGATTCACACTCTAAAAGATAGATTAATTATTATTGCGAAGAAAATATTTTGGGAACTATTTATATATATTACACAATCTAGTAATTGTGTAACATGTATAAATATGTATACAATTAGTTAATTTTATCGTGTTACTGATAAAATTAAGACATATTTTTACATTTAAGTAATTGTAATTAAGTACGAAAATATTATCAATATGTATTACACATTATAACAAAATATGTATATTAATATTATTCTACAAACTATCAATACATATTACACAATACTGATCTTTGCAACATTTGCATTGTACATTTTCAAACAAGCTACCGATATATATTACATAATAATGGTCTTTGCAACATTTGCATAGTACATTTTCAAATGCTTTTTTAAGGCAAAATCCATTCAAATTCAAATTCTTTCAATACAGGAGTTAAGGACAAGCGAAACAATATTTAAATTAAAATAAATTACACTTTGTATACGTGAATTTGTTTAGTAAATTTATTGATATTTGAATCAATATGAATTTTAAGTCTATCAATTTTATTTGTAAACTATTTTTTAAATAATTTAAGTGTATTTTGAACGAACTTTAATTATATTTATTATGAATTTTGTATCCAAATCACTTAATTCAAACAAAATTCAAGATTGTGCTTGAATAGAATGATTTATTAATAAATTTTGAAAACATGATACCAAATTTATTACCAATTCTTTAGAATTATATAAATTTGAATTAAATCTCCCTCATTTTTAATTCACAATTAAGTGATTTGTGTGAATTTAAAACATATTCATTTCACATTCTAATGTTGAAATCCTTCAAGATTGAGTCTCTTGTGAAACCGTCTCACGGTTTTTTATTGCATTGCATGAGATGGGTCAACTCACAACTCAATTATCCACAACCAAAACCTTACAATTCACATATTGGATGATGGGACTTCGTCTCATGGTAATTATTCGTGAAATCGTCTCACATGAGATTTTGTGATCCTTCAAACATCCAAACACATCATAAGATTGTATTTGGAATGGGAATTCAAAAATACAGTTTTATTATCCTACCCACCATGGACACATTAATGTGTGCTCACGACTGATGTGTCAAATATCTAGCATGCTTATTAATTTTACTTTCCATATAATAAGGGGATGTAGTCATTACACATTATCGGTGATCATATTAAAAGTTGTCCTCAACTGACATTTTATCATTTTCATTCAAAAGTATTAATTAAAAAAAAAGAGAAAAAAAAGTGATGGAATTCAAGAAATCTAGAATGATTTCATCCAAAAATCATGAATAAATAAAAGTTCCAAGACCTTTCCTCATTTCAAGTTTTCAGCCAAACAATTAGCAATAATAGGTGTATAATTGAGGTGGAGAAAAGTCTATGTTTTTCATTAATGACATTGGGGGGTTGTAACTACTACCTATGCCCTCTCTCCCAACTTATTACCAACCTTATTTATAATTTGAAAAAAGTAGGAATAATCTCTATTTTAAATTCTTGTTATTTTATTAATTTAGAATAAAAAAGATTGTAAATTATCATTTGGGATTTAGAAATATTATCAATTAAAGAATAAACATTTAAAATTTTGTTATACACCTTGTGATTTCAAATTATTTAAAAAGATCTTTAAAATTATGATCTAAAATATGACTGATGAACTTCATGTATGTGGGGGAAAAAAGAAGAATAGAAAAATAGAATAATTATATTAGATAATAATAAATTTAGAATTTTGAAAAGTAAAAAATGACCTTATTTTTACGGGTCTTTAAGCTAACATGACTCACACGTAAGAAATTCCATCACAGTTTGGAAATTTCGATAGAAAAGAAATTAAATTTGAATATTTATTTCAATCACATGACTAAAATTAATTTTTAAAAATTAACGAGTCTGCTTTCGTACACTTGTTTCAAGACATGACTAAAAATAAGCATAAATCATTCAAAAAATTCCTCCAGAGTAATATATACATATAGTATGAAATATAAATAAGGGTAAAAAACGAAAACTCATTCCAACTATGTCCGATTTTACATTTTCTTGTAAAAACTTTTAAAATTTGCACCGTACCTACTAAAGTTTGCGCGATTTGCAATGTTCAGTAAATTTCGAAAATCCGGTCATTTTTTCCGGCGAAAACAGACACGTGCTTGTCACATGGTATCATTAAGGGCAATTTAGTCATTATACCTCCATTTGGGCGGGTTTCTTACACTGCATCAACCACTTCGTTGTGGGTCCCACAATATCCTACTTTGCAAAGATAATCGAACAGTCATACTGATTCCAAAATTAGAACTTTGCAAAGAAAAACTGTGGGTTTCAATCATTCCAAAGAGCGAAGACGATTGAGAGATTCCAAAATTGGGGATAAAGGCATAGCTGTGAACTGTGCAATCTGATTTTTGCAGACAATTCCAAAAAATTAACACTAGGTTAATTAAAATCAATAATCTAACATTACAATTGGAGATTAGGGTTTCCTTTTGCAATTGGAGAACAATGGTGATGCTGAACAGTATGAAAATTGGGGGTTTCACAAAAATGGGGTTTCCAAACACTGTGCAACTGGGGATTTCCTTCCCAAAGTTAATCCTCAAAACCATGGCTACTTTATTGTCCAAAAATCGGGCTGAATAAATGTTTGGAGAATTGAAAATTGCAGCCTTTGTTCATGAAATTGAGGTAATTTTTCGAGAATACTTACACGAAATTTCGAGCATGTGAAATACCTTCTCCCCGGGTTCAAGTCTGTCCAAGAAGTCATCCTCTTCGATAGCCTCCCACAGTGACAAAATTCATCCATGGCAACAGCTAGCGTTTTTCGTCTTCAATCGTGAGTGAGTCTTCAGTCTTGAGTCGTGTCTTTGCAAAGTAGGATATTGTGGGACCCACAACGAAGTGGTTGATGCAGTGTAAGAAACCCGCCCAAACGGAGGTGTAATGACTAAATTGCCCTTAATGATACCATGTGACAAGCACGTGTCTGTTTTCGCCGGAAAAAATGACCGGATTTTCGAAATTTATCGAACATTGCAAATCGCGCAAACTTTAGTAGGTACGGTGCAAATTTTAAAAGTTTTTACAAGAAAATGTAAAATCGAGCATAGTTGGGATGAGTTTTCGTTTTTTACCCTATAAATAATAAAGTGTAACAAATATGTAAATAATGTATTTGTGCATGTGGGTATGAGTCTTATGGAATAGTACAAAAGCGTTTTATTTTTCTTGGCCTAATTCTCTTTCGCAATCAGGCCCAAGCCCAAGCCCAATCCCAAGCCCCTCTACTATATAATTCACAATCCACAAGTGCTGATTATGTATCTTAAAAAAAAAATTTAATCTGTGAAAATTATTTCATGATAATGAAATTATTACTTTATGGTGTTTTTTTTACAAAGAACCCAACTTTTTTTCCGTACCTAATCTTTTAAAATATTGACCAGCTATACGTATCATAAATTCATAAAGAGAGTTGTACCTTGGCTAGATTTGACTTATTGATGGTGTGGTTGGAGACATTGAGTAAATGAGACATTTCAATTTGTTTTGATCATTGATTCCTTATTTTTCTACTAGATTTTATTTTCAAACATTTCAATCTTAGGTTAATTACTAATGAAGGACAATAGGGTGTGAACCCTTATATATACGTTTAGCCTTATTCTCTTTAAATGCTTAAATTAATCTTGCTTTCACAAAACAACAAGGTTGCAAAATCAAATTTTAACTTTATAATTTGAAATTTTTTTTAACAGAATGTTTAAAAAAGGGAAAAAAAAAAAAGGGCTAAACTTAGTTATATAGGAGAAATAAGCAGGCTTACTAAAGTCCATTTGGATCATTTATTATATTTTGATGTTTTCTTTTGTATCATATGTATATCGTGTGTTAAATAATTATGTGATAATATGAAATGAAATACTCACTAAAATCGATAATAACTAGTTGCTCTGATTGAAATGAAATTCTTATGAAACAAAAGAAATGCACAAGTTTCCTTGAAAGATCATTTTTTTCCTGCTTCAATAACGTTCTTTCATGGTGACTTGTGCATCTTACATAATGTAAAAAAAAAAAACATATGTAGACGATATATGATCATCATCAATACCATGACGTTGAATTAACCCCTCATATGATTTCAAGATTATGTTTGGCGGTGGAGACAGCAGTGGCAGACACCTGATTCTCTTCCCTAACCATCACTCTCCTCATCTTGATGAGCCACTTTATCCACTCAACAACATTATCATACAATCCAAGTGCAATATATATTCCAATCCCTCCAACTATCCCATTTGATATGGAATATGTTAAAGGCATTAGAATCATAGTCACAAAAGCTGCCACTACTTCCTTAATGTTGTCCCAATCTATGTCTTTCACCACTTTCATCATCAACACCCCTACTATCACAAGGGATGGGCCCACCGCCCATGGTGGGACACTTGTCAGCACCGGAATGAAAAATAAAGATAGCCCGAAATACGTGCCGATAATCACGGCTGTTAGTCCGGTCCGCCCTCCTTCTCTTATCCCGGCCGTTGATTCAATATATGTGGCGACAGGAGAGACTCCGAGGGCGGACCCCACAATCGTAGAGCCGGCATCTACCATGTAGGCCATGTATTCCCCTTCAAATTTCCCTTCTTCATTCACTAGCCCTCCCACTTCAGCCAATGTGTACAATGTGCCTGTGGTGGCTAGTACATCAACGTACAATAATGTGACCAAGGCCACCCACACTTGACCCTTATTGAAATTGGTGAAACTTATGGTCCAAAAAGTGGATTCAATTTTGTGAAAATCTACCACTTTTTTGAAATATTCATAGCTTGATTCTCCAAGTGGTGTGTAAGGGAAAATTGTGACACTAGTTCCCCTAATCCAAGAAATTAGTGTCACAAAAACCATACCATAAATCATGCTACCTTTAATATTTTTCATTAATCCATAACACATAATCACAAATCCCACCAATCCAAGCCAAAATGTCGGGCTTTGCATCTTTCCTCCAATGCACTCACCACTGGTTGGATCAATATTCTTACAGGCAGAAAGTGTGACCAAGGTTGACGTATCAGGGCCCACTAAGCCCACACCTTGGTGGGCCTGTAAGCCCACGAATGCAATAAACAAGCCAATGCCTGCAGCGCTAGCTAGCCGAACCGAGCTTGGAATGAGCCGGGCCAACTTAGCCCGAAGGCCAAGAAGAGCAATGGCAAGAAATGCACAACCTTCAACTAAGACTATAGCCATGGCAGTGCTGTATGAAATGGGCCCAGAGCCATGGAAGCCCACCAAGTTGTAGGCCACATATGCATTTGCACCCATGCCAGGGGCTAGGCCCAGTGGGAGGTTAGCCAACAAGCCCATTGCAAATGACCCAATCATGGATGTTAGGGCAGTGGCAACAATGAGATCACTCTTGAGTTTTGTTAGGCAATTTTGATAACCTACATTAGGCTTGATCATGCAATCCGGACCGGCCTTATGGTTTCCGGTGGGCGTGCAATCGGAGATTGAGCACGTCCCACCGGAATCCGCTAGGATGGTGGCGTTGACGGAGATAATGTAGGCCATGGTGACAAAGGTGGCTGTGGCGGCACGAAATTCCCTAGTGAATGAGGTTTTTCTAGCTTCCAATTTGAAGAATTTGCCAACTTTGCTCTTTGAAATTGCTTCATCTAACCCTTTCTGCATTGTTTTCCAATCTCTAACCATAGTGTGTGTGTTTAGGATGTTAGTGTTGGTTGTGGAATGTGATTCCCTAAGATATATAAATATATAAAGAACCTTTGTTAGGATGTTTAAATAGTGGAGTAATAGGGCATGAATCTTTGCTAAAGATACATAGTATTTGATAATTGAGAGTGATTGGCAGAATGTGGAGGCCTTGGCTATTAAAATACAAAAAGTGAAAAGCAATCATGTCTTTTAAGGAATTTTAATTTAATATAAAGTTGTTAGGTATGATTATCGCACCTTCTTATATATTTATTCAAGAATATGTGAGATATTGTTCATTGTTTGCAATTCGAATGAATTTCAAAAATTAATTTTTATTTTATGGATAATAAATTGTGAGTTTGATCCCTCTTATTAAACCAAATTCGTGAGAACAAATGTGGGCTCATTTATATATTTTTGAATGAGAGATTTACTTTTTAGACTTTACTACTTGATGTGCCTTTAGAATTATCTACAACTAAATGTTAATGCTTACATATAGGTTAGCCACTCAAGACTTTTTTCAGTTTTTGTATGACCCATCAATTTTATGGCTACAAATGTTTCAAGCTACTCCATCAATTTCGACAAAAGGAAAATATAACTTCTCGCACTGTTGAGATTCTTCAAATCTTTTTAAATTTATTGCAAAAAAAAAAAAGGTAATAAATTATCATACAAAATGTTAAATTATTCACATATAAATGACTACATAGACTGATAGAAGTATTACAAAATAAAAAAAAATATTAAGATCGTCTTATAAATTTAATTTTTGAAAAAGATCATGGAAATCAAGATGGAAGCAAACTTAAAACTAAAAGAAATCTAAAATCATCACTTTAAATAGAATAAATTATATTTGAAAATAGAGTATGAACCAAATCCAAAATGATTTAGAGTTTGGTTATTGATTCGTGTGCTATCCCATCCTTGTGACCTTGTCATTCAGATTTTGTGATGCTGATTACAAAGAAGAAACAGAGAAAAGGAGCCAAAAATTAAATTAAAAAAAATCATTCACAAATTAATGTCCAATTTATTATATTTTTTAAGGGCTGGATCTTAAGAATTTGTTGGCTTCTACCAAACATTGATCTTCACACATTTATCTATCAGTGTTTTATTGCCAAACGCACTTAAAAATGTATCCTGAAATGAAATTTTAGTGTTGACTAAATGACAGCTTTGTCCCCATGATGGTGAACTACAGCTTGAATTTCGAATCCTAATCTTTGAATTTTGTACCCTTGTAATCATTTTCACTTAAATATGCACCATTTGCTTCACACAATCTCCTTAAACAAGGGATGTTTGGTGTTTATATATATGCTATATATATATATATATATATATATGAGTTTTGATAAGGTAATATCAAAGGAACTTGTAAGATGAACATTCTAGGGATGTATATCCATCAATGTGTTAATAATTTCTTAAATTCAAATATGGAACCAATATGTTGAATCAATTGAGATCAAACATTATTGGTAATTTCATGTTTAAACAAATTATTACACTAAAAGTTGATTTGAATGGATGAATTTGAGAAGAGATTTGAAATTCACAGTAATAAATCCACGGTGTATATATGTGTGTGTAAAGTTTAGTGGGGCAAGCTAAATATGTAAAGAAGATGCATAAAACCCAAAGCTGCATTGGATGGTTCAAAAACTTTGTTGCCCCTCGTTACTTGTAACCCTTTAATATCCAATTAGTACCTACTTACAATTAATAATTAAGTTTTATTACTTTCACTCTATACTAAGTTAAATATTGACATTATTTAATTTTCTTTTCATAGACTTACCTTTTAATCAATATTTTCCTTTTGATTTTCATGTATTTTTTAATGCATGCGCAAAATTCTCTTAATTTTTATAACTGCTACTGCTAAAGGGCTGAAAGCCTGAAATTGGTTCTTTTTAGATTCTGACACTAAACCTTCAATATTCATATCAAATTATTCTAATGCATACATTATATACACACATGTAGAGAGAGAAAGAGAGTTAAAAAGTTGAAATTTGAAATGGTTGACGTGACACAAAACTTATATTTTCCCAACAAGATTCTTTCAAAAATACTTCATAGATGTTATTGAATTTAGATATATGAGATGAAATTCTATTATCTAAATTTCAAATTTATTTTCACAAGTTGATCTCTATTTTGTGGGCTATAAATTGTGGGTTGATTTGTTTCGTGTTAAATCGATGAAACAATTTCATTAGAGTCATATTCAATTTTTTTTATTATTAATTGGATAACAAAACTTCAGGTATACCTACCAAAATTATTTTGATTAATTAAATGAAGAAATTAAAGATATACACCTAGCAAGCACAACTATTAGTTGTGTTGAAAACTTTGGCACAAAACACTATGTTTAGTTTATAATTTTTCCCAATGAAAAGAAAAGGAAGAGGAACTTTGAAAAACAATTTTAGTGAAAGTTATTTTATTATTTTGATTTGTGGGCTTCGGTAGAAAGTAATGGAGGAATTGGGGCAAGGTTATAAATTAAAAACCAGAATAAAATAATTAGCTCAATGGGGAAAACATCTTTCTAAACAGTAGGGTTACTTTAATTTGTCTATGGTTAAAAATTTTTTTTAGGGCAATTTATATTTTGTTTTAATAACTTTATCGATTTAGGACTTGAGACATAATAAATTATCAATTCGAGACTTGAAAGATTAAAACTATCAATTAAAGACACATTGATCTAAAATTTTGTTTGGCACATTGCGGTTTTTAATCATCTAAAAATTCTCTTTTAAAATGGAATTTCAAAATATGATTGATGAGTATCATGTGTATGAAAAAAATAAAAAATAAAAAATATATATAAAAATAATAAAATTACAAATTAAAAGGATGTCAAACATGACTCTTTAAGTAATTATTCATCTTTCCAGCCCCGAATTAATAATTAACCTATTTTTCAGACTTGCATTAATCCATATCATCTAATTTAAGACTGTACCCACTACCCAGCCATGTCATAGCAATAGAAAAATCATTTACAAATACAAGTCATTGTACACTAACTCACATCATTATCATAGAAGTGCAAAATTAATACTATGTAAATAAGTAGCTCTATTAGTTAGAACCTTTAAAAACAAAAAAAAATAAAAAGCCACTCAATTAACCTTCAAATGTCAAAAATCACAAATTCAACTCAATAGCAAAATCAATAGATTTAATTAGAGATTCTAATAAAATCTCAGTTATGGCATCAAAACTTGCTATGCTTGTATACAACTTGTCCTTCACAACCAATGTATAAAAGTAAAAGGTTTCAGAGAGACAAAATATTGTCCAAATCTCATTGTGTGTGTGTGTGTACATTATAAATATATATATCACTTGGCAGCTGAAAGTTTAGTCTTTTTACCACCCTTCTTTCTAGAGCCACTAGACTCGGGTGCTTCCTGCTCGTCTGCCTTTTGTTCCGCCTCTAAGATAGCCAACTTAATTCGTGGAAAAGTAAGTGTTAATATGGCACAATAACAGCAGTGGTAATTCTTTAATTCAACGCCTCAATATATAAGCACTACCTCATCAAGTATTGGCTTTAGTTCCTTGTACCTAGCTTTACCAAGATCAAAACCATCTTTACGGAGTTCCTATAGTACCAATACGTCAGAAACCATCACAATTATAGGAAGAGCAAAAGGATATATCAAGCGAGATTATACATTTCTTTGAAATGATTAATGGATCCATTTTCAAGGAACGAGTGTGAATACCGTTTTATATACTTCAAGTTCATGTAGTGATTTATCTTGGGGATCAAAATTAGGTAATGCTATAGAGATTTCAGATTAGTCTTCAATTGTTTTACTTAGTCAAACGAAATAAACATACAAGAAAACAAGTTCATTATTCACCAAGTGAACTTGCTGCAAACTGACCTTTCCAGTGTGTTGTGTGTGTTCATATGCAGCCATTTGCCAGTACATATTTGTACGTTTGTAGAAGTCCTTTAGAGTTTCCCCAGGCTTTGTAGATAAGTCGAAGGAGTTGAAAGAAGAAACAACGAAGAAGAAATTTTATCAGTATGATAAGAAGCATGAGCAGAGGACATGATGACTAGGGTACCATACAAGTTGCAGAAAGTACCATTGGCGTTCTCTGCGAATCAGAAAGACCCAGGCTGACTCTAATTTGTTCGATCCTAGCCCTTTTATCCTTCCTTCGAAGAGTTTTTCCTTCTCCCTTTATTATAGCAACAGCATCCCCCATTTGGAGTGATGTAGCAGCACCATTCGTAGCCTTCATGGACAAACAAACTAGTTTTGGTTTTGGTCTCTATGAAGCATACAAGTGAAATCGCAATTTCATTTTTTATAATTTTATTGACAAGAGAAACACCTCCAGATCTTCATCTTCATCATCAGACTTGTCACTGTCATCTTCACTGTCAGAATCTTCATTTTCACTACCATCGTCGTCATCATCCTCTTCTTCATCTTCATTGTCCGATACTTCGATCCATTCTGATTCAGAAGCCTGTACAAAGTAAAAATGAAACTCACTTGAAAGCACACAGAACAGAAAAATCAAATAGCGATTGAGACTATTCAGATAGCAATTTCATAGGCTAAATCTACTATTGGAGTCTTAAATTCAGCTAAAGCATCAACAGTTAACTTTTTCCAATAAGTGCAAAGAGTGTAAAAACACCATTGTTGAACATAGCTTGTTAAAATCCATGACAGTGATGAGACTACACGCAAACGGACAAATAATAACATGATGCTACAGATAAATATACAAACCGGAATGATGCACTTCCACTCATCCAGTTTACTGAGGTTAAGAGCATATAGATCATCAAGAGTGATCTCTCTATCTTTAATTTCCATCATGCCTCCATAAATATATAGTGTATCTTTTCCAACAACCATACAAGAATTGATCCGTCCACAAGGTTTCACTATCTGCAGATCAGATTGAAATAAATTAACAGATGACGGATTAACAACTAACTAAAGTCAAAAGCTGCAATAACATGAAAATAGAAAATTATAATGAGAAACCTCGGGTACAGTGGAATCTTGCACCGAAAAATTCTTGTTACGTCTAGAACCTTCCTCCCTATCAGTAATTGTGGCATTTTTATGCAAATTAACAGATACTTTTTTAATGTCAATGTCCATCTCGGCATCATCATTATCAGAAGTTTCATCTTCATCAGATGACAAGGCATTTAGCCTTTCTGCCACTCTCATATTGTTATCGACATCCATATCATTGACCCTCCCATCTGAATCATTCTTTAACTGCAAAGTCATGGAACAAGAATCATGGAAAAGTCAATCATCATGTACATCAAAACAACCAAAAGAAGCAAGAGCTATACACATACAATTGCTAGAAATAAAATAATGAGATAGAAAAGGCAGCTAATGTTATGATGGCAGATGCAGTTATTTAGGGCATCAAGATGATAATTGACACCCAAAAAATTAGGCTGATAAGAATACCTTATTTTTGGTTGCCTTCTCCTTTCGCAGCTCCAACGGATACCTTTTTCAAACATAAAAATGGGTCCCCATTGAGTGGCATAATAACTCCAAGATAAAGTAAAGAGATAATAAAAGATAGAAGAAAACGAAGGATAACTCAAACCCCATTGGTGTTCAAAACCATATTTAGTAGTGATTCCTAAATTTTACTGCTCATTGTACATTATTGAAATCATTGTCATAACAATCACTAGTCAACTCGAGAAACACAAGGCATTTTATTTCAACAGCAGTTCCAGAGTGAAACAGTAGTCTCCCCCCCCCCCCAAAGTTACTGCAACTCAACTGCATACTTCATTCCCTGCAGGTATTAGTCCCTGATCTTGTGAGCAAATAATAATAGTACATATCTATAACTAGAAAATATCATCCTATTGCAATAGAACTGCATACTTCCTTTCTTGTCAGGTATCATGATGATCATGGCATTCCCTCAAATTTTTACTATTTTGATCTTATTTTATAAAGATCCCCCTAACCCCCCTCCAACTATTTGTCAAGATCCACCCCTGATGATGATATTTACTTATAGAGCAGCTTAGCAAGAAAAATAAACACCAAGGTTTTAGAAAGTGGGACATTACCAGCGATTGTTATCTAGTTGGAAGCCATAAATTTCATTCAAGAACAAGCTCATCAATGTGTCACCTGTGCAGAAACTTGGGTCAGAACTTGGAACAGAAGCACAAGAGCTTAATTGAGTTGAAGAGCAAAACTTTTCAACCACTAGAAAAAGATGGAAGGAAAAGAAGAAGAGGTAATATATAAATTAAAAAAAAAAAAAAAAAGGACCAAAAGATCTAAAATAGTTGACTACTCTTCCTAACATCAATCAAAGTTCAAACCATTTTCACTTGAACAGTCTACCATGAGATCTTACAAATGGAAAATCTCATTCTTGAATCTTACTGCACTCGTAAATCACGTGTGGATTTTATTTTGGTATCTAAATTAGAATCCAAATTATCTGAACCTCTTCAGGGAATTTTTTTTAATTTGAAAAGCAAGTAATTTATCATGTGCTGAAAGGTAAGTATATGAATCAGTCAGAAGAAAAGAAAAACAGTAGTAGCTACCTTCCATTTCCATATCCACCACTCCTCCAAAGAGCAAGGCCCTCTTCTTATGGACACACATGGAGAAACCAGCACGAGGTCCAGGAGGCATCCCACTCCTTTTGACCTTTCACATGAAATATAAATGCAACTATTAACTGGCTGTAGATATAGAAAAGAACTTCAACAAGGAGCAGAAAATTATTCCAAAGGTTCTCGCAGCACAAAAACGTCAGAATCATTAATTGTTATTATTATTCCACCTTCAAGACTGTTGGCAACCGAAATCTGGGAAATACAAAAAGTGTACCCAAGAAAGCAAAAGTCTTCCATTACAATCATGAGACCAGGGCAATAAAAAGTTGTGCGCTTATCATGCAAGTCATTATTCACCACCGTGAATGAATAAGAAGCTAAAGAAACATATATACCTTATTCCATTCCCAGGTTCTAGGATCAAGGCACCACATGTCTGAATGAACAATTCCTTTCTCAGAGACTTTTTTATCTGATGATGAAACCTCTTTTGAATAGCCACCATATAAATAAATCTGAAATCAAATTTAACTAGTGAGAGTGTGAAAATGCAATAATTTCAGCAATGATCGAGTTCAAAAAAAAAAAAAACATGAAGACTTGTCTACCTTAAAATCCGTAATTATATTGATGGATGAAATTAAATTTAGATATCAACACAAATAGGTTAACAGAAAAGCGGCACTCACCTCATCTTGGTAAACACAAAATTGGAATCCACTTCTAGGAGTTGGCCACAGGCATCCAGGCCTAGGTTTTATCTCTTGCCACTAAAATGAAGGCAATTATCACTAGTATCAACAAATCTAAAATTCGAAAAAGCGCCACCAGCAAACATTTTCTAATAAGGGTGAGCACACATCGATGTACCATACCTTATACTGATCCAGGTCAAACACATGCAAATCATTGAAATACCTGCATCAGATGAAGTTTTTAGATGGTAGAAGGGAAACTATCCAGAACAAGTACATTTAGCTACATCTGGAAAGAAGTCAATTCAAGTCTCTCAACCTCTTTGAATCTAAATTTTTTATATCTCACAAACCTACAAGCACAAACTGAAACTAATGAAATTCATGACTAGGCTCTCCACTATTTACTTTTGAGTCTTCACACACACCCAAATTTGCTAAAGGATTATGATGATCTCAGCTCTGCTATATTAAATTTTGAAAGGTTACAGCATACACCTACTAGGAAAATGTTCATTTTACTCAAACCCTCAACTTTCATTTACTATAAGGCAGGAAACTGAAATAACAGAATATTATTTAGCAGCTATTTCTCCTTATGCCAAACCTATCCTAGCATCCTCTTCCACTAGTACCAGCTTCAGTTGATCACTCACTAATCTTCTTGATCAGAGTCAATCTCACTTATTAGTATAATTATTTCATTGAACTGTAAGAAGAAACTTACTTAACCCTTATGAATCAAAGTTACAAACTCAATATCATCACATAAGAGTACTAGATCATAGCCTTGGTATTAATCTACCATCAAACTTTGGTGGATTAGACCACTTCTAAACTACTACTATACAGCTACTGAATCCATAATACGTCTCATATTCTCATATAATGGCTGTTAATGTTCTCAAAAAGGTGCAAGTTCATGCAAGATCTTGATCTCCTAATTTAAGGATTACCTTCTCAGACTATGGCAGCTCATATTTTGAAAAGGAGATATTTTTCCAAGATTTAGAGCAATAAATGGTATTCATGACCAAACTTGTGGCCTTAATATTCTATCTTCTTCCAAAGGCAATACAACAATTGTTTAGGCCTGGGAACTAAATTATCTCTATATAATTTCAAATCTAGTTCTATAATATAATTTGAACATTCAAAAGTCAATTAATCCTCAATGTGTAATGTCCATCTACGGGCCCATTGTAACATCTGGTTACAATGAATGCTTGGCGGATCATGAGGATATTGGCCAACATGTTATTTTTCATGGTGTTAAAAGTCTTCAAATTCCTACATGAGCTGCCTCAAACAGGCTAAAATGTCATGTGGGCTCTCATTGGAGTATTGAGTTTCTGTGAATACAATTGGAACTAACTCTCACTAAAATATGCACACTCAATATTTAGAACTTAACCAACTCTAAACTAGAAGAGTTGGTACCCAGCCTCACCTAATATGGGTGAGGTGGGGTTTCAAACCTTGTCCTTCCCCCTCCTTTCCCGGGGTTTAAACTTTTAGAAAGAAAAGAAATTTAAATTATCTAGAACCGTCACAAAATCTTCATGCACACTGCAATAATAACGCTGGAAATATAAATACATAAACAATAAAAGAACCACAAAACCACCTCACTTCTCTGAGGGTATCATAGAAACCTCCAAAAATTATGATCTTGTGCTTGTACAAGACCTGCAAAATTTAGAGAAATGAAGCACATAAAACATAGTATCAGATACAAACATGGTGATCAAAGAGTTAAAAATTCATACAAAGCCGAAAGTAAACATGTATGTGTCTGCCAAACAAGAGAAGCATTGATGGACATGTCATGCTAACATGTGGTCTTTTATCAGATTTGTGAGTTCTTGAGCAGCCAAAGGATTTATGAGTTCATGTCAATCAAACATGTGGTCTTTTAGTCAATCAAACACTATGCTCAAGGACTGACAAAAGACCATCTGATTCCGAGAAAATTGCTAACTTATATGCAAAAGAGAGCATTGACGATAGCGATGAACAATGTTAAATTCATTATTGCACTTCAGTTTTTCATGACAAGAATTCCCAAACACTAGTTCTAGTCAGTTGAAAAGCTCCAACTTACCATACGATGACCTGAACGTGGACTTGGGCAACCTTTATAATTCAACTGCTCCCACTGATTTGTTTTTAAATCAAGCACCCAGAAGTCCTGTAAACACACATCAGAATTAAATTTTCAGTTTTGCACAACCTTCACTTGTTGCCTTGCAATCTATACCTTGTAGTGGTGAAAACGCTCTTGATTTGGAGATGTAAATTCGCCACCTGATTGCATTAAACAGAGAAAAATCATTATCGCAAGTCCTAAAAAATAATCTTAGTATTATTGCAATTAAGGTTCTACCATAAATATAAAGATAATTCTTCCAGGCAACCGCCTGATGAGCGCTTCGTGGAGGTGGACTATTGGGACTTGAAATCAATTTCCACTCTTGTTTTTCGACATCATACCGGTATAAATCACCATATACAAATGTCTGCATAAAAAAGTTCAATCCCAAATTCATTAGTTACAAGAGAGGTTCAACTATTTGCATAACCTCTTTTGCCTTCAAATAAGTTGTACTCACATTGATTGCACAATTTCATGTTGTACTGGAAATTCTCACGAAAAACCTATTACTTCATATTCTCAATACCAACCACCAATTATTTATAAAGATATTGAAGGGAACACAAATCTAATATTTTCAACTTGTTCAAAGTTTTCATAGCACACACTAGAATAAGGAAATAGAAGAAAAGGCACAGATAAAGTTCAGAACCAACTTAGCTATAGAACTCATGTATGAATTCTCTATCTTTATACCATAGACACATCAGAAAACATGGTTAAAGAAATTTACCTTGTTCCCGTTGTAAAATTCACCTCCATAGAGTATTAGTTCAGTTTCTTTCAAGGGATTAACAGTTAGCTGTACAAAAAAAGACAAAAAAAAAAAAACTCAATTCTCAACTATCTATCAAGCTCTTACTAACTAAAGCACAACTAAAGTTGAGATTCTACCGAACAATTCGATCTTGGAGACGGCGCCGGAACATTTTCTTCAACATGAACTTCCTTCTTTTTTGCTTCCTCTTTTTGTATACTCAACTATATGCAACAATAACAAATGCAAAACAACATTACAGAACATGGCAGGACAATGTAAGAGAGAAACACGATAATAAATTCAAAGAAAAATCATTTGTGCATACCAAAATAGCATCGATGTCGTCTTCGGGGGAGAGCTTCTTGGTCTCCCTTCGAGCCCTTTTTTCCTCGGCTTTTGAAGTTTTCTTTTCGGTCTTCTCTTTTCCTTTACCCGGCTTCTTTGATTTCTTCCCCATTATCGTTTCCGCTCTCTACCGGCCGCCGCTACTTCGCCTCCGCCGCCGCTGCTGTTTGAAGTTTCCAACCGCCGCGTCTGAGCTCTGTTAGAGTAGGGAAGTGAATGAAACCTTTTTGAGTTGTTTGGCATTTATTTTCTTGTGTTTGTTTTTTGGTGGGACTAAGGCACCACACAGCTAAAAAAAAAAAAAAATTCAATTTTACTCTTAGGGTTGTTTAACTAGTTCCATTCGGTTATTATGATCGAATGTGCTCGGTCAAGATGACCGAAAGTCCTTCTATGTATTCGGCCGTGGTGACCGAATACTCTTCTATGTGTTCGGCCAATCGGGGCTGAACGAAACTGATCTCGCTTCAATCGTTTTTTTTACGTTTTTTGCTACGATTTTCACACATTTAACAAATTTGTGAAATGTTCGTTATTATGTTGACATTATATTCTTTAAAAATTTAAAAAAATTAACATAAAAAAACACAACTTATCACCCGTTGTACGCGTCTGCACCACGCCCCGTCCTCGTCCGCGCGCGCGAGCCCGGCGCCTATCGTCACCCTTCGTGCGCAAGCGACAACGAGTGACGGTAGGTGCGGTGCACGCGCGCACGACGGGTGACGGGGGCGCGGTGTGTGCCCGCACGATAGGGTGACGGGTTGCGTTTTTTTTTAAATGTTAAATCTTTTATTTTTTTGAAGATTGTAATGTCAACATAATAATGAACATTCCACAAATTTGTTAAATGTGTGAAAATCGTAGCAAAAAAAGTAAAAAAATGATTGAAGCGGATCAGTTTCGTTCGGCCCCGGTTGGCCGAACACATAGAAGAACGTTCGGTCATCTTGACCGAACACCTTGAAGCCCGTTTGGTCATAATGACCGAACGAAACTAGTTCAACAAACCTAAGGGCAAAATTCGATATTTTTTTAAATTGTGTGGTGCCCTTAGAAAAATGTGTTGTATCCCACCCTTATTTATTCATTGTTGTTTCTTTGTTTTTTTTTCTTTATAAAATACTTTTACAATTTTACTATTTTTTACTAAAAAATTTGTCATCAGTTTGCTATAACTAATAAGACTATGTTTATTAGTGGAGTGACACTCCTGTGCACAAAGTGCAACAATACTGTTATATTATATGAGTGATACTGTTATATTAATATAATAATATCATTCATATAATATAACAGTATTACTTCATATAAAACAGTATCACTCGTATAATATAACAGTAACACTCATATAATATAACAGTATTGTTGTGCACAGATTTGGATCTGTGCACCTTGTGCACAAAAGTTTTTGCCTTATTAGTGACACCAACCCAACTCAACAAATTTAATAAAATATTCATTTCTCTTTAATCCACATACATAATTCACAACTCAATCCAATTCCAACCTTTTTATACTTTATTAGGCTACCTTCATCAACAACGGTTGTCTTCGATCGTGAGCAAGACGACAAATTTTTTTGAAAAAAAAAAGAAAAAAAAAATTAAAATCCACAACCCTTAAATTAAGGATTGATCAATCAACCTTAAATAAAACTCAAGCCAGACCACATTCTTATGCCAAGTGTCCACATATCATTGGTTGAATTAAATTTTTATGGATATAATTTAGATTGTTGATAAATGATATAATTTTTATTAAAAAAAATTTTAATTATCAAAATTCTTTTTTTTTGTCTATAAGTAGAGTCTAATATTGACATATTTTGAATCATAATTTGAAGTTCTCTATTTTCTCTCAATATCAAATTCTATCTTTTTTTACATTTTGATATTTTCTCTTTTCTCACATAATTTCTATCCAACTATTGTAATTTTAATACATTTTGATATTCTCTCTTTTCTCACATAATTTCTATCCAACTATTGTAATTTTAATTTAGTTATAGTGTTCGTATGTTATTTTAAGTGTATAGGAAAAATATATTCCTTATTATAAAAAAATTATATCAAAAAAGATTTTAATCTATACAATTATTATATTTTTAAATATAAGAAAAAAAATCCCAAAATAATATATTTTTAAATATTTTGGTTTTTCGATTTTTTAATTTATGAGAACAAATGATTTTAGGTTTTGCATGTAGATGAGAGAGAAATTAATATTTTATTAAAATATTGGGTTGTGTTGTTGATAAAGTATACAAAAATTGGAATTGGGTTGGGTTGTAGGTTGTATATGTGGATGAGAGAGATATTATTATTTTATTGTGAGGTTGGGTTAGGGGAGGTTGTTCATGAATGTAATAATATTTTAAATTAATATTTTAGTGACATCAACTCAACCCAACCCAAAATTTTTTTCTCATTATTTAATAATTGTATATTATTTGGGGTTTTTTTTGATTATATTTAAAAGACGTAAGAAATAAATGAAAAAATATTTGATATATTAATTCCACAATTATAATAAGAAATTTTTTTACCATACACTAAAAATAATATACTAACACAATAACTAAATCAAAATTAATTTTGGGAGTTTGAAAAATATTTTGGATTGTTTGGATCCATAATAGGAAATGATGGAAATTAGATGAGGAAAAAGAGAATTTCAAATTGTGAAACAATAGAGAATTTCGGATTGTGAGAAAATATGTCAATATTAGACTCTATTTGTAGAAAAAAAATTATGAATTTTGATAAATTTTTTTCACTATCAACAATTTAAATTATATCCAAAAAAATATATCATCATCAATCAAATGGTGACATATGTCACAAATAGATTTAAAAAAAAGGGTTGAGTTGCAAGGTTGTGACATTGGTCACCATGACACTCATCCAATTTTTCTATTATTTTATTATAAATTTTTTTCATGTAGCTATGACATTTTACACAATGTCATTGATAAAGATGGTCCAATTTTTTAATGTCAATATTGGTACAAATATCATACTTTCATTTTACAGAAATATTTATAAAAATATCGATATCCACATCAATTTTGGTTACATTTTGAAAACTAACATGAAAGCAAGGATGAAAATTTCGGTTTCGATGGAAATATCGTTATTTAATTTCATGAAAATATCGTGGAAATATCGATATCTATCGTTGTTTAGTTTCACGGAAATATTGTAGAAATATCCATATCGGTACATAAATTTATCGATATTTTTTCAATATTTAACCATATTTCCCCGACATTCCACCGATATTTCTATGATATTTCATAGATTTTTATATAATTTGTATCATGAAACCACTGATATCGATATTGATACCGATATTTTGCCGATATTGATCGATATTTCACCTATTTTTCAACATATCGATATTGATACCGATATTTTGCCGATATTGATCGATATTTCACCCATTTTTCAACAATTTGTACAATGAAGTCATCATATTGAAATTTCTATTGATATTTTATCGATATTTTGACAAAATTTATCGTTTCTTCACCGATTATGTAAAAAAATGAGAATATTAGACATATATCGATTGCACCCCAGTCACGTAAAGAAATGAAAATATCAAAGAAATATCGAAAATATTTTCGGATATTTTCATCCTTGATTATAAGGAGAAGCTTATAAGAATCATTGATAAAAAACGAAATAACATTTTCACATCGTCTACTAAATCAATCACATTTACAGTATCAATGTATCAAGAATAATATCTCGTCTACCAAATCAGTCACAATTTCTAATTTGCATAGAGAATGAACCTATGAAAGTTCGCGAGAATTCAAAGAATCGAAAGTAGATTTATATAGGAGATTGGAAAGATTTTGGCGGACGGTGAAGAAGGGGATGGAAAGATTCTGGCGGAAGGAGATGGAAAGATTCTGGCGGACGGTGAAGAAAGACGCCGGTGGGCTGTGCAAGATTCCAGCTAAACCGACGCCGGTGGGACCGGTGAGAGGAGATTTAGTTCCGTGAGACAATGACAGTGAATAGGTGGGAGGAGATTTAGTTCCGCGAGACAGTGACAGAGAGGAGATTTAGTAGGGCGAGACAGTGACAGTGAATAGAAGGAGATTTAGATCCGTTTAGTGACAGTGAATAGGTGGGAGGAGATTTAGTTCCGTGAGACAATGACAGTGAATAGATGAGTAGCTGAGAAGACAGTGAATAGGTGGGAGGAGATTTAGTTCCGCAAGACAGTGACAATGAATAGATGAGAATGGATGAGATGACAGTGAATAAATGAGATAAGAAGGGAGGAGATTTAGATTCGTATGAATAGATGAGAATGGATGAGATGACAGTGAATAAATGAGATAAGAAGGGAGGAGATTTAGATTCGTCGAGAGTGAATAGATGTGAAGATGAGACAGTGAATAGATGAGAAGAGAGGAGATGTCAGTGAATAGATGAGAAGAGAGGAGATGCCAGTGAATAGATGAGATGAGAAATGAGGAGATTTAGATCCGATGAGAAGATGAGTCTCGACAGTGAATAGATGAGAAGATGAGACAGTGAATAGATGAGAAGATGCGTGAGACAGTGACAGTGAATAGTTGAGAAGATGAGACAGTGAATAGATGAGAATGGAGGAGATGACAGTGAATAGATGAGATGAGAATGTAGGAGATTTAGATCCGGCGCCGCGACTGAATAGATGTGAAGATGAGACAGTGAGTATATGAGAAGATGAGACAGTGAATAGATGAGAAGATGCGCGAGACAGTGACAGTGAAGATGACAGTGAATAGATGAGAAGATGAGACAATGAATAGATGAGAAGATGAGTCTCAACAGTGAATAGATGAGAAGATGAGACAGTGGATAGATTAGAAGATGAGTCTCGACAGATGAGAAGATGAGACAGTGAATAGATGAGAAGATGAGTCTCGACAGATGAGAAGATGAGACAGTGAAGAGTCTCGACAGTGAATAGATGAGAAGATGAGATTTTGGACTGTGTAAGATTCCGGCTAAACCGACGCTGGTGGGAGGAGATTTAGTAGATTTAGTTCCGGCGGTGGGAGGGGATTTAGGGGTGTATTGGATTAGGGTTTTAAAGGACTTTTTAAGCTGAAAAAAGTCATGCGGATTTAAAAAACTTCAGGATTTTTATGACTTTTAAGATTTTGCAAGATTCTGTAAAGATTTTTTAATCAGGATTTTAATGAATTCTGTAGGACTTTGTGAACTTTGCAGAGCTTCATGGATTTATGACATACGATAAGAGTTCAAGATTTTTTTCATACATTCGAATTTAAAAAGAGTCAAAGACAAAAAAAAATAAAAAAAATAATTCTCCATAATATCATGTCCTCCTAAATAGGATTCATCCACATATCCATATCTATACTAGTCCTCCAAGCATTAGCGTCTTGTCGCTCTTGCTATTGGGTTTGAATAATAGGCTCAAAGTTATGGTCTTCATTAACCGGTAATGTTGAAGATGAAGGTTCGTCCACCGGTTCAATTGGAAATTCATCAGAACGACATTCTTTGCGAAGAAAGTTATGTAGAGCTGCACATGCTAATACAAGTTCTGCTTGTGTCTTAAATAAAAATGGAGGTGCTGACTTAAAAATTGTGAACCTTGATTTAAAAATACCAAATATTCTCTCGATCACATTCCTTAAAGACGTATGACGAAGATTGAACAATTCTTTCTCATTTTCAGGGTCATTACCCTGACCTACAAAATCTTGTAGATGATATCTTACATCTCGAAATAGAGTTAAAAACTGGCTGTCGGTTAGGAAATTCATAATCCACCAAAAAATATTTACCTAATTACATATGCAATATACAATATTAATATTATAATAATAATACTAATAATAACAATAATATAAAAAATAAGTATTTACCTTGTGCCACTTTAAGTCCATTCCTCCTTGTTGCGCATAAGTGATGACATATTATTATATTGTTTCTTAAACCACTTCATTTGACTCAGGTAATGATTATACGTTTTAGGAAACTTAATTTTAGCATTGAGATGAGGAAGGATGGCTCTCTCTACATTGAATTTGCTAATTGACCCACTATCAGTTAACAATTCTCCTTGGTCCAAGCTTCATAGTTTTCTTTCTCTTTTCCATTTCCTTTATTATTTCCTTGTGAATCTCCCATTTGAATTACTAAAAAAAGTAACGGGAGTATTTTCAGATGAATGAAACTATGAATTCTAAAAGATAAATATGTTTCAAATATGTACTTATTGGGGTGAATTTCAAATATACACAATCGTCATAAAAAGAGTTCATTCAAAATAAAAGTCTTTAAAATACGTCCTAAATTGATGCCTAAACAGCTGAAAATTACAGCAATATTATTTGGCATTATATGCAGCAAGTTCAATTTCCATAATCTCTTGCACCTCTTCGAAACATTCATCACATAAAACAACAAAAATCATTAAAAATCAGAGAAAGAAAGTGAAAATTCAGATTGAATACCAGCGGATTTTTTTACAAAAAAAAAGTCTTTTAAAATATTGCTGATTTTTACTCCATCTTTTTTCACTCTCTTTCTCTGATTTTTAATGATTTTTGTTGTTTTATGTGATGAATGTTTCGAAGAGGTGCAAGAGATTATGGAAATTGAACTTGCTGCATATAATGCCAAATAATATTGCTATAATTTTCAGCTGTTTAGGCATCAATTTAGGACGTATTTTAAAGGCTTTTATTTTGAATGAACTTTTTTATGACGATTGTGTATATTTGAAATTCACTCCAATAAGTACAGATTTGAAACATATTTATCTTTTAGAATTCATATTTTCATTCATCTGAAAATACTCCCGTTACTTTTTAAGTAATTCAAATGGGAGATTCACAAGGAAATAATAAAGGAAATGAAAAGAGAAAGAAAACTATGAAGCTTGGACCAAGGAGGATTCCGATGAATTATTACAACTGATAGTGGATGCTATAAAAAGTGGGTTGCGTGATGCTAATGGGTCAATTAGCAAATTAAATGTAGAGAGAGTCATCCTTCCTCGTCTCAATGCTAAAATTAAGTTTCCTAAAACGTATAATCATTACCTGAGTCGAATGAAGTGGTTTAAGAAACAATATAATAATATGTCATCACTTATGCGCAACAAGGAGGAATGGACTTAAAGTGGCACAAGGTAAATACTTATTTTTTATATTATTGTTATTATTAGTATTATTATTATAATACTAATATTATATATTGCATATGTAATTAGGTAAATATTTTTTGGTGGATTGTGGATTTCCTAACCGACGCCAGTTTTTAGCTCCATTTCGAGGTGTAAGATATCATCTACAAGATTTTGTAGGTCAGGGTAATGACCCTGAAAATGAGAAAGAATTGTTCAATCTTCGTCATGCGTCTTTAAGGAATGTGATCGAGAGAATATTTGGTATTTTTAAATCAAGGTTCATAATTTTTAAATCAGCACCTCAATTTTTATTTAAGACACAAGCAGAACTTGTATTAGCATGTGCAGCTCTACATAACTTTCTTCGCAAAGAATGTCGTTCTGATGAATTTCCAATTGAACCGGTGGACGAACCTTCATCTTCAACATTACCGGTTAATGAAGACCATAACTTTGAGCCTATTATTCAAACCAGAGCAAGCAACAAGACGTTGATGCGACTAGTATAGCTTTGGATATGTGGATGAATGTTATTTAGGAGGACATGATATTATGGAGATTTATTATTTTTATTTTTTTTTTGTCTTTGACTCTTTTTAAATTCGAATGTATGAAAAAATTCTTATAGCTTTGGATATGTGGATGAATATTATTTAGGAGGGCATGATATTATGGAGATTTATTTTTTTTATTTTTTTTGTCTTTGACTCTTTTTAAATTCGAATGTATGAAAAAATTCTTGAACTCTTATCGTATGTCATAAATACATGAAGTTCTACAAAGTTCACAAAGTCCTACAGAATCCATTAAAATCCTGATTAAAAAGTCTTTACAGAATCTTGCAAAATCTTAAAAGTCATAAAAATCCTGCAAAGTTCCGCATGAATCAATTAAAATCCTGATTAAAAAGTCTTTACAGAATCTTCCAAAATCTTAAAAGTCATAAAAATGCTGCAAAGTCATTTAAATCTGCATGATTTTTTTCAGCTTAAAAGGTCCTTTAAAATCCTAATCCAATACACCCAATAGATGAGAAGATGAGACAATGAATAGTGGATAGATGAGAAGATGAGTTTCGACAGTGAATAGATGAGAAGATGAGAAGACGAGACAGTGAATAGATGAGAAGATGAGACAGTGAATATATGAAGATGAGTCTCGACGGTGAATAGATGAGAATAGATGAATGCACCAATAGATGAGAAGAGACACAATGAATAGTGAATAGATGAGAAGATGAGTCTCGACAGTGAATAGATGAGAAGATGAGAAGATGAGACAGTGAATAGATGAAGATGAGTCTCGACAGTGAATAGATGAGAATTGAGAAGATGAATAGATGAGAACTCGACAGTGAATAGATGAGAAGATGAGATTTTGGACGGATGGTGGGAGGAGATTTAGTAGATTTAGTTGCGGCGATGGGAGGAGATTTAGTTCTCGACAGTGAATAGATGAGATTTTGGACTGATTTAGTTCTCGACAGTGAATAGATGAGATGAGAAGATGAGATTTTGGAATCGATGGTGGGGGAGATTTAGTAGATTTAGTAGATTTAGTTCCGGCACCACAAGGTGAATAGATGAGATGAGATATAGATGAGATTTTGGACTGATTTAGTTCTCGACAGTGAATAGATGGGATGAGAAGATGAGATTTTGGAATCGATGGTGGGGGAGATTTAGTAGATTTAGTTCCGGCACCACAAGGTGAATAGATGAGTCTCGACAATGAATAGATGAGTCTCGACAGTGAATAGATGAGAAGATGAGATTTTGGACTGTGCAAGATTCCGGCTAAAACCGACGCTGGTGGGAGGGGAGGAGATTTACTAGATTTAGTTGCGGGGTGGGAGGAGATTTACTAGATTTAGTTCCGGCGCCGCAAGGTGAATAGAATAGATGAATAGATGACAAGATGTGAATAGATAAGAATATGAGATTCTGGCGGACGATGAAGAAAGAAGCCGGGACAGCGAATAGATGAGAAGATGAGAATTGTTAGTCTAATTAACAGAGGAGATTTAGTTCCGGCGCCGCGAGACAGCGAATAGATGAGAAGATGAGAATTGTTAGAGTCTAATTTCCAAGTAGACTCCAAGTACCACTTGTGTTTAAACCTCATGCTTCTGCTTTTTGATTAAAAGTTTAAACCTCATGCTTCTGCTTTTTGATTAAAAATTTTAACCAAGTAAAAGATAGAAAAAAGAATCAATAAGTAATGTACCTGAATCCTCCAAGTACCACTTCTGTTTAAACTTCATGCTTCTGCTTTTTGATTAACAATTTTAACCAAGTAAAAGATAGAAAAAAGAATCAATAAATAATGTACCTGAATCCTCCAAGTACCATTTAAATTTCATGCTTCTGCTTTTTGATTAACAATTTTAACCAAGTAAAAGATAAAAAAAAAGAATCAATAAGTAATGTACCTGAATCCTCCAACAATTTTAACCAAGTAAAAGATAAAAAAAAAGAATCAATAAGTAATGTACCTGAATCCTCCAACAATTTTAACCAAGTAAAAGATAAAAAAAAAAGAATCAATAAGTAATGTACCTGAATCCTCCATAAACAACGCTAGATAGATGTAAAAAAAAAGAATCAATAAGTAATGTACCTGAATCCTCCAACAATTTTAACCAAGTAAAAGATAAAAAAAAAAGAATCAATAAGTAATGTACCTGAATCCTCCATAAACAACGCTAGATAGATGTTTGAGGATGGGGTTTTCTACTTTATATTTCTTGACGACACGCTAGATAGCTAGATAGATGTTTGAGGATGGAGTTTTCTACTTTATATTTCTTGACCCTTACGACTTTTTTTCTTATGTATTTATGTATCAAGAATTCTAGTTCAAGTAAACTTCTACTACATATATAATATTTTTTATTATTGTTATTGTATGCAATTATCCTATATTTTTTTGTGAAGATTGTATAACCTATTAATGGGATAGTGTTCAATCCCATTATTCTCGATATATATTCTATTGATATTTTGTAGAATCTGTTATTTTTCATATTAATCTATTTTGGGTAAATAAAATTTGTGCAAAATTAAAAATACTTTAGTTTTTTTAAAATAAAATCGAGTAGAATACATATCCGTACTATGAATTGAAAATGATGACATGAATGGATTTTAGAATGATGGATCCACAAATGAGTTTTAGGCAAGGATGAAAATTTCGGTTTTGATGGAAATATTGGTATTTTAGTTTCACGGAAATATTGTGGAAATATCGGTATCGTAGAAATATCAATACATAAATTTATCGATATTTTTTCGATATTTAACAATATTTCCCCGACATTCCACCGATATTTCTATAATATTTCACCGATTTTCATATAATTGTATCATGATCCCATTGATATCGATATCGATATTGATCGATATTTCGCCGATATTGATCAATATTTCCGCAATATTTCACCTATTTTTCAACAATTTGTTCAATGAAATCACCGATATTGAAGTTCCTATCGATATTTTACCGATATTTTGACAAAATTTCTCGTTTCTTTACCGGTTATGTGAAAAAATGAGAATATCGAAGATATATCGATTGCATCCCATTTTTATATCGGTCACGTAAAGAAATGGAAATATCGAGGAAATATCGGAGATAATCACAGATATTTTCATCCTTGAAAGTTATATTAACAAATTTAAAATTCCATAAAATATTATAAGTAACATTTTTACACAAATTTATCCAATGTCACTGACAAGCTAATACTTTGACTTTAGTGTAGTTTTGACACGATGTTATACACATTACAATTATAATGGGTATATTATCATATTATTTTAATTAAAAAAAATTCCTTAAAAAAATGGGTAATTCATTAAAATTTTTGTTACAAATAAATTATTCATTTCTTAAAGAATTTTTTTTATAGCTATCGATATTTTTTTGATTTTCCGACATTTTGTACTGTAAGGTCACCTAGATCAACATCTGATATTGTACTTGAATTTTGACAAAATTTCATTATGCCATGTTTTAATACTTGCACTTCGAATTTTCAAATTTGTTTTGAAATTTTGGCAAAATTTCCCAATTATTTAATCCTTTGTTAATACTCATTTTAACTCAAATTACCTACCTGAATGAATTTTTTTATTACAATATGATAACTATCTTATTTGGACCATATCAACTGATATTGATTTGTCATCTTAAAATAATGTTGTCTCATTCAATATTAATGGATAAAATAACAACATTATGGAGAGAAAAAAAAAGTATAATAGCTTTCAAGATAGCAGGTGTTAAAGTGATTTTCTAAAGTTAGAAGACCAGACCACAAACTAGTTTTTCAAAGTATGCCGGTTTTACATTTGTTAATCTAAAACTTGGGGAAAAAAAACTCAA
This sequence comes from Scutellaria galericulata, assembly GCA_946896805.1. Taxonomy (NCBI): domain Eukaryota; kingdom Viridiplantae; phylum Streptophyta; class Magnoliopsida; order Lamiales; family Lamiaceae; genus Scutellaria; species Scutellaria galericulata. Next base: position 12,410,048 of record OX335797.1, read on the forward strand.
TAGATTAATATAATGGACTAAAAACATTCTCTTACTAAAATAACTAACTTTTTATTTCCTCAACTTAAAGAATTATTTTAGATTGATCGTTTTACTAAACTTCACAGGCTGTCAGAGAAAAAAATCACACATTTTGTGTGTGTTTCTAACCAAAACTCTTTAAATTAAAATCTCAAAAAAAGAAAAAAAAAAGCACTTACACAGACTCATATGACGTTATTCCAGTAATTTTATATGAGATATCTGATATAGACATATTTTTCCATTTCCATGCCATCTTTACAGAATTGATGCTATTTACTAAACAAAAATGAGTGAAGTTAAAGGAAATGTATCACTAAAATTCTGTCAAATCAGTTTTTCCTTCAGTTATTCTTTAATCACAACAACAACAATGATAAATCATCTATAGACTATTGGGATTGTACTTCATATATCTCACAACAGAAATCCAAAACCATACAGAGAAGAAGATACACATGAAATTAGTGAATGCTAGACCCAACAGAGTTAAGTTGAAATCACAGATTATAGAGCTGAACCTGTATGATGTGCATTTTGCGCAGCCATAATACATGCGTAGAGGGATATATTTACGTATAAGTGTTGATATAGCCACTGTATCTCCTGTGATTTCACTACCGATGACAATGCTGCTTATCATCATCATCTTTGCTGGGTAAAAAAGATAGACTCAATGGATGATAAGGTGATGATGATTGAACAAATGCTTTGTTATATTGAAACAGCTCAGAGACCCATCTTCAGCATCAAGTGTCCTGCCTTTCTGAAACTAAATCAGAACGAGATTAAATCTTCATGTACAAGTTAAAATTGAAGTAGCTAAGAAATTAATTGGCACATCTTACAAATTGGAGCCAGTTCCACTGAGTTGCACCTTGATGGGCAAAAATCTGCTAGGTCGAAATGATTTTCTGGTCTCCAAATAATTTTCCTTCTAAATCTTGGAAGAAACCAGAGGCACTGGAGACTTGTTTATCTATTTCCACAAGGAACCAATAAAAGTCTTCAACCTGATTTGGGGTGAAAAGTTTTTGCAACTACACATTAAATCTCTCTAGGAACAGGTTTTCAATTTGGAAAAGATGATCAGACTAAGCTTTAAGGTCACACGGCTTCATATCAACGATGCAAAGGTCCAGTTTTCAATATCACATAACACGCAGAAAACAGACAGAGCACTGTGCCACAGAAAAACAAGAGCTGGAATTCAACCAACCAATTTTAGAGTTATAAAACTCTGGTTTAGAGAAAAATTAGAAATAAAAGAACCAGAAAAGTTACCTGTTTAGGCAGCTTTACCACGCTTGGTCATCTTTTCTAATACTTCATCAGCCATGACCGTGTTTGAATTCAATGCAAAAGCATCTACTAAAGCTAGGTAAATGTAAATATCAGGTTCGATATCCTTCTCTTCCATCTTCTGCAGATAGATCAGAGCACAATCTGGTTTCTGGCACTTGCAGAGCCCATGAATTAGAGCCATGTAAGCAATTCTATTTGGATGGCATCCCTTGTGCTCCATTTCAATCCAAAGATTAATAGCATCATCTGGTTTTCCAACATTGCATAATCCATCTACTAGAGTTGAATAAGTAATGACATTGGGTTCCTGTTTTTGGTCCATCATTTTTGAAAAATATAGGAGAGCCTGGTCAGTGTTGCCCTCTTTGCACCAACCATCAATTAGCAAGTTGTATGTAACAACTGATGGAGCAAGTCCTTTACCAAGGATCTCGTTCAGAATATCCTCAGCTTCTGTTATCCTTTGGGCCTTACAAAGCCCCTTGATGATAGTGTTATAGGCGACCACATCAGGACAATAACCTTGCCCACAGATTTCTCTGAATAGCTTCAGACCGCTATCCAATTGGTTGATATTCAGAAAACCGTCAATAGTTGCCGAGTATGCAATCATATCAGGTAGGAATCCTTGTTTATTCATGTCAGTAAGGAAACTATAGGCTTCATCCGGCTTTCCAAATTCACATAGTTTCTTAACAAGCAGTGTATAGTATTTTATCCAAGGCACATGCCCACAAGCACGCATCTCCTGCAACAAATTGAGAGCTCCTGCAACATCCTGACGTCTACATAAGCACCCAAGTATGCAATTGAAGGTGAAGTGTGTTGGCTGTAATCCTGTCTCCTTCATCTCATTGAGGAGATCAAAGCATTCATTCAAGCTATCAGCATTACTTAAACACTGGATTAAATTATTGAAAAGTACAACACTACGTCTGCAACCACTTTGTTTCATATCATGGAATAGGTCTAGGGCCATATCTAACTTATCAGTCTTGCATAAACCATCAATAACAATTTGAAAACACGTTGAATCAGGCTCTAAATTTATTGAAGATGTGTTGTCTGCTTGACTATTTCCATACCTACCAGATCCTATACATGCCTTCAGCAGATAATAAGCTTTATCCGCATATCCACCATCAACAAGACCTGTCAAAATAGAACAATACAGCAGCATCCTTTTACTCACACCCAAATCCTTCAAAGCATCTTCAAGCAATTGAATCATTACTCTCTGTTCCAGAGTGCACGATAAAAGCTGGGAAATTATTCGCACGTCAGGAGAAATCCCAGACTCCTGCATGTGTGTGTACAACATTAGGGCTTTTCCTATCTCATTATTCTTACATAAACCTCTGATTAGTACATCATAAATAGAAACATCTGGCCGATATCTAAGTTCTTTCATTTTACCATATAGTTCAAGAGCTTTTTCCACTCGATGCTCCCTCACAAATCCATGTATTAAAATGCATAATGTCTTCTCATTCAAACTAATCCTGAGATTCCTCTCAGCCCACTCAATCAACTCAAAAGCCGAATCAATCTCTCTGCACTTGCTGTAAGACAGAACTAAAATAGCCAAGATATGCTGATCAATCCATCCCTTCTCATTCAGATTATTGAAAACCATCAAAGCCTTATCCAACTTTCCAGCATTGCAATAGCATTGCAAAGCCGGTGTCATCGTATGCTTATCAATTGGCCAACCCAATTTTCTCATTTCATCCAACCTATACTCCAACAAACCAATATCACCACTTTTCGCAAAAACCTCCAACAAACAGTTATAGCTGTAGCCATTTACAACGCAAAGTCCAGATATTTTCACATGATCAAATAAAGAGTTAGCTTCTTCAACTAGACCTTGACTACCTAAACACCTTAGGAAATATCCCAAAGCACCCGGAGTCCAAAAACAGTGAGATTTCATTAAATTTACAGCAAGTTCCCTCATTGGGGCATTTTGTCGAGCACTTGAAAGGATTCCAGCCATGGCGTTGTACGCATAGCAATTGTGAGCATACCCTTCTTGATTCGAAGCCCAGTTGAAGAACACCAGAGCTAATCTCCAATTTCTGAAAGATTTCAAAACGGTTTCAACCACCTCGTGGGTGAGCTTTGCACTTAATTGGTGAAGCTTAGGGGATTCCAAACAAAAGGGTCTTTCCGTAAAGATGGAGATGAGGGATTTCTCAACTGCGTCTGTTTCATTGTTGCTGCAAAAGGACTTTCTTTGTACTAATCGAATGCTATAATTTATGCTCAAGCGGACTGTCGATGTTATGAAACATTGGTTGGTCGACTTGAAGAGAAGAATAACGCGATGAGTGGTGGTTTTCGGGATTCTTGTTGTGTACATTGCCATTTGAACTGAACTTGGATTTGCTTGAGGAGACTAAGAAATGTGAAGTGCAATTTATCATCGGAATTTATTGTTTCCGGCGAACTGAAATGATTTGGTCTGTTGTGCTGTGTTTCTCTCCACCGCTTTTGCTCCATATATATAAGCCATTATATCTCGCGAGATTTTGAGGATATCTCGCAGAAAAAGAGATATAATCTTTAGATTATACACCCAATTCATCAAAATTAATATTTAGTGTAGGATATGAGGGAATATGATTGGAATTTTAACTGTTAAAAATTTTGGGAGTTTCTAAAGTAGAATCTTAAGATTGAATAAGTTATAAAATGTTTATAATAGAAGTCTTGCATGGATTCAAAGACAATGGAAAATGGATTTTAAGAAAAAACTCAAATTAAACCAACCAAAACAGAGTCATTACATCAAGTTTGTTTTTAACCACCTAACTAAAACAAATATTACATGAAATACAACCACTTAGGTGAACACACACACATTAAATTAAAAGACTTTTTTGTCATTTATGTTAGAATTATTTGGTCCCCAAGTTTCAGAGAAATTTTTTGTTTTACGTTTGTAAAATTAATGTTTATGGATCCTTTCTATTATGATCGATGTATTTTATTGGGTAATATAATTGATAACACAGACTAGCTGTAGACTGTAGTGCAAATAATTTGAATCAAATTATGTAAATATCATACTAAAATGTTTGTTGTTACCTCATGTAATTTGAACTAAATAAACATCATTCTATAAAACTTATCAATTACCATAAATTGGAGGCGAAACAACGTTATTGTTGTTGTTATTATTATTATTATTATTTTTTTGAGAATAACAAAAATGTAAAATATTTTTTGAAAACTTGGGGTCAAAAGAACTCATTGGTTTTACATTAATATTTCTTTAATATTCTGTCAAATTGAGTTTTCAATAATTACATTACGTCCTTTTGGGTTTAAGTTTTAACCAAGAAATATTCATAATATTGATCGATATGTACACATTACCAAGTCTCTGTGAAATTTTAAAAGAATATAATATTATTAAATTATTAAATATCATTTTCTAAAAATAAAATTATTACTATTAAATTTCAGTGGTGTACTCGGTACTCCTGAAAGAAGACACGCGCACACGCGCTCGCACACAACAATTTGATGGGTTTAAGAGGGAGAGAGAGGGAGGCCAACTAAATTGCAGATAAACAGTAAAGGTTCTTTTGTATTGATTCTATTAAGAACGTGTTCGACATTTGGTTAAGAAGAAAGGCTTACGAATTACGATTCTGATAGATATATCAGTATCAATTGATGGTTTACTGATTAAGGGAGAGATAGAGATGGCGAAAACGAAATCATGCTCGCTTTACACGATCTCTCTACTGCTGATGACTCTGCTTCAGCTCTCCTCTTCCACGCTTGAATCGCAATTTAATCAGGTAATCTTTTTCTTGCAAGATCAAGATTAGTGGGAGTAAAAAATCTTAAACTTTAGATGTGTCCAAGTAATGAATCTTGAAATTCAGAAAACCTTGGGGTTTAATATTCTTTTAATCTCTGTGGGTTTATGTTGTTTCGTGGGTTCAGTGTTTATCTTTATTTTTGGTGTAAAAAAATTGGATTCATCGGAAAAGTGTTGAACTGGATGAGAGATTAGTTCAATTTGTGCAAATGGGAAAGTGTGTAATTGGGAATCAAAATTTCATAATCTTGATGATATATTTAGAATTCAAATTAAAATATAATGAAGGCATAGCTCCATAAATCTTATTCAAGTAATCTTATTACCACTGCTCCTCTTGATGTAAATCAGAAAAGATGTTTCATTGAGCATTTTGGCCTTGTTCTTAGAGTTCACATTCAAGTTACATAAAGTAGTGTGTGATATTATGGTGGCCTTCTGCAATTGTCATTCCTTTGGTATATAGAGTACTTTGGTTACAGGTAAAGATTTAGCTTTGTTGGTCATTCGGTTAACACTTTCGATTACTTTTTCTGCAGGGTATTGATTTTGCTGGTACAAGGTAACATTTTCTGTTGCTTGTTGTTACATTTGCGTAATTTTTTGAAATTGTTTACTCGATTGTTTGTCACACAAGATTCTCTTAGTAGTGCCAATAGGATAGGAAACTTGAGCTCTCTCAAGTGTCTTCTTATCCACACACCCTCTCAAATTCCATTGGCCAGGATCTGAACTCAGAACTACTCTTTAGTAATGACTGTTTTCTTTTGCTTTGCCAAGTAATAAAGATTGCTCAGGCATATGCACGATAGCAAGCTGCCAAACTTTAGTCTATGGGAGAGCTAGCCCTATATGTATCTGTGAAGATCATTCATAGCTTCTCTATTAACAGTTTCTTTTAAAGAATATCTCTTCTTTAGGTTATGTAAGATACTGAAGGATTCTATATCTTGGGGGGATCATTAATAAATCTAATATTGTGACCTACCAGCTATATGCAGCAACTCTGGCCTCCGGGTAAAAAAAAAAATTTTGAATTTTTTTTTTTTCCAATCAAAATATTTTAAACAAACTAAGGATTAAAGGAAAATCTAAATATCAAATCTTTTGTGGGAAAGGTAGTTCAGCTTCTCAACAAGCCGATAATTATTTCCTTTGTAATTGAATTACTATCTTGATCTAACCTGAGCTTGACATTTGACTCCATAAGTGTCTCTAAGGGCTTGCATCATTGAATACCAGTTCCCTGAGTAGACTGAGAGTATATTTTCTTTGGGAAGCATGAATCTTTTTCTTAAATAGAATCACTTCCATCATGGTGAAATAGTAATGCGCTAAATCCTTTTTCTCAAATTCATTATAGATGGTTTTTTAGTCAAAAACACCCTCTCTTCACTATAATCCCCTCTTAGAAATTATCCATTGACGTCGACTATCAGACTGGCTATTTTCCCTTTTGAGTGACTTCTCTAACAACATGTGATCAAATTGGGATTGAGTATAATCTTCTATATGAACTGTCAAACCAAGCTTGAGGAGACTGTTTATTACATTATAAAGCTTATTGAAGCTTACACACCTTGTTAGAGTCATTATACCCTTTAAATCCATGGGGAATCTCCATTAACTTCCTCTTCTAAGTCACCTCTTGAGAAGGCATTCATCATATGTAAGTGTTATACTGACATAATCCAGATTAGCCACAAGTGGCACGCCACGACAGGGCTATAACTTATTAAGCTTAGCAACTGGAGCAAATATCTCCTGGTAATCAGCACTATATGATTGAGTAAATTCTTTTGCAATGAGATAATCCTTCTTAGTAGATCTGTAACTCCCATGTTCCAGAACCGGCCCTTTTCCAATCAAGTTGGTGGAGAGCCTCACAGACAGTTTGCAGATGCTGCACTTAGTTATCCTCATTTCGAATCCCTAAATGAAGGAGACAACTGTATATATGACAAAGTTATGAAAATGATGATAGTAAAGGTCTTAAATATTTTCTTTCAGTGGAATAGGTAAATCTCAGTTGCGGTCTAACCTGGTCGGATTTCAGGATCTTTTGGGCCCGAATCAGATTTTCGGTTTTGCATTGGACCTTTGATATCCTGATTTAGATAATAGATGAGGCTGGGTCTGTTTTCAATCATGTGGACGGATATAGTGCAATTGGGTATGTAAATTTGAAAATTGTGGAGGCTGTAAGGTCTCAGGTTGGAGGTTGAAAGATATCTTGGTAATTGTTTTAGTCCCAGGCTGGAGGCTAGGCAAGTGGAATAATGGTGAATGATTATAAGGATCAAACCTGTATCAAGAGATTCAATGTTCATGTTTACTGGTGAAGGATCATAAGGATCAAGACCTGTAGCTTTACGATAAGAAACTGAAGGGTAATGTTGGTATCCTTTTGGCTTGGAAAATAGAAAACCTAAGAAAAAAGCAACATTTTGTAGCTTTTATATCGAGTTTGGGGTGAACTTGCAAATGAACTTTTAAAATGCTTTTGAGACAAACACTTTCATGCGGAATGAAGGAGATTAATCGAGAATTAGGATAGTGCAAAGGAGGACTCAATAAGGACTTTGATAGCTAGAAGTGCTGGATGGCATTCTCTGATGAGATACTGTAGTGAGAACAATCTGATCGCATAAGTTTTAAGAACATGAACCCAGTTGAAAATCACAAATAGACAGTAGTTAAAGGTAAAGAGTGAACATAAATCCCTGAAAAGCAGAGATATCCAAATAGAAATCAACAAAATTTCATTGCCACTTCTTCCCCCTGGTTATTCTCTCCTTTCTTCATTTCCTTTTCTATTCCTAAGCCGTCCACTGAAGATGCACACCTAACAGGTTGAGTGTCTTTTTTTGTTTCCAATTAACCATTTAAGTTAAAAAGATATGATTCCTTGCATGTGGTGATTTATTGGTGGTGACCTCTACTTCGTTGTTTTGATGCTTAGAAATCTTAAAGAAGAACAGCATGAAGTTCATTGTTCCAGGGAGAGGAGTCGAGCAGCCTGGAAAATAAGAGAGGAGGTATCTAAAAATTACATAACATCTCTGCAGATGTGTAAAGAAACCTTCTTTATCCTTGTTAACTTTGAAGTGTTGTTTTGCAGTATCTTATGCCTTTTGTGGAAAAAGAGAAGTATCAACTTTCAACCCAGTGCAGACTTCATCCCAGCAATGATGTATTTAGGGACCAAGAGGAGCACAAGATTCACGTAGACATAAATGAATGGCGATGTGGTTATTGTAAGAAAACATTCCGAGCAGAAAAGTATTTGGATCAGCATTTTGACAACAGGCACAACAATCTTCTAAATGCTGTATGTAATATTGTCTTTACTAATCCTTTATAGTGCTAATTTTGGGTTCATTTGGTTGATGTAAATCTTGCATCAGGGTTACGTGAAATGAGCAAATTCATTCATTCATTTTGCCGAATTTTTGAATTGAAGTTATGATTTTCTATTGTAACATGAATGTATCTCAGTACCACATCCCTCTCTTCTATTCATTCAGAGTCATGGCAAGTGCTTGGCAGATCTATGCGGAGCTTTACATTGTGATTTTGTGACGAGTTCGAAATCTCGAAAGACCAAGTGTAATCCTGCTGCTGCTGCGAAAAACCATCACTTATGTGAGGTTGTTCCTAGGTTTTTGATACTCGATCTAGTATATTTGCTTTGCATTTGTTAATATCTGGTGTCTCTTAGCAGGATCTTGCAAACAACTGTTTTCCTGTTAATGGGGGCCCCTCGGCAACTCGGCTTCATGGTATTATTTTCATTATTCTAAAAGCATGTAGTAGCTTCTTGTTCATGTTTGTTGACAACATCCTTCTGGTGATATCCTGCCAGAATTCTTTTTACGCCAGTTCTGTGATGCCCACACTTGTTCAAGCGGAAGAAAACCTTTTTCTAGGGGAGGCAAGGTAAGTGGTCACTCTTTGATACACAGATTATAGTGTATCACCCATGCTGTTTTGTGCTACAAGACAAGGCCTAATTGCAAACGAAAAAAAAAAATCACCACATTTTCCAAATTGCAATTTAATCCCTTTTGAATTTAGCAAAAAAATTATATTTTCAAAAATTGCAATTTAATTTTGACTTTTTGAATATTTCAAAGAAAATATATCACAACTTTAACCCACTATTGCAGTTCGAATTGCAAAATTGTATTAAAGTAGTGACTTTTTGCTCAATTCAAAAAGTCATGATTAAGTTGCAAGTTTAGGAAATGTGGTAAATATTTTGGCTAAATCAATAAAGTCATTTAAATTGCAATTTTGAAAAAGGTGGTGACTTTTTTGCATTTAAACCAAAAAAAAAGAGAGAGAAAGACTAATATTTAAGTTAGTTGCTTAATAAAGTACAAAATAAGTCCACATATACTTGAAGAAATGGTTATGTAAGTGAGTTGATTTAGTTGCACTTTTTTTATTTCCTTTAATTTAATTTTGTGATTTCTTTCTGCTTTTCTCCTTATTTTGTGTGTCTCATCTGTTGCCTTTGCAGAAGCATACGAGCATCTTCTACTTAGCGACTTCAATATTGATTTTGATGTTCCTTCCTATATTTTACTTGACCGTGTACTTGTATAGACGGTATTGTTCTTTAAATCAAAACATATATATATTTATTTCAAGTAAAAAACGCTGAAGATCCAGATCTAATCTCTTATGGCTCTGCTATGTATTGCAGGGAAATGAGAAAAGGAACGACACAGCTTAAGCGCATCTCAAAACCCGGAAAAAAACCAAAGCCCTCTTGATAAGCACCTGGTAATTAAGCTTTAGGTTTTTTCTTCTCTTGTTTTGCTCTTTTCTAGATCTTGATCTCATTTATGTGTGAGTGATTTTGAAGTGGACGAATGATATTCATAAATCTGACATATGATTTTAACATTGCAATTTTGATCTCATGATTTTTAAGGTAAACTTGTTGGCATTACTCATAAGCACAACGTGCTGTCAGAGAGGCATGGACATGATCTTGTTCTCCAGTGCAATCTTGAGTCGAAGTGCATTCACCGTGCAAAACCGAAGACATCAGATGATTGCATTGCAAGAAATTAAATGCATTGTTCTGTTTTTTATTTTCTTGATGTTGTAACATTTTTTTCTCAATCTCACATGTAAACCAGAAAATAGAAGGGGTTATGAACTTTTCAATTTGTACATCAGATTCGAGCCCTACATTACAAGCATACAATTGATTCTTAAATAATTTTTCTCATACTTTGTTGGCAAATGATTTTGATATTAATACGTGGTCTCTTTGAGCTGTGTCACAATGAGTAAATCTTGTAAAATATGCTTCGTTTTGCAAAATAAATGTTTTCTTTGCTGTTGAGATGTATAAATCATACTAGTCCTCGATAAACCTAGCAGAATGAATATACTGTGGATTATAATTCAAAAAAAAAAAGTGATGACAATGACAAATAATCTCAGAATGGAGCAAGCAAGATCTTCCACTTGGATAACATTCTATACAATTTTTGAGCAAATAAATTGAAGAATAAATCTTCATAGAGTTCCAGACTGAAGAGTCATCAACTTATGCCAGCAAATGCAAGACATATCAACTCATTTGACAGCAAAAAACCATCCGGATCACTGAGTCGAAGAAATGCTAGCTTCTGATTGGACAGTGAAGATCCGATTTCATGGGCTGCAATAGTTTCTCCTTGCTCATCTATGCACATAACATGCCCACTTTCCACATAAGGCCTATACACCTCTAACATGGAGAGTATAATTGAATCACCAAAAGCTTCTGTGAAAGACTTCAAATCCAAGCCATCTGATGTTCTGAGAGAGAGCATAACAATATCCATTGCCAAGTCCTTAATATCAACAATCACATCGTGGGCATAATTTGTGAGTCCGTTCTCCAAATCTTGCACGTAGCTCGTGTACTCCTTGAGCCTCCTTGGCCTTGAAAACCTCACTCCACCGATATAACTAGCTGAACCGAGTCCAAAAGCATAGAAAGATTTGTTCTTCCAGTAGGTGCTGTTGTGCTTGCTCCGATAACCACTCTTGCAGTAACTACTGATCTCGTAATGATGATAACCAGCATTCCTTAGCATTCTTGAAGCCATTTTGTAGAACTCAGCAGATTGATTCTCAGAAGGCAGAGGAAATTCACCAGGTGTGTATCTGTAAAACACACAAATATCTTGATCAAAATCTAGGTGTCATATTAATAATGTAATCATAAAGTTATGATTTTGTAGATAACAGATCCTTATTTGAGCATTACATAGCCATCCCATTAGAAATCAAATGAAGCATCAACTTCAAATTCCCTCAAACTTCTGCAATGTAAAGTTTTGACTTACAGAACTCCAAATTTTGTGTCTTGCTCAACTTGCAAGTCATAGACAGAAACATGAGTGGGCTCAGCTTCAATGGTGAGCTCCAAACTCTCCTCCCACATGGTAGGAGTCTGATAAGGAAGCGACGAAATGAGATCAATACTCCAGTTCTCAACTCCACACCACTTGATGATTTCAACAGCTTCAAGAACTTCATCAACTGAATGAGCTCTCCCACAAGACTTCAACAACTCCTCTTGAAACGCCTGAACTCCCAACGAAACTCTATTCACACCCAAATGCATCAGCTCCTTCATCGCCCCTGCATCAAATGTGCCAGGGTCCATTTCCATTGATATCTCCGCATCTCCACACACCCCGAACTTAGACGACAACGCATCAAGAACAGAGGAAACAAGCCGCGGAGGCACCAGAGAAGGCGTTCCGCCACCTAAATAGACAGTTTTAAGAGGTGGGCAGTTGCTGGAGTTCAGCTTAGTGGCATTGATTTCTCTGCAGAGTGTTTCTACATAGTTCAAAATACGGGGATCGTCGTTGTTGTTCTGAGGGGTCGAGGAGGAAGAGCCAAGTGCAATAATGGGGAAGTCGCAGTAATGGCAGCGCTTGCGGCAGAAAGGGAGGTGTATGTAAGCGGATGTAGGAGGAAGTTGGTGGAGGTGTAACAGTGAAGTGGTGGTGTGTGAGGCATTTCGTCGAACAGTTTGTGGGCAATGCCGAGTGAGGGAATTGTTTATTGTAGAGAAAGCTAGCTTTCTTGCCGGAATGGCAGTGAAGAGTGGAGTGAAAGCTGATCTCAATAGCATGTCTGCAAAAATCGGTGGCTAACTACACAAATTCGCTGCCATTTCACTCAATTTTCAATTTTTTCATTATGTTTTGGTTCTTGGATTCACCCCTGCTTTATTCTGACTCAAAAATAATAAAATTCGACTTAACGTATTTTATGACACAATATCCTCGAACGTTTGTGTTTAATCTTATATTTTAAAACAATCATCGTACGTCACCTACATATTTATTTAACACATGATATATAATTGGTGGTTAAAATCAAAAACGATTTGAAATACAATTCATTTTATATTTTGGAACCTATGTTTTTTCTTTTTTTTGTCTGATTTTCTCAAAATTTACGAGTTTTTTTTTTTTTTCACTAAGCAGTGTAACCTCGTTTCCTAACCAATTTCCAACCAAATTGAAAAATATTTTAAACTGAACGTAAATCAAGAAGTAGATTTAAAGTTTTTATTTGGTATGAGACGTAGTGTGTTTAGAAAACTGATTAGGGGATCTCTCAATTAATAAATTATCGTACAATATAATAATAATAATAATAATAGTTGTATTATTTATGTTAATAAAAGACACAGTATGTAAATGATATTGTACTTTTAGCATGTTATTAATTTATAACATCAATTGGGCTATTTATACAAGGATTTTCGATTTTTTTTTTTGGATATTATTAATTTAACATACTGGGCTCAAGTTGGTACTGGAGAGTTATTAATAGCACAGGTTATTAATATATCAAGCATTAATTTAGGAATGTTGTACTAAATATGTATATTATTCAAAGACTGCAATTTCAAAAGTAGCGAAAAAATTTCAGATGAATCAAATAATAAAATTTTCCATATTGCGTAGAAATTGCAAAATTAAAAAGCTGCGATTAAATTGCATATCATTTGAACATCGTGTATGAAATTGCCAAAAACTAAAAGATCATGATTAGATTGCAAAACCATTCATAGTTCGTGTATTTTTTGTAATTAATCAAATTTTAAATACTTCAAATAACACAATTGTTATACATTACCCCTTTCCTGCAACAGATCCGGGGGGAAAGCGTTCCTAAATCAAAAAGGACAACCATTCATTTAATTGATAAAAAACAAAATTATATTTGGTTTAAACACAATCCAAATTTGCCTTCCAATCAAACAGTTGGAAATTTGAATACAAGTCAGTAAGTTTACAAATACATTCATCACCGAAAATAACTCCATCTCAGTTGAAGCCTGATATGAAGCAGAGTGAACACACAATACAGATTGTCTGTGATGAAGAAGAAGAAGAAGAAAAAGATGAAAGTACAAGTCAAAACAGATCATATACAGATAGCATCAGGATCAAACATAACTAGGATACTATTTGAGGTATTTCACCATGTAAGGACCTTCAAGCTCATACCCCAACTTCCTATAATAATGCCTTGTTCCTACACCTGAAATCACAGCCATCTTCGTCGATCTGTGTTCTCTAAGAGCTATCTGTTCTGCCTCCTCCATTAATAAAGTACCATAACCTTGGTGTTGCAGTTTATCAGCATCCCGTCCATGAACAGGAACTGCAGTTCCGTAAACGTGTAATTCACGCACAATTGAACACTTCCCCGCGAGTTCTGGACAACTCACGTTCCTCCCACATTTCCGCAAACGCAATAACCCAACAAGTATGTCCTGGATGTACACCGGATGATACAGAGCAAATAAGTTTAAGAGATCAATAACCAAATATCTTTAGCTCTCATGCAAAACAAATTGAAATATAAAAATTACATGCATAAACACGACAATTAGCAATCAAAGTCATTGCTGTCTGAGCAAATCTGTTGAACATGCTCATCATCAACGGAAAATATGATGGTGATAAATTTGAGTATATACAACGCCAAAATTTAATGAGTTATCACACTTGGGAGGATATTATAATTTTAAAATTCTCAAGTTCAACCTTTTCTATAGATTACAAGTGATATAAGTGAATTCCTCAAGCATGAGAATGACGCACCTGGCGTATGTCTTCATATGAAAGAAACGTTTCCCAGCCCTCATTTGCAGTATAATCACGGCGAACAAGCTGGACTTCTTCTGGCTTTATCTTGTGGTGAATGTCCTAATTTCATTCAGCAGAATATCAATTTTTCGACTCAATAAATGAAAGCATACTCAAGTGGCATGAAAGCTTGTTCACTTGCCTGAATACCAGCTTCACGTGTTCGAACATCTCTACATTTCAAGCCCAAATCATCCATCCTTGCTAAAGCTAATTCCCGAAGATTCCCTTTCTCAACACCAGAAGTAACTAGAGGCATAGGGATATCTCTCTGAACTCGATACACACGAGTCCAGGGAGGAACCATTGCAAGAATTCGAGCAACAATGTCCACAAGCTGTTCGGGTGGATAATTTCTATACCTGTATGAAATAATGACAAGTAACCCAGATAGGTGTTTATAGAATGAAAAGCTCATCAAGAAGCTAGATCAGAAACAAAAGAAAAAAAAAAGTATACAAAATGCAACGCTAAATCTATACCTGCCAGTTTTCCAAAGTTCATAAAGTCCTGTTCCACGAATCACTAGGGTTGGATAAATTTTCAGCCCATCAGCTCTAAAACGAGGGCTCTCAAAGAACTCTTTGAAGCTTTCCATGTCTCTTTCAACCCCAACATTTGGAAGATCGGGCATCATATGAGCAACTACCTGTTATAAAAAGAGTGAATTAAGCAAGAGATGAAATAAAATCCATGTTCAACATACACAGTATTACAACTGTGAAACTGCAAGGTCACAGATATTGGTGATAATATTCAAGAATCAGATTGCAATGACAGGATTCCTACACAATGATGGGGTGGGACTATCCACACCCCACCCATTTCTAAACATACCCCATAATAAAATAAATGAAAAATAATTATAACTTAAAAGACTAAAATACCCTTTTAGTTAAATAGAAAATAGATTTCTCTTTCCTGCTCATCTTCTTCCCCATATTTTTCTGAAACTCAACCCTAAAATATCACATTTTCAACATAAACATGTACACAAATATCCTAAAAAAATTACAAATGGTGAACAGACAATGTAATGATTTTATTTACTGTATTTAAATACTTTGTAAATAGAATTCGACAAAATTCTGAAAAACACGCTGTTTGCAATGTGTTCGATCTGACCAATTCGAACACGATACAAGTTGTTTGATCTATCCGAATCAAACTTTTCTCTTTATGTTCGACCCTAGTTGGCCGAACATTGAGAAGCATGTTCGACCACCAGGGTTGAACGAAATTCTCAAATCGAACTTTTCTATTTATGTTCGATCCTGGTTGGCTGAACATTGAGAAGCATGTTCGACCACCAGGGTCGAATGAAATTCTCGAAATTTTTTATGTTCCAGATTTCTTCCTCAAGAAAAAAAAAAAAAAAAAAAGAGGGAGAGAGTAAGCACTGCACTCAAATTGAATAATAGAAGTGGAATAAAAGAAACAGAAAGTGGAGGGAGGAGAGATGGGACCGCTGTGATTTCAAAGACAGAAAAAATGGGGGGAGGGAAGGATGGAGGCACCGGGTGGGAAGGGAGGTCTTAGGGTTTTTTTTTTTTCATTATTTCATATAAGGGTATAATTGGATAAATTGTGGTGTGTTTAGAATTTTTTAAAATTATAAATATTTTTTATTGGGGTGTACTTAGTAATGGGGTGTGTTTAGAAAAGGTTGGGGTGCGGATAGCCCCACCCCAATGATGACTGGTTTCAGGAGAAAGAGGACCTCACAATAATGACATTCTGATAGCACTCAAGAAAACCAAAGATAAGTTAATGAAAAAAAACACAACGATATAAAACAGTATAGAAAAAACACCTTGAAACCAGCATCCTTTGCCAAGCAAAAGCAATCAGCCACAGCTGTTACAGTGTGGCCCCTATTGGTGTCACGAGCAACATCCTCATATGTGCTCTGTACTCCAATTTCCAGTCTTGTACAACCATAGGAAAGCATCTGCCTCAAATGAGGTCCAAGGCAGTAGTCTGGCCTCCTAATAATTTAATACAGAACCTACTTAGTCACTGTCATAAAAATAGGTCACTGGATCTAATAATCCCTAAACCAAATAACACACAGACAGCATGGTGGGGGGGGGGGTGTCCATTTCTTTGTCAAAGAATAAAATAGTTACTCTACTGTTCATTGTCCTTTTCTGCACATAATACATATATATTGAAATCTTAACAAGTTCAGGATCAAAGTGAACACTTTCCTCAGAATCCTGCCTCAATAAGAAAGATGCAAGAAAATGTTGTTCTTCAAAGCTATATCTATATAAGACCATGGTTGCACCCAGAAATTAAAAATCAATTCAAACTTACGTCTCAATTGTCATCCCTATACACTTAGTCACACCATGCTCAGAGTAAGAAACTGCTTCCTCAACATTGGCAGACGTGTGCCCTGATAAAGCATCATGGAGATTCCGAATGAAATAATCACGGTACTCTGAAGGCAATGACATAAAAGTACCACCCATCAAAATGAATTCAACCTGTATGAAAAACACATCATAAAAATTTAAAACAAGGACAATTCTAAAGTTGGTTTAACTGATGCAGAAATTTGAGCCTGTAGTAATAAAAGCAAACCTTATCAACGCTGTGTCCTAACCTCTTAAGCTGGTCAATCCTGCTTCTTGCTTGGACATAAGGATTGTATCTAAAAAAAGGAAAGAAAATAAAAATCATATCATGATTTAGAACAATTACAATACATTCTTTCTATTGTGTGTAACCAGAAATCAAGTCTCTAAATAAAAAATAATAGTTCAGTGTGCAAGATAAATTGCCAAGTAGATGAAGACAATTGGAGCAGAATATTGGCAAGCAAAACAAATTCCTCATCCGAAACCAATCCTTTAAACTGTTTCCTCTTCCTTATAAAGAATTCATCTATTGAAATGGAAAGACATCCATAAAACTTTTGGCAGAAGGCATCATCCATTTGATTTTTGACATCCAAAATCAAATAACAGAAACCTTCTATATGCACTGATGTTCAAACAATAAGCAATGTTGAATCAGATACATAAAAAACAAGGAATAATTCTTCAGCTGATGATGTGGCTCCAAGAACAGAATAATGGGAGAAAAATCTGCCAATCTTGTTTTCTGTGCACCCAAATGCAGCAATGTTGTTCGGTTATCAGGGTGAACATCACTATTGTTCATGTAACACAGTCACATGAGCAGTAGACAGTCATGCAACAAATTTGATGTGATTCATATGAAGCTAGAGCACACTTGCATGAACCCCCATTTTTCGTCAAAGAAACTACTATATGAAACAGTAATTTGACCACACAGTGCTTATTCACCTAAATCTGTAAGTTTTAAAAACACATACGGATAAGGCCATCCTGATGTCATCTCTCTGGATCAAGATAAGACCATTTACCAAGTAGGAAAACACAAACTTGAAGTGATATCCCCAGATGATCACTATTTACAAGTAGCACAGATTTCTAGAATTACTACTAAATTGGGCCAGCTACAGGAAGACACGATTATAAATCAGCACAACTGAGAATGCTGTTTGAGACAAACAATTGCTTCAGTGACCAAGGAAACACATTCAAGCTCCGATTAAAACTTCAAGTCCAACCAATAAACACTAAGAGACACAAAACCCCTCCCATATCTAACCAAATACCTCAACGCTAAATCAGCAATGATCACAATTATGAATAATCAAAATAACAATAATGACCTTCATCACCAGATAGGGCGCGGCGCAGGAAATCAAACAGAACATCACTGAATCATACAAACAAACACAATCTCAACAGGGTACATATATTCCAGTAACAAGTACACATCCTCAAATAAGCTAGGAAAGATTAAATGAAAAAACATTACCTAGCCCTAATAGCTCTCATGCTAGTAGGCTCATATCCCGTATAACTCTGCGTACTATACTCGAAATCGGAATCAGGCCCTCCAGGACAATACACGCATATATTCCCCGTCGTCGCAATATGCGGGCAGCGGTGAGGCTTCGACATTACGGCAACCACCGCAATCCCTGACGCCGTTCGGACGGGTTTGGCCCGGAGTTTGGGCAGTAGGGCTTCCCTCTCGGATTCGGGCAGCGCCGCTATCATCTCAACTAGCTTGGGCGCCTTCGAGAGACCGTACTTCCGGCACGCGGCGGATTTAACGGCGTTTAAGTCGACGTCTTGACCCTTGCGCGAGAGATCAACCATAATGGAGACTATTTCAGCGATTGCTTTCACCCGCGCTTCTTCTTCCGATAGTCCGTGCGAGACAACTCCGCCGCGGCCCGGCCGCGGGAGCTTGCGAGCTTCCGGCATGGGCTCCGCCGCCGTCATGATTTGAGGTTTAGAAAAGTGTTTGTGTTATAGACCCAACCTTTTATGTTAGACTGAACAACACACCCATATTAAATTAAATTAAATTGAAAAACAAAATTAAAAAAAAAAAAATATATATATATATATATATATATTAAAAGATATAAATTTTTATTATTTAATTTATATAGATTCAAATCTTAAATTTTTATTTTTATACCCATTGCATGCCTTCTTTAAAATTTTAAACTCTAAATCAAAAAAATCTTAAAATTACATATGAAATGAATAATGTAAATTCATCATTATACTTATTATGGTTTTAAATAGTGTCGGGTAAAGTTATAGGACATTGTCATCAATAGTGCAAAGTTAAGAGATATTTTTGTTAAATTTTCCTAATTTTAAATCATTTAAATTTGGGGGTGTGTCAGTATAACCAACCCTTAATTCATTTGTAACATATTTTTGCACCCACGAGCCTAACCATTATAAATTATTTAAGGTTGTATTTGAATTGAGGGATTAGAATTAATGATAATAAATTCGATTTTGGTTGGAAAATTGATGAAAAATGGGTTAGGTTGCAAACTAAAAAACTCTTGGACTTTTGGGTGTAATTGAAAAAAAAAAAAAAAACACTTTAGATTGCAAAATATAAAAAACTCCATACATAATTGTTTAATATAATCCAACTTTGAGTTATTTTTGAATTATTTTTTCCCCTTTGATTTATGCCCTATATTTTATCACAAAAACTTTTATGTACTTGGTGTGGGGATTTTAGGTCCATGTACTCGGGTCTACCCAACCTGCTATGCACTCTGATGCATCGCCATATTCCTCGATGTCCGTGCACAAACTCACTTCCAAATAACATACATTTATGTTATGTTAGTCATACATTTATGTAGTGTTAGTCATACATTTTAGTCATGTTAACCACACTTTTAGTAATGTTAGTTGTATCTTAACATTTTTTTAGACAAACATTAATACATTTAATACCTTTTAAGTTATGTTAATCATACATTTTGGTTATATTCATTGTATCTTTTACTATGTTAGTTGTACATGTATATATTATATAAATGTATGATTATGTTGATATAAAGGTATAAGTAATGACACATAAATGTATATATGAACAAATTATGCATAAATTGATTTTTTTTTTTTTTGAAGTTAAAGTATTATACAAAGGTTATGATATTTGTACATAAATATACGATTAATATACTATAAATATAAACACTGAAGTTAAAAAGTATTATATAAAAATTATGATATTTGTACATAAAAATATGACTAATATACTATAAAAGTAAATGCAAATAGAAAAAAAAAAAAAAAAACGTGAATTTGAGCTGACCGAGTTGCATGGTGCACTAGGTGCACATACTCCTATTTTATTTGCTGAATCTAGCTTCTTCGCAATTGGTTGTGTTCATGAGTTGTTGTTTACTAATGCAAATTCTATAAGAAAAATATGATTTGAATAGAAAGGTGTTTACTTGGGAATGAAACTTATTGGTGTTTGATTGTATCTCATGCTCGCCTGTTCATATATCTTTTTTTATTTGAGCTTGCTTTGGAATTTAATGGTTTTTTACGATTTTTTTTTTATTATGATCGAAAAATTGAAGTGGTATTTCTGTTTAGAAACAAAATTCGTAGAATTTAATGACATTGATGCATATTAGGGAAGTAACTTTTGTTTTTTCTCCGTGGTCCAACTCTGAAGAATTGTATAATTTTCGGCAATTGTTAATAAAATGACAATTTTAATGGTGAATAAATAGGTTATGTATAAGTGAAATTTCTTTTAATTCTTGCATGGCATAAACAAGTTCGACCTTTTGTAATGCCAACATTCTTACGAAATCATTGCTAAGAACCCACTTAAGATAATTTGGACAAACAAGTTGGGCATGTTCAACATAACAACCCAACTTATTTATAATCTACGTCTAATTGTCCATAAGGTACTAATTTACTGGAAGATTTTTTTTTTTTTTTTGGCATGAAATAATGTGATTTTTGAGATAAGATAATCAATCTTAATTTCAATAAAATTATACTTGAGGTAATTATTTTACATAGATAAATAATCCACTTACTATGGGGTGTTTTCAAAAAATTCCGACAACTTTTAATCACTTATTTAAGTTGTCAACTTAAATAAGTGATTAAAAGTTGTCGGAATTTTTTGAAAACACCCCTATAGTCATGTTTATATCAATATAATCATGCGTATATTCAATCGTGTTCTCATAATATTTCGTCTAGATCCAATTTTATTTGTAAAGTTCTCGTAGATGATGTTTTTTAAACTACGCTTTCGACCCTTTTTTAATGGAATTAAGTTTCTGAAAATAAAAAATTCAAAGTTAGAACTATATTTGGGTTATTAATAATATTTCCAACATAAAATATTTGATAAAATATGGTAAAAATGAAAAACCGAAAAGGAAGGTTGTTATCAAAAGATTTAAAAATCAATTCATTTCTTTTATGGTTAAACAATCATGCTCAAATCTTTAGATTTATTTTAGTACTAGAGTTGGTCTTGTGTACACTTGATGTACATGCAATTCGGGTCAACCCAATTTTGACCCGAATCCGTGTGTTTTTGAATTTAGTTTTTTTTTTTCTTCAGGTTGTTACCTTTATGTTGTATTAGTGTGACATTTACGTTATAAATGTGTGACATTTATGTACAACTATCATGACTTTTATGTACTATAACTTAGAAAAAAATGAAGATTTTCAACATAATTTAAAATGTATACCTTTATGTAGTGGTGCCCACGGTTCGCCGGAAACCAGAACCGGCCGGTTCGAAACCGGCGGTCAACGGTTCGGGGAACCGTTGACCCGGTTCCGGTTCGAGTTTTGCAAAACCGTGAACCGGCGGTTCCGGTTAAATTTTTTTTTTTTTTCATTTTCTGACGAATGGGTTAGCGCCACGTGTCCGTCGGAGCTCCGGCGAAAACTAGCCGTTGTCGCCGGATTCCGGCGAAAAAGAGCCGTTGCCGCCGGAACCGGCGGTTCGAGGCCGGTTCGAACCGGCGCGGGTTTTTTTTTTAAAAAAAGTTACCGTTTGACACGTGTCACGCCAGGATCACTCGACCGTTGGAGATCAACGGTCGAGATTTAAGAACCGTTGTAAACCGGCGGTTCGAACCGCCGGTTCCGGCGATTTTTTATTTTTTATTTTAAATTAATTTCTATAAATACCCTCCCCCATTCAATCCTCACACCATTCCAACACTTCTCTCTCAATTCGAAAGTTGCAATTCAATTCTCAATTCTAAAGTTTCAATTCTCAATTTACGATTCATTCGAAAATGTCTCGAAGAGGTTCTTCTTCCGCCGGTTCTGTAGAGCCGTCAAAATGGGCCGAGCCCGTTGGGCCAGCCCGTCCCGCCATGCATTAAAGGTGGGTTGGGCCAGAGATTTAACAGCCCGCTAAAAGGCGGGCCTAAACGGGCTGGCCCGTTTGAGTTGCGGGCTGAGGCGGGGCGGGCTAGCCCGCCTAATAATTAAATATAATTAAATAATTCAATAATTTATACATTAATACATAGTTTAGGAGAGAAAAAAATCCATGAATCTATTTTCTTTTCTTGTTCAGCCGTTTCCCCAAATTCGTGAAGTGAAACCCTAGTTCATCAAATCTTCTCTCATTCACACAAATCTTTATTGTTCTTGTCTCAAGATTTTCAACATTTGACACTCTCGTAGAGTCGTGGTTGTCTACTCTCATTGGACATCGAGATCTCTAGGAGTTCCAATCGGTGACAAGAACAGGTAAATGGAAGTTTATATTATAATTTCTTTTTTTTAGGATATATCATTTTTTCTTTGATTTTATGGGTTAATATATCACTCAAAGCTTCATAGCAGCAAAAACTTTAATTTTTGTAGTTATATTATGTTTGTTGTATATTATGGAGTTGAGATTGATTTAGGGGTTCTCTGTTTTTTTAGGATATATCATTTTTTCTTTGATTCTCTGGGTTAATATATCACACTTCATAGAGCATAAGCTTTAATTTTTGTGATTATAATGTTTATTGTATATATCTTGGAGTTGAGATTGATTTTGGGTTCTCTGTTATATATATCATTTCTCATTTCTCCATTTATCTTGTTTTAAATTCTTGTGATGATTTGATCAGCTTTCATCTACTACGATTTTTCATCATTCATCTTGGATCACCCGTGCCTCCTTTCAAATGTCTTATATGGATTATCTTTTCTGCTTGATTAAAATTTTTAGAATTTCTGATTGGTTTCTTGGAAATCTCTATAAAATTTGTCTTTATTTATTTCATATGTAAAGATATTTGTCATTGCATGTCATTGCATGTTTATTTGTTTCATGTCATTGCATGTTTATTTTGTCTATTCAGTTTATGCATTTGGTTGGAGGTTATATTGTTTAAATAATTAAATATGGTATAAACATTTCTTCTAAAACAATCCCAAAGGCCCTATTATCCTAGAAACTACATAAATATTTTAGAATTATCCAAAAAACAACATAAATATTTTAGAAATATCCAAGAAACTAATAAATATTTTAGATATCAAATGTTTAGAAAGTTGTCAAGTTTACAAATTAATGTAATCATAACTAGCAATTCAAATAAAAATCCATAGATTAAAAAAAAAATTGGCGGGTTAGCCCGCCTGGCCCGTGACCCGCAGTGGGTTGGGCTGGGCTAGGATTTTTTAGGCCCGCCCCGCCCCGCCAATTGTGGTTTTTTGGCGGGTTATGGGCCAGCCCGCCCCGCCAGCCCGTCTTGATAGTACTAGCCGGTTCTTCTCACCGAGGAAAGGCACCGATGCCTCCACCACGAGATGTTGAAGTCGATGATCTTATCGATCAATACACTCCCCACTCTCATTGGAGTGAGGAGTACGCCAATTTGGAGGAGGCTCTCGGACCTTCGACCGCCGCCGACTTTGCCGAAGTGGAGGAAGAGCAGGAGCAACCGGAGGCCCGTCCAACTCAAGAGAGTGACACACGTAGCCGAACCACTTCGACACTTCGAAGTGATATTTTCTCCATACATTTTAAAAAGGAGAAAGTATCAAATTCGAATGTGGACTTCACGGTGACGTGCAACTACTGTGGAAAGAGCTACAAGTTCAAGGCCGGAGGGGGCTACGGAACGTTCAACAACCACATCATCAAGAAACATCCGGATAAGATGGGTAATGACCGCTCTCAAACCCATCTTCCTCGACAAAATGCCGGTTCCAGTGGGGGAACCAGAGGTAACGACCCTAACTTCCTTCATAAATTTAGTCAATTAACTCATAGGAAAGGAATGGCCGAATTGATTGCTATAAAACATCTTCCTTTTCAATTTCCAACTGACGATGATTATGAAGAATTTACTTGTGAAGTTTTTCAACCCGCTAGTAGAAGAATATCTAGGAATACCGTCACACGTGACATAGAAAAAATTGTAGGTGAATATAAATATGCTTTAATTGGAGAACTAAAAAATTTAACACAACGAGTATCTATTTGTTGTGATGTGTGGAAAGATCCTTACGGAAACCATGATTATTTAGGAGTAACGTGCCATTGGATAGATAATGCATGGAACGTGCAAAAACGATTAATTGCCTATGTCGAATTTGATGAAAGACATAGTTCTGTAGCAATTGCTAGAAAAATAATAAAAATTGTTAATGATTATGATATAGTTACAAAAATATTTTCGATTGGTTATGATAATGTTGCTCCTAACACGGCTAGTATACCCACATTAATGGAATTTTTTAGGCCTCCAATAGATGGTAGACTTTTTCATATTCGTTGTGTACCCCATTGTTTGAATTTGTGTGTACAAGATGGATTAACCGCTTTGCATGATAAAATCTCACCTATTACGGATGCAATTCATGAAATTGCTAAATCAACACAATGACATAAAAAATGGGCAAGATTTTGTAAAAATAATGGAATGGAAGTTAAAAAATTTATATTGGACGTAAAACATAGATGGAATTCAACTTATTATATGCTTCAAGATTCGTATAATTATAAAGAATTGCTAATTGAATTTTATAAAGAAAACCCACATGAATTGATATATTTGAATAGCAACTCTTGGGATGCATGCATTAATTTAATAGCTCTTTTAAAAAATTTTGAAGAAGCCACTAGAGAATTAAGTGGCACTTATTATCTTACTTCTCCATTAGCCTTAGATAATTGTGTTAAAATTGCTTTAATTTTGAATGAATATTGTGCATGTCCTATTATAGGTGACACTATTATAGCAATTAAAGCAAAATGGTTAAAATATTTTCACGAACTTCCCGATATATTTTTAATAGCTAAATTATTAGATCCTAGAATTAGAGAAGATGGTCTAATCGAATTATTACGCATGTATTATAGTGATTTGTTCCCCCATTTTTTGTTATCCGATTATAATGCGGTTGACTATGTTCCAAATTATGTAGAAGTTGCAGCTAGAGCTAAAAACTATTTGTATGATTTATTTAAAGAATATAAAACCTCATTAGGGGATGATTGTGGGGATAATTTAGGTGCTCAAAATGTAGGTGGTAGTAGTAGTTCTTCACATAATCCATATAATGTTAGTGGTCTAAATGCATTTTATGATTTTTATGATAACGGAACACAAAAACGCGCTAGGGGGTCTAATCCCACACAAGAATTAGATACATATTTAAGTTGTACATTTGAATTTATTTCTTTTGAAAACTCTGTGGATCTTTTGAAGTGGTGGTCAAAGAGGATCAACACTTATCCTATTTTAAGTCATATTGCAAAGGAGATTTTTGCAAGTCCCGCCTCCAACGTTTCCGTCGAGTGCGCCTTCTCCAAAGGACGACATATGTTGAATCCAAAAAGGGCAAGATTGACCGTAGAGAATGTTCAAAACATTACTCTACTTGAAGATTGGCTTCGAGCAAAGAAACGTCAACAACATCTAGATTTATCTATCTTTGATGACGATGGCCCCGACGAGTATGGCTACGATTCGAACACATCCTCCTCCACCGGAACTAATGGGTAAGTTTGAGGTAAGAGAACTACGTGAGCTTTGATTCCCTAATTCAATTTAGGGATACGTAGGCAATTTCATTCTAACTTTGATAATCACTTTCAAACTTAGAATGAAACTCAAGCTCTTTCATTTTTTTTTTTACTTCTCTTAATTGTAATGAGCAAAGAATGTTGTGTGGTAGATGATGTGTCTCAAAGAAAGGAGAAGATAATAAGATGTTTCTTAGATGCACGTCTTATTATGTCCCCCTTTCTTTGAGAGACATCATCTACCACACAACATTCTTTGCTCATTACAATTAAGAGAAGTAAGATCTAAGAACTACGTGGGCTTTGATTCTCTAATTCAATTTAGGGATACGTAGGCAATTTTATTCTATATCAAACTTAGAATGAAACTCAAGTTATTTCATTTTTTTCCTCTTTCAATTTGTAATTTGTAAGTTGTAATTATTTTTTATGTTTGTAAGTTGTAATTTTTTTAAATTCAAACTTAGAAGTTTGTTGTTTGTAAGTTGTAATAATTTTTTTTAATTCAAACTTAGTGTTTTATACTTTTGAAGTTGTATATTTTTTAACATATAAATACATTGTTTAGTAAAAAAAAAACCGGAAAAACCGACGGTTCGAACCGAAACCGGCGGTTCAACCGCCGGTTACAAACCGGAACCGAACATACCCCGGTTCGGTTCCGGTTCGACCCCTGCCGGTTTTCCGAACCACCGAACCGGCGGTTTATACGAACCGGGCATCACTACCTTTATGTGATATCAATGTGACCTTTATATTATATCATGTCACCTTTATGTACAAATATTCTGACCTTTATACACTTTTATATATTACATAAATGTCAGAATATTTGTACATAAATGTGACATAAATATAACATAAATATCACATTGATATCACATAAATGTATACAATACAAATTGTGCTGAAAATCTTCATTTTGTTTTATAAGTTATAGACATAAATGTACGAATGTTTGAATATAAAGGTCACACATTTATAACATATAAAGGTCAAGATAAAAATTTGAAAAAAAGTATAGAAATTTTCGGATCCGGATCGGATCGACCCGAATTGCATGGATCTTAAATCCATACGCCTGGTGCACAAGAGTTTTTGTATTAGTACTAATATGATTACTTTAGAACTAACATGATACCGATATTAAGTTTAAATATTGGCACTTTATATCACTATTTATGGATTTTGTTTTTAAATTTTCCTCTTATTCATTCAAATTTGTATTTTCACATTGAGGATATGATATTTTATGAATATTTAGGAAACTTATATTTATCCTCTTAATCTATATCAAGGATGTATTGAAATATCTTAAATATAACTAAATATAAAACGATATAAATATTCTTAGTTTTAAATTTTATCATTTCGAACAACAAAATTGAATATCAATATCAATTAAATAGATATATAATATTGATGAAAAAATGATTATATATGTGAGTAAAAACTGACCAACCTATTAAATTTATAGTGCGATTTGAATTGAATATCGAAAATACATATTGATATGAAATATTGAGGAAATATTTTGATGGAAATATTTTGGACGGAAATTGATATTTTTTAATTCAAATTATTTATATTTATATTGAAATTAATATTTTGTATTTGAATTTATAGTGCAACTTGAGTTATATCGAAAATACATAGATGTTGAAATAAAAAATCTTTAAAAAAAACCATTTGAGATGAATAACCTTTGAATTTGAATGTATAGTGCAACTTGAATTTAATATCGAAATTATTAAACAAAGTCTACAATGGTTGAACAAAGTCTCCGGAACAAAACTTCGGTGCTTATATGACATTTTTCTAATTTTCGTCAAAATAAAATTGTTAGTAAAATAAAAATGCCAACGATACAGAATGCTCTAGCAATTAAAATTGGCGTCACAACAAAATCCATGAAATATAGTTGAGCCACTCACAAGGGTCCCGGCCCAGAGGCAAAGATCATTTTGGAACATGGGCTTTGAGCGTAATAATATTCTCAGCCCATTTCATAAGGCCCAAAACAGAAATTATAAGGCCCAACTCCATTCATCTTTCTCTCTCATTACTGTATACTGTTGTTGCTCCTCCTTCAAGAAATCCTCTCTTTTCATCTCTCTTCGAAGTTCGAAACAAGCGCAAGAAAAAGTTCATTCAATGGAAGGTGAAGAAGAAGTACAGCAGCCGCAGCTTGTGCTTGCCCACAATCTATTCCTGCTCTCCCAGAGCGACGTCGATGACATCGAAAAAGTCCGCCTCCGAGATGAGGTCTTCAACTTCATCCTCGCCAACGGTATTCCATCATTTTCTGTGTCACTTATTCTCAATTTCCTTTTTTTTTTTCTCCGTTCGGTTGTTGAGAGTTTTATTTTTTGTTCTCGATTGGGAATTTTGTAGATATGGCTCCGTTGTACGAAACCCTAGTTGCAAATAAGGTTTTGAATTTGGATCAGAAGGCGCTTGATTCGATGCGTGCCAAGAATGATGACGAGTTGAAGAAGCTGGAAGAGAAGTGAGTTTTGCATTTAATGTTAGATTTGTATCGCATTATGCCATCTCAGTGATTTACGGGCTTATTAATCTGTAAGACATTGGCAACTCGATAGTGTGATTTATGGCTTGAGGGTGTAATTTTGGACCCTCTGTGGTCTTTCTTACTAGATTCTTCTGTGGCCTTTTAGTAGATCAACTTAAGGTTGAGTTTTAGATTCATGCTATGATATGTCATATTCATTAGTTAGGCCTGTTGTTTTATATTCTCAAGCAACCTATCAGTTATTTAGGTCTTACTGGTGCAGAGAGGTCCATCAGATCTTTTCTGTTTTATAAAATTCCTCTTGTTGTGGTTATGAATGATAAGAGTAAGTTTGTATAAGGCCTCTAGATATATGTGTCTGCCTCAAGTTTGGTCTTTTCCTTGTAATTTGATTGAATCTTTGTTTTGTAATGTTACAATTATGCTTACTATCATAGTATTATCTCTCCTTTAGACTTTATTGCTTATAAACTAAAATAGATCACTTCTTCAGTTGTTTGCATCTTCAATTTTGCTACATTAGCAATTTTAGCGAGAATATGTGTTCCTTGGATTACTCATTTGTAATTTCCACACGATCCCCATTCTAGATCTTGGCTTAAGTTATAGTATGCAGGAAGGTTGAGAAACTTGGAGTTGGAGAATGAATATCCGTGTAATTGACTCAAAATTTGGTGGGATGGTCTTTTTGATGATGATGATGATGGCAATTCTAGTGAGAATATGTTACGTGGATCCTTTTTTATTATGCTGACGGGAGAAGATATTAGACTTACGAACTGCAAAGTCTATCCTTTTTATTTTCATCAAGATGTAGTTTTTACTAATTCTCATGTTGCACCTTACATCTACAAACTTTGTTATGGAATTAGGAAAGCAACTCTGCAGCATGTGCGCTCGTGTGTGTATTTTTGGGCTCTTTGGTTGTAGTTTATTAACTTAATTAGTTCATATTCATTCTTGTTAGGCATCACAAATATCTTAATATAGTCTACTCCTTGTGCTACTGTTACACTTTTAAATTCATAAATGTGTGAAAAGATGATGGAACATCTTTAGGCCTTCTTAAAGTGCATCATACTAAGTAGGCCACTGATTTAATGATTTTATTTTTGTGACTGATTTCATCTAGGATTGCTGACGCAGAAGAAAACTTGGGTGAAAGTGAAGTTAGAGAAGCTCACTTGGCCAAATCATTATTTTACATTCGAATTGGTGATAAGGTACAAAACTTTCTGTTTCCCTCTTCCTTTTCCTATGTGAATGGCTTTTCATTTTTCTATAAACCAGGAAAAGGCACTGGAACAACTGAAGTTAACAGAGAGCAAGACTGTCGCAGTCGGACAAAAGATGGATTTGGTATTCTACACGCTACAAATTGGTTTCTTTCACATGGACTTTGATCTCATCTCTAAAAGCATTGACAAAGCAAAGAAGTAAGGATCAGTTTTATATTGCTCTTTGATAAAAAGAATTTCGAACCTTGTTTATTTTTCTGTTTATTGAGGTTGATAACTGGTTTGACTTTTAACACTACAGCTTGTTTGAAGAGGGTGGTGATTGGGAGAGGAAGAACCGTCTAAAGGTGTATGAGGGATTGTATTGCATGTCTACTCGCGATTTTAAGAAAGCAGCCGATCTTTTCCTTGATTCCATTTCAACTTTCACAACTTACGAGCTCTTCCCCTATGACACCTTTATATTTTACACTGTTCTTACGAGCATCATATCCTTGGATAGAGTTTCGCTGAAGCAAAAGGTATGTTGTAATTCTTAATAAAGGTCATGTTTTAATTAGAAAAAATGCATATCTTAGTTTTGCCACAACTTTTCTATTAGTCGCGTGCGGTGCCTTCTATATAACTTTAAGAGAAATATCTTGTTCAAAAAATTTGTCATTTTGATATTTAGTGTATGACATGTCGGGCAAATATACATATTGTAACCTACCTTTGCACTTATTACAAATTGGTGTCCAACATTTGATTTGATTTTTTTCAAGATATCAAAATTTAGAATATAGAATATAGTGGTTTTCTCCAGAAACTGAAAAAAATTATAACTTTCATCACCTACGATTGCATTTTATATTTAATTGGTATCCAAGTTCAAATAACTAAAATGTCAAAAAATAAGGTAAAAACCATTTTGTTACAAACTCAAAGGTTATTGTCCATAGGTATAGTTACCCATTTCAGTTTCTGGAGAAAACTACCGGTGGTATATGTTTTACAGACCTCCCCTACAGTATCGTCACCGCAATAGAGTTTAACCACCAAGTTCGGGATGGATTGGTATGTTTTACAGTTTGGCAACTGATAGATATCAATTTGTAGGTAAGTGACCACCTGTATAATTCCTCCTTGACAGCCATCATCTTAAATGAGTATTAAATTAATCCTTCATATTTATCAAACTGGATGGACTGTAAAAGAGCATGTATTGTTCTCCATAATACACATGACCTGAAAAGCATTGTGTACTTTGATAGGCAAAAGTTGTATGCATCAATAATATTCTATTCATATTCGTGGAATATGTTGAAGTTGGACTAATAGTACTTTTCACACAAAGATAGATAAATTATATTGATGCAACTCTAACCATGAACTTGGTTTTGTGTCTAGTATCCTTTTTTCTCTCTGTTATACAGCATAATGTTGCAAAAGCTTTTAGGTGTTAGTTGGGTGGCTGAAATACACCTAGTGCCCATGGCGCCTGGACATTGACTAAGCAATGGGATTTTTAATGTTTGAAGTATTCTTGTCATATTTCTCATGATTATTTTTCATCTGAAGGGAAAACATGTTAGCACAAGCGCCTTCAATATGAAGAAGCCACTTCTAGTAGTGGCTTCAATATCAAGGCTCCACTTTTTATTTGATGGTGACTTCTCATAGCTAGAGAATGATAAGCAATGTTGTCTAGAAGTGCCACTCTGACTGTTTGTTTGCTGTGAAAAATGAAATGTCATTTGGATGTGTTATGTAATAGAGATAAATAAATTGGTGAAAATGCACACATGTCTGGATGGGTCCCACAACAAAACAAGAAGCTATGATGGTAATTAATCTAGACTTTGGTTTGGATATGTGGCAGGTAGTGGATGCCCCAGAGATATTGACGGTCATTGGCAAAATCAAATACTTATCAGAGTTTTTGAACTCCCTATATGATTGCCAGTATAAATCCTTTTTTACCGCCTTTGGTAAGTATCTTGATTAGAATTACTTGTTCTGCAATTGCAAATTATTTTTAGATTATAATGTTCCATAGTCAAAAGGTATCAAATGTTTACATGCCTCTACTGATTACATTTTCTGTTTTTGTATTCAGCTGGCTTGACTCAGCATATTAAGTTGGACCGCTATTTGCACCCACACTTTCGGTACTACATGAGGGAAATCAGAACCGTCGTTTACTCCCAATTCTTGGAATCCTACAAGAGTGTAACAATAGAAGCTATGGCTAATGCATTTGGAGTCACAGTGGATTTCATTGATGTGTAAGTAAATAAAAGCAAAAAAATTTAACCGTTTTTTTGCATGGTGTTGCTTAATATAGCGTCCTCTTCGTCTGTAGGGAGCTATCTCGCTTCATTGCAGCAGGGAAGCTACATTGCAAGATAGACAAAGTCGCAGGTGTATTAGAAACCAATCGTCCTGATGCCAAAAATGCCCTTTATCTGGCAACCATCAAGCAGGGTGATTTCTTATTGAACCGCATTCAGAAGCTATCTCGTGTTATTGATCTTTGAAGTAGGCGAATGGATTGTATCATGCTCGTCTTACTTCTTCGATTGTATTCCTATGTCAACTTTGAATTCTGCAGAGCACCAATATTAGTTTCTCTCTCGACTTTCGGATTGAGTTTATTGTTTTTAATTTGATGTCATATTTAAACGTGTTTTTCTCCCTCGTGTTTTCGCCTTTCTTGTGATTCAACTTCCTAAAAGAATGTTGATGGTAGTAGATGTTGGTGGTGCTTTTGGTTATTTGGTATTAGTCATCCATTGTACATTTCATTTTTCTGAATTTCGAAAAGAGAGAAATTGGTGAAAATGCAAAATGAATTTTTTCTTTATTTGAGTCTTTCTTTTCAAAACTGACAAAAAATTCACGAAATGAAGATGTAAAGGATCGAGGTGACAGATGTGAGTATAATAAACGAGTACACAGGCATTAGGTTTAAAAGACTCATGTTTTCTGGTAAATTTTTTTAATTTTCTAGGTTCTTTGGTTTATTCATATCATGTAACAGTAAATATATTTTTCTGGAATATTGATAAAATATAAATTCGGAAAATGTCAAAATTCATACCGATGTCTTTATTTTACTATACAAGTTGGGTTAATTAACAAAAAAATATTGGGAAATATCGTTAATATGAATTAATATGGTTAATTTTAAACTTTAAAATTTGACTTGTTAAGAAAATTAAAAAGTAAAATCAAATCTAAGATGACAATTATTTATTGAAATATAATTTGTTTTCGATATATTTATAAATTCAAAATTTATATTATAGTATCACATAACGTTTATATAATAATTATATGTATGCATTTTTTTTTTTGTATGGTTAGGTTAAACAATCCATTAAAATTTGTTATAATTCTCCCAAATTCCAAGTTAACATTTTAAAAAATTTAATAGATTTTTTTATCATTTATTAATTTTTTTTTTTTTTTGTATCAATAGCTCGAGGTGATACTTGTATGAATTCAAAATATGGATATTTTCCATCCTTTTTTAGACTTAGCTGAAAGAGAAATGGTACCAACCGAATATGAATGGTGGACATTAGAAAATTAAAAATCCAACCCTCTATTTTAATTTAGTGTTTTATTTTGCATTTTTTTTATTTTTAAATTGCATCCTGTGTCAATGAGTGATGTAATTTTTATATTTAACATATGATAGTTATTCTTAATATCAAATGAAACAAAATATCTTAACTGACATAATAAATGAAATGTTGTTAGATTTGTTTAGTCACACAAATGGCAATCTCATGAATTTGGTGTAACAATATTTGGTAAGAACTCCGATGAAACTGCCTCTTCAATCGCATTCCCAACATGCCTCTATTTTCCTTTTTCATCTAAAACATCTTATTATGTTTTAAGATTCATTTCTCACCACTTGCTATGATTTTTTTGATGTAAGATAAATTTGTAGCTTTTATTAATCATTCAACCAAAAAAAAAAAAAAACAACAACAAAAAGAACACTATAAATTTCCTCTTAAAGAAGGAATGGATGGAGGAAAGGGGAACACTAAATATAAGCAATACATTCTACACAAGGATAGATTTTACTCCTAAAGAGTACAATTTTTGTAAGGTGGTTTTATAGATTTAGTTTTATAAAATGGATCGATCACTAAATAGTAAATATAAGCAATACATTCTACACAATGATATATTTTATTTCTGAAGAGGTGTAATTTTTGTAAGGTGGTTTTATAGATTTAGTTTTATAGAATGAATCGATGATCAATCCACATCTTGTAAAATATTGAGTGAATTGTGAAAATGAATTTGAGTTATGGATAATAGAATTCTTCTCAAAAAATTATATTCTTGAGATAATTTTATATAAGTTTTGTGATTTTTTTATTATAATATTATATGTTTGACCCTGTGAGCCAATGCTCGAAAACATTTAGATTGGGTTTGGATTGACGAATTTGAGATGTTTGAAATACACACAAATTAGAATGCATTTAAAATTCACCAAAGTAGTTCCAAAATTAGTTTAATAAACATTTTAAAAATGAAAACTTTTATACATCCGTTTTATAGTTCTGAAACCATGCACTCACCTCTCACGTGCTCGCACGCGCCCTAAGATCGCACACAAATTTGCTCAGATTCGATCACAAATATTATAACTTTATGTAGTGTTAAACATACCTTTATATAGTGTTTAAACATATCTTTATATTATATTAGTCATACTTTTTTAGATTTTTACATGTACCTTAACATATTTTTAGAAAACTATTAATATCTCTCATACATTTTAATTATATTAGTCATACATTTAGTTATGTTAGTCATATCTTTTAGTTATGTTAGTTGTACATTTATATATTACATAAATGTATGTTATGTTGATATAAATGTATAAATAATATCACATAAATGTATGAGTAATATTACATAAAGGTAAACATGTACAACTTATGTCAAAATTAGGGTTCAGGGTTAAAGTACTACATAAAGGTGTGATATTTGTGTATAAAGGTATAACTAATATAATATAAAAGTATGACTAACATAGTATGAAGACCAACAATTTTTTTTTAAAGTTAAAGTATTGCATTAAGGGAATGAAATCTGGACATAAAAGTATGACTAATATAATATAAAGGTATGACTAACTTAACATAAATGTTAGAGAAAAAAAAAATGTTGATCCAAGTCGGATCCTGTCCGACCCGAGTGCATGGATCTAAAATTATGCACCAATTGCACAGATGGCCTACTGGAATTAAAGGTATAAAGTTAAAAAAGGATACAAACTAAAATCTTGATGATGTGCCCTATTTAGTTCCAAAATTAAGATAAGATTAGGATCAAATTTATAAAATCATGACTCATTTTAAATTCGTTGAATATTAACTCAAATCGTTTATCACCTTGCGTACTATGACCAATTTGAAATCCTACAATTATCAGTTTATATTTTTCTCTCGTTATAAAAAACATAAATAAAAAAAAGAGATTATTTTGTAAAGTATTTGGAGAAAATTTTAAAAATGAAATTATTTTTTAATTAAAAAGGGGTATTAATACTTTATAGCCCCATCATTTCTCCAAATACTTTACAAAATATTCATTTTAATTATGAGCAAAAATACAAAACAAACCAATCATAAGATTTGAAATTGGTCATAGTATACACCGTGATAAAGGATCTGAGCTTAAAATTCCACTTATTTTAAATTAGTCATAATGTTTATATTTATTATGGAGAAAATTTAAAATGAAATATTAAAAAAGGATAAAAAAAATTGCAGCAAAGAAGAAGCAGGGAGAAAACTAAAAAGAAAAAAGAAACTAAAATAAAAATATATTGTAATTAAAAAAAACTAAATAAAAATAGGGCCCGGCTATCCGCACCCCGGGATCTCCTAAACACACCCCATATTCTAAACACACACACATTTAAATCAACATCATTTAATAATTTCTAAACACACCCCAACACTTTACAATAATACCCTTTCACCCTAAATTAAACAAATTTACTCAACACACCCACACTAACCAAGCAAACCCCAAAAATCATTCACACCCAAATCAAACACACTAACCCATTTCAATCCAAGAACCCTAACCCTCAACCCGGATTTGTTCGACCAAAGGTGTTCGGTCTAAGTTCGAACACGTTTTATCACATTCAACCAAACATCTTCGTACAATGGATCCTAACAACTAAGATGAAGTTCCAAGTAAGTTTGCAATTCTTTTTTCCAAAGTTGAAATCTCCACTTCGTTCAAATTTGTTGTTTTTATTGTTTGAATTTGAGCAACATTGTTTAGGAATCATGTTTAGGATGTATTTTATTTGAAAACATGTGTAGATGTTGTAGATTTAGGCCTAAATTTTGGATGGAGAACGATATCGCGACTGAAATTTTACGGTTTTGGGCGAGTCACTTCGGCTCTGGTTCGACGAACATGCAGTATAATGTTCGACTCTCAGTCCAACGTTACACTTCATGTTCGAATGATGTTCGAACTTTTGAGATATGTTCGACCACTGGTCGAACGTACTAAGCTATGTTCGACATATGGACGAACATCTTATTATTCGTTTGACTGGAAGTCGAACATGATAGTTGTGTTCGAATTATGCTGGTCGAACAGTGCTCGTGCTAGTACAGTCACATCAAGTCTTGTCAATTTCTGGTCGATCTTTCACTCACTCAAGTTTGATAAATTTTGCAGGACCTATAGTTTATGGAAGGATGAGACCTACTGCGTCGAATAGAAGACATAGAAACGAGGAAGCAGATGCACCTGCAGAACAGGAACCGATTGCACCTGCACCGGGTCTTGAGGAAGAAGAGTCGGCAACGGAGGAGGCAGGTGAGAGGCCGAACCTGAAATGGAAATTGATGAGGTTGAAGGGGATGCACAAGGGGATGCATCGGAGGAGAGTGAGCTTTTGACGGAGGCATGTCCCGGAGGGCCTGATGATTAGACACTCATATCGAGTTTCAAAACACACGTTGCGTATGATATTTGGCATGAGGATAAGAAGCCGATTCTAAAGTGTTGGTGTCACACGACTAAAATGGATACATAGAATTTCAATGTAGTTAGCGACGATTTCAGGGGCTTAATGATGAGGTGTTCGAAAATTCCAAATTTAAGGTGGTTGTCGTATAAGACGCCCAACAAGAACCTCATTTGTGCTTTCGTGGAGCGTTGGCAACCGGAGACCAACACGTTTCACATGCCATGGGGTGAGATGACCATCACCTTGGATGATGTACGTTGTATCACCGGCCTCCCGATGAGTGGGCATACGGTCATGTTACCTACAACTAGGAATAGACCTGAACTTGGCCATGTCGTGATGAAAAGGTTGTTAGGAGTCGAGGAGAGTGTTGTATTGGAAGCCCTTTCTGGTCTTAGAGGAAGCAGCGTCAAATTTGAGTGGCTCCGGTCTCGGTTTGAAGGGCAAACATCCTCAGACGATCCAGACAAATTGGCATCTTCTGCTCGGGCATATCTATGGTTTGTGTTGGGATGCACGATCTTTTCTGACAAGACTGGAACGAGGGCTGATACCAAGATCCTTCGACTTCTGGACCGTCTAGACCACGTCCATACATATGCGTGGGGAGCAGCTGCGTTGGCGTATTTGTATCGACAGCTCGGACTCGCCTCTCGAACAGGGGTCCGACAGATGAGTGGTTACTTGACCCTTCTCGAGGTACAATTGATTTCATTTATTGCAATTTGTTGCATTTTGTTCTTAAATTGAGTTATTAAACCGTTCAACCTCTTAATTGTTTCAGGGTTGGATATACGAGTACTTCCCAGTATTCAGGCCAACACACAACGTGAACTATCAACCGCATGAGCCGTTGGCGAATAAATGGAGAAACCGATCTCATGCCGGGGGAAATCTTGATCGGTTGTTGTCTATTCGAGAAGTCTTGGACAACATGTCGGCAACGGACGTGAGTATTTAATAGTTTGATGCAAGTTCATTTTTGTTTTTCCATTGAGTTATGAATAGCCAAATAGTTATGATATTTGTTGGTATATGTAGGTTAATTGGATGCCCTATAGTGACGTGAGGAATCACCATCCAATGGATGAAGTCATTTTCTATCAAGGGTGTATATGATCCTTCGACACGGTGGAGCCGTATCATCCTGATCGTGTGCTTCGCCAATTTGGCTTCGTCCAACGCATTCCTGATGAACCACTCGTGCCCTTGATTGCCCGAAGGGGTAAGAATGGCAAGCAATACTCGGTTACTTGGGACACCCTCGGAGCGTTTTTTTGAGTTTGGAGGAACCATGTCCTTGCGCCGGATAGTCGAGGGAGATGTGCTAGTCCGGAATGGGAGTGCTCGGATGACTACATGGAATGGTACAACTTCGTCTCGCATCCGAGGATCCAAAACCCAGAATTGATTGCCGAACAATGTGCTCCACCTCCTCGACCTCGGGGGCCGCAACCGTGGGAGATGATTGGAACGGTTGTTCGACATTTGGAGCCTTCTACCAGCAGTGGATAAACAACAGAGAGGCACTCGATACAAATGTGTACATTACAGATATCGTTGGGGCTTATCGTGCATTGAGGATCGACAACGAGGATCAACCTGAGTCGTCACGACGGGCCTCAGTAAGGACATCTCGTCGGGGTCGTAGAGGTTAAAAATTTGATCATGTACTTGTTGGCTTGTGAACTATGTAACAAAATATTTTCAGTTTTTGCCCTATGTTACTTGACTCGACTTGCTCTTTTATGAAATTTTTGTTATTTGTCATCCATTCAAAACTCGGTCATTGTTTTATCCATTCAAATTTTCACACGTTAGCACGATATTCGCATAGTATTAAAATATAGTATGCTTTTGTATACTCAAACCCAATAAATAAAACATTTTTTTCCATTTTCCAGACGATTTTCGATTTGTTCGACTGATGGTGTTCGAACATATATCAAAAGCGTTCGACCAATACTAGTCGAACATTCTTCACAACATTCGAAAAATGGTCGAACAAAGTGCATAGTGTTCAACCAGTGTTCACCGAACAGTCAAAATTTTGAGTTTTGTATGATCAAATTCTTTCGCCAATTGTTCGAACAATGTTAATATGTTCGGTCATTGGTCGAATACCTTGCACAGTGTTCGGCCTATGTTGGTCGAACAGTAGAAAACTGACTTCATTGTAGCTTTTTTATTGCACACTAATCCAACAGAACAAGATATAATGAAAACCTGTATTCATAATGCCCATATAGCAACCATTGTTCAAACATCCATCAATTAATATTCGAAGACAAAGTTCTGTCAAATATTGTTTCGTACAACAAAACAAATGTTTATATAAATCTAGTCGTCATCTATGTCAATTGATGCAATACCCATCGAAGAACTTTCACTATGACTTTGTAGTGCATAATCCATGATTCGTCTTTTAAAATATTCAGACCACCCGTTTGCACATGGTAGCCGGGTTTCGAACCACCGATCAATAATTGGTGGTAATGGTGCGTCGTTAGCCAATTTTACCTATGTAAGATTTAAAATACATGTAATGTAAGAGACATATTAATAACTGATCATCAAGTATAACAAAACAATTAACATATCCAAATTATCTGAACGAAATGATCGTTGCCAACAAGGGCCATGCATACAAGTCGAGGCTTCGTTGGTAACTGTGTCCTCATGGGTAGAACCGTTACCGACAGGTTTGTCGACACGTGAACAATCGCCATGTTGTAAGCATTGGCCGCCAAGTATGCCATTTCGAGGAATGTCCACCAATAATTGATTTGGTAAATGGGCTTCTCGTAGCAAGTCAAGTTCGTAGTTATCTGTTCAATTCGGTCGTGCATACCGATGATATTCTTGTATAACCATTCAAAATTTTTTATCTCATCGATTAGATCGCTACGAACCTGTGCCCATGAGTTCTCTCTCAATCCTAGTCCGTGGGCTATGCACCGGAAACCACAATGACCGTCTCCCAATGGATTTTTAATACTCAGGACGTGCCCTTGCATGATAGGAGGAAGTTGACCAATGAAGATCTCATCACCAGCTTTGCGCAAAGAACGTCGCTTTATTGGTTGCATTTTCCTCTTCAAGGTTGAGAATACGGGAGTTGCCTTAGTGGATTCACCAACGTATGTATTTTCCTCGACAGGTGTCGAACAACTATCGTGAAACGATTCAACGTATTCAAACCTACTAGGGTTATGCTTTGTCAACGACTCTCTCTTCAACTTCGCTTTGCTAGGCCTACCACGGGTACGTGTGATCGTTTGAGGTTCTTACAGCAAACTTGTCGACGGTATGGATATCTCACGAAGTCTTTTAAGCAACAACAACTTCTGAGACTCCGAGGCAGCGTCAAACATGTTCTTAACATCACCGACTGTTTCTACCCAACGGTTGCCAACATCAACGTTCACCTCGCCTTGTCCTTCACAATTCGTTGGCTCAGAATCCAACTTTTTCCAAAATGAGTCAATCATTTCAAGTTGGACAACTTGACCATCCCGTATCAACTCCCCTAGCTCGTGTGCACAAGGCAAGCCACACGTCCTCCTCAACACACAACCACAAATGAGAGGATCTACACCACAACTATCCACACCACTCATCTCGTCAAACATCTTACCAAGTGCATGATGCGACACCAACCCTCGAATATTCTTGAACAAAGGAGAAGCATAACGATGTGGCGCCACATGGATACTTTGTTCAAAGAAGGCTTTCACATTCGTATGTGACGTGACGAGGAGATGATGGATTCTTTCCCACGATATCTCAAAATTGCCTTGGCTCGATCCCAATTGTTTTTTGAGTTTGGCGTGTGCACTCTCGGCCCTAGATATAAAAAAATTCAAAGAGTCACATAAATTGTAATAGAAAATGCATAAATTGTAGTTACTCATCTACGTAAGAGCATACCTGCTAGTAGAAGTGTTATCAAAATGCATGATATTGTCAGTCCAACAAGAGACAAACTTCTCTTTATATGGGTGGATCCAGTTCTTCATGACATACGTAACAACATTAGGATAATCTTTGTAGTCCTCATCAAGTCTCCTAACCAACTCGTTCAATCTGTGTTCATCCTCAGCTAATATCAACATATTTCAAGAATGGTTGAATTGTTCCCACTTCTCATTTCGACTGAAATACTGCTTGCACTTGCTCAAAACATTTTTGTTGATATGCCACCGACATAGCAACGACTTCGAGTCAGGAAACGTAACCGAGATATCATTCATGAGTGCAAGCTCTCGATCGGTTACAATCACCTTCGGTAAACATTCGTCGTTCATTAATCCTTTCAATGTAGTTAGCGCCCATCTGTAGTTGTCCTCACGTTCGTGGGACAGATACACAAACGCAACTGAGAAAGTTAAGTTTGTAGACGTGACACCAACTACTTCCAACAGTGGCATCCTATACCTATTGGTCTTATAGGTACAATCCATCAATAGCACGAAAGGAAATGCACGTAACAAATCCACGGATGTCGGATGAGCATAAAACAGATCGGTAACAATATCTGTTTGACCACATCTCCTGGCTAAGTAGTAGTAGTTCTCCAGCTCTAATTTTCCCAACATAAACTGCATTTGAGTACGGCCTCCATGCTCGAGAACTCTATACTTTTGTCGAGCATTGTAAATGGTCTTCATGGTCGACGCATTCTCCTGAAAAGAAAGTTTGACCGTGCTCAATATGTCCTTCGGCTTGGTATTGTTCATGGACAAGTCACGAACGACTTGATCTTCAACACTTATTAGTCGATCTGCAAATGAGTGACCGACCAAGTTCACCCCCATTGGGTGATTATGCGATCCGCATTGAACGATCAAACACCATTGGTCAGTCTCTTTCAACTGTACTCCTTTCAGCATAAAAGGACAATCGCACTTCTTAGTGCCAATATTCCGTCCTTTGAACGACTTCTTCTCAACATCGGTAGAAGTGTCTACCGTCACTTTTGTCTTCGATGGACGATACTTACCACCACGCTCACACCCTAAAAATACCCGAGCTCGTCTACCACAGTCTCCACTATCCGATCGTCTAACCAACACAACCATGTTCAGACGAATTCCAACCCTAGTTGCCCAATCGACCAACGCTTCACAATCATCGAATAGTTCATTCGTTCTAAATTCTTCTGAAAAATCAATCTGCTCATACATTGGATTGATGACGTTCACAATGCCCATTCTCGATTCATTTGAATCGATTGCCTATAATGTATGAAATGTACAAGTCAATACATTGATAAAAAACAAAATATTGTAGGAAAATCTATCTGTTCGACCAATAGTGGCCGAAAACATTTCATACTGTTCGACCCTTGATCGAACAATAAGTGAATAGTTCGGCCATTAATGGTCGAACATAATTCATCTCGTTCGGCCATTGATGGTCGAACATATCTCAATAATTTCGGCCCTTACAGGCCGATCGCATTCACGACAAATTTTTTTTTAATACTCAATATACACAAAACGAACGGTCAAAAGCATCTAAACAACTTACATTGTCCATCTCTTCCACTCTTTCTTGAGACATGATGATATTTGAGTACGTTGAGGGGTGGTAAGGGTTTGGAGATTTGGTGTTGAGTTTTAATGTGTTTGCAAGAAAAAAATATGTGAGGAAGAAGAAGGAATTGATGTATTACAAATGGGTGTGTTGGAAAATGGGGTGTGTTTTTTATTTGGGGTGTGTATAGTATATGTGTAATTTATTGATAATTGTATATAAAATTAATAGTAAGGATATAAATATCTTTAAATATATCATTTCTTTTTCATTTAATTTTGTGGGGTGTGTTAAGTAATTTTGGGGGTGCGGATAGCCGGGTCCATAAAAATATCCTACCCAACAAATTGTCTTTATTTGTAAATTATTTCCAGAAATAGATCGTACTCTAGACTAGATTTACATACACAAAAACTTATATATATATATATATATATATATATATATATATATATATATATATATTGGTTTCAACCTCAACCACAGTGCACTCGGAAACAAACAGATAAACACCATCAGATATAGGAGCTTCAATATCTGCATGGCGGCAATGTAATATAAAGGCTTCAGCCACAGAAATTGATAAACCACAGAAAAATAGAGTGGAGGAGACGAAAATTGGGACCATGCTGCATCTTGATCTTAATGAATTTCAAGAGAAGGTTTCTACTCAATTCAGACCCTGGCAACGCTCATTCCAATTTTGGGTTCGAGCTGTCAATATCTATACCGGATACAAGGTACTTTATCTCGTATGTTTTCTGGATTCTATTCTTTGCGAGTTCAAAATCGCACGAAAACGTGATGTTTTCGATTGTAATTAGGTGTTTCAAGTGCGAGTGAATTTTGAGAAAAATGCGGAGAAGAGAGAGGCAATGTGGGAGAAGCAGCACGAACTTGCCGCTGATAAGATATACAACATGTGTGCTGATCTCGGCGGCTTTTTTCTCAAGGTAATTTAGGCTACAGACTTTCATTTGATTGAATTTTTACCTTCTTGTTCTTTACAATTGGGTAATCCTAGTTGATGATTTTTATTGGGTTCTTTGTTTTTGTGTTTTCTATTCTGTT
Source organism: Scutellaria galericulata (assembly GCA_946896805.1). Taxonomy (NCBI): domain Eukaryota; kingdom Viridiplantae; phylum Streptophyta; class Magnoliopsida; order Lamiales; family Lamiaceae; genus Scutellaria; species Scutellaria galericulata. Next base: position 12,453,207 of record OX335797.1, read on the forward strand.
TTTGGTATTGACACTTGTAATTTAGTTTACACATTCATAGTGACAGACTTGTGTGAGGATTTTATGATTTTTGGGAGGATGTTCGAGCTTTGATTGGCTTATGTTGTGATGTGTGGTGTTTTGATTTTGGATTCTTATAGATTGCACAAATTATTGGGAAACCGGACCTGGCACCGGCTGCTTGGGTGAGAAGGCTGGTTACATTGTGTGATCAAGCCCCTGCCACCCCCTATGATGTGATTAAGGTTGTGGTCGAGAAGGAGTTGGGGCAAAGTGTTGATGACATATTTGAACGATTTGATGTTAATCCTCTTGGTTCTGCTTCAATTGCACAGGTATTCTTCTTCCAGTGCACCCCTGGTTAAATGGTGGGTTCTTTAGTGTGACTTTGATTTCAATAAAGCTTGGTATTGTAATGGTTATAGGAACATGTATCACAGAAATTCATACTTGCAGGGGGGGGGGGTGCGGGGGATTGAATAGTTCCTGCCTTTTGGTTCAATGACTGCTAATCTAGTTTTAGATTGAATATCATTAATGACATGGGTTGTTATTGAATGACAAGTTCATTCTAGTGAAAAAGGTTGGATTTTTTTTTCATGGAGATGTCTGTTTGGATGTGTGTTCTGAATATTTGAATATTAAAAAAAAAAAAAAAAAGGGAGTGCAATGATGTGGTTGATGTGACCTGTCTTGTTCAAAATAATTGGTTTTGTTGGGTCATTATTTTGATAGAAGATTTTGTGAAACATAATCTTTTCTATATTTAAAAAACAATCGTGATAATTTTCATTCAGTTTTTGTCTATTTGTCACATTTATTTATATAGATATATTCCATGCCCATAATAATATAATATAAACTTGTTATATTTAAGTCAATGCAATATAAAACACAATGATACATATATTTACATATACATTTGTATACATAATATGGATAAAGTACTTGCCATTAACTAGATACTGATATGAGTATAACATGTAGTGTTCATAGTTTCCACTATATTTTCCATTTTTGGTAGTGGAAGAATGCTGAAGTCCAGAGAAATGAAGTAAAGTTGTTAGGAGTGTTGAGGATTAAATACAAATTAGTGAATACTCCATCTTGCGATGTTTGTAATTCAAATCCTAGATTTTGCAGTTGACTTGCTAGTTTTAAGAATATTCTAAGGGAACATGCCAAACAAATGTTTTCAATGAAAATCTCCCAAAAAAATGTGATGCTTTGAAATGGGCATGTCAATCAATTACAGTCATAGCTTCTTGAGAAAAAAAAGTGGTTGTTTAGTAATTATTTAAGGCTTAGAGCACAACTGAGGGTAGTTATATGCCTGTAATCAATGTTAATGCTACTTTCATAATAACTCATCCATTAAAGGATTTGTAGAACTTCTGATTTGATTTAGCTTGAACTTGTTCAAAAGCTCCAGTTGATGTAATTATCTGTGGAGAACATTCTGTTCTTTTGCTGACTACTTCTCTCTTTGATTTGATGGTGCGCTCACAATCTTGTCATATCATCTCATGTCTAATCAGGTTCACCGAGCACGACTGAAAGGTGATAAAACTGATGTAGTTGTGAAGGTAAGGAAACTTCAGCACCAGCTTCTGGATCTGATATGTGTTTAATGTTTAATTGTCCTATCTTTGTAGGTTCAGCATCCTGGAGTCCAAGAGTTGATGATGACTGATATTCGCAACTTGAAAGCTTTCGCCTTATACATGCAAAAGACAGATATAAAGTTCGATCTATATTCTGTAACCAAGGAAATGGAGAAACAGGTGTGTTTGGTGCTTTAGCCATTCTTCTGCTACTAACTTTCCAGTTGTGTTGTTTTTAGCAATATGAATCTTCCATGATGTCCCAGTATTTTGGGCACTTCATGCTTATGAAATCAAGAAATGAGTTGGATGGTTGTGCAGTTGTGATGATACTAAAAATTTATTAGTTATTAACTAGGCATGAAGAAAGTTACAAAATCTCAGAATTCAGAACCATTATTTACCGTAGTCTATATTCTTCTTTTTTTTAGATATTAGTAAATTAGCTGATTGCTGGCTATAAAGTACTTTCTTGACTTTTTATTAAGTTATTTAGTCCTACTCTGGTGAAACTTAATCATTTTAGTTAAACAAAGATGTTTGAGCAACTTTTTGATGTACAGGTAGTTTGAATGCTAAATTACTCAAAATTAAAGGTCAGATCAAATTCCTCGGTGTGATTATTCCTCATCATAAGTTCGTAAACTTAACAACATAAGAGTAATGGACGTTTCTCTAGCTTTTCTTGCTCCCAGTGTCTATCTATCCCTGGTCTTTTATCTAGTTTCTCCATCTTCCTTCACCAGTTACCTCAACGAGTACTAGCTCTGAATGTGTTGATATGAATGTCAGTCAAAGAATTCTACTCTGCTCATTGTTGTTCTAAATTTGTGTATGTGCTTTACAAATATGGCTTTATGGTATTTACTAGATTTGTAAATGAAATCTCCTTTTGCTAACGTGTGTAGCGATTTTTGCTTATGTCTTTTTCCTTCTCTCCCCCCCATACTGGATAGAAAAGTATTCTCTGTTGTTGCCTTTTATTTGATGTTTATATTTTGAGAGTCGGTATTGCATTTTTGAATGACATATGCTTTATTTTGTCTTGTAAGATCGGATATGAATTCAATTTTTTGAGGGAAGCTGATGCTATGGAGAGAATTCGAAGTTTCCTGTATGGAATTAACAAGAAAGCTCCAGTTTCAGTGCCACGATTGATCCGAAATATGTACACAAGGTACGATAGGGTTCATCTTCTTGGGGCAATTTGCAGATTCTGACCTAAATATTGTTATTTCGGATTCTAGATCATTTGAAACTTCATACAAAAATTTAAATTATAGAACCGCAGATCTCCAGAAACAATCGAACACGAGATGTTCATTTATAATGGATATACTTATGTTAGAGACTACATATTGTAGGAGGGTTCTGTTGATGGAATATATTGATGGGATCCCGATTCTAAAGCTTGGAGATGAGATAGCAAAAAGAGGCATAAATCCTGATGGTAAGCTAGCAGCAGCAGCAAAGCAGTAAGCTCCTTGATCATCCAAGAGAGTATGAAATCCTCTTTCTTTTTTTTGATCTTTGTGCTTATTGTAAATCATTTAAACCATAGTCATTTGGACCTGCTTGCCTAGTTTTACCTTTAAATACTACTAAGGAACTCACTTTCTATCCCTTTTGGTTTAGTCTCTTTTATTTATGACATTTGCTGTGAAAATCAATCGTCCCTAAACCTACCAAAACTGTTTGCTCCTCAATTAGGCTCATTCCTTTCCTTTTAGTCTCTCGTCACAGCTTCTGGAAGTAATATTTCCTGGTGAGTCTGACACGATACAAGATGCTGCTATATGTCAGCTTCAAAATGTTGGTTATCAATTAGGCTAAGTTCTTATTCTCTTCTTTTTATCATGGAGTAGTGCACAGATGACTTCTTCTGTTCTTCATAGTGTCATGACCCAGCTCTCGATACAATTATCAATGTCTTTTGAAACAAGTTTTTTGATAGATAATTTGATTCATTCTAGTATGTTTGCAAATTTTCTTTAGCAGATCTTTTCTCTTGTCCGGATGCTTTTCTAACTGATTTTGGATTCAGTTGATAATATGATCAGATATAATTTAGTAGCTTCTAGAGTTTCAAAAATGTATTCTTTAGTCTCTATGAATCCAGTGTCAACAAATTACTGCAAGATAATGTGGTTTTATCCCAAAATGAGGCCCTTTTGTAATTTTATGATAGTAAATCTCAATAAACTTTTTGTATGGCAGTTGAGAAGAGATTCTGGGATAGCTGCAGAAGGATAGGAGTACTAGTCTTTGTTTTATTGTTGCCCTCTCTCTCTCTCTCTCTCTCTCTCTCTCTCTCTCTCTCTCTCTCTCTCTCTCTCTCTCTCTCTCTCTCTCTCTCTCTCTCTCTCTCTCTCTCTCTCTCCCTCTCTCTCCCTCTCTCTCCCTCTCTCTCTCTGTTTAAAAAAAATTAGTAGTTTGTACTTCATTGAACAAGTGGGATACAATGCCTTCGACCCCCACCAATTATTAGGTGGTTTCAGTTCAACAAAATTCCATTGATGCTCATTAAGGAATTTTTTTTAGATAAGTGCTCACATTCTTCGTGCATTGGGGAATGATGGGTCTCTATGCCCCGTGAATGAGAACGATCATATTTAGACATGTAAAATGAAATCCTTTCTGTATTATAAGGAACTGTAAACTTGGTCAACCCTTTAAATTCTGGATGACCTGTATTTGCTTCAACTTGGAAATTTGTTGTCATTGAACTCCTTCCATATATTTTACCTTTGGTTTGGTGACAATTTTCCTTCTAAGTAAATGCACCCAAAGTTATTCTCATTCTTCAAGTATTTAAAAATGCAGGAATATCCTTAAAAATTTGACTCTGGCTTATGGACACATGATACTGAGGAGTGGGTTCTTTCACGCAGATCCTCATCCTGGAAATATTTTGATTTGTAGAGGTTCTGAGGTAAGTTCTTATCCAGTTTGTTCTATGAATCTATCTTTATGTCTTGTCTTATTTCCTTGAGCAATCGTGTCAGTAGTTCCACATATATGTTTGTTAATTCTCTCAATAACATAAATGTTCTCCTTCAATAATTAGGTTGCTTTGCTTGATTATGGGCAAGTGAAGGATCTTCCTGATAAATTGAGGTTAGGATATGCTAGTTTGGTGCTTGCTATCGCCGATAATGACCCTGTCAGAGCAGCAGAGAGCTACAGGTGCTGCACCTTATCTACTGTCTATTTTCTCTATTTAGGTACATATTGTCTTTTTAACTGATTGTAGTATAAACAATCCAACTGGATTGGTGAGCTACTGGATTATGCATTTATGTGATGGCACGAAGTAATGCATCCTTAACTGGTAAGTTACATGATAAATGACCTGTAAATGCCAAGTTCTGGTATGGTTGGTACTGGACAACTTTGTGTAGTCTTTGTGACGTGTATATATATATATATATATATATATATATATATGTATATGATAATACATAAGCTCAAACTTAGAGCAAGACATGGTATAAGTTAGAAAATTTACAATAAAACTTATATAAATTAATAACTTACAGGCCATGTAGTATCCATTAACTGAAAGAGATATTAATCATCAATTAATTAATACGCTATTGATTTTACATTTGACTTTATAATTCAACTGAGAAGTGAAAAAACAGTAAAACACTGAATAAAATGAATATTAATACATTTGGTCTTGATGATATACCTAATAGAATTGGAAGTGTTGGAGAAATTGAGATTACTTTCTTACTATCTTGTTTAATATTGTAATTTTGAAACTAAGAAAATGTCAAAACAATAGATAAAAAGTGTATTGATACCTCTTTTTAAAATTTTAGTTGATTTTCAGAATTGTACAGTATTAGATTAATGGGCCATTCTATGAATTTCTGGAAAAGGGCAATAGAAACAAGGCTGAGAAAAGACACATATATTAGAAGACCAGTTTGGTTTCATGCCAGGAAGATCTACATTTAATAAGATGATTGCATTATAATGTGAGCATGCAATAATTATGTATGGTATTTATGGACCTTATGATAAAGTTTATCGTGATGTAGTTTGGGGATATTGGAAAAAAAGATGGGTAAAAGTAGCTTATATAGAAATTATAAAAGACATGTATAAAGATGTAACATGTGTAAGGACACTAATGGAATATCAGGTGATTTTCTAATGCCAGGGAGCTTACATGATCAAATATTTATTTGATTGTATTTAACATTCCTATTTCTGATGTTAGGGAGCTTGGTATAGACACTTTCAGCAAATGTAAGGATGAGCAAAAGGAGTTGTTTACATTGGCCCAAACTATGTTCGACACAAAGCTACCACCTGGTGTAACTATATTGCATCCTTTTTCAGACGAATCTTCAATTAAAAAAGTTGCTGTTGAGGTACGCATATTTAATTCATTAGATTAACTTCTGCCCACACACACACACACAATAAGTGGAACATGGCCTGATCCAGCATATCCTTTTGTAATGCAAACATTCTTATGAAATCATTGCCTAGAACCCACTTAGAGCAGTTTTGATGGATAGTTTAATTATTTTCATTAATGTGTGATGATGAATGAGTGCTTGACTCAATTTTATTTTTTCTTTGTTGTCCTCCTGTGGTGAGGATAGGCTTTCCCAGAAGAACTGTTCTCTGTTCTTCGTACTGTGCATTTACTGAGAGGCCTTAGCGTTGGGCTTGGAATTAACTATTCATGTGCCGAGCAGTGGAGACCCATTGCAGAAGAAGCTTTGTATCTTGCAGGGAGGCTACCAGGTCTCTCTCTCTCTCTCTCTCTCTCTCTCTCTCTCTCTCTCTCATGTGACATGAAAAAGGCAGGTAAACAAATTGTTGTTTGTTTTGTGTAGCAGATAAACAAGGCAAAGGAGCTCGTTGACATGGTTTTGTCAAAAGAATATTTGGAAGGTAGAAAATGGCCAAGCAAAAGTGAACAAAGTTAGCCTCCTAAAAGTCTGATTCATTTGACTGAACCTAGTGAAAAAATATTAGTAGTTTGAGCATTCATATTAAAACTCCATAAGCTGGAATTTACTTTGTTGCAAATACTCTGAAATATATAATTTATAATTCTCACTATTCTTTCACCTTTCCCTTTCATTTCTTTCTGCCTTTTTTCTTTTGAACTTTGTTATGGATGAGCAGATGCCTTGTGAAGTGGCCATACATTTGTGCAAATTTGTTGATTCACTTAATGATGAGAAAAACCCGTCATTAAGTAAATTAATAAATCTGTACAAATGACGAACATTTCTTACGATTCGTTTTAACGAAAACTTAGGAAATGAAGCAATCATCAGGTGGCTTTGCACACAGAAGCATTCACTGGGTTCAAATGTTAAGAGTAGACTTGATTAGAAAGGATTTAATTATAGTATAGGTTACATTCTGGCACACAATTACATTTCTACTCTTTGTGGCCACCACATTTATATATAGCATAAATAAACCATATAATTTATCCATTTTATGCTTACAATCAACGTCTCAATACATAGAGAAAAATAGTACGTAAATAAACTCGAGTTTTCAGAATTAGAAAAGAAACTTGAAGTTGTTAAATTAAACAAAGCCATGTATTTTTCTTAAGAATTGTAGTTCATTTGTCAAAATGGAGTTTTGATTTATAGGTTATGAATTTAACCATAATTAGATTCGTAAAACTGTTTCGTTGGAGATATATAGTTATTTTAATTAGAACAAATTAAATTCAGGCCTGCAAACTTTGTCAAATTTAAAAATGTGGTTCACGCCAACCAAATTTGACAAATAATTAATGTGTTAATCTATTATTTATTCATGAAATTATTTTCAAATGCACCTAACCTATCATATATATAATAGATATGGCCGCCACAGGCCCACGACTTTATTCCATAATAGTACCATACTAAAATGACATGGTCTATTAATTATTCTTTTATAAAAAAAAAGGTTTAATATACAAAATAAATATTCACCTCAGTAAATTACATTTTATAAGATTACTATAGTAAATCTATAATTTATTAAAGAAGTGTTTTGACGTAAGATTATTTTTTTGCACTTATACATTTATTATTTATAAATACATTCTCAAAAAAAAAAAGTTATAAATAATTATTTATATTTATTAATGTTCTTGACAGCATAAATAAACATTTGGATAATTTTTGGAATATTTGTTTATTGCATGTTAGAACAAATACAAAAATCAATTTGAAATATGGCTGAATTTCAATTTACAATTTAAATTTTTTTCTTTCATTCAATTGCAATTCGAAGTTTATAAATTTTTCAATATGCAATCTAATTTTATTTTTTTTTGTGATTATTCCGATTAAATTTACAACCCATGATAATACTATCAATTAAAACATACGAAAAAATGTAAAAATATAAGTATTAATCTGGACCTTTTAAAAAAGAGTTTATCTACCAAATGGAATGAAGAAAATGTTAAGTACATTTTCAATTTTGATATTAATCCAAAATACTATTTACGATCGCAATTATAGTCAGTCGCACACGATCACCCGATTATATATATATATATATATATATATATATATATATATATATATATATATATATATATATATATATATATATATAAATAACCATTTGTGATATTTTCTATATAAAAAATATTAAATAATTAATTTCCAAATAAAAAGCAAAATTTCCAAGTGGAGTGGTAAAACCGTAAAAGTAAAATCAAGGCACAACGCCCCTATCTATATATGTAATTTGAAGAGAGAGAGAGAGAGAGAGAGAGGAATGGATGCTGTAGCAGTGTTTGGTGGAGCAACGCTGAGTCGGAGTTCCTCTGTTTCTTCCTCATTCGCCAGAAATGTTGGGTTACCCCACCACGTCAGCCGCCGGAGCGCCGCCCACCTCGCCGCTTTCCAATCCCCCACACAACTCTTCACCAACTCCTCTTCTTCCTTCTCTGCTTCCAAAAAGCTCACTAAACCCCACATCTTCCTTCCTCACTTAGTTGCTTCATTGGTAGTTCTTTTGATTTCTATTCTGTTTTGTTCTTTAATGTTTCGGTTATTCTGTTTGTTAATTTGATTAATTGATTTTATATTTTCAGGAAGAAGTGGAGGAGACTTATATAATGATTAAGCCAGACGGCGTTCATCGTGGTCTCGTAAGATTTTAATAATTTTGGATTAATGTGGTGGGTTGAGTTGTATGTGATGTTGAATTGTTGTGATTTGGATAGGTTGGAGAGATAATTTCGAGGTTTGAGAAGAAGGGGTTTAAGTTGACTGGATTGAAGATGTTTCAATGCCCCAAAGAACTTGCACAGGTCTTTCTTTTGAGAATTTAATTGAGTTTTCACTGCATTTATAGTGTGTTTATGATGGATTTTGAGAAGAGTCTGTTGAAATTCATATTATTATTATGATATAAACAGGTTTTAATCAGTGCACTAGGCTTTTTAATTGTCAGTTAGTTGCATTTTGTAACCTTCTAAGATTTAGCACTGGTGTACATTTCTTGCATTCTCGATATGTGCCGGCTTTTGGGCTGTTTGAGATGAAAGGGTGTAATGTGTAATTGTGAAGCCAGGTGACAAAGAGCTAAATTTCAAAGTTTATATAACAAAGTATCAAAATCTTGAAAAGTTTGGAGGGAAAGTGTAATTAACCCTTGCTTTGCTTGGTGTCACAAAGTAGTTTTGTTGTATATGTGTGTTAACAATGGATACATGCAGGAGCATTATAAGGAGCTGCAATCCAAACCATTCTTCCCCAAACTCATTAACTACATTACTTCAGGACCTGTTGTGTGTATGGTATGCCTTCAATCAGTTTTGATTGTCTTTTCATTGCTTGCAATAATAGATTCTGAAGTTGTTTTTGAGATATATATGTTGTCGTGATTTTGTGTGGGGGCAAGGCGTGGGAGGGTGTTGGTGTTGTTGCCTCAGCACGTAAGTTAATTGGGGCCACAAATCCTCTTAATGCTGAGCCAGGCACCATTAGAGGAGATCTTGCTGTTCAAACTGGAAGGTCAAACTTCTATATCTTCTCGCGTTTTCTTTGTTTTTCACTTGAATTTGTTGATTCTGAAGGGTTTTTATGCTATCCCATTTGTCAGGAACGTGGTTCATGGAAGCGACAGCCCTGAGAACGGAAAACGGGAAATAGGTAAAGTGTGATAAACTTTCTGTAGCATATTTCTCTTTTGGAAGCAGAAATATGATTCTGGGCACTTGGATAAACATTCATTTCAAATCTTTCACTTTCATGAATGTCCACTGAAAAGAAAGAAAAAAGAGCTGCATTATACTTCTGGACAAATAAGTCTACTTTCATAAAATTTAATTTAGAAGTTTTAGCAAATTCCTGCATGCTCGATCGGTTGAGGATGTTACCAGAGCCTAGTGAAAAGAATTGTGTCCTATGCATCAATAGGTGATGTCTTTTAGAATATGTATTATCTTTATTTGTGAACTCTTTTCTTGATAAAGGGTGAGCCCAAAAAAGTTCTAATGTCATTCTTTCCTTGAGAAACTTGGAGCTTGAGCAGGCAATTACTTCATAATTGAGAGGTTTCAAAGTGAAGTGTTTGTGTTAGGGAACTTTTTCGAGTTATGATCAAGTGATTAATTTTACTATATATTTGCAGCTCTGTGGTTCAAAGAAGGAGAGGTATGCGAATGGTCACCCGCTTTAGAGTCTTGGCTCATTGAATAGTGTTACGTATGATACAGCTTACGGCTCTTACTGTGAGGTTTCACATCCAGCCACCTTAAGGAGTGTTTGTCGTTCATTTTTGTAATGTTAACTTGTGAGCAATGTAATAAACTGTTCAATTTTCCAATCCAGCAATTTTCCCTGTTTTGAAGAAATTGTTTTGCTCTTTATTTCTGACTTTTTTTTTCTTGTTACACCTTAAAGCAGTAGTAGCTATTGTTTGTTCTATTTTTGCTTCTAGGTGATTGATTTTATAAAAGATGGATATTTCAAGATTGACCCATGTCCATTTTGGTGAGGCTACTTTTTAAAAATGCTGTAATTATTTTCAATAAGGTTAAAAAAAAAAAAAAAGACAGCATGCATGAAGTATTATTCTTTTTGTGCTTTTCCCCACCCCAAAACAAAGTCCACAAATTTATCACTTTGCAACCAAATTCCATTTTTGCAATCAAAATCTAATCACATGACTGTCTTGAGGGTAAAATCGTCTCTTTACTAATTTTAAATAAAATCTCATTAAAGAAAAAAGTGAAGGAAACCAGACTCATTGCACACCTTCTCTCAGCAAATGATTCATTGTCCATTGTCAAGATGCATAAATAACCATGACTGAATAATCAAGCTCTGTGATTTCCCAAGAAAACAATACAACCATATCTCCTTTACAACAGATTTCTGCAAGTCATCACTCATTTGCCATAATTTAAATGCTCAACCGAAAACCAGAGAGAAACGAGCTAATATTTTCCTAATCCCACTTCTGATTTCAGCTACCCATTAACTCTCAACTGCTAGATGTAGGTGAATCACTAAATGAAGAAGAAGAAGAATCATCGATCTCTGTAACCATCACCTCTTTGTGTTTTGAGTAGTTAGCATGCTGTGAGCTCTTACATTTTGAGAAGAAATGAAGAATTGACATATTCCTGCTTGTTTGCTCGTTCGAGGAGCCTGTAGATTGAACACAAGAACTCGAGTTTCCAAGAGAATCTATGGTGGAAGAATCAGCCTCCTCAGGTGAATCAATTGCCATGATGCAAGATTCATCATCCCTTGTAAAATCCTCAGGGTTGCACCTTGGATTACACTGAGAACCTCGTTTGAGCTTCAAAAGGGTGGATTCTACAACAATTAGAACATAAAGTTAATTGAAATCTTGAACTGTAAGGAGTGTAAGGATTTACATCATTTGAGCATTTGTTGTGCACAACAAATGTTACATGTCGTAAAAACTCTACAACAATTGTTGCTGGAGCTAATGCATCGCAAATTACTAGTATTTTGTGTCGTAAAAACACCACTATGGGTTTTCAAATCCATCGATATTCTATCTCAAAACTAGACATGAATGTAATTGTTCAAAGAATGTGCTTTAATGAATTAGACAAAGGTAAAAAACTTCCTTAGTTAGAATCTTAGGTATGTACAGAAAAAGCTATCTGATAAGATTAAGTTATTGCCCTGGAAGAGAGCTGAATAAGTTCCATGATTACACCATATCACATTAGCAGAATTCTCTTCAAGGAAAAAATTTCAAATACATCTCAAATTATTACTTACTGGGACAAGTTTATACAATTGGAATCAAACATAAATCACTGAAAATAGATTTCCACAATCTTATCAAAATTTCTACACATTATAAGCATCTTATTCAACTCTTTATCCCTTTTTCTGAAACTTAGACAAAAAATTGTTTACTCTAAAAATCCATCACCGTATGCCGTATAATCGCACATATACAACACCTTTCACTCCATTTCCACCACATCAGATTCAGTAGGAAAAAAACACAGTTAATTGGAAGAATTGTACAGAAATTATAAAGAAATAAAGAGGTACCGTAGATAGAGAGAGAGTCGTGTTTGACGATCTTGGGAGGTGGCCTTTCCATTTCCAGAAGTTCCAACGAGCTAATCGACGATGTTCTCACTCTACCCAGCATTCTTTACCTCCACTGCCTTTACCCACCGGAAGAGGAAGTGGAGAGGCGATGAGGCGATCTCAGATTTCAGAGGAGAGAGAGAGAGAGAGAGAGAGAGAGCATTTTGAACATTTTGGGGCCATAAATAAAGCGCCAAAATTGGAGTAGGAGCGCGGGAACAATTAAACACTTTAGCTATTTTAAATGTTACATTTGCTTCTACAATTTTACAAGTTTATAATTGGCTATTAAATATTTTTTTAAATAATAATTATTTATATTGATGTTTTTCTATAACATAATATATGTTATAAATTTATAATGATAGGAGGGGGAAAAGGCAGAACCAAAGGTTTGGGGCCTTGGGAGATGCCAAAAATAATATGAATTTGGGCTTGGGCTTGGGTAAAATTAAAATGAAAGGCCCAACTCATTTGAATCAACAATCAACAAGTTATAATGGAACTAATATCAAGAAATGCACAATGTTGGATTAAATAGTTAAGCCTCTATACATTTCAACATTAAAAACTCGATTTTGCGAAGTTGAATGAACTATGATCATCTACTTGAAACGTATATTACTCCTATCAAATTTAATTTCTCCAAAATTAATCTTCTAACCTCTGTTAAAATCAAATTAACACTTTCTATATCAAAATCAAATCTCAACAAAAAGAGATATTCTATGGAAAAATAAAATTCAAATCCTTCCACGAATATAATACTAAAACAGATATACATAAATATCCTGATCTTATTCTTAAACTATACTGTTTTGGAAAAATAAATTGAAATCATTTCTCCAAAAAATAAAATATCCAAGCTAAGCCTTCAATTATTTTCCCAATTTCTGTCACATTCTCCTACAAAAATAAGGGAAAAAATGTTGGGGAATATTAAAAAGGGTCTTGAAGCATTGCACCAAATAGTTACCCATGTGAGCAACAACATTGGACATACTGTGCTCCATCCATCCATCCATCCATGTAGCAAAATGTGTATAGATTCATTGTCTTTGTTTCTCTTTTTTTGAGCTTATATACTGACACAAATCTTGTCTATTAAAATTATTGTGACAGTCAACTGACAAGGCTTGCAAGAATTTTGTAGTATTATTAATTTCTCATACATATATCCATGGATGTACTATGTCAGCTTGCTTTTCTTTTTAATGTTCCACATGAAATTCACGTTATGTAATTACACCATGTTATGTTGGAGTGTTGTAAGTGTAACAATTTAATTTAAGGCTGTTTGTAAATGTACCTGTCCCACATTTTAAGAACACTAGTCTTAGTACATCATGATTGCATGTTTTATGTAAATATTTTAGGCATAATTGAAACAAAAAAAAAAACAAGAAATTTACGTATGTAGTTTTGCAATTTGAATCATTATCCATTTTTTGAGGAAAGATTTTCTACGTCTCAGACTTATTTTTATACATTAAATGCCATCTTTTTGCTAGAATTCGTAATATCTTGGCAACTAATGTATAAAAATAAGTTGAAACTTTTACAATCTTTCACCAAAAAATGGGTGACTATTTGAATTGCAAAACTATATAAAGAACTTGACTTTTTTTTTTTTGTTGTTCTTTTACTAAATTTGATATGTTGTGGTAAATCTTAATTTTGTCAAAGTTCGCATATTTTAATTAATAGGCATGCCTAATTAAAAAAAATCATCACATTTTCAAAATTTGTAATTTAATTACAACTTTTAAAATCCAGCAAAATAATCACATCTTAAACATATTACTACAATTCAAATTACAGTAGTATTTTACAAAAAAAAAAAAAAAATAGAGTCCACCCACATACCCAATTAAATAGCCACGTAATTTTGAAAAATAAAATAAAATTTTGATCTCCATCAAAATGTCGATGTGAGTTAAAATTTGAAAGAAGATGGTTTTAATTTAAATTCACCATGAAGTCATTTTGGTGGAAATCGGAATTTTATTATATTTTTCAAAATCACGTGACTTATGGTTATTCAGGTAGATAGGTTGACTCAAATTGCTAGAAATCGAATACAATTGTGATTCGAATTGCAATCATAGCTTCAAATCATAATTATTTAGCTACATTCCACTTGTTAGGATTATATTGCAAGTTTTAAAAAGATTTTTTTTTTCTTCTTGCAATTAAATTCCTCATCAATGTTTTAGAGTTTCGATCATCAATATATTGTGTACCCCTCAATGTGCTCATACATCTTGATTAGAGAAAGTGAAAGAATAATAAAAGCACAAAATTGAAATTTGAAATATATAAATTAGTATTTGAAGAACCGACAGAGATTAAGTCTCCTTATTTTTTCTTTACTAGATCTTGATGTTTCATTAATTGCAGAATCTTTTCATTTTCCAGCTGAAGTTGCAATTTGAAATTTGATAAACTTTTGGGGTTATATATTTTTTGTAAATATTTATTTATATCATAAAATTTAAAACTTAAAAGTACTATATACATGTAGATATACATGCGCTATGAATAAATATATTAAAAAAATATTCAATGAGTACTAAGTTATTAACATTATGTTTTCAAAAGTAGTACGTACTTCAATTGACATAATTTTAAATATATTTGGTTTATTGGTTAATTAGAATAAATGTATCATGAATAACATTTATGATTTGCTTATTAATCAGTTTATTACTTAATTTTTTGAATCCTCTTCAGTTTCGATAGATAAAATCCAAATTTATGATCGATCAATAATCTCTTTGAGATAAAAAATACTACTTTTAACATATTTTTCACGAATAATCATTCAATAATCAAGTTTTACACGCAATACCAGATCCAAATATAAAAATTGTGAAATGAGATTTAGCACTGAAATATAAAATGAAACGTTGTTTATAACAGAGAATCTAGCTGTATTATACAACCATCTTACAATCTACAAAATTATAGTAATTTGTAATTAGACAAGTGAAAACTTCTGAGAAGAAGCTCCCTCCTAAAATAAACAACAAAATTAGCTAGGTAGAGAAAATTAACCAAAAGATAGAGAAAATAAAAAAGCTTTAATTTTGATCAGACTAATAATACAAGAGAGAGAGAGAGAGAGAGAGAGAGAGATCTAGAGAGAGAGAGAGAGAGAGAGAGAGAGTTAATAAGAGGGGGTGCAGGCAATGCAAGCAATCAAGAAGATAGCAGCAGAGAGACCATCTTGTTCATTATTGCAAATGCTTTTCTTGAATTTGGTGGTTTTCCCTTTGTTGCATTGTACTATCTGTTTTTGCATTTGTTGCTGATAACTCTCTCTACCTTTCACTATTTCTTTCTTCTTATTTGCTTCTTCCACTCTAGACACCATTCTTCCTAATTGCTAGTTGAGAGAGAGAGAGAGAGAGATATTGTCAATTGTGCATGGGAAATATCATATGTGTATATCCTCTATTTATAGCCACATTGCAGTGATGGGAAAATAAAGGAATAATAAAAAAATAAAAAAAACAAAACAACATTTTGAAATTTGTAATTGGTTGCCAATTGGACCACACCTAAAAGATTTGAGTTCAAATGTGCAGTCCTTCGGTTTCCTTGTCTTTTCATCACGATTTTATAAGTTAAAGTTACATAAATACCTTTTCTTTTTAAATAAAATATTATGCTATTTCCTTTTTCCAAATTTCAAAATTCATATTCAACAAATCTTAAATGTAACTACCCTTTTTATTTTAAAGGAAACTGAAGTTACCCTTATACCCTAAATAATCATATACATAGTAGTACTATATATGTTTTTTTGACCAAATTAATTAAATTAAATTGAAGTTACAATTAATAATGTTTATTGTAAGAATATTAGAGGGCAAATTGTTGGGACATCTAATCAGTTAGCTAAGAAATTATGGTATTGCCGTTGGAAAGAAATGAATCATTTCTATTCAAATTCTAAAGTTTTCACAGGTAAACAATGATGAAGACACTTTGACAGCTACTATACTAACTTTTTCTTGTTCCACCAAACTAACCAATCACATATTGTAATGAAAAAATAATCGTCCTAATTAAATTTAGAATTTTATTTAAATTATGTAACTATAGATTTGACATATTTGATTGTGCTGTTGCGTCTTCTTTAATGACTGTCAATCTCCACATTGATATGATAGTATTCATTTTGGGTATGGATTTGTTTTTTTTATTTCCCCCAAAATGCTAACCTATAAAGAAAAAAAAAAAAAACTTACATCCGTAGATGTAATCTTTCTCATGTCTAATCGATGTTGAATTTTATATTAGTTGGATGGTAAGAATTTAGGTTATTAAAACCTGCGGAAAATAGCATAGTTAATCCTAATTTGTGAATCTTACATGAAATGATGAAAAACACTTGATTTCTTTTGGAAAATTATTTATTTTAGCTAGATTTTCTCAATTTGTAAGTACGTAAATCACAAAGAGAAAAATGATTTTTCACGACTATAATAAGATAGCAAATGACTTTTTTTGCTCTTATGAGAACAAAGTAGTCACTCGTACTCAACATAAATAAATAAATATATATATCTCCTCAATTACATGACTAATTTTATAATTTTCCCAATTAATCAATTAACTAATGTTTGTCAAAGACTGAAGTGAAAAAAAGTATTAGTCAACAAAAAGTTGCCAACAATGAGGTGGTTGGGAATTTGGGATGGGGAGATCTTGTGGGAGAGCAGTTAAAGCAATTCTTCTTTTTCGGATTTTTGGATTATCCTCTTTATAAATATCGCAATTTAACTATCACGTACTATGTAGATATTATTTAATAGTTATCTTTATATTCACATTTTCTATTATTTATAAAGCGATTCAACAAAATATCGAGTGATTTTAATCAATTAAATCTTGGCTGGAGGTTGACTCTTAAAGTGACGATTTATTTAATAAAAGAAGTTTACAGCCTGAAATTCAATCAAATTAATTTGTAGCAGAATGAGATGCATATATTAAAAATCTAAAATGATTGTAACTACTCACTAGGATTAGTTCCTCCAATGATTTCTCATGATTTACTTAGGATATATATTCACCTTTCTACTCATGATTTTTCTCAAATTCATCATCATATCATTGTCTTCGATAACTACCACATCCATGTTATTAGTATGTTATTATTGCAAATTGAATGTTATGTCATCTTGAAGAAGTGTTGTGATGAGATATAGAGATGGTTTTTTAATTATTTGCGGAAGATTATGTTTGACAAAAACGAACGATTTTATTTCAAATTTCTCAATATAGTTTTTGTTCTTCTTCTTGACATGATCTATTTATTATTTTGAGCATTTTCTTGGTTTGATTAATTTGCACAATTTATTTATAACACTTTCTGATTCACCCCATTAAAAATATTATTATTATAAGAAAAACATTTCTAAAGATAGTGATTTCTCGTGACTTATAGAGCTCATTCTAAATCTTTATTTCATACAAATTCTCTACAACATCGTTTAGCAATTAGCTATTGACAATTAACTCGATCTGTTTAATTAATTTTTCTTTTGGATGTATCAATGCTAAAAAAATAGACAATTTGACTTTGATAATTATGACCAACCTGGCATTGAAATAAGAAAATAAATAGAACATTACCTTCAATTATCCAGGGAAAAAAATACAATCTACGTAGGCCTCTCTAGATCCTAAGATTCTAACCCACAATGATTGCATATATAGACGAAATATATATGCATGAGAAAGAATATAAAATTGGACACATATGAAAAAGAAAAATAATCTAAAATTTATTATTATTTCAAATATATTAAGTATTGTTGATAAATATTCTTAGTCCACTCTTGAACAGTTTCAATTTGTCCTAAGGAAACAAGAACAAGAAAAATAAGGATATGCATGTGCAAACCATGTGAACATGCATGTTCGTATGATCCACTTCCTCTTTATTGGCTTACTCTCATTAGTGGCCATTCATTTCTTAAAGCCATCACCAAGTCTAGCTTCTATGAATATGAATTTTGTTATAAATGATGTTTCATTTTATACTGTTAGACAGAGTATTATATGTCATATATATTAAATGATATCATTGATGTATACACTACATATGTTAGAATAATGAATTAAAACATATATAAAACGAAACATTATTTACATACCTAATGATTCTAATTGGTTTGTATGTGTCGTGATCTTATCCATTAATATTTCCATAAAAATGTTTATAGATGTTCGGTAAGCAAACTTAGAGTGGAATTTGTATGGATATTCCTTTTGGGCTACTTTGATAGTCCATATAATGTCAAGATTTCCTAAGTATTCTACTATTAATAAGGCATTTAGTAGTAAACTATTAATTAGGTCCACAATTTATGTAGTAATAAAATGCATCTACCACTTTCAGTGAGATCTGATGTCCAGAAGTAAACGATGGTTATAAGAAAATAAGAAAATGACAAATTTATCTTTATTGAACTAAGTTTTACAGATTTAATCACCTGACACTAAGAATAATCTTGTACATTTCAACATATTTAAAATAAATAAAAAAGGCCTACACTACCGAAACATTCGAGATGAGATTTAGCCAATATAGGTACTAAATATTATCAACTTGATCGATATATGTCAATTCTATTTTAACTATCTGTTTCTCATAACCCTACCAAACTAGCCCATTAACATATTACCAATCTTCACTACTGCATACTTTTATTTTAATCATTCCGCTTATACATACATAACTTTGGCAATAGGTAAATGTCTAATAATTATATAAGCATGTAAATTATACACATTGATTGTTTGAAATAAATATGGTTTTATAGGATGACTAGCTCAAAGCTTTTACTTTCTCTTGTAGATCTCTTTATAAAAATAAGCCTAAGTTATTACACATTTCTAGATTGATAAGGGCCATGTAAGTGTATGACATGAAACAAAGAGTATTTGTCGGAATTGAAAGAGACAAAGGAATGGGTTAGAGCAAACGTGGCCATTGTGGAGGGGCCATGACTCTAGGATAATGGTGTGTCTCCCATTCAAATAGCAACTCATATTTCCTAGTTTAACCCTCTTATTAATATTTGATTTGGACTGCATTAATTTCAAATATCTCTATGTGTGTATATGTATGTGTTTGAGGGTTAAAATCCAAAAAGGATTTTGAAGTGGTCATTTATTGTACTTTGCAATTTGCATAATAAGTTTGTTTTGCATCTCTTCTTTTTTTTTTTTATTTTTTTTTTTATCAAAATTGAGTTTGGTGTTTGATAAAATGAAGATGCTTGAGAACATGATTAACAAAAGTATGTAAAATAAAACTCCTTTATCAATATTCCGATATTTTTAACAAAATATGTGAAACACTTTTCATGTCAATAAAAATGAAAATCTCAAAATCAATTTTCTGATGTCATTTGATTCAAACTCAAATTGAAAACAAAATGAATGAAGATTTCGATTTTTGACCGAAAAAGTGACTGAAAAATGAGTTTAAAGTCCAGAGTAAAATAATTGTGGTTTTTTGGGATGTAATTGGAGGATGAAAAAAGAGTTCATATTACAAATTGTAGAAATTGTCATATTTCAAGTTATTCTTTTAATTTTGATCTTTATATATATATATATATATATATATAAAAAAAAGAATAAGAATACAAATTTTATTGTTTTAAGACATGAAAGATTATTAATTTAATACACAATGTATTATTCTTGACATTTTCTAATTAAATTAGCATCCTTATCTATGGCTAACTTTTGTGGAATTTTAACGTCTAGATTAGATTTTATACCTGCCCGCATTATATTTTTTGGTCTTCCATTGATAGTATCAGATCATTAATTAAACTCCATGTTGCATATTTTATTACAAACAACTTTGAAAATAAAATTAATAATAATGTGACACCGAAGAACAACTAATACTTGGAGTAGATCTCTTTTGTCCTCTTATGTGGTATAAACCTAAGATTAGGGGTGAGCACGGCTCGGTTCGGCTCGGTTTTAAGTCAAAACCGAAACCGAACCGAATTAATCGGTTTTTCGATTTTTCACAAACCGTACCTGTCCGGTTTTAGACGGTTCAGTTTTTTGGGTTTTCAGTTCATGTATCATACTAATAAATAAATTTGAAATTTATCATCAATCAAGATATTAAACAAAAAATTGGGCCACTCAACATTCAAAATTATAATCAATTGTCATTGAAAATTAGGACATATTAATCCTTACCATTAACATGATTGTTAATAGAGAACATACATCAACATGAAAATGAAGAAACAAATTAGGAACACGATGGCGATGGGCATAGGGATTCAAGAGTCATAAGAAACAAGCATGAACCATTTTCTCAATTGTGAGAAGCTAAGCTGATTGGGAATTGGGAAAATATCAAAATAATATATATATATATATATAATATATATATATATATATCAAAATGTTAGATAGTTAGAAACATTACTTATTTTTTTTAAATATATATATAATATAATTTATCTCAATTAAATTAAATAAATATATATATATATATATATATATATATATAAAATATAATTCGGTTCGGTTTTTTCGGCACGGTATGTAGCCAAGAAACCGAACACTTACCAAAAAAATCGGTTTTTTTAAAATAGCAAACCGTACCGGTTTTTTGGTTTTGGTTCGTTTTTTTCGGCCCGATTTTTTCGGGTTTTCGGTTTCGTTTCGGGTTTTTCGGTTTTTTTGCTCACCCCTACCTAGGATGCTAAATTGCCCTAATTTTTTCCGATTAGCTGGCTCCATATATAGGCTCTACCAAACAAGATATTTATTGTTTAATTCGTCTTTATTTATTAAGAGATCTAAGGTGCTTATATATATATATATATATATATATATATATATATATATTGTTATTTAAAAAAAAAATATTTTTTAAAGTCAAACACGGAAAATCAATAATTAAGATGGTAAAGATGTTTGAAGGAATATGCTGATGCTAGGTCTAGTCTCTTTTATGGTTGTCTGCGAATTGGGCCGTTCGAGTGTTAAAATTAAATATTAAAAACTTAAAGTGGGACTTTCAAGTCCAGCCCACAATAGTAGGCTTTTAAATGACTTGTGCCTATAAAAGAAACACCAAATTTTTTTTTTCTTCTTTCCCGCTGATTTCTTTTCCTTTTTTCTTTTTCTTTTCTTCCTTATTTCTTTTCCTTTTTTATTTTCCCTTTTCATTATGAATTTAATTTAAGTGATTTTTTTTTATTATGAATCTTTTAATGGTGTATTTAGAGGATATCTATTAAAATCAAGTTATTTATCTCTCTTTTTATATATCTATATTTTTGTCTATGAGTGATTAGTAGAGCAAACAATTACTTTAAACAAATTTACTCAAATTATTTAAAATAAATTAGTACACTAGCATTTAGGTTCCTCTCATAATTTAATTAAGTTTAGTTAATTTTTTGAAATTTAATAAAAGGTTTATGATGTATATAATATTAATGTATTTCTATATTTATTGTAAATATATCATTTTATTTGGAATTTTAAGTTCAATATATGTATTAATGTTAGTTATAATATTCTGTAAACTACTAGATATATTTTTCAATTTTTTTTACAAAGTTTCTATATTTTTTTTAAAAATATCCGATATTTCCACCGAAATCGATATATTCGTCGATATTTCCATAAAATCAATATACCGATATTTCTACCGATACCGATATTTTGATCCTTGATTATAACAAAGATAAACATTCATTTAATTTCGTAAGAAAATAAAGAAAAGTTAGATAAAATAAGAAAGATTGATACATGGTAAGAAAATAAAGAAAAGAAGTGTGGATTCTAACGGTGAGCTCCTTATTATTAATTGATAATCACATGCCCATTGTATGTATATGATCATTATTATTGATGTGTAAAAATCATATTCTTTTAAATTTTATGATTTAAAATTAATGAATATTGCATTTGGGACACATCACTGATTGACACATTAATATGTGTTCATGGTAGTTAGAAAAAAAAATAAAATTTATATATATATATGGACTAAGATGTGTTTTTTTTAATAAATTATGAAAATTATTTGAGAAATTTTGATCTTAAGTTTTTATTATATAAATTGAAAAGAAAACGGGAGCATCTTTCTAAAGGAATATTTGAAATTTTATAAAAAAACTAGATAATATCATGGGTGAATGGACTAATATGATAGATATAACAATATTAATTTTTTAATGTAATAAAAAAACAATCAATATTTATTTAAAAATGCTACATTTTTAATTAAATAATAGGGAAAATAATTTTTTTTTTTAGTTTTCTAAGTTTGTCTCATCGAACATTTTCATCATTATCATTCACCTTTTGTTTCTTAGTTTTCAATGTTTAAGAAATTTCACTTTTTTAGTCATTTAACCTGCTATAACAGATCAATGCAACTTCTTGATGTCTTGTCTTATTTGGTAGCTTTTATTTATTACAAATTTGTATTTTCAAATGAAAAAAAAAATATTTTCATTCTATTATTTGTTCATTTATATCAAAAAATAGAGGGAAATTTCATATTTTCATCTAACATACCTAAATTGACAATTAATAACTAAACAAAAAGTATATTTGTCTTCTCGATATGTTGTTTGGGATTTTGTGACTATGAAAAACAAAACATATTCGCATGAAAATTGATATCAAACAAATAGAAAATTTATTTTTTGTACAAATTATATTTCCAACCTACTGAGATATGGATAATACAAAAATATTGGGTATGAATTTTAATTTTTATTAAAGTAGAAAGTTGGTTGAAGATTAAGAATTGGTTTACTAAGTCGATTTTTATAGCTCGAGTTTTTGGGAATATTGAGTGATATATTCTCTTTTCTTTTATGTTACTTGACTTATTTTTTCGGTGTTCTCTAAGATAACTTTTTTGATTTTAAATTAAATTTACAATTTTTTTTTTACTAATTATAGCAGGTCACATGATTAAAAGATGATATTTTTTAAACATGCAAGAATAAATAAATAAAAGATGAAAAATTTAATGAGACAAATGTAGAGAACTACAAAAACATTGTTTTCCCTAAACAATATATTCATCAAATTATATTATTGTATGAATCTTTTTTAATATAATAAAAAAGAATTAATTATCTAATGTAAAAAAAAATCGAATCATGTCATATCTAATAAAAGTTAATATCCTAAATAATTGTATTATTTCTTAAAAAGATAAAAATAAAAAGAGTTGGTCTCTTATGAGACTATCTCACATGCGACATGATTCAAATATGCATTTTACAGGTATAAGTATGTGTTTTATAAATATGTTTTTTTACAGTATAAGTATGCGTTATTCAAATATGTCTTTTACCGCTATAAGTATGTCTTTTTGTACTATAAATAAATATACCTTTTATATCTATAAATATATCATTTTATGCTATAAATGCAACCGTCACCCAGTTCGATTGCAAATGAGTTTTTGCCAAATAAAATAGAGAAAAGCCACTGATAAGTGATAAGATGTAGAATCGCGACAACTGTGATGGGTGAGGGCGGGCCCACCATTTGAAAAGAAAACAATCAGAGCCGTTAGATGGGTGGGAACTTTCCAGAAATGAGTGGGATGAGATGTTTTCTCTAGGTTGAGTAGTTGTTTTCGACTTTTCACGGAGATCGAGGGCTTCATCAAATTTCGTCGTACAAATGTGCGGTTACGATTTAATCGATCTGTCGAACAACGTAATCTAGTCAACAGTGGTCCATGCACCAAATGTACGCTAAAACGCACTCCTCCTACATATCACTACGCACTTCACAGATTCTACTTACTTTCTAGTTTCTACACACATTCTCTCTCTCTCTCTCACTGAACCTTGTTCTTCTTTCTTTCTACACCTCTCGCTCTCTCTCTAGAAAAAAATGGGTAATTTTCTCTTTTTTTGTTTAAGTTTTTGCTTAATCAATTATTCAGTTAATTGCTAGCTTGTTTATCTGAATTTTTCGGCGTCTGATTTTTGTGTTTTTTTCTTTTCTTTGCTTGTTGAGCGCAGCCAAGATTAAGATCGGAATCAATGGTATTAGATCTGATCTCAATTCTTCTGATTACGATAATTACTTTACACATTTTTTTTGGAATGGAAGTGATTGTTGTTGAACTATAGATCTGATCTAGCTACTGCTTATTTGTCGTTTAATGAAGGGTTTGGAAGAATTGGACGATTGGTGGCGAGAGTCGCACTTCAAAGAGACGATGTAGAGCTTGTTGCAGTCAACGATCCATTCATCTCCGTTGACTACATGGTAGTTTTTTCCTCGTGTTTTATTTTAGCCATGTTTTTGTTGCAGTCAACGCTTCATTGGTTTCTGTATTTGATTTGTGTATAGAGTGTGAATTTCTTAATCTGCGTTGAGAAACAGATCGATATGTGTGTCTGCTAAGATACGATGCCCTGGAATTATAGATAGAGGTCTGCCTAACGACTAAGATATGTGTCATTTGAATGTTGTTCGAATGAAAGAATGATTGATTGGGAAAAGTATTAATTCGGTGTCTTGTTTCTTAGAAAACTCGTTTGTTTATTTCTCTGATTTTGAGTCTAAGTATTACTCTTATTAGATTGATTAAAACATGGCTATTGTGTCCATTTTCTGATATTAGTTGCGTCTCTGTTTATTTCAATCTTTAACATTTACTTTCTTGTTACTCTGTTGAACCAAGACTGTAAGTTCTTGAAAATTAGTCTCGTATCTGATAGTTTTGGTGATCTATTATTTTTATGTAATTTCTGTTAATGATGTCCTTGTGTATAGTGGTGTTATTATTTTGTGAATGTGAAATTGTATCTCTTTTTCAAAAAAATTTCAGATCTATGGTTTACATCTGTATTGTGATTCATGCTTAATTCAACATTTTTATCAAAGAATCTTTGTTTAATTTTTGTGCCTTGTTGCTGCAGACCTACATGTTCAAGTATGACAGTGTCCATGGGCAGTGGAAGCACCACGAGCTCAAGGTTAAGGATGAGAAAACCCTTCTCTTTGGTGAAAAGTCTGTGGCTGTTTTTGGCATGAGGTACAGCCTTTAGCTATATGAAATCACATGTTATATATATGTTCAAGGTGGCTATGTGCTATTAGCTAATTGTTTACCTTTTCAACTTGGTTGGCATCGGAAGGAACCCAGAAGAGATCCCATGGGCTGAGACGGGTGCAGAATACATTGTGGAGTCAACTGGAGTTTTCACTGACAAGGATAAGGCTGCAGCCCATCTTAAGGTTTGACCAAAAGATAATCGACATTCAGTGCTTGTTTTTTAATTGATGCCCTTTGTATTTAGGGTTGCTTCTACATTTTCTTTCCTGTTGTCAGCAGTATAAATCTTTGATGGGCTAAATTCTGTGATTTTGCATTATTTTAGCGTAATTCTTATTGCAACGGTTAATTTTTACCTATGTTGTGCTGCTTGATAATGTTCTCATTTTGCTGAGTGCGGTGATTCGACGAATCCTTTAAATTGGAAAAATTGTGGAGTAACAAAATGTCAAAAGGATTTTGCTTATTCAGCCAAGAAGCCTCAGTAATGAATATACTAGTTTGAAGAAGCAAAAAGAAAAAAAATTAACCTAGTCAAGTTACGCATCTGTGTTTCACATGCAAACAATAAATTTGTTTGCATTCGTACTAGCAGTCTCTTCTGAAGTCACCTTATTACTTTAATAGCTGTGTCTGCCGTGTGTGCATTTTTGGCATGCATTTGTTTGCCATTAGTGCGGATTTTTAATGAATTTGTGAATGGCAGGGTGGAGCAAAGAAGGTCATTATTTCTGCCCCAAGCAAAGATGCCCCCATGTTTGTTGTTGGTGTCAATGAGAAGACATACACACCAGACCTTAACATTGTTTCTAATGCTAGTTGTACCACAAACTGCCTTGCTCCTTTGGCAAAGGTACCTCTTTCTTGCCTGTCATATATTCATGTTTTACACACTGGCGATGTCTCTCTTCTAAGCTTATTTTATTACTTGAATTTTCAGGTTCTTAATGATAGGTTTGGTATTGTCGAGGGCCTTATGACAACTGTCCACTCAATAACTGGTAGGCATATTGTATTTTCCTATTTTCTTCTTGATGTGTCAGGGCATGCTCTTATGTTAATTCCATGATCTCAGCCACTCAGAAGACTGTTGATGGACCATCTGCCAAGGACTGGAGAGGTGGAAGAGCTGCTTCATTCAACATTATTCCAAGCAGCACTGGAGCTGCAAAGGTAGTTTAGATGATCAAGAAGTTCAGTCTGATTTCTGTATTTTATTTAAATATATGTGCCTGATTTTGCTTACCTGATTGCTCTGAAGGCTGTTGGCAAAGTTCTTCCTGAACTGAATGGAAAATTGACTGGAATGGCCTTCCGTGTCCCAACAGTTGATGTTTCTGTTGTTGATCTCACCGTGAGATTGGAGAAAGCAGCCACTTATGATGAAATTAAGGCAGCAATCAAGTATGTTTGTCAGTGGATATTCCACTTCTCTTGGAATTGTTATCGATTGTACCGGATTAGATGTTTGTGTTTGGGGAAATTTTGGAAAAGTACTTGTACTGATTGTAATTTGTACATCTCTGGTTTTTAATAGGGAGGAGTCTGAAGGAAACCTGAAGGGAATCTTGGGCTACACTGAAGATGATGTGGTGTCTACTGACTTCGTGGGTGATAACAGGTAAAAGCCCATTAGACTTGGCATACATACCATTACTATCCTACCATTTGCACTGCTAGCAATGTTGTTGGGATGTTATGAGTACAAGCTGCTAGTATGACATTCTGGCATTAATTAAATCACTGTTTGATACTAATAGGATTTATAATTGCTGAAATCGCAGGTCAAGTATTTTTGATGCCAAGGCAGGGATTGCTTTAAGCAAGAACTTCGTCAAAGTTGTTTCGTGGTATGACAATGAATGGGGTTACAGGTAATGATTACACTTAACTGCACTTAGGGTTAAGACACTTGTTTTATTGAGCAGTATCGGAGTCTTACGTTATTGAATTCTATTTAGCTGACTCTGTGTCTCTTCATTTGCAGCACACGTGTGGTTGATTTGATTAAACACATTGCTTCTGTATCCGGTCAGTAACTTGCTGGAGCTTTACTGTACTCATTTTGCTGCCGCACGTGCTATGGTGGTTTTGTGAAATTTGAGTTGGAATAAAATGCTGTGATCTTCTGCGACTATCTAATATAATGCGTGGGCCTGTTGTAGTCGATTTGCATATCCTGATTTAGATCTTGTGGGGTGTAGACTATAGACTACTCCCATGTTTTGCAAGAATTTTTGTGGTGAAAACTATTTTTAGATCTCTCTCTCTTTCGTGTGGTAGTAATGTGTATCAGTACTATCGAATTTGGCCTCGCTTTGTCAAAAGGTCAAATGCTTAATAATATTGGAAGTCGTCTTCTATTGATCCTTGCCCTTTCGTGGTTCGAAAAGTCGGGGGGACAGTTTGGCAGTTTGTGTTTGCTGTGATCCAGGACCCAGTAAGTTGACTCAACTTTTCTCATATCTTATCATGATCTGCTTTGCATTGGTGGTAACTATTTGCTTTCACTGATTGAGGTTTGCTTGTCCAGGTAGGGTGGTTGTTTTATCATGTTAGTTAGTACAAGGGTTGTGCATGAGCTATATTCGAAACTCTTAAGTATGAGCCTAAATGAATTTGGTAAGACATCTTTTATTTGTTTGTGGGCTAATTTGAATATGGTGAGTTGCATTGATATTTTAATGAGTTGAAATTTAAGTATAGTATTTACATGTTATATACTTTATGAGGGTATCAGATTCAACATTTTTATTAGATCTAAATTATATAAGCAGTGTATATCAATTGTCTTGATTAAATAATGTTCCGAGTTATAATTCTTATCGAAGTGGGACATATGCGATTTGCGCTTTGGTTGTTAGGATAAATTATCATTTTATTTAGAATTTGGAGTGGTTTAGGGATGATATCATTTGAATATATCTTCATTCATCAAGAAATTAATTGTAAACTATTGGCAAAAGCTAAATTGCAACCTCCCTACTTGCTACTAGTAGGTTGGTCGCGAAAACCACGTGTTTCAACTGAGTCAACTCAATGTGCTTCAACTGAGTTCTTTCTGCAATTTGCTTTGCTGGGAAGAAAAAGTGTCAGTTCCATATCAATAGTTAAATATCTGTTAACTTTAAACATTTATCGATCCAATAATATGCTATGCAAAACAGATCCATAAAGTTAAACTATTAATAGCCAGCCACACTATCAAATTATCCATCCATTTGTTATACATCTTCATATATTTATTGAATAAATGTATGTTCTTGATAATATGGATCTCTAGGGACACTCGTATTTTATTGAAAAGTTTCGACTGTTTGGAAGATTTTGGGGAGGAATGATAAGTATTTTGGGGTGATGAATTTTGGAATTTTGGGAAGACAACTTTTTTTATTTTAAAATTTGGAAGAATTAAACCAATTAAAAAAATTATCCATTGTGATAACGGGAATTGAATGATTTTGAAAAATAAGATATTGTTATATAAAAATAGTTAATGTTTACTAAATTTAAAAATTTGATGCACACTAAAGAATTGGAACATCAATTTATTGTTGGCAACATAAACTATACGTCTTCACCAACGACAACTTTCAAATTTTCTACCTTTTTTTTTCTTTTTCCCCCTCTATAATAGCACACTTAAAGTAAATTCACTTAAATTAAAAAGAAGAAGAGAGGCATGAATATGGATTGGTGGTTTAATAGGGGGGGGGGGGGGGGTGACAGTTTATTTAGGTTATCAAAAAATTCCTTGCATGCTTCATCAAATTCAAAAAAATTATGTTTTTAGTTTCAATGCACATTTTTTGTGATCAAGAGAAGGTTTTCTAAGACAAATCTCAAAAGAAATCTATATATGCCATAATTATATATAGAAATCCCTATTTTATGTTACCTTAAGTGTGGTACATTCAAGATATTATTGAGTAAATTTTGGCTCTATATAATGAACAAATAAAATAGACAACGACATTTACAAAATCCAATTAAATAAATAAAGAATCAATACCATACTTCAAACCGGATATTGATTCGAGTATTGGGTTATTAATCCAACAATAAAATTGATGTAGAAGAACTGAGTGACCCATAACATATATGTCACTATTTATAAATATAAATACAGTCATTTATGATGGTTAGACTAAAAAATATATATTGAAAACTATTTTTAAAGTGTTATTGTGGATGAGGCCTTTGAGGATATATAATTCAACTGATGTCACAGCTCCAATTTTTAAAAATGAAAAACAATAACACATTTTGAATTTGATGCTAATTCATAAAAGAAAAATAAAATAACTTTCATAAACAACCTCATAAATCAGAACTTTTTTTTTTTATAAAATATAATTCAACACAAGTACCATAGCAGAATCATTTAACAAAAATATTTAACCAAACATTTAATAGAGCATTTGGTGGAAGCAAACTTAAATAAATAATTTTTCAATAAAAGTAACCATGTCTCAAAAAATCATTACCAAAATTATTTGGTGAAAAAATTTACGATAAAAAAGAAATAAAAAGATCTTGTTCCTGACCTTCTTTTCACTTTCTTTCTTCTTCTTTTGTTTTCTCCCATTTCTCTCTCCCTCACCTTACCCTCTGTAACTCTTCCATATCTCATAACTATCAAAATTCTAATTTCATTTTATAAAACACATTTTGTGGAGTTATTGTTGAGGTAGATATCTACTGTATATTTTCTTTGATTCATGGTTGGATTATAATTCCTATAGTTATTGTTAGGTTAAATATCTATTGTAATTTATGGTTGGATTAGAATTCCTAAATATCAATCTTGCTAGGAAGATAAATTCTAAATAAACTCTATTTATTAATTAAAATTACATGGGTTTGGTTTCGGGCTTATTAAAATTCTAATGGGTTATCATTAAATTAATCAAGTTTTAATTGAAAAAATTAAAAGATTCATGAAATTATAAAATTATAAAGATTAGAATTATCTTAGTATATAGTTATGAAATTTGGGGATGTTACATACGAATCTACAATATTTTGGTATGTGTTCAAATATCAATTTTTTATGAATGAATTTCCTTAAAACGTATTGAATGCAGTGTAATATATGGATTCAAATACATTTGTTTTTCAAAGCTGGTATTCAAATCACTTAATCCAATCACAATCTTCATATCCTAATCAACAAAATAAAACTAAAGATTTCAACTAACCGGACACTTTCTATATTATTACTTTTATTTTTAACTAAAATAATACTGGTTTATATATAGACTATTAAATCTGAGATATAATTGTCACGTGGCGGCTATATATGCGGAAGAATTTCAAACTCTTTATTTTTATAATAAAATTATAGATTACAGATTCTTGTTAGTTTCCGAAATCAATATGGACAATCTTCTTATGGAAAAAAGATATTTCATAATAAATTTAAAATACATCAAAAATAGGATTAATCCACATATTCGAATAATATTTATGGATAGATACATATCCGGAAATTATCTTTATATAAATTAGGAAGTTCGTAGTGCAAACTAATTAGTACATAATATTCTCAAAACCTGTTACACGAGATCAACGTGAAATAATAATAATCTGTTATCAATAAGCGATTAAATCGGGATAAAATCTTGTGATTCCATATTTATTTATATATACACACACACAACGTATAGTCAAGATAGAGTTGTATGACTATAAACAATCTTTGAACTTCAAACCCCTTATCTTGAAGAGAAAGTATAAGATGGAGGTTGAACAGAAGAAGAATGGAGAATGTTCTAATGAGAAAGATCTTAATGATTGGCTTCCGATTACGTCGTCGAGAAACGGCAAATGGTGGTACTCGGCTTTCCACAACGTCACCGCCATGGTCGGTGCCGGAGTTCTTGGCCTCCCATACGCCATGTCCCAACTCGGATGGTATTTGTTTTCGACGTACCATGATTTATTTCGTGTTTTATCTTTTATTTCAATGATATATAGTATGATATCGATTATTAGAGCATGCATGATGAATATTCTTGAAGTTGTTGACTAAAACCCTAATTTTGCAATTTTTGATTTAATCAATTCTGATTTTTTGTCAACTTTGCACTTTTATTTGTATCTTTAATTTAGTGGTGAATTAAGTCGTAAAATCATCTGGATTTTCTACTTTGGTTCTCCTTTGACTTTTTACTCGTCATGTTTGAAACAATTTCTCAATATATATTTTTTTATAATATGTACATATACATGATATACAAATTTATTCGTATTAAGCCTTGAGTAAATCCTTAATATTGGGAATGTTGCGATTTTTTATTTTATCGGTTCTGATTTTTGTCCAATTAAATATACTAACGTGAATTAAGTCCTAAAGTCATCTGAATTCTCAACTTTGACTCCTAAGACTTTTCGTGGTCAAGTTTGAGTCAAATTCTCAATTTCTATAAACTCTAATTTTGATTTGTACATGACCATGCAGTGGATTAAAATTGCAACGAATCAAGATTTTGTTTGTTAATTTTCATCTGATTTTGATTTAGACATGATCATGTAGAGGACTAAAAGTGCAACGAATCAAGATTTTGTTAGTTAATTTTGATTTAGAGACATGATCATGCAGAGGATAAAATTGCAATTATCAAGATTTTGTCAGTAAGTGATGAGATTGATGAATTGTGTTACAACAAACAATAGGGGTCCAGGAGTTACAGTGATGATACTATCATGGATCATCACACTATACACCTTATGGCAAATGGTGGAGATGCACGAGATGGTTCCGGGCAAGCGTTTTGACCGGTACCACGAGCTGGGGCAGCACGCATTCGGGCAGAAACTGGGGCTGTGGGTGGTGGTGCCGCAGCAGCTCATGGTTGAAGTCGGTGTCAACATCGTTTACATGGTGACCGGAGGCAAATCCCTCAAGAAAATACACGACATCGTTCGCCCCCATCACCCCATGAAGCTTTGCTACTTCACTATCATCTTTGGCTCTGTCCATTTTGTCCTCTCCCATCTTCCTAACTTCAACTCTGTCACCTTCATCTCCATCGCCGCCGCTGTCATGTCGCTTAGGTACCATGTTTTGTCTATAATTTCTAGGTTGTGTTTTGACGTTGATTGATGTTTAAATGATTGATTGCAGTTATTCGACGATAGCTTGGGTGGCTTCTTTACATAAAGGCGTGTCGCCTGATGTGACATATATGAGCAGGGCGTCGACGGATGCGGGGAAGGTGTTTGGGTTTCTGAGTGCATTGGGAGATGTGGCATTCGCCTTTGCGGGCCACAATGTTGTGTTGGAGATTCAAGCGACTATCCCTTCGACGCCTGAAAGGCCTTCGAAGAAGCCCATGTGGAGGGGTGTCATCATCGCTTACATAGTTGTGGCTCTTTGTTACTTCCCGGTTGCCTTTGTAGGTTATGCGGTTTTTGGGACGAGCGTGGAGGATAATATCCTCATCTCACTCGAGAAACCGGCTTGGCTTATTATTGTTGCCAACGCCTTTGTCGTGATCCATGTCATTGGAAGTTATCAGGTACGTACAAGGTTTTTGAACCTTGTGTCGTTTATTTGGATTGTCTGTTGGTGCGACTTATGTTGATTTGTGTGGGAGTTTATAGGTTTTTGCGATGCCGGTGTTTGATATGGTGGAATCGTTTCTAGTGAAGAAGGTGAATTTGAGTCCTAGCCGATTGCTTCGTATAGTCACGCGTACTACTTATGTTTGTAAGTACTTTCAATATTCCATCTTATTTTGTTAATAGTAGATGAAACATAGACTAAAATAGAAATACTAATATTGAATATTGGTTAATTGAATGCAGGTCTCACTATGATATTGGCTATTTCATTTCCTTTCTTTGGTGGGCTTCTTAGCTTCTTTGGAGGCTTTGCATTTGCTCCAACTTCTTACTTTGTAAGCTACCAAAAACCCTAACTCTCTCTCTCTCTCTCTCTCTCTCTCTCTCTCTCTCTCTCTCTCTCTCATATTAACTAACATATGTAATATTGGCCTTGTAGCTTCCATGTATAATGTGGCTTGCGCTCCATAAACCCAAAAGATTTAGCTTGTCTTGGTTGGCTAATTGGGTAAGTCATTACTTAATTTCTCTTACAAAACATATATACAAACAACACACCACACCATACCTATTGAATAATGATAATTTGAAATATTATGAAATCTAATATTTGAATGAATATTGATTGTGATTTGCAGACGTGCATTATTCTTGGTGTATTGTTGATGATTTTGGCCCCAATTGGTGCATTGAGGCAGATCATATTGCAAGCTAAAGACTACAGACCCTTCTCTTGATTCTTCACAATTCACATAACAATTGTGTTTAATGTTTATTAACATTTAATACTGTTTAAATTGTTAAGAGTAGCTAGGCTTCCTTTCGTTTATCAAGGCGTGTGAGTAACTATTGATCAATGTTATTTGCCTATTTGATCAATATTTAGATTCAACACTTATGATAGCTAGGTTTAAATTTTTCATTGGAATTAGTGATGATTTTAATGACTGTGACTTGATTGTTTATAGGTGATTATTTTAGTAGTTATTTTAATAGTTATCGTTAAGTCCCATCTTTATGCTAAGAGCTTATAAGTCCTTTCTCAAAGAAGAATATTTAATCTTTTTTTTTTTGTTAATTTCTTCAAATCTGATCGTTTGAATTACAAAATGCTCATTACTGATATTTTAATAATTTTACCATTTTATTTATTCAAACATTTCAATCAATTCATTTTTATAATATATATGATAAAATATTTTATAAGATGTAAAAATTCATGACAATAACCATTAGTGAACTGCAACCATTTTAGTTAGCCACGTTGTGTCACAAACCCACATGTTATAACTTATATCTCCAAATCTCTATGTTTTTTTATATTATTAATGAACTATTAAGTTAATTAATATATGATATCTCCAAATCTCTATGTTTTTTATATTATTAATGAACTATTAAGTTAATTAATATATGAATAGTATTAAATAGTATTAATATTGTGATATTGAATTAGTTACAAATTCAACTTAATTTTAATAATATTTAATGCTATTACAATTTTAAGATTTTATAAAGAAAAATAATAAGTAATAATGCAGTAAAATATTTATATTGAATGAATTTGGAAACACGAAAAATATGTTAATTACATGAGACATTAAACAAATAATTACTTTACTACTTTAGAATCTATATAAAGTGATGCACTGTATGTTTATATTCAAACTTATATTTGTCTTATCTAATAAATTTTGAAGTCCATATTTATTTCCCTAATAAGAAAACGAATTTTGTGATGAGCAAAACAATTCATTTTATAATGGTTAATGGTTACTCGTGTGGTGAAGATTAAAACATCAAAGAATAAAATTAAATTTAAAGAAAAAGTTAATACTTTTTTTTTTTATAAGAGATCAACTATTTTAGTTAATTGTTAAGCCTATTTTATTAGTTTATAACTTTGTAAAAAAAAAAAAAAAAAAGGAATAATTTCAATTTTGGTCATGTATGTAAAATATTTTCATTTAGCAGAAGTTCTAACGTAGCAATCAAATTCCGGCTACTATGTCAGTGATTTTGAAAATTTTGATAAAAAATGACTAAAAAAAAAGTTAAAACATAGAGGACCAAAATTGGAAAATAGATATTTAATTGTCAAAAAATGAAAAGTGTCTTTACATGATAAAAATTGAAATTCACCTTTAAAATTATTTAAGTTAAATAATGTCATACTATATATATACATGAATATATATAATTGTATTTTGTTTGCATGAATATATTTATTTTAATTATGTAATATTTTTGTATATATTAATATTAAATAATATAAAAATATTACATGATGTATAAAAAATCATGATTACATAAAAAAATTAATTACCCAACTCGATTATAAAGTCAAGTATTTCAGATTGAAAATCCCATTAGAAATAATTATTTGAAATCCAAACGAGTTGACCAAAATAATTTCTTTTTCCCACATGTTAATGCATATATCTACATTGTTTAAAGTTTAAACAAAAAAAAAAAAACAAAAAAACCCGTTAATAACTAACAAAACTAACTTTATCCACTTACACATACAAAACCCCATCCGAATAAGGTTTCTCCCAAAACCCCAAAATGCAAGCTCTCCAAACCCTCTCCATGTTCACAACCCTTCTTCCCCTTCCTTCAAAACCCCTCCTTAAACCCTCATTATCCCACAAATCCCTCTTCTCCACCAAGCCCTTCAAGCCCTTTCTTCCCCGCGCATACTCCTCCGACGAGTTTCCGGTCGGAGACGACGACGCATTTCTCGCATCCTATGGCCCCAAGGAGAAGATGTCTGAAGAGGAAGCCCGAAAGCAGAACTGGATTGAAAGGGGATGGGCCCCATGGGAAGAAATCCTCACCCCTGAAGCTGATTTTGCGCGGAAGTCCCTCAATGAAGGCGAGGAGGTGCCCCTTCAATCGCCGGAAGCGATTGAGGCTTTCAGAATGCTGAGCCCTAAGTATCGGCAGAAGAAAATTGCGGAAATGGGGCTCACGGAGGATGAGTATTACGCTAAGCAGTTTGAGATTAGGGGAGAAATTCCGGAGCCGTTGGAGACTACGTGGAGTGGGCCTCTGGTGTTAGGCCTGGTGCCGCCTAGGGATTGGCCGCCGAGGGGGTGGGAGGTGGACAAGGAGGAGTTGGAGTTTATTCGTGGGGCCCATAAGATCTATTCGGCTTTGAGATTGGATTATGAGAAGGTGGAGGAGAGGTTGGAGAAGGGGACGCAGTCGGAGGATTTGTTGTTGGAGAGGTACAAGGTGTTCTTGAAGCAATACGAGGAGTGGGTGGAGGCAAATAGAGATCGGTTGGAGGAGGAATCGTATAAGGTTACTTCTGGATACTGTGATTTTATAATGCGGTTAATTTCCTTTTTTAGGGCTTTTTGCTGCAATTTCATATTGTTTGTGTCAGTGATTGGATTGAGTAGGTAATATGATTTGTTGCTATATCTTAGGATGGTTCTCTTATTTGGTATTTTTGCCTAGAGTAACAGAAAAGTTTGATATGCATTGGCTTATTGTGTTTAGCTGTGTTTTACTTATGCATTCTTTTGGATGAGTTTATGATCTTTGAGCATTTTGTTATGAAATGTGTCTACTGTTTAGTTCCGAAACATGGAATTGTGCTTATTTTATCATTACCTAGAAGTTCAAAGAAATTCTTATTTTGAATTTAGCATGATGCTAATAGATTGGATCTTGCTAAAGAGTAATTGGTGCACACTGATAGAAGTAACATGTCTGTCCCATTTTGTGTGTAATTGGAAAGAAAATCTGAGAAAGGGATGACAAGGTGTTTGTTATCCTTGCAGCATGACCAAGATTATTATCCTGGCAGGAGGAAAAGGGGAAATAAGTACAAAGACGACATGGTAAGATGAATGTTGTGCCTTTTATCATTATCTTTTTGCTTGATTAGTCGGTGAGCTAACTTCCCCCTTTTGTTCTGGCCTGCAGTATGAGCTTCCATTCTATTACCCAGGACAGGTAAATTATTCACAGTTCTTCACTTCCTTTGTTTTACTTTTCCTTAATGTTTTAAAGTTGTCCCTGCTTGATTAGATATCAATTGGTCTCCTTTCTAGTTTTGATGTGAGCCTTACTTATTTATCTGTTTGTTTGTTTGTATGATCACCTGGGTCTGAATATGCTACTCAATTTACTAGATTATTATTCATTCTTAAAAACAATGAAATGAATCTTACTCTCAATCAATTTCTATGCTTGAAGATTAAGTAATTTGATAAACAGGTTTTGGGTTGGACTTGTACCCAAAAAGAGAGCTAAAAATGTCAGTAATGGGAATTCTTTTTCTTTATAGATTTGTGCTGGTAAAGTGACTGCTGTGCATCTTCATCAAGGAGCGTTTGTCGACATTGGAGGCGTGCATGATGGGTACGCATTATTTCCTATGGGATTCCTTAAATAAGTGTTTGTATCGATTCCCTTTCTTCAAGCTAAATTTCTGGAGTGTCTGTTTCTGACAATTTGAACATAATGTACAATTTCTTAAAAGTTGAAAAATTGACCTTTAGTTTGAGTGATGTAATGCTCAATCAGTATCTAAATTTCAGCTTAACCTACCTTTTGATACTAACATATGAATAGTTCATTTGTATCAAAATCATTGCAAAACATCACATATGTCTTTGTTAGGCAAAATAATTATAACACACTACTTACCTTGGTCCCTCAAATCATATCTCAGAGGACTTGAAAACAAGGAGATATATGCTATATAAAATTCACTACATGTGCTAGTGAGCAATTAAGCTAATCAAAGTTACAATCCCCCTCCCCAACATTCATTTTGAAATCATCCTTGGCTCTTTCTATACTATACTTCATGTCTAGAATGGTAAGTCATGGTGCTGATGGTGGTGATCTCCAAGTTGGTATGTCTATTATCAGGGGTACCAAATGCTTATGTGGTTGCCATCTATATTAAACATGTTTCAGCTATCCAGTATATAATTATATTTCTAAACCCTTACAAATGGACTAGTGTCTATAAACTTGACTCTGGTGACTAGTAGATTTCCATTATGCTACTCGTGTTAGCTTCCATTAGAACCTGACGCTCCCAAGCAGTAAGATGTACTTTCCACGCAAACCATCCAAAATTCGTGGAAACTTCCAATTTTGTCGAGATATGCCAAAATGATGATGCATGTTCTGCTAAAATATTTATGTTTCATGTTGCCCTTGATCTTCTTAAAAATAAAGCATTGTAATTTACTATCTATTACTCCCTCCATCACAAAAAATAAATAAATAAATAAATAAATAAATAAATAAATCTTGATTCTCCAAAGTACAAGTTTTCATTTTGTGGTAAACCAAATGAAGGTACAGTTTTTTAATTTTTTTTAATTTTTTTATAAGCCATCAATTCCTACTTATACCCCTCTATTTATTCATCTAATACTCTTAAGCATTTTTTTCAAAAAGGCATTATAAAGATTTCAATTAATAATTTTGTCTCCAATCAAAAGATACAGATAACATTATCAAACTTCGAATCATCTGAAGTTGTTAGACATAAATTAGGCCTGCCCTTCACAATCAAGCCTCTTCAATATGAGTGACCGACTTGTTAAGAAAGTGCCGATATAAGTAAAACACTTTGATTAATATTTATGTGAAACTAGAACCACTACTTCATTGGGTTGTGTAAATGTTATAGACATTCATTAATAGAATTTGTAGAATTAGTATTTGAATTTCCTTAGAGTTATTAACTTTTTTATTCTTTGTCTGCTTTTATCTAAGTTCTTATCACTAGGCTTTTGTATAAAATGATGGTGATGTATTTGATGCATATCAGGTGGGTTCCTATCAAACGTAATGACTGGTATTGGATCCGACATCACATCAAAGTTGGTATGCACGTTGTCGTTGAAATTTTGGTATGTTATGCATAACTGTGTCTGTTCTTGCATTTATTGCCATTCAACTTTCTATCTCTTTGTCAACCTCATTTGGTCCTCTTTAATTTGTTCACATGCATCACTTTCTTATGTGATGAATAATTTTCTTTAGATAGTTCACTGACAACTAGCCCCTCAAAATTGTAAGACATGAGACAACATAGTTCACTGTATGATGTGGAAATGTTTTTGTATTGGTTTACTCTGTGGAGAAGTTTGCTCTGCTCATTTTGGATGTATATTTTCATTAAACCACCAACATTCAACAAATCATGCATTCTGAGGAGTTGTTTTGTATATTTTCCTCTGTATGCAGGCTAAACGAGATCCTTATCGCTTTCGATTTCCTATAGAGATGCGGTTTGTCAATCCTAATATAGATCATCTAATGTAAGCTTCCAATCTCAAACTTATAGTTTCAAGTCATTAACTCTAGTATTGCATTTACCCTTAACTATAAATCTCTATCCTTTTCTATGAATCAGTGCCCTTTCTATTTGTGACATGTATAACTCTGCTGCTTGCTTAATATCTCGCAAGTTCCATTTGATTATTTCCCAGTTCATTGATATCATATATGATGTTCTTGCAGCTTCAATACATTTGATTTCCCCCCAATATTTCATCGTGACGAGGATACCAGTCCAGATGAATTACGCGTGAGTAAATTTTTCTCTGCTTGAAAGTTTCAGTTTAGTATCATACATGTACTATAAACAAGGCGCTGGTTAGTTACCATAAACCAATATAATCTCTGAAATTCATTGCATGCTCTGAGATCTGAGTTGTTGTTGGTAGAATGGTGACAATGAACTCCATGATTATGCTTCTAGTATCACTGTTAAATGTACATATTTAAATGAAATTTAAACAACATTCACATGTTTTTTACTAGTAACATATTGTGTTTGGTTCAATAGTACTTAATTTTTTTTATTATTCAAGGAGATTTAATTATCTTATATACTCTTTATATGAAAAAGAATCTTCAGGGTTAATGTGACATTGTTCTAGTCTTCTTTTCTTTACTTTTCTAATTATTTTTGAACTTGTTCAAATCATATACCAATCCATCGTTGCTCTAGTAGATCTCTCAGATCATGATATTCAAGTGAGATTTCTGTTTATGTTTATGCATTGTCAATTTGTTCCTATTTGCAGCGTGATTGTGGAAGACGTCCCATTCCTAGAAAAGATCCTGGAATCAAATGGGAGGAGGAACCTTTATTATCAAACCACCCATACGTTGATAAGGTATTCTTAACCATAAATTAGTTTAGTTTGGAGTAGTCTAATTCAGTTATTTCAAGGAATATACAACCTAATAGCCACAAGATTCATTGAAAGTTATTTCTTTTATATATATATATATATATTGGAAGCACATTTTCTTATATTTCTCATGACATTAACATATATGGCCTGTTAATTTACTTGTTAGCAATTAGCTTGGTCTTTTGTCTTTCAAGAAGAATGGGTAAGAGTTTTGCTTCATAACTAACCATTCATGTGATTGAGTAATTATATTGTATATGGCTAAAATGTGGAAAGGTGATGCTGATTAACACATGTCCAACCTTGTTTTTATGTTTCTATGATTGCTTTACTAATATTCATCAAACTCTCCATTTCTCTTTTGCGATCTTTTTTTTTTTAAATTTTTTTGTTAAGCTGAAAGATTGATTTTATTTCTAAATGTTGTCAACTATCGAGCATAGCCTTGGCTAGATAACGAGCTAGTATGTATCTAAGTTTTTTGGAATTTCTGAATATGAATACCAAAGACTGTTAAGTTTGTAGCCAGTTTTTCACGAATCAGCCTTGTTAGGCACCAGGTGGACCTAGATGTCTAGGTGCTGCCTCAATTTTCATTTTCATTTTTCAAAATGATTCAAATGATGCCGTTTTGTCTTTATATTTAATTTTTACAAAGAATCAAAATATTAAAGTTAAAACACAATAAATACACTAAGTGTAAAAAAACTTACAATAATTTTGATATATCTATTACCTATATAAATGTGTGAATGTTTCTTACAAAATATGAATGACCGAATGTATCCTTATCAAAGATTATTATTTAAGGTTATAATAGTAATTTAGGATTTTCATATTTAAATAATTTTTATATTAGAATCCTAATTCAAAATCTTATAGAATCCTATTATAATTAGAACTCTAATATATAAGGTATTTGTATTATTTTTTGTTCTTAATTTTAAT
The DNA here is from genome assembly GCA_946896805.1 of Scutellaria galericulata. Taxonomy (NCBI): domain Eukaryota; kingdom Viridiplantae; phylum Streptophyta; class Magnoliopsida; order Lamiales; family Lamiaceae; genus Scutellaria; species Scutellaria galericulata. The sequence continues at coordinate 12,494,212 of OX335797.1, forward strand.
TGATCTCCACGTGCAATGCACGTGATCTAAAACTAGTAGTTAGTAAAAGTTCAAATCAGTAGTAGATGGTCTATGTACGAGTCAAGAAAGCCTTTAAGTGAGCTTGAATCCTTTTTTGTTTTCAACATTTATATTAGATTAATAATAAATATATATTAAAAAATAATTTATTAGGCCTCCTAGCGATTTCTGCAACAACGTTTGTAGTGTGTATGAGCTTCAGTTCACTAACTACAAATGTTGGTATTAGTTGTCAGTTGTTGCTGTTTCTGGGCCCTCGTTTCTGTTACTCAGCAAGATTACTTAGCATCTTGTTTATTCTTTTATTTTTATATTTTATGCAGCTATGGCAGATACATAACGCTGAACAGATGATCTTGGATGATGTGGAGGCCAATCCTCTTAAATATAAAGATAAAAAGTTAACAGAACTGAGTGATGAAGAAGAAATCAATGAAGAGAACAGTGTGGAGTATGGAAAAGCTTATTATAAGAAAACAACAGTTCCCAGAATGACATTGGTAACTATTTTAAAATCTTCGTTATGTGGATTATCCGTGGGATCATTTATGTAACATTGGTCAATACTTATTGGCAGAAAGTAAGTGTAAAAGAACTTGACTTGGAAGCTGCCCTTGCTGAGCGTCAGGTTAGTATGCGATTTCAAAGATTATTCAGACTTCATTACTCATTTCTCTTTGTTTTCTTTGTCAATAGCTACATTTGTAGAATTTCAATAGCATACTTGTGAAGGACTTTTAGTTAATTTTCTGATTATTAGATTGAGTTCATAGTATTCTTTATTCGTTTTTGCCATTAGTCGTCCTGAAACATAATTTACGCAACAATCTCCAGTTTGGTTATCATTCCACGTGTTCTCAGAATCTTTACTTTTATTCAAGTAAAAAGAAAATGCATTTCTATATGTTTATCTCTGTGTTGTTTCAGTTTCATAGTAAACTAAGGAAAGAAGCTGAAGAACGAGGAGAGACGTACAAAATTACGAAGCTGAGGCGTAATGAGGAAATGGACGAATATGACCTTATCCATTGGCGGAGATCATTTGAAGAACGAGAAGCTCTCCTCCGAGATATAAGCTGGTTTAATTCATCTCCAAACTCTTTCCAAATTTATTCGAATCCTCAACTGATTTACAAACATTTTTTATGTGACTACAAAGAGAAAATCCGTAATATTTGATGATTGTTGAAGAAACAACTCTTCATTGTTCAGTTTGGCAATAATCATGTTCTATAACTTGCAGTCGCCAGGCAGTTGGGCTTCCATTGGAAGAGCCGGGTAGGTATGTGGACCCTAGCTTCTTTGGAAAAGACCAATACGACCCTGATAGTCCCTTGTATCGTTATGACTATTGGGGAGAGCCAAAGAATTCTGAGAAGAGCAAGCAAGAACGCATGACAGATGCACACAACAAATCGATTGTTGGCAAAGGAACCGTTTGGTATGACATGTCGTACGAAGATGCTGTTAAGCAGGAAATGGAGAGGGAAAGACTTGGAATCAAACCGAAAGAGTATGAAGAAGAAAAAGATCCAAGGAGGGTAGAGGATGAAGATGATGACGATGATGAATATAACGAGTACCTTTACAGCTTGCTGGGCTCATCAAGCGCCACGGTGTCGAGCCAGCCTCATGTCAATGGTACTGAATCTTCAAGATTATCAGATGAAGGAATATTTGAGGATTAGTTTATAGAGATAACAGTAAAACTCCACAGGATGAGAGAGAATTTTTGTAGCTGTACATACAGGATCGAATTGTATAATGGAGATAACTGTATCCATATCTATACACATTAGTCACCTTCAACAATATTTATGAACTAAGTTTTGCTTTGCATTTACCATTATTACCTATAATAATCCTCCAAATTAATTGTATAATTTTGTTATTTGGATTTACAAAATGCACCCGGAAGAATATGATGATCATGGCCTCATAAAGGTTTGAGAATATGAAAATGAAATTAGGAGAAAATCTTGACAAACATAATTTCACATTTATAGCAATTGCATTCGTTGCAGTTTGAAAAGGACTTTGTTGACTCATCAGCAAGCTGAAAATATTGAGATTGTCTTAAAGTCGAGGAGATTCGATATGTTGCGACAAATAATTTTAGAATAAAGTTGTATAAAATTTTAAAAAATAGATAATTATAAACAAAATCAAACTTTTGAAAACGCACTTAAATTGGATCATATGGAGTATAATTATATTTACTATTACATAATCTATAATAATAAAGATAAAACATTATGAAAAAGTTAAAACTAGAGTTGAATAGCATTAGGACAATAGAATGAATAAACAAACTGAAATCGATATCTTAAAAACCGAATAAATTCAATTCGGATTATTTTCGGTTTTGAATCGGTTTTGCCTGATTTTAGGCTGAACCTGATTCGGCCCACATAAATGGGCTGAGGCCCGGATATAAAACAAGCAATGGGTATAATGCAGCCAAAATTAAATATATTGTGGGTGGGCCCCCCCATATCCTAGCCCAAATTGCAACTCCCAAGGCAGAATGGCACGTTATTCAAAACTAATCTCATCTCTTCCATTATCAATATCATCATCTTTCATTTTCTACGCCATTTTACTATTTTTAGCCCATACTCAACTCATTCATGCCTATCCCATTCTCACCCCTCCATTTTTTATAAAACCTCATGCAAATATAATCTATATCATCAATTAGTTCTAAGAAATCCGTTTTTTTAGGCAATCTCATAAACCAATTTTTTTTTTGTTTTTATCTTTATTTTTATTAATCAATTATATCATTAATATGATACATGATTGTGCGATCTAAAATTAAAAAATTAATTATACTTTACGATTTTTTTTTCATATTATTTTTCTAAAATATTTTGGTCAATTTTATATTGATAAGGAATAGGGTCATTTAAACTAAGTTTAAATGGTATAAACTCATGAAAATGAAATAATATGATTTTATTAGATTAAGATAAAGTTGTACGATAAATATTTAGATTGTATGAATTTATGTAAATAAAACAGTTTAATTCTATTGATATAAGATGAAATTGTATGACTTAAAATTTAATGATACAAATTAATAAAAATGATAGGGAAAAAAAAAAAGAATTAAAGCATTCAAATTTAATTATTATAAAATAATTAACATTAAATTGTGAGTGAATGAAAAATAACCCAATTAATATTATAAAAAATGTAGAGATGGATGAACACATTTTTATAGATAAACACTACCTCCCAAGGCTCTTTATATATATCTACCTCATCATGCCACCTTCTTCATTCAAACAAATCAAGCTAGTGATTGAACATCAAAAGTAGAGAAGAAAAGCATAGAAATGGTGGGGTTTGAAAGCTTCATTGAAAGCCCTTCAAAGGAGAGGACAAGTGTTGTTGGATACGATGTGCCAGAGGGTGTGATTGTAAGAGGAAGATATGATCCTGATTTTGCAAGAATTCTTACAAAGGATGCTTTGCAATTTGTGGTTGCTTTGCAGAGGGAATTTAGGAACCATATTAAGTATGCAATGGAGTGCAGAAAGGAGGCTAAGATGAGGTACAATAGTGGGGCCTTGCCGGCCTTTGATCCCGCCACCAGCTCCGTCAGAAACGCCGACTGGCTCTGCGCGCCGCCGCCGCCTGCGGTGGCCGATCGGAGGGTGGAGATCACCGGACCTGTTGAGAGGAAGATGGTCATCAATGCACTCAATTCTGGTGCCAAGGTTTTCATGGTAATTTTACTCTTGAATTTCTTTACTACTCTCTAAATCAAACCTTTTATTTCATGCATCAGTTATTTAAAAAAAAAAAAAGGAAATTAGGATTAGTTTCTCAATTATGAATCGCATGTGACATTATATTATTCTAGGAGATGAATATATATGTGATGTAGAAATTCTGTCTGGTTTTTATTCATCTAATTTTAATGCAAGATAGTTTGTGTTGAAAAAGGAAACAATAGGATGCAACTCAACACATAGTAATGGTTTTTGCATTGAATTTGACTCAAAAGTTAGACCAAAAGAATTTATAGTATGATGACGAAATTTTGACGGGCCACCTACAATATGAAGTTATTTATGTCATCTACACTAACTCGTATCATCTAAATTTAGATTGTACCACTCTATCTTATACTAACAGAATAATATATTTTCATTTTCATGAGTTCATACCATTCAAACTTGGGTCATTTGACCCTATTCCTTACCAAATGTATAATTGACAAAAATGTCTTAAAAAAAAAAGTAAAAATTAAAAAGACAACAAATTTTTTTTTTAAGAAATCGGCTAAGAATGTGGGGGTTTTCACAACTTTTATTTCCATTACACTTACATGGGTCATAACAAATCAATATTTCAAGAAGGCAATTCAGAACAATAACATTTGGTAACTCGGGCTTAAAACTTTCAATCGGATTGAACACGATCCCTTGTATCGTACGTGAAACCAGCATTCGATCCGATGATATATACATGATACAGGCAGATTTTGAGGATTCGCTATCTCCAACTTGGGAGAATCTGATGAGGGGACATGTGAACCTAAAGGATGCTGTGAATGGAAGTATAAGCTTCCATGACAAAGGCAGAAACAGAGTGTACAAACTCAATGAAAACACAGCTAAGCTCTTTGTCCGGCCCCGAGGGTGGCACCTCCCCGAGGCTCACGTCTTCATCGACGGTGAGCCCGTCACCGGTTGCTTGCTCGACTTTGGCCTCTACTTCTTCCACAACTGGTCCACCTTTCGTAGGACCCAAGGCCAAGGCTTCGGGCCCTTCTTCTATCTCCCCAAAATGGAGCACTCGAGGTAACCGTCTGATCCCCTGTTACATTTGATGTTTCGTCTTACATCAAACAAGAAATTTTCCTTATTATGCTAGTTTGATCACTTTTCTTTTGTTAAATACTTATATGTATTGAATGTGACACATTTACTTGAATAAAGCAAATAAAAAGTAATGGTAGTTAGATATGATATTAATTTGCATAGTATTTATAAGTTAAAGTTAGGAATAACAAATAGGGTTAAAATATCAAGTCACCCAAAGTATGTTTTTTTTTTTTTTGAGCAATTTTGTGGATTTTACCTTTAAAGTTCATGGTTTTTTATCATTTTTTTTCTACTTTGCAACCTATGTTTTTTTTCAGATTTTCTTCTAGTCGAAATTGAATTTGGTTTTGATGTCCCAATTTGCTAACCAAAATAAATGAAACCTACATCAAAATACTCCACATTTGAAACCAAACGGAAGCCCCAATCAATTTTTTGATTTCATTCAATTCAAGTTTATTCAAGCAAAAATTGAATGAAAATTTGATTTTGACCGGAAAATTTATCTGAAAGTGGCATTAGGTTGCAATCGAAAAAAATCATAAACCTTGCACGAGCCTTTTGGTCTTTTCATAGTTAAATTGTTTATTCGTAATTTTCACAAACCTTGAAATATATCTGATAATTTAACCAAACCTCAAGTGTGAAAGATGTAATACACCCAAATATTTTTTTACATTATATTACAAAAACATTGTGATTGGTAGCATGGTAGAAAGATTAGAAGATTATAAAGTGATTACAAGGGAAATAATACACTTGTGCAGAGAAGCAAGGATATGGAACAGTGTGTTTTGGATGGCAGAGAAAATGGTTGGATGTGAGAAAGGAAGCATCAGAGCCACAGTGCTGATTGAAACATTGCCAGCTGTGTTTCAAATGGATGAAATTCTGTATGAACTGAGAGATCACTCACTTGGTTTGAACTGTGGTAGATGGGATTACATTTTCAGCTATGTCAAGACTTTCCAGTCACACCCCGATCGCCTCCTCCCCGACAGGGTTCAAGTCGGCATGGCTCAGCACTTCATGAAGAGCTACTCCGAGTTGCTCATTAGGACATGCCACAGACGCGGAGTGCACGCCATGGGAGGGATGGTACGTTCTTGTCTAGTTTTATGAGTACACTTCTTTTTTACAAAATCCCTCCGTCTTTGTTAAACAGGCGGCGCAGATTCCGATCAGAGACGATCCGAAGGCGAACGAGGCGGCCCTAGACCTGGTGAAGAAGGACAAACTGAGGGAAGTGAAAGCAGGCCATGATGGAACATGGGCAGCTCACCCAGGACTAATCCAGCCCATAATGGAAGTCTTCAACACCAACATGGGCCAAAAACCCAACCAAATCCAATCCGTGAGACTCTCACGGGACGATGCAGCCAACCTAACCGAGCAGGACCTCCTCCAAATCCCGAGAGGTGTCCGCACAATGGAGGGCCTCCGGCTCAACACCAGGGTCGGGATCCAGTACGTGGCAGCATGGCTCACGGGCACCGGCTCGGTCCCACTCTACAACCTCATGGAGGATGCAGCCACAGCTGAGATAAGCAGAGTCCAGAACTGGCAGTGGCTCAAGTACGGAGTGGAGTTGGACGGAGACGGGCTCGGTGTGAAGGTGACACGAGACCTGTTTGGGAGAGTGGTTGAGGAGGAAATGGCGAGGATCGAGCGAGAGGTGGGGAAGGAGAAGTTCGACAAAGGGATGTATAAAGAGGCTTGCAAGATTTTCACTAGGCAATGCATTGCTCCAACTTTGGATGATTTTCTCACTCTTGATGCTTATAACCACATTGTCAATCATCATCCCATGGGGTCTTCTAAGCTCTAAACTAGTTCATGTTGTCTATTTGGACTGATTTCTTGTTGGTTTTTCGACATGGTTGTATTGTGAGTACTCAGTTTAATACTGTTTGTTGCTAATAAATCAATATGTTGTGTTTTGATTCACTGAGATTCTGTTGGAGTTCAGTTTTTCTTGTTTGTCACTACTCTAGATCACAGCCATATTGTTATAATATTCGGATCAGATGTTGAAATAGTATATATAGTTTGAGTTTTTGTGCTTCAAGGATCTGCCATGGACAGAAAATGTAATTAAATTGATTGATAGTTAATTCAAAATTATGTGACTAAAGATAGAAATGTGCAGATTGTGATGACCAGGTTCGAATCCAGGTCACACAAGTTTCCAAGTCTTTATTATCCCCTCACTTCTACTCCCCCAAAGCTTATTAAAGAAAAAATAGAGTTGGATACAAGCCAAGTTCGAACAAATGAGAGTTGTTCATATTCCTTTATACCTAAAAGAGTTGTTTGTGTTTATTTATTTAATAATCAAACATGTTTACCGGCTTACGAACATGTTCATTAATTGTTTATTAAAAAAAAAAAAAGTTGAATGTGTTCATGTAAAAACAAAAAATACATGCAAATGAACAAATATAAATCAAGTTCAATTAGTTTCACCAAACACCCTGTCCATTTATAGCCCTAATCAAAGATGATTTGAACTAAATTTGTTTAAGAAATGAAAAAACAAAGGTTCCTCAAATAATAAATAAAATAAATTTTCAAAATATTTTTTAGTTCAAGATATGAAGCATCTCTTCTCTTGAGTTTCGCCAGTAAAACAAACAAATTATGTAAGGAAAGATCAAGTTACTAAGGTATGAAAAAATTCCATTACATCCTTTGTAACACATTTCTGATTCTCATGTAAAGTTGATTCTTTAAACGTATAGTACATTTAACTCAACTCTATATGTGCTCTCACATAAGATTGAAAGCACAGTACAAAGACAAAAATGTTTTTATAGCTATGGCAATGGAAAAGGATTTTTCGAGTGTTGGAAATTTCTTGTCCTTACCGAACAGTGACTAAGATGGTCTTCCCTAGAACAAAGAAGACGAGGGACATCTCGAGGAAGAAGATTGTATTAATAAGCATCCGATCTACTATCCATCCAAAGATCGTGAATCCACCGGTGTTGGATTGAACATACGTCACTACAAAATGAAGCCAAGTAGAGTAAGCATCTGATTGGGACATTCAACACAAATTCAAAAAATATGAGGATGAGGATAGCAGCATGATATAATGAAATGTTAGTAATGTTAGTACGTAGCAAGGTTATGGTCAATGGATATCGTCAAATAGACTAGCTTTTAAATTTGATCTTGCTTTCTTTAAACATAAGTGAAAAGTTATTCAATCGTTATGATGGAGGCACAAATTATGAAGTGAAAGAATGACAAGAATCCGGTGATACAAGGTAGTCATAATCATTCATAATAAATAAGAAGCATTTGAGAGTTCATATGGATAAATGTACTTTCCAAGAGAAGAGGTATCTAATAACTAATTTCTTCCTATGAGTAATGTATACATCTTTCAGGAATTTCAGGAAGGCTATTCATGACCATTGATACACAAATATGCTGAAAGAGAAGTTATCAGACTTGAATATGAAGTACGCACAAATCTCTATCATATGCTAATGATTCCCTAGTACTAGATGAAAATCATTGTAGAGATTGGAATAATCCAAGGGTGGCCAATGATGCTTCTAAAATATTTCATGTCAAATTCATAGCAGTACTATGTTGAATGGGTAAGTAGCTACGGATTGTTATGTTGGAACCACGGTGGATGAGTTGAAGCTCAAATCTCGAATTATAGAGCATAAATATAATTATTTCACGAAACTTAGTGATAATATACATACCAAAGGCTTGCCTCCTCTGATATGATGAGGTAGAAGAGGTGAGTTGCACGTTCGTGGGCAGCGGCATATAATCAACAGATTCCAAATCACTCTCTGAATAATTTATGGACAATGAATTTGAAGGAAGGAATTCACCATTTCCACCATTGTCAGGAATTCCAGAACTCGAAACATCATTAGAATTGCTAGTAACTAATGCATGCCATCTGCTAGCAATTGCACCAAGACTCTGGGCTCTATGCGATATCTTAGCTGCTGTACTCAGACACAGAACAATTCCGACTAATTGAACAATTGATAACACCTGCATATAGTAGAATTACCAAAACAATGAGCTCTACTTCTGATTTGAACATTCAGTTGACGTATAGGATACTTACTGCAAAGTCCCCTCCATTGATGAGATTGATGATGCCCTGATTTTCTGTTGTCTGCAATAACGTGACAAATTGACTAGCTGTGACGAACAAGAACTCAAGAAGAAGAAAGATCCGAAACCTGTGACTTATTTTTGATAAGTCAAAGGTAAGTCGCATGTGCTCCTCGATGTAAACTGAAACATCCAAATCTTTTTCCAGGACTTTCCCATAATTCTCAAATTGTATTATTTGCAAATTTCCAACCAATTTGAATAAAACACATCCAGCTAGAAACACAAGTGTAGTATACGACCATGATAACAGACAGGCAAAAAGCGGAATTATGGACAACCACCACGAGCCGTGGTGAAGATACATCAATCGAGCAACCTCACGTGTGGCCTTCAATATAAAGCAAACCCCAAACCATGATGCCAGCAAGTAGTAAAACACCTGGTGAATATAGAGTATGAATCAAGCCAACATTTTAAGCAAATTGCCCAAAAGTACTTTCTGATTTTTGATTCTCTAGCTGAACATCTACCAAAATCAACCTAATTATGCCATCCGAATCGAACAACAAACTGCATTACTATAAGTAGATCAACAGATGCAACAAAATTTAAGTTTCCTCACAAATTAACGGTAATATAAAATTCTTACGCGAATCTTCTGGATGTATTGTTTCCGGAACTGAGTCAAGTGGCCGTGGCACCGATCGACGAAGAGCGCCTTGCGAATGCCGTACTTGCGCAGATTCCGCGACAGGCAGAGAAGGGAAACGGCGGCGACCACGGCACGAGCGACGAGGATTTCGAGCTCGAAAGACTCGATCTCGAACTTATCGCAATCGGAGGAGCACCTGGAGGAGTCGATCGCGAAGAGCGGCAGCGCGACGGCGAGTAGGAAGAAGACGAGCCAGGAGAGTGTGGCGCGGAGGAAAGTGTGCTGGGAGAAGCCGAGGAGGCCGAGGAAGTTCTCTAGAGTGGTTAAGGACCGGTCGAGTTCCGAATCGGAGTTGTCGATGAGGGGGAGGTCAGGCGACGCCATGGAAGTACAACCGGGGCTTCGCGATGTACAAGGTGGTGTGATCTGTGGAGAAAATATAGTTAGGAGTTAGGACTGTGAGAGAGAAAGAGGGGAGTGTGTTAGAATTTAAATTAGTGGGATATTTTTTAGAAGTCAAATTAAAAAGTAGAAAAGCGGCAGAAGGCTTTTTCCGGCAATTCATACGATACATCGAACAAAGCGCGTCCTCTCTTCACGTGAAGTTTCAATTGATGGAAAAATCACAAATTTTATTTAATTTGTAATTTTAATCAATTTTTTGAATATTAATTTTCATATTTTTTTACAATTTTAACCAACAGGTAGATTTTGAGTATATTTATTTTGACAATAACTTCCACCATCAAAATTACTATCATTTTGTATATTAAGTCATTATTCTATTTTGAAATAATGAGAGTTATTTTCAAAATAAACGTATTAAAAAACTATCTGTTGGTTAAAATTGCAAAAAATATCAAAGTTCATGTTATATTTGTTAATATTCAAAAAGTTGGTTAAAATTGCAAATTAAGTAACATTAACCCTATTTTTAATCATCTCCAATATATATATATATATATATATATATATATATATATATATATTGGTTTCATGATTCCAATCACTATTAATTTGAGAATTATTATCTGGCAAATCATTTTTTATTTATTTTGATCATGTAATATTTGATGAGTCGTGTAATATTATATAATACTTATATGTGTATTATGATATATTTTTTAGAAACTATAATCTTGAAAAGTAATATTATGTTATATTTGCATCAAAAATATTATAGGTTAATTGTCGAAAAAATCACGAATTTTACTTAATTTATAATTTTAACCAATTTTTTGAATATCAATAAATATAAGTTCATATCTTTTGAAAATAACTCTATCCGTTTCAAAATAGAATAATGATTTAACATACAAAATGATAGTTATTTTAAAATGATGGGAGTTATTTACAAAATAAACATACCCAAAATTAGAAGAGTGTAACTCCAAATTATTTTTCAAAATAGATCACATTGCAGACGTGGGTCAAATTATTGTTCTTTCCATATTCTATTTATTATTCAATAAAGAAAGCAAGTTTCATTGTGTATATAAATGAAGAGTCTGGATCTTCTATTACATTTGGTAAACATGGCATTGAACTGCAACACCTTCGTATATCCTACATTCTTGTGCATTGCAATGATGAGTCTCTTCATGACACACATTTGTTAGAAATATTTAACTATCTTATAATGTAAAAAGGAAAAAAAAAAAACTGATATAATATTAATTAATAAGTCGTGTGTCTAGCCCAATTACAATTTACAGGTTAGCTGCACAATAAACCTTTTATTTTTTTGGGTTAACTTGGACAAAAACCCATCAATTTATTTATTTGTCTGTTTTTTTAGTATGTTTTGAGCTTTTTCACGTTTTTTTTTTTTTTTTTTTTTTTTATGGTGCAAAAGCAAATAAATACATTTATACCGTAAAAATCGCTTGGTTATTTTTTAACAAGAAAATACATTTTTGCTCTTCTGCACATGGAAAACAATTAAAAAACATAGAAGCCTTAAAAAGAAAATAATACAGGTGTAGCTCATATGAAGGAATCACAATAAAAAAATTATATTTTGATGGGAAACTTGCAATGGGAACAAAATACTAACCCCATTGATTATATAAATACTAAATTACACAAAAAGAGATAATTAATTACTCGTTTGGGAAGATGTTAAATCTCACTTGATTTTGTTATGTTATTCGAATTCCTAGATCGTTGATGCCTATATATATTAGTAATTTCAGTTGGACGGTGATTAGTGAATATTTATATTTTCCTTATCTCAAAAAAAAAAAAAAAAAAGAATTGTTGATTTAGTAAAAACAAAAATTGTCTAAAAGTAAATATTACTATAGATTTCAAGAAATATTTCCTCATATTCTATCAAAATTGTTTTTATCTACAATTTTCAAATTAAATGATATATAAAAGTTATTATTGAAAATTGATTTATAATAAATATAGTTGATATACGTAGATTAGTCTTATTATCAATTTTTTTTAAATATGTGCGTAAAATTTTAAAATGATTTTATAATGAAACAAATTATATATTAAATTAGAAATTCTCATCTCTATCACAACGTTCACAATTGTACGACCCACTGGCCAACCAACGTTGGCATTGATTGTCACATTAAATATAGATCTAGATTCAGTGCTACATTATTGAGTATTTTTATAATATTTTTTGTTGAGATTAATCCAACAATCAATAGCTCCTATATATTAATATAATATCAATAATTAATATTTTATGTTGTAAGAAGGATACAATATATTTATTACACAAATAAATATATATATATATATATATATATATATATATATATATATATATATATACCAAATTGCAAATTGCGATGTGTTTTCGGACAGAAGGTGTGAGGGCTTTTTTAACCCAATATTGTGGGGAAAAATATCGTTAATAATTTATGGTATTTTTGAAAAGTCTTAATATTATAAGTGAAGTCATCTTTGATATAGGCGACAATTAGAGTAATATATATATGTAAATGTCGCCTATACTACAGGCGTAATGCAATAGTGTGAGTCAATGTTACTGTATATGTGCATGTGTGTCTTTTTGTAATTTTATTTCATATTCCAAGTCTCATTTGTGTGTACAACTTTTATGTATAGTGTGTGCAGAAGTTGTAATTTTATTCAATATATACTGTGTAGCTTTTATGTCAATTGGGTGTGTGAATGGGTGTGAATAGTGTTTTTGCAGTGTGTGTGCAGGTGTATAGTGAATGCAACTTTGCAGAGTGATGAAACATTGCACAACATTTATAAGGTCGCGACATTTATAATTATAATTATTAAAAAATTATAATTAGTCACCTATGGTATAGGCGACTCTAATTGTCGCCTATACCAAAGACGACTTCGCTTATAATATTAAAACTTTCCAAAAACACCGTAAATCATTAACGATTTTTTTTCCCACAATATTTGGTTAAAAACGCCAGGTGCGAGGAGTGAGGGGATTCAAACAATTTGCTCTCATTTGAGTTTGAATACAAATATTTTTCCACTTGGATGATATCGAATCGAGTCCAAACGAATAATAATTATTTATATTAATTTGTTTGTTTTAAAAGGTTGAACTCAAATATTTAATAGTCGAGATTTTTTTTAATTGTGAAAATCTAAAATTTTATTTGATAGTCAATATTAATTTGGTAATTTCAATGTGAATGATAATTTAATAATATTTATTGCTTGCATTTGTGAAAAGGTAAAATAACATAGAGGAAATATTAAATACAAAAGAAACTAAAAAGAGGTGGATAAATGATAATGATTCACCTTAAATTAGATCAAACATTGGATATCTCACGGTATAACGGTAAATTTTATTTTAAAAAAAACATCGTTAATTGTTTATTTAAAGGAAAGTGAGAGTGTTGATTTTAGTCTGTCTTATGGAAACAATTTGAATTATTTGAAGCATTTTGTAAGGAAACAATTATTTTGTACTTTCACTACATACATACACGAATGCATTATTTTGTTCCCCTGTGAAGGATTATAGATGGCAATTTTTGGCCACAATAAATAAATACACTAAATCTACCAAGATAGCAAGGTAGCAAATTCCAAACCAAACAAGTCCATTGGATTTACAGTTTAGATGAAGTGCTAGAAAGAGCGCGATCGACCAACTCCCTTCGCAAGATCTTCCCAGCCGGAGATTTTGGGATCGAGTTCACAAATGCAACTCGTCGGATCTTTTTATAGGGAGAAACCTGCAATGTAGGAAAAAAGAATGGAAAAAACAGTATGAAACTATAGCTCGACAAACATCATATCATCGAGTGAAATGTTTTGAGCCAAGAGTTCTGTATTTTGACAATACACAAATGTTGCTAAGAGAATTAGAGGTTATATGGAAGTAAGTTCACATGCCTGTTTCGCAACGAAATCCATTATTTGAGTTGCGGAAATGGTGCTACCGGGTTTTTTCACAATATAGGCCATTGGAATCTGACCTGCTTCTTCATCCGGATATCTGCTTGATTGGTTATGGAACACTAAATCAGATACATACAGGCATTGCCAAGAAAAGATGGCGATTTGATAAATGTAAATGCAATATTACAAATCCATCTAGTATCAAATCAAATACGTAAGTAATGGAACCTATTGCTAGTTGATCATCTTTACCGCTGAAATTTCTTTCGTATGGCAAGGAGGTTACCAAGTTTTACACACATGAAGCACCTCACGTAGCTTGGTTGTACGCAATATTGAAATTTCGAACTAGAATTTTCCAACTAAGGATAACTAGCCTATTTTCTGAAGCTTGTCCCTATACCTCACTGTCGTGGCGACATAGAATCACTATGGCCCGTATTATTATAGACATATGAAGCCACCACATCCACAAGGTTAGTCTAATGGTAGATACATATCTCAACTTGAGCAAGTCTCGAATTGGCCCCCCCCAACCTAGTTGTGAATAATAAAAGAAAAGGTACAAGCCACATGATATATATTATGTTCCTTAATGTTTTTGTAGAGCCTATTGTGACCTTTTTCATGTCCACTAAATATAAGAAGGAAAAATAAAAATAAAAAGTTAGGTTATTTGTGTTTTTGTATGGCATATCATTGTACACATAGATAAAGCCAACTTTTCCTTTTTATGTCAAATTTTTTTCAAAGTTAACATTTAGTTTTCTTCTCATTATAATCTTTTAACTATTTTCTTTTTGAATAAAATTAGTTCAAGAAAACTAGACTTCTGAAACTTTTCAAACATAGATCATGGACCTCTACAAATAATTACTTTTTATAGTCCCTTTTAGGCCCCACCTTTTGCACTGTCTAGAATTAATGACTATTTGCTAATTTTTCACAAATTATTCCATTTCTATTAGAATTTTTGAGAAAAGAGAGGTGAAAACAGATGTTCGAGAGGAAAATCTAAAAAAGGTTTAATCCACTTATCTATTTAGTTTCACTACTAGTAATGGATAAAATATACTATTCCAGCTTTGCATAACTAAATGAGAAGGATCATATTGCTAGAATTAGTTTTTCAACCCAATGTCAAGAGCATCTTTCTACCACAGCATCATTGAACCTTTCAGAAAAAAAAAGTTTCTTCACATTCGATTTTGTAAATGCTGATCTAAAGAACTCTAGAATCTAGATGCATTCACTAATTTTCCTCTAAAAAGAGTTGGTCTAAAGGTACCAATGAGGAACAAGTAACAACCGAATAAGTTAGAATCAAAGTAGAAGAATACTTACGGAATCACTGCTGCATCAGCGATTTCAGGTATTGACTGAAGTAATTGCTCGAGCTCAGCTGGAGGAACCTTTGATTTCACTATTTTGTATTAGAAAACATGTGAATGAAGCAACTCCACTGAAAAGATTTATGAGTATAGAGGATCACCTGATATCCCTTGTATTTTATCAATTCTTTCAATCTATCAACAATGAAGAGAAACCCATCTGAGTCAAAATAACAGAGATCTCCGGTTTTTAGCCAGCCTTCTGAATCCAAGGTTGCAGCTGTTGCTGCTTCGTCTCCAGCATAACCTTTGATAGTCACATCATTTATTATGTCAAACTAAAATCACTATAACTGTATAAGAGATACAACATTGGCACTTTAAGTATATTTATATGACACAAAACATCAAGTTTCTATTTTCATCGAAAACATATGAGTTCCATTCCCCTGCACTGATATAAAATCTTTCTATGATTTATATTCTCATCTTTTCAACACTAATCGTAGGATGATGATTCTCTTTAATGACATACTCTTCTGGCAAGCAGCATCAAAGTCTCATTGATTTGGGTAAAGTTAAACGAGGGAAAAGGCGTAGACATGCTTCTACACCGATTCTACAATAACAATCAATTGATCACCTTTCATAACTACAGGGCCTCGTAACCACAATTCTCCACGTTTTCCTGGAGGTAGGGACTCTCCACTCTGAGGATCAACTATTTTGGCTTCAATATTGTCGCCCAAGTGGCCGACAGATCCATATCGCTTAGCCTCCTCGAGGATTGTTCTTGTCACCCCTCCTGCAGTCTCAGTCAGACCATAGCCCTATAGAAAACTAAATTACTATAAGAACTTAATCTTCGAACTAACTTTAATTATTTCTAGTAGATCATAAACTTATATGCTTGAGTGCAGGATTTGACACTGAAAATTATAAATTCTGCTCTAACATCAAGATATAACTTTGAACTAATTTAACGTAAAACAAAAGTACATGAATTCCAAATTGATCCTTGATTAATACATTTATCCAGAAAACATCCAGTGGCAAATCTGTTGTTCATAAATTCAGACTCAAGTAGCATTATAGTGCCAAATAATCAGGCCACACAGCACAGGTTCCCATTCAAATAGTTGAAATTTATGTGGTGTTATAGATTCTGTAAAAACAAGCTTTCTTTTTCTAGACGATAACATTAAAGAATTTCCAAAATCCAATTATTCGTCCATTAAATCTCAAACTAGATGCAACCCGAGTTAGGAATATACTCTAAGAACGGGATCGTCTAACCAGTACATAATTGCAAAAGGATAAAATATCGATTGTATATTACATCTCAAGCTGCCAAGGTGGATTCACCCATTTATTGTTATCAAAATTAATCAATGGGAACTTTTCAATGAGAAAGAAGTCTTTACTGCCCAACTTTCAAGCAGCAAAAAGCATCTTTTGCATCCAAAAAGTCAAAAGTATCTTCCTTTTTTTTTTGGGCCATAAATCCTGCATAACATTAGTTTCTATGGTTTCTAGAGAATCACATTACTATTATTGTTATACATAAACCAAAATATACCAACTTCAAAGGTTCCAACTTTATCTATTAAACCAGCATTAACATTCTCCTCAATGCTACCAAGAAAGAGTTCGTGATTTACAACTTCAACCTTGCCGTACGGATCCTACACCATTTGTGGCTCTCTTGACATTTACAATAAATAAATAAAAACCTATACATAGTTTTGATCAGATGACCTCTAGAATTGATATTTATTCGTTTTTCAACAACATGTATCAGTTTTTCACATGTGTATATAAATGTCAATGAAAAGCATGTGCATTGTAAAGGTCAAAACTGTATATCACCTCAATTATGTCGACGTGAGGGAATTTGGCGCAGAACTGCTCTGCAAGCTCCTTCCCAAGCGGCGCTCCGCCGGAGCCTAGGAGCTGCAGTGAGCTCAGATCATATTTGTTCACCAAATCCGATTTCACCATTGCCAATATAAGCGGTGGCGCCACCGGAATAAACGTCACCTTGTACCTCTCCACAGCTTCAAGCATTTTTACAAAATCAAATTTCCCCATCATCACCACCGTCTCCCCTAGCGCCACCGCCCTTAGCAGCATATAGAAGCCAAAAACATGAAACAATGGCAACGTGAAAAGCGATACTGGATGGACATAAGCGCCAATTTCTCCCCTGATTGCTTTCTCAGTTTCACCGAGAATCCTGTTGTGGTAATTTCTCGCTATCAGAGCTATCAGATTGCGGTGAGTCAACACGACGCCTTTGACTCTGCCGGTGGTGCCGGAGGAATAGAGGATCGCCGCCGGGTCCGATTGGCTCACGACGGAGGAGTTTACAGTCTGCGAAACCTCCGAGTCGAGCATGGAGAGGAACTCCGGAGAATCGAGGAGGACGACGGGGAGATTTGGCGGGAGTTTGTGCGCGCAGGCGGAAGTGGAGAAGGCGATGGCGGGTTTGGTGAGTCGGATTTGGTGAGTCAACTCGGAGGGGGAAGACAGTGGATTCGACGGGGAGAAGACGACGCCGAGGGAGAGGAGAGATAAGTAGAGAATGGAGACATGCGACGACAACGGGGCGAGGATAAAAGCGACGTCGTTTTTGGAGAGAGAAGGGTGGAGGGATTTAAGGGAGGAAGAGAGGGAACTGACTTGGCGGATGAAGGTGGAGTAGGTGATGCGGTGGCCGGTGTCGGCGTCGACGAGGAAGGCGGTGGTGGAGAGGGCGGCGGAGGCGGCGGTGGTCGGGGAGTGGAGGAGAGAGAGTGTGTAGGAATACGTGGAGAGGGGCTTGGAGAGCGGCGGAAGAGGGAGGGCGGGGCGGAAGCAGTGGTAAATCTTGGTTTGTGAGCAGTAGCCATTTTTGGGGTCGACGCAGCTCATACTCTCACTCTGGGGTGACTGAGTTTCCGCCATGGAAATGCCGATGAGAGAGAGAGAGAGAGAGAGATTGGTAGTTAGAATATTATATTCAAGAAAATTCATAAATGGTCCCACATTATTTAATTCAATATATTTATTACATTGTCTCTTTTTAGGACTTTGGTGACGTGGCATTGAATTTATTTGGCAATGTAGAAGGGTGAGATTGATTTTTTTTTTTTAATTATTTATTTATTTCTATATAATTCAAACTTCAAACTAATGATATGTTTTATTTTTTTAAGGAATTCAACTTAAGCATCTTTCAGTAGTTAAAAATTCGTACTTGGGATAATTGCTACCAATATATGAACAATTTAGCACGTTATATATCAAATTTAGGAAAGTACTTATGTGAACCAGGGGCAACGTGTCCCTAATATTATTCACTTCTTTCTTTTTTTTTTTTCCTTTTTTCTCTTTTCGTTGACCTTCCTTTTTTTTTCTTTTCTTTTGTTTTTTGTTTCTTCGTTTTTATTGCGCTATTCATTTTTCTTCTTTTTTTTTGTTTTTTTCTCTCTCTTCCTTCTCAATTTCTTCATATAAGTGCTACAAATCTAAGATTTTTATTTTTCTAATATTTCAACAAATTCTTCTCTTTTTAATATGTATAAAAATTTAGAATTTTTATTTTCATATAACTTGAAATTCTTTCTATCCTGCTCCGATTCATAGCAATATACGACAAAATTAATGCAACAAACACCATAGTTAATTATTGATTGAGTAAATATGAATTTACATAAATTTTGGGGAAGAAGATGATAAAAATCGTGTATTTGAAAATTTAAAATTTTAAACTCACATTTGATACTTTAAAAGCATACAATTGATACCTAAAGAGTATACTAATGATATTTTCCATTGAATGATCAACTAATACATTAAGAGTAATTATGTAATACATTATATTATAAGCATTAATACCTTAAGGGTGCATATGTAATATCTTATACTATAAACATTAATATCATAAAGGTAAATATGCAATACATTCACGGTAAATATGTAATACCTTAAAAATGCATATCTAATAACTTATACTATAAATATTAATATCTTAAAGGTAAATATGTAATACCTTAAAGGTGCATATCTAATACCTTATACTATAAGCATTAATATCTTAAAGGGAAACATGTAATACCTTGAAAGGTGCATATGTAATACCTTATACTATAAGTATTAATACCTTAAAGGTAATATGTGATACCTAAGAGTATACAATTAATACCTTGAGAGTATACAACTGATATCTTAAAAACATACAATTGATACCTTAAGAGTTGTCTTATACTATAAACACTAATACCTTAAAAGTGAATATGTAAATAAGAAGAATAAGAACAAGAAAATAGAGTAGAAGAAGAAGAATGTACAAAACAAATAAGAAGAATAACAAATCAATAAGAAATAGATTAAAAAGAAGGAGAGGAAAAAAAAAGAGGAAAAAGAAGAAAGCAGCATTGTTTCTGCACTAATACATTAAGAGTAAACAATTGATACCTTAAAAGCATTAAACTAATACATTCACTGAAAATCTTAAGATTTCAAATGTTTCATCATCTTCTTCTTAAAAAATTTTGCAAAACACGATTTCATCATATTTTTTGTCAAATTTTCTACAAATCATGATTTCATATTGTTTGAAATAATTTATTTTCAATATTTTAAAATTACTCATAAATAAGAAGGGGAAAAAACCTCATAAATGACTTCATGACAATTTGAAGAAAAATAAGAATAAGAAGATAGATAAGAAGAATAAGAAGAAGAATGTACTAAACAAATAAGAAGAATAACAAATCAATAAGAAAAAAGATTAAGAAGAAGAAAGAGAAAGAAGAAGAAAAAAAAAAAAGGAAAAAGAAGAAAACAACATTGTTTCTGCATAATACCTTAAGGGTAGATATGTGATACTTTCACAGTAAATGTGTGATACCTTCACTGTATATAATCAAGTTTGTGCACGACGCACACCAACTATGACGTAATCGCGTGTGGGGGCGCGTGGACGCGCCTAGAAGCTATCCACGCATCGGGTTGAGTTGGGGGTACGGATCTAAGATTCGTATCTCGGATGCATATAAATTTTTGCCTCAAATTTATTATCAAAGTTTACATTAATTATGTCTGAGATTTTGCTACTGCATGGTACATGAGATTTTGAAAACTATTTTTTGTGACATTTTTACTTTTATATACAACCTTGTATTTTATTCTTTCTTTTTTTTTTCATTTTTCTATTATCATGAAACATTATTTGTACCATTTTGCTAAAAATAGAAAGAGATGGCCTCTTATGTTATTTGAATATAGTTAATTTGAGTGTAGCCATTCTTTGTGACTATTATGTAATCTGTATTGATTCTTGACGATCGATTTCATGATTATATTACGATATTATAAAATGAGATTTATGAAATTGTATCATATGAGAATTTGTCAAGCAATAAATATAAAAAAGAAGAATTCAAAAGGTAAAGTAGAAAATGTAAGCTCATCAAACAATGAATTAATTTACCAATAAATAAATATATATATATATATAGTATATATTAATTATGTTTTTAACATGTGTTTTAATGATTCTGAATGTTTTCATTAGTGGGATGCTCTTGTAATTGGGCGTCTATGTTAGTTTTTGCTAATAAAGATTCACATGCTTATTTTGACTAATTCATTAGTGGATGTTGTGTTCAACTTAAGCTTTTATTTATTTTTGGTGGATTTGTTAGTGGTCTTATTGTATATATGTCATTTTCAACTATGAAAAAATTGCAGATATATTGTAAACTTGAACATTGGAAGTAATTTTTTTTCTTGAGTATAAGATATACATCATGAATAATTGAATATCGTAAAATATCGATATTAATATGGCTATCGATTCAATGTAGTATAAAATTGGATGAAAATTGGGAATTATCACGGATAAATCGCATGATATGCATTTTTACAAAAATCGAGTTTTGTTTTTTATCTACAATTTTACATATCTAAATATTTTTTTTCTTAGTTTTTTGTTTGTAGTGAATGTCTTTGGGTTGAAAATTGCAATTATTTTCTCATATATTCTTAATTTTAGTCATTATGTATTGTCAAGTTGTTTTACATCGTACAATATTTATATAGTCTATTATCTATATATTTATTTTAAACATATGTCATTTTGAATGGAATATATATGCATAATAATATTTTATAATAATCCCTAAAATTTTATGTTAAATTTTCAAAATTTTAAAAATATTTCCGTCATTTTTTTATTTTTTACGATATCAATATCTCCATCGATATATCCCGTGAAATTAAGATAGCCAGTGATGCCATTCATGGTAGTTTTCTTTTCGCGTGTGTTGTTACAGCCTTAACGGTCATAAAGACAAATGCACGCAACAACTTTTATTGCAAAAGACAAATGCTTCTTTCGAGTGTTTTCTTCTTCTTTTTTTCGTTTTGTTTTTTTCTTTTTTTCTTTCCATTTATAATATATGATTTTAAGATTGAAAATGGATTACATTTTTTAGTTTTTCGATCAATTATGTTTTTACTAAAAATGTGTTGAAAATAAAATATATGAATAATAATCTGAAATTATTTTGATTTGGATTCCAAATGAAAAAGAAAAAAAATACCAAAAGACATGTTGGATTTTAATATAAATCTTTAATAATCTTTTTTTAATGATTAAAGTGGACCGAGTGGTCATTGTCAATTATGTATTACAAACATGTGAAAGCAGTATATACATGTAAATAATCTTATTAAACAATTTAAAAATCACCATCAATTAGAGCACAATATTTTGGCTTGAGTCCAAATTTCAAAATGGGCCCTAATTTCTCTATTCAACAGTTATCCAAACTCAATGCAAAATATAAAATTTCAAAGCATTTACAAAGATATTTATATTATGTTAAATTTTTTTAAAATAATTACTTAAATACAATTCGCCTCGCAATTTTAGAGGCAAAAGTGTTAATCAAGTCTGTACAATCAAGTTGTTCAGTAATTTCTTCTCAATCGATAACATAGCTAATCCATTCAATCAAGAAGTTAATCCATTCAATCTTTCTTGAGACATGATTGACCGAAGAAAAGTTTTAATGAGCTTCCACTTTGAAAAACTTCTTTCTGCACTCGCTATGTATGGTAACTGGTATCGTTAATAAGATCTTATAAGCGGTGTAGGCATTTGAAAAACACCCATCCATTTTCTTCAAATAACCCACCATCCCAATCAAAAATTTTATTTCTATCTATCCTTAATTTCCTTTTTCTTTTCTGATATTCGAAATCATACTTGGGAGGCATATTATAAAACGACACTAAAAATAAAAATTAAAGGTAAAAACTTAAATTAACAAACAATGAATTGTTTTATCAATAAAAAATTAAAAATAAAATATTATTAAACAACTAATTAAAAAATAATTATTTTTTCAAATAATTATCAATAAATTAATAAAAACTGTATATAACAAAAGAAAATACCTAGCAAATAAAGAAGCAACCGACCCACCCTGCACCCACATTAAAAAAACCTAAATATAGAACACATACATTAGTTATTTTATTTAATAGTAAATATATAAATTTCAAATATTTGGAAGAGCGGAAGCTAGGGCCGGAAATCCATGTTCAACCTAGTTTATTTTATTTTATTAATTTATTCCTCCTTGATGTGAAGCAATATTTGATGTATTAATACGATGCATGATATTATTTATATAATTATATAGTTAAAATAGTCTGCTTCATTTTTTTATCAAGTGAAATGCTGGAGTTAAAATATAATTTTCTGAATGTAATTCAACATGTGTTTTAATGCATTGTTTGTAATAGTATAAGATGTATATGATTAATTCTTCACAAAAACTTGTGTGAGACGGTCTTACGGATAGTTTTTATGAGACAAATCCTTTTTAACCATAAATCAAACTCATTTCATTAATTTATATGTGAATTGTGAAATGTGGGTTGACCCGTCTCACATAACGTGATCCGTGAGACGATCTCACATAAGACTCACTCTTAGTTCTTTTACTAATTCATCATCACTTTGAATGCAATTAGATTTTCTCTAAAAGGATGTCCATCATGTACATCTTGTATCGTGACATGATTACATAGGTCACCACATATCCGCATGTAATACACAAGGGATATGAACGTAAAACCAGTTAATAGTTATGCATCTTAATTTGATACACATGATCATTATTTGTAAGAATGAGTTTTATGTAGATAATTTTACGAATCTAGTTACGTGAACATATGTTCTTAAAATTATATAAAAAATAAAAAAAATCGATACAATTATAAGATTTTGTAAATCTCAATCCAAATCTAATTCGAACTATACCCATCCAAGCAAGCTAGTATATATATATATATATATATATATATATATATATATATATATATATATATATATAATATTTTATCTTAAAAGTGTAAGTATAACATAATAATGACGTGGTTGTGAGTTTTGTCTTTAAAAAATTGCTGCAAGAAGTACACGTACATGGGAAACATGTCACATATATTCCACATGTAAGAATAAAATTTATTAGTTAATTTATCTTAAATTTTATGGCATCATTGAGTAAATGCTCTGAAATTTACTTGTAATTTACAAGGATATGACCTTTTTGTCTGAACTAGTATTTCACCCACACTATTCGTGTGGTATATTAATTATTATGGTAATTAGTAATGGCCAGTTACCCGTATAATATACGGAATTTAAAAAAATTAAATTTTTTGAAATTAAAAATATTTAATTATTATTTAATAAGAAAAAAAATTATGATTTTGTGTAATACACATAGGTTAATTTAACATTTAATATAACACAATTTGATGATAATATCATTTGATTGTTTAAACATATGTTACATTTGTAAAGGAACATGAAAGGGTTTAATAAAAGCATATGCGAACAAGAAGAACAACTGAATGATATTTCTACCAAAAATTAATTTGTGCAAAAATAAGTTAAAGGTATATTAACAAATACAAAAGGATGGATGAACAATAAATCTGCAAAAGATATTCTTGATAATCATTAGCCGGAGTATGAGAAATATAATTACGTGGATACAATTGAATCATATTTCTACCCAATCAGAAAGATAATTACGTCTTTGTGGATAACCGAAAAAAATAATTGAATGATATTTCTACCAAAAATTAATTATATTAGATTGGGCTGACTTCGATTTCAACTAAGAAAAGAATTCTGGCAAGAACTAGAATAATAATTAAGTGATATTAGAACAAAAATTCTTACAAATTAATCAAAGAATTTGAGACCACCAACTCAAATTGCAACAGGTTGTGGGCGTACCAGGTTGAACAACGAGTTGGGGCTTCAGTGCGAAAGTCAACGGCAACGGCAGTGGCGGTGGCGGTGTGTTTGATTGAGGCCGATTAAGAGTCATAAAAAAACACAAGAACAGTGGGAAGAAAAAATTGGAAAAGAAGGAAAAGTGTATCAGAAAAATATAAGGAAATGATTGAAGTTGGCTCGGCTTAGCCGCGCTGTGAAGATAGATTTTCCCTTTTATTAATTACTATTAAAAAGAATTAAATGAATTAAACCCTTTCATTAAGACTCACTAAACTAAACGGCGTCGCTCAACTAATGGGACAGGGATGGGACAGGAGGGGTGGCACAGTGGATCCCGTCTGAGTAATGGCCAGTTACCCGTATAATATACGGAATTTAAAAAAATTAAATTTTTTGAAATTAAAAATATTTAATTATTATTTAATAAGAAAAAAAAATTATGATTTTGTGTAATACACATAGGTTAATTTAACATTTAATATAACACAATTTGATGATAATATCATTTAATTGTTTAAACATATGTTACATTTGTAAAGGAACATGAATATTTTTACTTATTATTTTGAATATATATATATATATATATATAATTTTATTTTTGTTATGTTTATTATATAATTCAACCCTCCCACCATTGTTTTAGTTTGATTTTATAGTAAAAAATTAGAATTTCTGAATTTTCTTTTTAACTAAATGATAAAAAAAAAAAAAAAAGCCAAAATTTCCCTAGAAATTTCATAATTCATTTTAGAATCAGTATTTATAAAAATATTAAATTACATTAATTAATATGTTTCGAATGATTGAAAGTTTGAATAATATTTTTAAATAGCGGCTACTTTTATTTTAGTTAATTCTTTTTTTATTTATATTTTTCTCTAAATTTTTTAAATATATAAAACAGTTTCTATATTTGAAGTCTAGCATGTACTGTTTTAAATATTGTAGATAAAATTCTAATATTATTTAGTAATATTTATTATCAACATTAAATTTAATATAATTAATTAGCTATATTAATTAGCTTTAAAATTATATCTATATATTATAGATTTAATTTGTAAAAACAAAGAAATTGATATGAAAAAAATATAGGTTTGTCATGTGTTAAATGTGGTCATTTATATATATATATATATATATATAGATATATAGATAAAAATAT